>OZ023329.1:31745112-31972612 GCA_964007535.1 Brachyptera risi | reverse complement strand
CGCGACATAATTGATTCTGGTAGGGATTTCAAACGTTTGAATTAATCCAAGGTCCGTAGATGTAGATTGAGCTGATTAATTATTTTCAATTATGGATTTCTGTACTTCTAAACTCATCTCACAACGCAATTTTCACGTTTTCCCAGTTATAACTAACAAATGACTCATAGAATGTCTTTCAAAACTAAGAATAGTTATATTCGGGAGATAAGCATGAATATCCATAGTCTCGTGCCCATGCTTTAATTTTTCTGCCGTGTGGAGCACATGTGTATAAATGTGAAAGTATACACACACAATCGAGGATTTTTCTTCATAACAATAAGAGGAGAGACATTCATCTAATATAAATCATATACATATATATATATATATATATATATATATATATATATATATATATATATATATATATATATATATATATATATATATATATATATTCACTAAAATGACGAAAAAGAACAAAAAAACATTTCTTGATAACTATATGCTCATCCGTATTCATTAGATATGACGGTGTTGTTAAAGTAAACATATTGGTCATGTGAATACAGAAACACGCTGTAATATCAAACGTGTAACTCTTTTCGAAAATGCAGATCTGTTCCTGTTGCAATAAACCTCGCCCTTAAGAGTTAAAGTACCCTCAGAATACCACACCCATGCAGCACAACAGTGATATTTTAGCTAGTTATGTTGGCAGACAGCTGTTCAACTCTTGCGAATACGCGTATACCTACTCATTCATATTGCATAACTCTTAAGATGTACAAGTTTAAGAGCTGTAAAACGTTTAGTACCAACATAACTCAATTCCAACTTTACAAGGACGTATTTCTACACTATATCTCCTGCATGGCTCCTTCATGTTATCAAGATCATAATCCAATAGCAGTGCTAATATTTATTTCATTCCCTTCTGACAGCCTGTATTTGCTAGATGTCTATTACGTTTTAAACGATTTCAATTCCCCTCGGTGAATGCCATATAGCCTCTTTAGGTATATATACACACGTAGACTTCCTCTCCGCGTTCTTTTTAAAGGTGATAGTCGTGTTACGTTTTATATTACACATATACTTTAATTGGCCATTTCCACCGTTTCTTTTCATAGTATTTCACGACTTCAAAGAGTGAGTGTATACCGGGGCACAAAAATGGTGAATTTGTAAATATAATGCGACCATTATGCATTCTAAATTGTAATCAACAATGGTAGTTGCAAGGAATCGTTCCCAGTTAGTTACAATTGCTACATATTTTTTTGAAATAATCAAGAAAGTACAAGTGTAGTACAATGAGAAGGTTTTATACATTAACAATTTCTTTTGCTTGGAAATTAGTTGAAAATTCTTGAAAGTAGTATGCATGTATATATATATATATATATATATATATATATATATATATATATATATATATATATATATATATACATTTATACATTTATATTCATCTTTCATTCATTATATTCATTCATATATATGAATATATTCATATATATATATATGAATATATATATATATATATATATATATATATATATATATATATATATATATATATATATATATATATATATATGAAATTGTTATTAAATGAGGAGGAGAAATGATTTGATGCTACGCACAGAAGTGATTCTGAGTTTTTTCATGTTTTTTATTTCTATTTGTGACCACACCGCTCACTAGTGGAACAAAAATGTGGAATGCCCATCAAATTCCGTACAGAATAGGTCTAGCCCTTAGAGTGCTGTAGGTACTCAGTTCATTTTGAGCATGAAATGATGAAAAAATCAATCCGTATGGAAAAAGACCTGAATAACATTTATTGAACAAAAAAAATTATCAATTGAATGAGATTGTGGAAAAAAATATAATTCGTAACTAATTGCACTTTGGCGATCAAATCGGAGCCGTAACAGAATAACTCACTTCTATGTTGTGACGTCACTTATTGTTAGATAAGACGTACAATATCCACCAATTGATATTACCCCAAACAAATCTTTGATACTTCACGCACCTGTTCGCTAAATTGCTGGTCACGATTTTTGATTAATTTTGTTACCTGACATCCTATATGAATCCTATATTATGTTGTCTACAACGGTTCCATGAACCGTTTTGTCGAAAGACCAAATTCTAGAAAAACCACATCGAAATTTTGTATTGAAATTTCCGGTCCTTCGATTAAACGACAAAACGACTCGTCGATTCAATATTTTGACAATCTAGTCTTTCGATTGATTGGTATTTCGATAATTCAACGTATACTATACACCTACCCTCTGTAGGCCTATTCTTTTTTTTTTTTAATAACATCGAAACTTGATACAAAATCATTGTTCCCCAATTAGGGCTAAGGATGAAAAGTAGGATCGTTTGGACGGGGTACCACAAGGGCGATCTTACCACCCCATTTTGATTATTTAAAACCAATAAACTTCAACACCAGGACTGCGCTGTTGGTGACCATAACTTTCCGCCGCAGATAAAAATATTTCAGTTTCCGAAAGTCCGGAACAGATTATAAGTAAAAACCGTTCCTGTGATTACATCCGGACATTACTAGCATTAAACAAAACAGAGCAGAGCAGAGTAAACAAAACACACGAATGTTGATATCTTCCACTTTGAACCAAGTCTCTTGGGCAATGATCACTTATTCTTTCCATTAACAGCAGATGTAAAGTTTGTCATTATACAAAATGGGAAAAAATGAGTGAAAGGCCTCTTTATTCTAAAATAATAATTGACAAGGTCTATATAAATTATGTCTTCTTGTATGTTCACGATACAATACATTGGTGATAGATATCTGATGCAATCGATCATCCACACTAGTACTTTCATAAGAACTACGAACCGATAGTCCGTTTGAAGTTCGTTTGTTCGTTCGATTTGGAACCAATTATTGACCAATTATTTATTCAGCATTTTAAACGAATAAATTGTAGCACACTGGCTTTCAAACGAACTGAATAAATACTATGAAACCATGTGTGAAATGGACTTCATATTTATTCTGTTACAACCACATTAACTTTCTGTGGCATTGGCGATAATTTGTAACAGTCACCGCGGAACGTTGGTACAGTCTAATTATCGCGTACCGGCCGAGAATCCGTATCCATACGTCTGATGCACTAGTATAAACCAATACCGGACGAATTATAAAACAATTGATTATTAAACGTATTGAACCCATTTTGATCAATAATGCCTTCACGCACTGAATTATATATACGTATCTGTATCATTTGATATTTCAAGGATGTTGCCATTTTTAAGACATCGTTTTACGAATGATAAAACAAATGTGTTAATTGGGCTTATAATTATTCAAGTTACAGAAAAGAATGGTAGTAGCCTCAAAACACTTATAGCTGCAGTCAACCGTCAACTCAGCTCAGTCTACTACGGCACCGCTTCAGAAACTGAAGTGACATGTGAACACTCGCTTGTTTCGCTTGTGAAGTGAAAATCATGTGTTTTTAACTTTTTATTTTTTTTACAACGTCCTTCTAATTATCACCATTGTCAGTTTCTTTATCAACTACTCATTCGTATTTGAACTGCTCATTCCTGAGGGTTGTTAAGCAACTTTCTGAATGAATAATTTATATTTTACTTCGAACATTCACATAAATCAGAAAGGAGTCATCCTAGAATCTAGTTTTAGCTATCAATTAAATAATTCAAATATACAACAATTGAGGTTAATGATAAATTGCCGCTCATTTATCTCGGTCAGCTTAAGCTAAACGTTGGACAATTATACCTCAAGTGATGCACATGTTTCTGTGAACGTTATTAATGTATCACACGCTCTATCTTACCCCCATAGAACCTAGATGTTTGTGGGGTCGTTAAGTAAACAATATACATTGGTGATTATGCACGTGAATAAATGAGTAAAATGCCTATTGTAAATTCCAGTACTCTAATCTTCGTACAACCTCAAAGCGTATCTATATTCATTAAATATTAAACAAGCGCACGAGACCTAGGTAAATCCCTAAAGTCACCTGCATATTGTATGATATTATTAATAATCGTATTATGCGGTCTATCTATTTCACTAGAATATTTAACTAGAGTTTACAATATTTAGTAGTACGTTTACAATATTCAGCAACACGTTTACATTTCAACTTATTAGTGATGAAATACCTTGAATTGCCTGACATTTCTGTTGACTATTCTAATATACACATTCTATATCAAGATTAGAACAGAAAATCTGAACAGGAAAGGAGAACATTTTATGCAAAACTGCTATGATTCTATGCATATGAAGAGTGAGTCAGGCTTCTTCTTTACACATTTCAAAACAGATGAGCGTAGGGAAGATCATGCTATTCAGCAAACGTTGGTTGTTCTTGAGTTATCATTCCATTTTTGAAAGTATTCAACAATCCCACCAAAAACTTGGTTATAGGCTTCTGTCATGTAACAAATGACAAACAATCGTCACCATAGTAATACAGTGAACTGGTGGACTACCAAACATTCTGATTGGTCAATTCCAACTGGTGGACATTGTTGTCCGTCTCTTGCAACAATGGGTGACGTCACTTGACAGAAGCCTATATAAGGAAAGACTGAGCAGATTATTATTAAAGTGATAATAAATTAAAGACTTTTACAGAAATCCATTCCATATGCTGTACTCGAATACACGCCCAACGTAACTTCAGTTTATGACGCGGTGCTTTAGCTGAATGCGCTAATCGAGGGTAGCTGATAAAGATTTCTATAGCGCCTGAAGATTGAAGATCACTGTAGCCTCAAGGAGTTGATTATGCTTCTTGTTGTTTTTTGATTAAATAACTCTGGCACAACATTGAAGAATCGAACGTAATTAGATGAGAAATAGATCATTTTGGTCATTTCATCACTCGCTTCCATCACATATTACATATTAAAGTACAAAATATTTATATTTTTGCTATAAATATGAAATTAAGTTACAATTCATTTTGAAAAACGAGGTTAAAATGTATGAATGAACAAATATTGAATCGTTCACTTCAATTTTTAAACTGCAGAATATGTAGTTTTCGTTCCAGTTAGTTTTCCGAGGAACTTCTGATGACAAGATATTGTTAAAAGCATACTGAGAGCATATTCTCAGAAATGGTGAAAGCATATGTATTATTTTCACCTATGGAAGTCAGCATAAAATATGTATGATCATAGAAAAGTTGTCTCCTATTTCATTCAACAATATCGTTTCCTTTAATTCCTGAATCATAATTGTATGAAAAACTAGAACATACTATTATTGCCCCGTTTTTATATGCACGAAGCAACTAGGATATATCTCAATTTGTCTCAATTTATCATTTTGTATTGAATATAATTCACACTTCGAAAGGTTTTTCTTTCATTTTATCATGAATACCATATATAATTGTGGCCATGATGAGAGTTAGAGGTTTCCCACCAGACAACAAACACCAATCACCGCTATGGTTGAAACGTGGTTACTCACAGAAGTTAAATTTTGAGATAACTGTCGAGTTTTCTCGTAAATTGGAGAGCCCTGACAAGTTGTCCATTTCCCCAGGGAGTTTTCCCTGGAGAGTTGTACCGGGCAAATTTGTCCATCTTCAATATCTCAACATCAACAACATAATTTTTTTCATCCTGACTGATATGGTCTCTCGTGGTTTCCCTCAGTTATTAAAGTGAATACTGGGATGTTAAACTCACTAATTGAATCGGCAACGACAGAATAATATTGAGAAAAAAATACAATGGAATCAAAAAATGAAACTTTGAAATATATAATACAGAAATAACAGCTATATGAGAATAAATAGATGAATAAACATATGGACAAATAAATGGAAACAAATCAATGAGACAATTGAATTAATAATTCGAAAATCAAACAAAAATTGAAAATATTGAAATAAATAGAAGAAGGAAGAAGGAAGAATAAAACAAAGAATTCAAGAATGGAAAGGAGAAGACTATCAATATAAAAAATACTGATTTTTTTTTCTTCTCAGTGTGAATTTTTTAAACTGATTACCACTCATGAAATTATTACCTCAAGATTCATTCTTAGCTGAGTGAATTATCTTATTATGAACTATTTTGCGAGGTGATAAGATCACCTCTGTGGTGCTCCGTCCAAACGATCCTACCTTTCTACGATAGCCTTAATTGGGGAACAATGATTTTGTATCAAAAGTCTATGTTGATCAAAAAATTGAAAATGGAAAATTTAAGAGTCAATGATATTTCAGGACTCGATTAACAAGAAGATACACAACGACGTCTTTCAGTAACGTATTGGAGCTGCAAAGAGTTTGACTCACAATTGCGAAAGTTTCTACAATTATTAATTCGGTAGAGTATACGTTCATTTCTCTTGGATCCAGTTTACCATTAGTACCATAATATAAGTAGAATTATACCATTTAGCTAAGGTTGAAAGTAGAAGATTAATAGTCGAGCTTTTGAGAGAGGAACTGATTGATCGTGATTATTGGATGAGCAAAGCAAAATCTAAAATTTACTTCTAACAAAAAGGATATGTTTTTTGTTGATGTTCATTCTCCACAGGCCAAAGTTACAAAATCAGTTGAAACTTGGTATTGTAAAGTTTTGATGCCTAATCGGTTGCACCTGCACTTTCAAGAAACATCATTCCGAAGTGGTCAAAAATCGCATAAGAATAATCCAGAAGAGAGCATTTTAGAACATCATCTTCAAATGAACTCAACTTTCAGGGAATTTGATCATAATGATGATAGGCTACACATTGTACCAAAGTTTCACATAAATCGGATCAGCTGTTACATGAAAGCCTGGCACCTGTATTAAAAATAAATCAATCAATTTCGATGAGATTTTACAATTTCGATATACTAATGCATTGGCTCCCGTCGTTCAAACAGTCAAAAAACGATGTCGACAAATTAATATTGGCCAATAACAATCTTTGACTTTACAGTTCTATATGTAGTTATGTTATAACTATTGTTTGTAATTTCATTACATTCAACTGATATTCCTTATCATTTAATGTCTTCAACAAGGCCGTAACACCAACCAAAATTAAATTCAAACCAATAAAGATGGCGTATTTGACGGTTTGTCCACCGTCAGTTGCTATGACAACGACATATCACGTGACAGTCGGAAGTCTAAAACTATTATGTCTCATACATGTGTTCACACGAAGGATAAGAAATTCACAGAGGCCCCGAAGTAATTTATTAACGTATTATTAAAGTTCACTCTATTTCGCTATGAGTTAATAAGGTCTACTAAGGCTCAGGTGCTAGAGGCCATTAATCTTACATGACTATACATGGTGTCTGGTCCTATCTATTACCATTTGACGGTGTGGGACGTATATACGGCTAGGTCTATATCGACGACCCCCTGACAGTGCGTGTGGTTCGAACTGTTCAATCAAGTCTGCGGGGAACATCATACATCGATTAACAGCCACCGAGTATTGCAGGGGTGGATAATCTGAATGTATGTTGTGTGTTCATGGCAACCAAATCGAGATGAGTTTGGCAATAAATTAAATGGAATGAAAATTTCCCATATTTGGAGAAGATAGGTCTTGATTTTCTGATCTTTTTCACACTCCTAAACTTCACTATACTATATGCTTGTGTCCACAAAAAAAAAGGGTTGAGAAGACTGGTATGCTAGTGGTGTGTGATAGAAGAGAAGGTCGCTCGGAACCTCCTTCTTTCGTGGATACAAGTATATACGTACTACTTATAATCAAATTCTAACTTGAATCACAATGTTAACCACACACGGCTCTGAGATGGTAAGACTGAATGTCGTTCTTTGTTATATCATCTCAGGTAAGCCATTATTGAAAATAAAACTGTACGGTATATATAGATTTTCGTAAAAGTCGATTAGTATAACTTTCCCAAATGAGTGGAAGATATATCAGAGGTTAAAAACCACATAAGAATGACATGAAGTTACTGTGAATTAAATATAAACTCTGTTTCAAGCCTGAACTATACTATATTGAACACACTTCAACTGTATTTGAGAAAAAAATGTTATCCCGCTTCGTTTCAAGACGTCGTTCATTGCATTTTCTCAGTGCATTGAATTTATATTATTTTTACTAGGAAAACGTAGTATATGCGTTGTGAGAAGAGCTTTGAAGTATGATAAGCTAGAATGTACTATTATAACATGTATATATATATATATATATATATATATATATATATATATATATATATATATATATATATATATATATATATATATGTGTATATAAATATACAGCGTCCAAAACAATTATAACAACTTATAACAAATTATAAAAATATTATAACAATTTGCAAGCACTTTATCCTAATCACAAAACTAAACCAGGTGATTTATGTGATGTTTCAGAACGAAACGCACTGATACGTCAATTGAATTTTTCATAAGCCATGATTAGGCATACTGTATTAACTCGAGTTTGATATTTTCATGTTAAACAACAACATAATTGATCGACATAAAATTGTTTGTTAACAAAACTCGAAGTTATAAAACGAAAATAGAATTGTATATAGAATGATTATCAATCACTCGGTAACTACATAACTGTATTTGGATCCACAGCGCTCACATACGCAATCTGATGATTGAATTGTTTATTTGGGTTGATATTGTACGTTGACTGTTGGTGCACTCATGTCAAATGGTTGCTGGGACTATATGATCATCATAACTGTGTTATTCACTGCCATCTATATACGCATTTTTGTTGCGTTTCTCAATTTATGAGCCTGTATCTGCCATCAATATCATCAACGTGGCACCATGGAGCCTACATATTATGATGAATATAGTGTGAACCATGAACATACAGCGACTTTACTGGCAAAAACATGGCTTCTGGATCCTTTTTTAATGTCTACTCTCTGTCAGCTATAGACAGGTTGTGTTTTATCTTCATGCAGAGCTCGATGAAGTATACTGAATTGATTCAATAATGAACTAATGATAAGCCAACGTAAATTTGGAATAGGGACGCGTAATTGGCAAAATCGTGGCCGCCGCAACCTACACGACCGCTCTCTTTCATGATGGACTTTCTAAGAGGCACTAACGTTTGTCTTCAACATGCAAGAACCTTCCATAGATTTTCACGTGTACATAACTTCTGGTTTATTACTTCAAACATTTGACATTAAAAAAATGTAATTACAACTTTTCCAAGCTAAAATGTAGAGACCTATAGGCCCTACAATATAAAAGTTCATACAAAATTGTTAAAGGCCCAATAATCTGATGAGTATTTTTTATCCGTTTTTGAAAGTTTTATGCTTGAACTATTCTCATCAAATGGCTGCATAGTATACGAAATATTGAAAGAAAAATGTTAATGTACTCATTCACACATTTACATAATCGCTTCCCTTAGTTACAATTCCAGTTCACATTTCTCTGCTGACACCCTTCTTGCCTAAGCCTATACTTAGAACTCAATTTAAACTACACATAGAACAGCAATTACCTGGACTACACTAAGCAATTATACAAATTAGAAATGCTCATTAAGTCGAGTCTATTTGTCTATTGTATTGAGTCTACAATGCATAATGGTCATCGTGCAAGCAATACCAAACCATTGTTATTTGAAAACATGCCTACTTTTGGGAGAGAACAAAATGAATAAAAAACGATTCGTTTTCATGCAAAGTCAGCACCCGAATCAAAACGATTCGATAAACTTGGAAATCCAATTATATAGAACGTCGATCGTCGACATTATTATAACTCATTCGATTGTACGGTTGACAAAAACACTGTGGCGACGCGTTCAAAAACAACATGGGAAAACCTCTAATTATTGATGCTGGAACGACATGAAAACATACTCTACACTCTACAGCAATAACACCTGAATATATATATATATATATATATATATATATATATATATATATATATATATATATATATATATATATATATATATATATATATATGTATATATATATATATATATATGTATATATATATATATATATATATATATATATATATATATATATATATATATATATAAGTTTATATATATATATATATATATATATATATATATATATATATATATATACATATATATATATATATATATATATATATATATATATATATATATATATATACATATATATATATATATATATATATATATATATATATATATATATATATATATACATATATATATATATATATATATATATATATATATATATATATATACACACAAAAATATATAAATATATATATATTTACTTTAATAACATCGAAACTTGATACAAAATCATTGTTTCCCAATCAAGGCTGTGGATGAAAGGTAGGATCGTTTGGACGGGGCGCCACATGGCGATCTCACCATCCCCTTTGATACCATCCAATGAACTTCAACACCAGGGCTGCGCTGTCGGTGAACATCCTTAAGTTCAACTTTGCTTCTCAATATTTGAAATTTTGATTCGCCTGTCAATTCACAACTTTCCCAATTTTCTTGGCCGTAATTTAATATGTTACTAAATTTTGTACAAATTATCAAATGAAAAACTCCTCCATCAAGCGATGGTTAGGGGAACTCTTTAAATATTATTATCTTTTCACTTTTCAACCCACAACCAAACTTTTGAACGCATATCAAACTTGGGTTGAGCATTTCGAAGAAAAACCTTCTCTGCTAAGATGCGGGCTCTTAACGCCTGAATATATGTTATTCATCACGAATATGTATTTAGCTAAGAAATATGATGATTTATAGACCTTGTATCTCTTAATTCAATGAAAATTGAGCTCAAATAAATGAATATCACCTATGCCATGAAGAAATAACCTTTATTGGTCCCTGACTAAATTATAAAACAGGATAGCAATCAGTATAAAAAATACATAGAAAAATATAGAGAAATAGATTGAAAATATTATATATTGATACATGAAAAGGGAACTGTTCGAATAGAAAAAATGTAAAAACAAAATAGGATTGAATAAAATAATAAGGAGATTCAGTGATTACAAAATTAAAAGTGATATATTGAAACGTTAATTTTACAAATGATTTCTTGAAATTCTTACGGAGTCTTTAAGTGCTGACACTCCGGTTCGATATTTTAAAAAGTTACTAGTAAAAAAACGTTTACAAAAGTCACTGAAAAAATTACAAATTGTTCCCCTGGCTCCCACGAAAAGTCCGATAACTTTTATTTCCTTTAAATTATACTTCTTGAGGAAGTAAGGAATAGTTGGCTCATGAATCTTTTTTTCTCTTCATTGACCTCATCGGGTTGTTTTTTGTCTCTTTCAAATCTGATGGTCGGATCAATTATGTAACCTTTGCATTTCTTCCTATCATAATTATAATGTATAATAATGTATTTCATCATCAATTGAGAAATTGTGTATCCAAATACTGACATGTTCATGATCGTCCATAATATCATAAATCATCACAAATTAAATTTATCGAACTATTCATTTTTATATCTCATGTTTGTTCAATTAATTAAGTCTTGTGTGTTTGAATTATTATTATATCAATTTTCTATTCATTCCATAACTTTTATAACTTTCATTTGGTTATTATCATGCTTGTATGTCATAAAGACAGCCACGATACATGTGGCAGCCAAGTACTTGTTTATTGTAATTAATACATATGTGTATATATATATTTATATATATATATATATATATATATATATATATATATATATATATATATATATGTGTGTGTGTGTTATATGATACAATATTCTCAAATGCATCTTCGATTTACGTTCGAACAGTAATCGCCTGTTATTGAATATATAAAGCATTTGTGTGTGCACGATTCAAGATGGCCGCTTCGTAAACGTCAACGTTGTTTACTCTTATATTGACTTATTACAACACTCAAGCGTGACATTTTTAATAGTCTACAGCTTGGTTTTCAAGCTTGCGTCACTTCACGTTGTCATTGAACGTGACTTGCGTTGTATCAATAGTCTTTGTTTATAACTTCTTTAATATAACTTTAAAATTTGATTTAGGCACGGTATTACCAAGTCCAGTTAGTCTTTATCTGACAGTTCAAACTTGTTATCACCATGGTTACTTATGCTATTTGTTTTCACCAACTCTCAGATAAATACTAACTAGCCTTGGTAATACTGGGCCTTATAACAATAATTGTATTCTATATGACCAATATAAAATAAACATTTGTAATCATTGAAAACATCACATAATGATCCATGTTGTTTTACTTGTATTGGATACAATGTAGATGTACATCCATCTATCTACATCCATATGGATGTATCATCCATGTAGATGTAGTGTCCAGTAGATGGACAATGAATCATATGCATTAGGCACACAGGAACAATAATTATTAATTGTAGTATTTTTTCATCCATCGTTATTATCCACATGTGTTTCATGGCGATGACTTTCATCCTCTTCGACCATTTCAGTATATTCACAATTAAAATGATAAAATATGAAATTAATGTATTTTTAATTGAGATCAATAGATTCATTGTTCCCAAGTGATTGATTTTCCAATATTCAACTTATAATTGATTTCAAATAACAAATTAACTACCGCCAATGATATTATTTCTATATTTAGATCTAAACACTCTCTGTCATTTTCAGATTCACACTCCCGTAGTCCTATTGACGGCTGGAATATTATATTCAATCCCCTGTTTACTCGGAACTTTCTGATTAGTATAAATAAAGTAGTTGAACAAACATCAAAGTTTAGAAGATCCTACAATACCATGCTGAAGTGGTCGTATAATTGGTACAAATTGGATTGGCCCTTCCACCGACTTCTCTCGTAGATACAACTACAAGTAGAAGTAAGTACGTGTTCGTAGTCGGAACCCAATGTGGTTTCACTGCCAGTTGGTTTCTCTACAATACGTGTTTAACACGACACGACTTGAGTTGAACGCAGCGTCATGTGACACGTATGGTCAATACAGGTCTATTATCTAATGTTTCACTTTCCGACGCGAGGTTGTTCGAAGGTCGTCGAGATGTCATTCAATATCATTCAACCACACACAATTTATAAATACAATGACGGTCATATGAATCGTTAAAATTATGTTGAAATTTTATTTTAAAGTAACAAGAAATTGATCGTATAGAAGTTACCGTGATGTGGTTTTCTGATTTCAACTGGAATTACGAATTACTTTTACATTAGGGCTGTATTCAGGATTAGTTTAGATTCAACATAAGTTCGAGAACATCCTCGAGCTACATATTCTTCAATTAGTTGAAAGAATTATTTTTCATTGACTTCATTAATATTACGTAAATATTTGTACAACTATTTGAATGCAAGAACTTGTGAAAAAAGCATCTCTTTATGAACACTTTTGAGCCATTTTAATCTACGCTCCTCAAAAGTTTTGATGGGTTGTAGAATCGATATTAAGTTGAAAAAATTATTTCCGAATAATGATTTGAATAATATATTTTCAAAAACATGTTGTTTTTTGTATTGAATTGTCAATGACCGAATCAATATTGGTAAAGTCCAATATTGGTTTGATAATATTTGGTAATGTTATCACAAAACTCTGAATTATATTGAAAGCATCGATATTGGGGAATGAAATCGACGATACATTTCTGTGTTGAGTATAGGAAAATGATGAGCTAGAAACTCTCCAGCAGCGTGTATTTCGAATTTTGATTAAAAAACAGGTGTGTTCGTACATAAGATGGGTATTTACATAATCTGTATATTTTTTGATGAAAATGGAAAATCACAGATGATTTTGAATTTTTACTTTGGTTCTAAATTATGTCTAGAATTGAGCAGACGATGTGAATAAAATCTTGGATGGTATTCTTTTGGTCAACCATGATATTTTATTGAGAACCCCTGGTAATAATTAGTAATCAAGTCGATATCAAAGGGATATTTAATAAGGACTTGAATCAACTATAGAAATTCGGAAAGTACGTGTACGACAAGAGTCCTGAGTGATCAAAGTGTGGGATGAAATATCAAACACTACCTGCACGTATGTGTATCTTATACGCGTCTGAATAGATATAAAAATACTCACTTTTACAGTCCATTCATTCTCTTCTGGTTATATTTCCAGCATAGTTGAATCCTATGAAATATGCTTATAATATTTATTGTATTATTATTATTTTATTTTATTATATTTGATCAATTGAAACTCCATGTAGTAATTTTAGAAATATTACATGAAATTTCCAATAGATTTTAATATATTATTCCCATCTTACTGCCTCACTTGTCATGCTTATGATATGAAACATAAATGATGAAAAAAGTAATACAGTCAATTGAAAACTAAATCTAAAATAAAGGTAGTATTCACAAGGAATAATAAATCCGACACTATGCAAATTCAAATTCCAATGACCAAATGAATGATGCGATAAATTAAAATCTTTCATTCATAGTCTTCATTGGGGAACAATGATTTTGTATCAAGTTTCGATGTTATTATAAAAAAAAAATATGTCCAACGAATTTGTACTCAATGAATCTTAGTGAGAGACTTGAATCACCCCCGAAAAAGTCGGGATGGGGAGAGGCGCTCAATTCAGAAAACAACACAAAGATAATAAACAATGCATGATATTTTGAAGATTAATCATCAAACCTTTCTCTAAATATCTAAACAATTACATGCAGTATATATCGACGGAATAGAAAAACAACGATTTTATTTGTATTTTTCCTATTCAAGCTCATAAAAATTCAGAGGTGTTTCCACACTTTGAGTGATTGCCACTTTCATCCGCGAGAAAACAAGTTAATAACCCCACCCCCTCCTGCCCACACCTCACACCCCTCTCCCTGCCCAACAACCGGCCTTCAATCAATCAGGGCGGAGAAACATTGAATCAGCGGCGCGAAAAAGTCACTCCAAATTACACTTTTCTTGACTGATTACTCTTGCAAAACCACGTGATATTTTCAGAATATTAATAAGCCAATGACGTTGTAAACCGAGTGCGACCAATAGAAGCACTATCCCAGAGTCGATAAATCAGTTCTACTGTCCGAACCATTCCAAATGCGTCAATGCTAATAATAGTTAGTCTTGGATAAGTGGAATATTATTCATCAGAATTCATGAATGGAGGCCGACGAATGATTATTGGATGAGCGAAGCGAAGACTGAATTTTACCGTACTCGAAAAAATCAAGATTTTTTTCACACTCCACGTGTCAAACTTGAGTACAAATTGTGTTGGAACTCGACATATAGATGTGATCATATATGAGGCATATATAATATATCATATACATGATGTATATATCATTAGGCTCAATCGGTGTTACCACTTTTAAGAAAAACATGCCGAGATGTTAAAAAAAAACGAAAAAAAACAGAAGAGAAAATTCAAAAAATATATTTTTCGGAATGAATTCAAATTCTCACGTAATATATAATATATGATAATGATACACATTATTCCGGAGTTTCACATGAATTGAACGAGCCGTTTCGATGGAAACAATTTCAGAAAATAATTTTTTCACATCAATTAAAACTATTGGAAAACCTATCAAGAAAAAGAGGTAGATAACCAATTGAATTGTAAAACGATCAACATTATAGACTATGAGCTAAAAATAATGAAAATCATCCTTCTTCTCCCCCCTTTCCCTTCGGCAAGAGGTTGAATAATAATTGGATAAAATATAAACAATAATTGGAGCATACATTATTTTGAATTCGCAATTGCTATTATACGATATCGGATGAACGAATATTAGGGTTTTAAGGCGCATCGACAGCGAGGTCATTTAGCGATATCATCACTGATATTGACATATAAAAAAACATTCGAAATAAGCGAAACAAGTTGTGTGTTTTCCGATATTTTTCAGTTACCACCATTGAGTCATTATTTCTGTAATAATTGTTGACCAGTTTATTCAATCAGTTAAACAAGTTTGATTTGATTCTAGAGACGAGTGAAATGATTTAGAAAGAGCCGTTTTCATTCGGTTTTGAACATGAAAATTTGAATTCACATCTCCATTCGTATATTACTTTATTTGCTCAGTTAGTGTCGTTTGATATAAATGAATAAGAAAACCGCCGCCCTAATATATTCAAATTACCATGAATGTTACTATTTCATAATGTACTGATGGCACAGTGCTGTCATCCTTACCCGACTCTCTATCATGTTGACATTATAGATGATAATATATGAACATATTCAAACTATCCTCACTTATATATCACATTTGAGAATATATCTTGAAATGTAAAATGTTAAAAACCTCGAGTAAATGATCTAATCATGAGTAAAACAGTCACTTAGAATGCACACACTTCATTTACATTGGATTTAATGACGTACCGGTACTGTAACCATAATTGAGATGTATTGGCATTGGTGTGTGATGAATGAGCCTTGATGGGCAGACAATTTGAAGACTTATCGTATCAGGTGATTGAGATGGAAGAGAATAATGTGGAAGTGGTCGTGACCCTTTCTCAAAGGGCGATCTCAGTATTCACATAAAGATAAAGAGAAACCACGAAAAACCTCTATCACTATGTTCGACCATGACTGGATTTGAACTTTTATTGACGGTTCAGTTCACTAGCGACTGATTTATCCGTCTTGTAATATAAATAGCTTCTGAAATATCATTAGATGAGCTATAGCGAAGACATACAACCCACTCTAATGAAGCTTTGTCGGTGTGTATTTTTTGGTACCCACTACACAGATCGCATGGTTCGATTAATCGATATGAAACATTTTTTACACCAAAACTTATCCAACTTGGAACTGTATAGTTTCATAATTGAATCGGTTGGGTCATTTTTGAAAAACACTACCTCAAAATTTCTACAAATCCAGTAAGATTGGGCTTAGCAAGAAAATTTATAAAATAAAAACTCTCAAAAAGAAATCAAATTTTCCCTGAACATGAACACAAAGTTAAAAAATTCTATCACAAATTTGTATGCAATTTTTCTCGAAGAAAATTATTGAAAATGATTCAATAATTGTTCTTTATTTATCGATAGAAATGTCAACAGAATGTTAGCGAGATTCACGGTGTCCTAGATTCGATATTTACCGAATGAAGAATATTGTAAATGAGTCAAAGTGTGTGAAGTTCTCGATTAGATTTTGCAGAAGGTAGAACTACTTCATCGACTCTGATTATCTATTTAGTTATCTCGCTCATCTTACAACGCATATTTTGCGTTTGCCTATAGCTAATTATAATAATCATGAAAACGATGTATACCAATGGAAATTCTTCTCTGAAAACTCACTCTAGTACAGTACGGTCAGCTCGGAAAGGGTTTGCGAGACTAAAATGTTTGTGAGGCACGAAAGAAAGTGATTAGATACACTCGGCCACTCGGGGTGACGTGATCGTAATCTGTATCACAAACTTATACTAGATGAGAGAGAAACCTTCCATTACGTGCTCCATGTTCCACGTAATGGACTTTTTGTAGAACTCGTGCATTATTAAATACTTTTCGTCGAAACTAAGGATTTGAATTAACGACACTGGAGTCGTCCAGAGAAGAAGGATTCCGTGGGTGTAGTGAGGAATCTAAAAACTCAAAACATATGAGAAAAAAAATTAACACATGTATTACTAAAATAATCAATGAATGGAAAAATGACGACATTGACTCAAGTTGCATGTGTGAACAAATAATGATTGGAGTTTAATTTTACAAATGTTTGAACTATTTTCACAGATAAATGACAATACGCGTGGTTGAAAAGCAAGACTAAAATATATAGTTGAAGTGGTGAGAAAAATAGTGTCAGAAAACTCTTTGAAATTCGAATGTTTTGAATGAAGGAAATATTCGAAGTAGTTTTTAGCTTAAGTATACGAGCTGATACCAACAATACTACATCAATGTATGGAAGATGAAATGAAATTTCACGTGAACCTAATATAGTTATTTTTACTTATTTGCCTTATATCATAAACAACATATTTTCTTCGGCATATTTTCAGCTCTAGATATTTTTCATGGCACTCTTCTTGTTATTATAATATTTATATTTCGGTTCCTATGGTTAATCCACACCACTTTATCACCCAACGATCCATTCATATAGACAACTAATTTATAGTTCCATCATACATTAACGTATGAATGGTACTACTTGATGAAGAAAGTCAACAGAGGTATTTGCAGACAAATCCGGTGTCCCGTCTTCAAAAAACTAGGTTGAGGTTGACAAACTGAAGCTGCTACGAACAAATTTGTAAACATCCCTTTCTAGTTAGGATGCAATCTCTCCGAAAATCATCAATCCATATATATATATATATATATATATATATATATATATATATATATATATATATATATATATATATATATATATATATATATATATATATATATATATATACATACATATATATATATATATATATATATATATATATATATATATATATATATATATATATATGGATATATGTATATATATATATATATATATATATATATATATATATATATATATATATATATATATATATATATATGTATATATATGTATTCATACAAATATATATATATATATATATATATATGGGTATATATACATATATATATATATATATATATATATATATATATATATATATATATATATATATATATATAGATATATATATATATATATGATATATATATATATATATATATATAGAGAGAGAGAGAGAGAGAGATGTGTGTGTGTGTGTGGGTGTTATATATATATATATATATATATATATATATATATATATATATATATATATATATATATATATCAGCGATTCGACGTCTCGAGTGTTCTTGCTTATTCACACGAAATTCATGTCAAATTGATACAACAAATTCTTATTTCTTGTCTGTTCATGTCTCACATCATCAGAGATGGTTATCAGAAAACAAGGATTTCAAACAACCCTTGAATAAAACACGTCGATCCGATATGAAACTATGATTCTATTCAGGTGGGATTGAATGATTTATTCTAGCAGGTCAAAGAGGGATCTAATTGACTACTTGATATGGAAGGAAAATCTGTTCTTTCGTTCATCATTTGCTTCACAGGATTACGCGGAAAAGTGTCGAGTCGTAAATACGATGCATTCAATACTGACTTTCAGAGCATCATTACTCCAATTATTCAAATAGACGTATTTTGAGTATCAGTCCAGAACTCCACGTTACGTACTCACATGAAATGAGGAAAACAAAGCATATGCGTTGTAAGATAAAGCGAGATACATAATTTGAAATGTACCTTAAATTCCAACACCTTAATTTTTAAACTTTCAAGTCACTGCTTCATCTGATTGATGTACTGATGATTATCCCATCATTTTCAATTGTTCTTGATAAGTGTAATCAATTAAACACTTATGTTGTTTAATAAAGAACAACATTTTCTTCACCATGTCTGATCCGATTCATGTAAAACTCTTCAAAAATGTGCATTAATATTGAGCTTATGTCCTTGGAAATTCTAATTCATCCGGAGAAAATATTTTCACAAATATTCCCCCTGGGTTATTCTCGAATGTTTTTTCGAAATGTACGTAACATTTTTTCTCGGGTGTGGCTACATGTTAGATTATGATATTTTTGCAAGCAATAATTCTTTCGTGACCCGTTAAATCTGTGGATCACAAAAAAATGAACATATAGAATTACGATATGAACATACTATAGAATTGAGTCTTCTCATACGCTCATCCAATAAAACCTATTCGAATAATATCGACACAATTGATAGGAAGTAGAATAGGATAAGAATAGGAGAGAAGAATATGGAGTATAATAGGAAGTATATAGAATAGGATAGAATAGGAAGTAGTGATATTAGGGATAGGTTGAAAATTGTAAGTGTTGAAAATAAGATGAACACGGAAAGACTTCGATGTTATGTGCATATACATATATGTGCATATTTCAAATTATTGCCCACATATCCTGCATTCAAATCCTCTCTCAAATTATTCCCCACCGACCAGGCATTCTATTCCCTTAATGAATTGATCTCCCCCGTCAATTATCTCCTCTCCTAGTCAAACTGCCTCTCACCCTTATCACTACTTTCACTCATTTTATCTCACTCTCATCTCCTCATCATCACAGCATTACTTTATATTTAACACAATTAGTTACTGCAATTCCATCATATCATCATCCCATTCAATTTATTATTTTGTTCAATCCATTTTTTCAAATATGTTTGTTCATAGAACAAGGTTAGGTGGTGGGGGAAAGACCAAATCTTGCCTTTTTTATATTTTCATTAATTCAAATGAAGAACTCAACTAACTAACTATAACTTACTAAGAACGGAACAGAAAAGAATACTCTAAAAAAATTCCTAAATAATAGTATTAGAGTGTAGAATGAAAGGTGGAAGACCAAGAGGAAGGTGGAAGGATTAGATGAGTGGAAGCGTGAGAATAGAGATATAGAGCGTGAGGGAAGATGTGAAGAGGAAAGATTTTATGGAGAACGGAAAGCATTGCGAATATAAGTAGGGATGGAAGAAGAAAATCAAGAAGAGTATGAAGACGAGGAAGATGATGCGAAAGAATAGGTCAGTCGGTATAATTCGAGATGTCACAGATAATGGTGCTCAACATCCCCCGACCTGACATGTTTGAACTGGGCAATCGATATTTATTATTATTGATACAATACAATAGAGCATGAAACTGAAATACGAATATTTCAATGTTTTTACTTCGAAAATGTGTCATGTCCACCATATTGAACTGTGACGTGATCCATAACATGGTTGAGGACTGAGGAGTATAATTTGAAAGTCGTTAGGCCTAATTGGAGCTACGCTCTGGTTATTTGTATCCATAATGTGGAATAATTGTAGAGCTCAGTTTTCTATGATGGACGTATACATATATATTCAATTTGGTTACGGCAAATCGTGTTTTAGAATAGACTATATATACTTGCTATTTGGGTCGAACACTAGTAGGTCAGGATCAAAAGCTATGAGTAATGTGAGATTATTCATTTATGATATACATTTAGGGCTTACATACGAGTTTGAAAGGTAAAACTGAGTGTATATTTGATACAATTATTCATAATAACAATGTATATATCCGAGAAATTAATATTAATAACAGGTTCATGTTAATGATGATGAAGTAATTGAGTTTTGGTTTTTATGAATAGTCAACTGAGAGGTAAATTACTTTTTTATGACCCAACACTCCATGTCATTTAAATTTTGGAAACCATACAAGCCAAGTAGAGTGATACAATTATTCAATTCCATGTTTTTATTCGAATTCTGAATAACAGTATCAAATGAAATATAAATTATTCCTACAAATATTGGTTCGCAATAATCCAAACTAGTATTTGATAATCGAATATTGTTCTATTGATAGTCAATTTCTGTATTGATTATTCCGTATTATTGCGTTCCACATAGTTATCATTGATGTGTATTTCACTTGGTTGTTATACTAGTGATATTAGAAACAACGAATCATGTTTTGAAAATCATAAATGTATCAATAGTATGAACTATCATGCTATAAATTTTGAAATGAAGAAAAATGACCGGTTAATTAGCACCGAAAAACGGTACTCGCTATGATAAGGATTCATGGTCATCGGTTTCAAATAAATGCGTTTTACATTACGGCGCATTGCGGCGACATTTCCTTCCATCTTGACGATTTTTATCCAATCGAATGTAATGAAAACAGTGAATGCATTACACATTACAACGCTTCGCATTGCGTGGGAACCAATTTCTCAATCACGAATAGTTTTGAGATATTTTCATTTTATTAATTATTTTCCACTGATTTTATTTTCTATACAGACCTACTGTCTTGAACTTGAACGATTTCATTGACAGAGAAAAATGCTTGATCGCATGCAAGATGCCTCTTGCAAAATTTAATTCAAATTCAATTTAATTTTATATTTTTAGTTTTGCAAATTGAATTTCAGATAAACATATAGTTTTTAAAATAGACGGGGTTGCTGGAGATAAATTCAAGCCAATATCTGCTGATCATGGATCAATAGAAGAATTTTTGATATTCATTTTTGAAATTGACGGTGAAAAATCAAGATTTGAGTGTAATTTTCATTGACTTTTCTTCAATTCATTATTGAAGTAGTTATCCGACGGGAACCATGAAACATCGTCATCGATGTGAATCAAACCTACGCCCTTTTGGTTTTAGAGAAACTATGTAGGCCCCGCATCTATCCGATCGAACAAGACCAACTCGAAACTACGTAACAAAGCGATCACTCTATCATCTATGCATCTATGTACGCAATTTATTCAAATTCATTCAGTCTGATTCATATAATCATTATTATACTCTGTGTGATCTTTCATTTCATAAATGCATGGTTATGAATCTAACGTTTCTAACCTTATCTGTTGGTGGAAGTGCCGGGTTTTACGAAAGAATAACACGGACATTCTTATTTAGATGAAGCTGTGATGAATTGTTTGTGGTCGCATATATAAAATATGATGAATTATCACACTGGAATGTTTCAGATTTCAATTAAGATATTAAATTACAAATATAAAAAACTTTTTAATAGCCTCGAATTCATCCTTTTTTTTATCAAAATGTAGCCGTGTGGTTGGAAAAAGCGCTTTTCCTGTTGAACATAAAACTCTCAGATAACAGAACATATGGTTCAGCTCTATTCAAAAAAGATAATATGAGAAGCAGTAAGCAAAATTAATGCGATTAAACATTCATATTTTTTGATAGAAGTGTGATTCGAGGGAGCTACGTGTACACAGAAATGTGAATTAATTTTCACCTCCACCAGAAGCTTTTGTTTTTTAAATAAAGTTTTCAGAGTAATTTATCATTCCTGGAATCATATCAATTCTATGCAATGTGTTAGTTGATCATAGAAACATCGTAAAAATCATAACGAACGTTATCGTGAGAAATTTTTCTTTGATGAGCAATAAAAATGTTTGAAAATGTTAAAATATGTTCTCTGAAACGGTTCAACTGATCTAATTCGATGTCGAGTTGAACCGTTGAAACAATTATGAGTACAGAGAAAATATCCACCACATAATCGAGAGAACAATCCATGTTTTTTATTCTGAATCGATTTCTGAAATATTCAGAAAGGCATTAAGATTATCTGGAAGTTTATTGCATAATTTAGGCATTGCTACTATATTTTGTTGTTCTTCATACGCATTATAGCTAAAAATAGGCATTAATATTTCAACTTTATTTATAGTTTGATATAAATGTGATGACATCTGCTTATACTGCTCTGAGAAGTAATTTGTTATCAAGAAGATGAAGTTGTTAAACCGTTGAAAAATCATACTGTAGTCAAGGCGTAACCGATTTTATATTTGGAATCATGATTTTGAGAATTTGATTTCGAATGTCACTATTTTCCAGAAGAAGACTCTTAAGTAGCTTCCATGCCCTGATTCTGTATCCAATAATAGACTCTACTGAAGCAAACTGAACTACTTCTAAAATTGAAAAATTAACCATGAGTTCAATGTACGCTAACTCTGAATAGTCGATCCGAACATATTACACGACTCATCAATATGAATATGCTATTAATTTAAAATTACTGCCTATAGTTTAACCTCGAATTATAGCTGTATGATTGAGCAACTCATTCTCATTTCTGATGCAGACTCTCTTCAGAGCTAGGAAACATGAGAATGAACTGCTGGATCTTTCAGTTCTACGAGGTGTTTGAAGATCGAATTAAATTATGAGTCGAATTATTGTGATATTCGACGTTTCCTTGATCAATTAGTGTACATCATTTCACGATTTGTGTGAAATATATGCTACATAAAAGACTTCAATGTAGTCAGAAGAAATACTACGCGAAAAAATTACGTGTACACGTATATTTGCCTTTCTGTTTTTAAGCCTGAAAAGGTCATGAAGTGTATGATTTCAACTATACGTTGAATTCAAAGTGCAATATATGAGGAAGTTATGTGATTTGTACTTCGGTAACAACACAATTTTGATTTTTTGTATATAGCTGGTTGCACAGATATTACACACTTTTTTCTTTCGAACGCTTTTGAATTTCTACAATCAGTGTCAAGTCCCTATCAATGGTATTTTGAATATTGGTATTGGAGCTGATCAACCTTTGAGTAACTGTAGCTTATATCCAAAGTATAAAACCAGTCCTTCCAGTCATGTAACTACATCCGTTTATGAGTTAGCCTCTGACGAAACATGGCGTGTAATCCATCCAATTACCACTCAGATGCTGTCATAATATTGTTTGTGATTGGTTCAATTATTTTGTCTTTTTATTATTATTGTTCAACGCAAATAAGAAGTACGTCTGCATCAATAAAACTCTACTTTTCTTTCTTGCTATAGTGGGGGATTAACATAACGTTGTATATATATTTATATATATATATATATATATATATATATATATATATATATATATATATATATATATAAATATAAATATATATATATGCATATATATATATATTCATATATCACATATATATATATATATATATATATATATATATATATATATATATATATATATATATATATGTGTGTGTGTGTGTGTTTGACATAATCATAGTAATGGAAAATGTTCGATTTCATTCCAACGGATCTGAATATAATTCACTGTTCATTGCAGCAAATAATATAACTTTGATTTTAATTTTCCCGATCATAAATAGTTATGTGATGCTCGTTCAGGACCAACAGTATATTTATATAATCCGTATATGTCACATTATTTTAAAGTGCATTCTATAAGTGAGATAATTATTATGAAGCCACCGTCCATATAGGTATTAGTCATATTGTAGTCAGTTGAGACACCGTTTTAAAAAGTGAATTCAAGTTGGGCGAGCGTTCGAGTACATCATAAGACATGTTTTTTGTGAATGTTTTTCACTTTCCATCACTTCATAGTCTCATCATCGTCTGATTATTCGTACCCCCCAAGTGATCCAGCTGTTCATGGGGTATTTAAGCAAACAGTAATCAATGGTATGAAATTATTATCAGAGAGATTTTTTTTTTATTTTACGAACTGTTCGGTTTTACTGTGGGTATAAAAGTGAAAAACTTTTTTCATTATTCGAACTCATTTGAACTTACTCCATTATAATTCTCTCTTTATTACCATTAAACTACTGTATTCTGTCAATTTACATGAACAGTTCAACAATATACTTCAACTACTAGGTTATTTGGTTTATTTGAATTAATTTTTGTTTTTATTCCAGGTTTATGAATATTAAAATTCAATATTCTTGAATTGAATAGATACATTATTGTAGCCTGGATGCACGGTAGACCGATGCAGACTTCACACAATCACGATTTTGAGTAATTCAATTCACTTGAACATTCATTCAATATTCAAATGAACTTTGGTTGAACTTCATAGTAATTATTATCAGTGATGTAAATGTTCATTATTTTTTGGTTGAAACTTTTCATGAATCTTCAAAAATCATCTCTTGGTAGTTGTTACAGAACTCTCATAAGTTGTTACAGAAGAAATTATAGTTTGAATTCACTCTCAGCAATACAAAAATAATTTGCAGAATCACCACATTCAAGGTATATAATAACTGTATATATTTGCTCACAAAATTGTCAAAGCTAGGGGAAAAAATCGACCACAGCTAGTAAAACTCATATAATTATATTTATTTTACGATGAAGCGAGGGCTAAATGTTGAACACATCATCATGAGAAAATATAAATGACGATGGCTGTGCCTACATTAGCAATAAATGTAATAAAACTTGCAATGAAAGTAGAAATGATGAGTATAAAATAGTTACTGGGTTTAGCATGAGTTTTTGAACATTCATAGATATTCACTGAAATGTGTAGACTTCTCGATCGACGATCCCCTTTAGGTATAGGTGTGAGCAGTATTCTTTTGTGCTCTCCTATTTGAAAAATGAAAATATCCTATTTGAAGAGTCTTTTGAGAATGTCCTAATTGAAAAGTCATTGGGAAATGTTCTATCTGAAAAAAGAATGAGAAAAGATTTTGAAAATTTTCATTGAGAATTTTAATGAATTTGCATTAAAAATGTTCGATTGAAAATTATCAACGTCCCATCACTAATCATCATCCTATTTTCTCATCTCATCATCCTTTCTTTTGTATCACTTAACGATGCACATATTGATTTTCATTGTAAGCAATAAGCGATTTAGCTGGATATCATTTTTGTATAACTTTTGTACGGTACGAAATCAAATATATGATACAAAGATAACATAGATACATCCAATACTTTCAAGACGCCACAAGTTAACCATATTTAACTCAAACTCATATCTTATAATTGTCAAGCGTTCACAGCTGAATAATTGTTCTCTCAGCTGTCTACACTTAAAAATCATGCGAGAGTGATTCTACTCACACCGTTTTGAAGGAAATGAAAACATCTGTACTTGCTCTACATCAGAATTTTGATATTCGTAAGTCATCACTAAAATATGATATTTTCCTAAAATCGATTGCCATACACTCGTGAACAGTTCAATACAGGCCCAAAGGAGACTTCAGGAATACTCTTTACATCCACAAATCACAACTGATTAAATTCTCGTTTGGATCATTTCCATATCAATTACTTATAGACTCATCATTTTTAAATGTAATTATTGTGAGATATGGACTAGCAATGGGCTTATCTGATTTGATGAAATCTGTTTTTTAACCGTCTCTCTAGTATGTTGCAATGATAGAAAATAGACGGCCGTGAATATGAAGTTATTTTATCAGTATCAGTATTCACTTTAAAAACTGAAAGAAACCATGAAGGATTTTACTCAAGATGGTTGACAATCACTAGAATCGAACTTCGCTTTCATGATTAACTGTTCAGTGCGCTAGCAACCGATCTACCTGTCTCAGTAATTTATAACATTATTAGTTTCTTAACGGCCTAACCAACAGCTGGGTTATTTGAGGGTATTCGAATGAGCAGCTGATAAATGAATGAGGTTCACAAAAACAAATGCCTTATGTGGTACTCGAACCCACGACTGACTTGACTTCAGTTTCCAAAAAAGAGCCCTGACTAATAGAGACAGTCGGATGGTCAACTTTTCAACATTGGTAGATGAGGTAGAATATGTATTGGTGGCAGTTAGAGAACGATGTTTAGATACAATTAAGATTGGCTGTACATTTTCTGCCAACGGTTGAATCATGTTTACTTCTTATGTCTTCCATTTGCATAAACCCTTGAGAGGAAAATGTTTGGTTTTCAGTAAGAACTATGTCTACAAACTTAAAAAAAAAACACGTTCCAAGTCGTAAATCTAACGTCGCAGCTTCAAGAGCCTGGTGCTTTACCTGGCTATTTGACTAGCTATAGTTAACGTGTAGTATGTGAACATAATGAGTCATTCTGCATTTCTATGATTTTCATTTCAAACTCTAGTCCTGCTCATGAAGTGGGCCACGAAATATTATACAGTATTGAAATCAAAGAGACCGTGTCACTGTTATTACGTCGTGTTGTCATTGTAACTAGCTCTTTTAACTAACATTAGCCAATGGAGCCAATCCATTAACTGAAAACAAATCTTTGCAGCTTCAAAGACCAATGCTATGATAGTTGAGAAACTGTTCAGTGCATGCTAAGTGCCTTTCGATTGAAACACATATATTCCACTGTGGGTATAATTTGAGGGTTATCTTATATAACGAAAACGATGGGTTTCAATCTGAAAATCGGAAAGTTTCTTAGAGATGAATCGATGGCAAGAAAAATGTAATTGTTAAATTGAAAACTATCTTCATATCAATGCCCTTTGATCGCAGTCAAAGTGTAATAGCCGTTTGGTCAGCAGAGTCAAAAAGTGATTTTGAAATTAATTCTACATTGGGGAAATTTGAATCAAGCTTCATTGAACATGTGTATCCTTGAATTCAAATTGCATCAGAAACACTGATAAATTTTTTTGGCCGAAGTTACAGCGCTTGAAAGGAATATTAAGTTGCTATTTTGACCTCATTTTGGTGAAAAATCAACTATTTTTCCTCTTAAAATGAGTGTGATTCATAAATGAGAGCCGGTACCTATATTTATTTTTGCATGATTCCATTCATGATATCTTCATCTACAATAAAACAAGTTTTTTGATTGAATGTCATTACTTTTAGTGTATTTTAATGATCTGTTGAATGATAAAAATAAAAATGCATGGAATTTGAAGGTTGATTGTTGAATGATGAATAAACATCTAGTATTTGAGTTAATATATCTCAAAATTCATCCCGATTAGCCTAGCTATCATCTGTTCTGATATTATTATCGAACACATCAAAACGAATCGACTGACAAAAACTCATGATTTTTTCATGACCATGAGGTAATGAAGGTCAGACCTTAAGTTAGTCAGAAGATTGAACGGCAGGGACACAAGATGAAAGTGTGAGGTCTGATTCTGACGAAGTCAATTGTGAATCGCATACAAGTAAAATCCAATCTCTTGACCATCTATCCTCTGTCTTCAACATAAAGCATCATATCTATATAACTTATCTATATATCTATGGTATTTATATACTTTTATTGTGAAACAATTTCAAGTTAGCATTAATAGTTCTGAAGGTAAACGTACCTGATGAGGTATTTTGTCTTACACACTGCGCGGAAGACTTGCTTCTTTGCAGAAAGCATTAGATTTCCAGTAACGCAGTTTGCATTATCGACATAAATAACTACAATTTCGAAAATACGTTTTAACCAACGTTCGGCATCGTCTGCATTTCTTCTCAAGGCAAATATGTATGTCGAAGTCCACCCTGGCAGTAGCTTGTGCTTGTGCAGGTCTATGAGAGGAATTACCGGTCGTTATTACCTCGACTTATATCCTCTAGTTCGTGAACTCCTCCTCATATACTCCTGATACCGGTACATGATGTAAAGGCGGGTCTTAGATAATTATCAATCATCATACAAATTTAAACCCAAATATTTGTTGATATTCAATCATTAATCCAAAATTTGAAATCAATACCAAACTAATATTTTATCAGAGACAAGAATTGAGATTCACGTTTATGATATATAACGACAATGGCCAACAGTGATGACATTGATTTTCGATGAAAATGTATGTGTCTGCTACATTCGCTGAAAATCGTTACAGGACATGAAAAATTGTGAAAAAAACAAACAAAAAAACATCCAGAAATTCTTATCGACTTCCATCAATCATCCATCTCACCTGGCGTCTTCGATGACAGGTCTTCTGTGATGTCGACGCCGGCTGCGTCCCGACGTGCACCGACAGTCACAATACATGACGCAGAGCGCCACCGACGTCGCTATGGTAACAATAAATGGCACTGCAAAGTAATGGACAATCACCGTCACTTGTTCTTCATGATCGTAATGACTCAACACAACCGTACGGTTCTCTTTCGAATAATAACAAGGAAACTCAGTGTCCAAATCGCCGTAAGTGTTCGTGAAATTCTTGCAGTCGACATCCGGAGGATAACCGCACCCTTTAATGTTCACGTAGAGTACAGCGTCTTCGGTGATGTTCTCCACCGCTGTTGAAGTTGTCGGCGTGTTGTTCTTTGTGTAGAACGGAGTTGTGGTGTAGGATACGTAGATGTGATTGCATGCGTACATATCACTGGTACAGCCTTCTCTGCATGAGCTCCATGTGCAGTTGAACATACCACTCAAACTGTCGTGTCGTGTTGTCACGCATCGCACCGGCTCGGCGACAAAGTTGGCCGTCAAAGTACTGATCGCAGGATCAACGTATAGAGGTACGAGGAATAATAGAGAAGAACCGGCTGCTGTTGCAGAAAGAGCAAGAAATGATGTCATGTAAAACCATAAACGTTGACGACATGTTTTTTTAGGTTTTTTAAGTTTTTTAGGTTGAGCTAATTCGATGAGTTTACGTTTACGTAGTTCTTGTTGCTGCTGATCAAGGAGCAGTTCCGAACTACTGCTCCGCATTTTCGATCAGCAATTGACGGAATTGTCGGAAATCATTTCACAAAATCGGTGTCAATCCTCAAAGATTCCTCACTGAGGAATCTGAATGGCGAGTTTTTCTCGTCACCATCTCTTGAGTAGAGAACACAGACAAAGTTCTCTTGAGAAATAATCAGATTGCAGCTTCTAACTGTTGGTAACTTTCTGTAGATTACTTTCAGAAGCCATTCTTCTTTGTTGAGAAAATAAAAGTTGATTAGATTTTCTTTGGTAATATGATTTTTCTCCGGATGAATATTCGTGGATTCTCATTCACAAGGTAGAAGGTGAAAGAGTTTTATGTTATTAGATCATTGAATATGCCTCTTTCATACCGTAATATGTCTATTAGACTTGATAACTAATTGATGGAAAATCGATCGGCAATTTCAGAATTATTTATACCAACGTCGCGTTGCATATCGATTGTAAAACAACCTTAAATGAACATTCAGGTATTTCTGGTAGTGCATATATCAATCAACGTTTCATTTCTGATAATTTGAATAGTTTCAAATCTACGATATATATTTTTTATTTAACTCAAAAATGAAATTCAGCGTTCAACTCTCATTTTTTTGTGCAATTCCATTGGACATCACGGAGCCAACAAAAAATATTTTGTTTTTCGTGTAGGATTATGGATGCTATTTATCTGTCTTTCATGGGCTTTCTTCATACACTGACTCTCTCCAGTTCAATCAAATTAATAGTTCATAAAACTTGATCCAGATGATTCTCTCATTGCTCTTCAAAACAAATTCTTCATTGAGATGAAAACACCCCAATTCTTAGTCAAAACAGCGAAATCAGATTTCGTCTACCAACATAATAAAAGTGTGATGATAATCAATTGTGACACATTTGATAGTTTTTATTGCTAGGAATACGATCGCATAGGCCTACTTCTACTTGGTTACTCCGAAATGTTTTCTAAATGTATTTAATAATATTATCACTTGTCCGCTTAGTTTCTTTTTCTTGGTGTTTTCATTTATATCTAGTGTCACTTTATTTCTATATACTTTCAACGTGGCAAAAATGAAGTATATAATAAATAACGATGTGTTCCTCAATTCCCTCCCGGCGCCAAAGCAACCAGCTGACCAACTGAAGTCGCTTCCCGCCGCGACGCCCTGAACCGACGCCTGTCTCGTCTATGCGCACGCGTGACCGTCGCCAGGTGATGAAGACAGGACATACACACAACTTCGAGACGCCACCACAGCAAGACCTTTAGGGAAAACATGAAGTTGACCCGCTAGTTTAACTTGTGGTGGGATGCATTAAATATTGAAGTAGGCCTATAGATACGGTTTTCAAGATAAATGAAGAGGTATCTTTTTCTTGACCTTCATTAACGATATAGTTTTATGTTGGTAATAATGGCAAATTCTTTCTGGTTGATGAAACGGGAAATTGTTATGTTAACATTTTTTATAGCGAAACATGGAAAGTAATAATACATAATAACACATGGATAGTAATAATTACATTTTGTGAATGATTCTTCTCTCCATTATTCCCATAAAAATTATTGTATAATAATGGAACATTTGACAAAGGGCATATTGATGAAGCAAAATAGAGCATGAAAGTAGTCCAGGCCTAATGAGTACACGAAGTAGTCTTGTGCTTGCGCTCTGATAAGAGAATGGTTATAACAAAGCAGATTCAATTGTGAAACATATAATTTAATGGATGAGAAATTCCAAACAAGTCAATACAATAATTACTATCTCGTACAATTGCCATTGGATATAATTATTATGAAAGATATATCACTTTTTATTCATATTAAAAATACACTTCTCTTAATTTATTACAATCAATCTATAGACGAACAGGAGTAGATACTTTTAGTGTAATTGAAAAATGTATTCAATACTTTTCAAAAAAAATCTTATGAATACAGTATCTATGTAGTATTGTATTAATAGAATATCAATACATATAGATTTTCATTCAAATGAAGTTTGATCGGTTGTTTCGAAGACAATCACGGCTTCACATTACAGACATTACAGAATTACAGACATGAGAATGTCTATAATAAATTAGATTGCCTTTCATGAAAAGTACTTCAGTAAAGAGAGTTTTTAATCAAGCTTATTACAATGGATTGAAAATACATTATTGGAACAATTAGCCCATCACGATAATTTATATCGAGAGAAAAAAAACACGGAATTAAATATATGGCGTGTAGCATGGTAATTTAGAAATAATATTGTCAGTCAAGTACACTGATTCAAGATGTACTTGAGTTCTGAGTATTTCAAATTTGTTTGTCTCTTCAGAAAAGACTTGAAATCATACCATTTCATATTTTGTCAATTGTATAATTCTACTCTACTCAATACGCTATTGATCACATAATATTTCATTATGGAAGTTGCAGTACGACTGGGTCGGATGCCGCTTGCTTTGAAGAGTTCGGGTTTTCTCGTTCATAACTTCGTTTATCTGACGTCAAAATTTGTACTTGGACATGGGATATCGCAATTAATTCTTCAAGCCATATTTTCAGTCCAGTTTTTTTAGTTATGTGCTTTGTACGCTATGAATATATGGTCAAATCCTGATACATGACTTTTTAAAATTGAATTGAATGTATAAAATGGACGTGTTTGGTCAACAATGTTGTTGAAGGTTATTTCACTCTTAACAAACCAAAAATCCGGTGTTATCACAAACATTTTTTCAAATAAACTGTATTCCATCTAAGCAAACGGCACTAAAAAAAAGATCATGTCACAGTATAATGTAACATTGAAATGATAGTGATATTTAATATGTGATATGTAATGATGATAATAATAATATGGTTAATTGTCAATGTTTCAATTTTACATTGTGAAATATCTGACATGTCAATATAATTCAATAGGCTATAGTACTGAAGATAATTAAAATCAATCCATATTGGAATGTTCTTAGTATAATGAATCACGAGAATTAAAATACTTGAATACATACTTGATTGAAAACCCAGGTATCATTTTATGTAATACCTATTTTGAGTGTCAGACACCTCAAAAAATGTAGATGTAACTATGTAAATAATCTATATGAGGAATCTATACCTGTATGAGAACTACTGGATCCTCCATATATTCTTGACTTGATCATAAAGTTCACGAATCTTTTTTTTACAACTTCCTAACTGAAACTTGTCCGATGAAACAATGAATGAGTGATTTTTATTTAAAAAAATCACATATAATTATTCGATCACACCAAGTTAATTATCTCATAATTATCAATTGTTTCTTGAGGAATATGATGATTTATTTAACAGCACTGAGTTTACATACTGAATTCAATTTTTTTATTATGATAAGACCGTCTCAAATTTTTATAATAACAGAGAGGTGCCGCTTCTCATCGCTAATTGATTAATCTTGTACTAATTTGTGAAAAAACAATTACATATCCACATCAAAGTTTAATGGAAATAATTTTTTTTAAAAGAGTGAGTATCGGTATTTATAGACAATTGAACACGACAAAAATGCATTCCCTGAACAAAAACGAGTGAAATTCTATCTCATATACCAGCGCTTCACTGCTAATCAACATCGACACTGATAATCCAAAGCATGTAGATAACTACATGATCTATCAATTAATGAGTATTACAGCAGAGCTATTTGTCAATATAACTTGACGGTGCAAACAAAGAGCAAAAACTGATCCATCGATATTAAATGTTGTTGCGAACTGGCACGATTTGTACGCATCCCTACGAAACGAATACAACACCGTGACACATTTCGAGATTTCACAAAGTGATACACTGATTATTCCAACAGATGATTGACACTACACGACTTGGTTGCGAAAAGGTTCAAAATTATTATGCAATAGTGAGCAATATCTTCGCTTTTACATTCGCGAAACAAAATTAATATGCCATCTTTAGGAGAATAACATATTGATATATGTAACAATATTAGAATTCAACGAATACAAAATAGGAGATTGAAACGATTGGTTTTTTGGATTGAAATTAAGTTTTTATGGTCAAGAAATCTCTGTAAACAATCAATATACATTGTAATTTTTCAATAGAGTTATATTAGATCGAATGTATGAGACATTTCGATTTTCACTAAACACTGAAATTTACGACATTTTCAGAAATCATAACAGGATCGACATAAATCAACAACACATTCAGCTATTCACTGATACGCTTTTCACAATTGATTCCGCCAATCGTTAAAAAAATAGACAACTTTCAATTGATTAAGAACCCTAGATTGTGTAAGGCAAATTATCCAGTATTGTGCATTTTAGCCTATAGTTACTCTTCTATTCAACTATAACAGTTAGCGCAACAGGTTAGCAATCAACACATTCTCTTTTTCCAACCATACAAGGTTTAATAATCACAGGATATATATCTTATCACTAATATCATTAGACCCAACGGAAAACTTGTTTTAAAAATATTGAATTAGCAGTGAATTGTGTTTAGTTCATTTTTATATTCACTATCCATAAAACTTTATTATCTGGACTTTGTTATTCTAGGTCTTATAGGCAAGGTATTAAAGACTCCAGTTGCTCGTTTCATTAATGAAAACAATCAATGATCATGGTGATGACTCTTCACTGAACAACCAGTGTTTATTCCGTGTTCGTATCTCCGGCCCTCACCTTGCCTTATTTGATACAGATCAACACGTATATCATTTTCCTCACGTTCAAGGCCCAGCACTCTTTATTTCAAATGATCAATGGCAACGATTGCTGTAGTAATTTTTTACTGAAAAGAAGTCCAAAGTCTGAACAGAAGACTTTTTAAAAGCACTTAAACGAAATTGTGAGATTTTATCAAAATAGATGACATTATCATCCGGGGATAAGGTCTTCATTAGTTCCAGTCTTTTCTCCATTCTTTGAAAATCACCATTTGAAAATGGTCTTTCCAGTAAAAACGAGTCTTTGCTTAAAGTGAAATCTACCCGAATTTAGAGAATCCAACGTTTTTCACCTTTTTATAAAATGTAAAGTAGTTGGATAGTAACATGCCTAACTGGCACAAAACCTCTGCCTTGAAGTAAAACTTTTTTGCCTTTATGTCTCCAGAAAGAACGCTTTTGTAGCGATTTATCATGGCTATGAATTTTATCCCTATGAGCCAGTCTAGCTATACTGACAAAGAAGATGATCAAAATATCATCTATGGCCATCAGCTGGAGGCGACTTGGAGAAAATTTCAGTTTTATTGTTACAAAGCTCGAACTGTGAATATAAGAAAATCAAACCTTCTATTCAATAAAAATACGGATCTTTTGAATATCTACAGAATAAAATGCATACACCATCGAACTAACATTCAAGGCTTAGATTCACGGAGATGTTCATCTCTTGAATCTTCTTGTCTGCCATTATTTTCAATACCTCATATCGCTTTCAGTTGAAATAAAGTAGTAGTGAAATTAATTGACTTATACATAGTTGATTAATTTGTGGGAAGCCCTAATCTCAAGTTGAGATGAATTATTCGAAAAAAGAAAAAGCTCTTTGTGAATCTAAACCCTGTTCTTCTCACAACCATCTCGCTGAAATAATGCATTTCTAAGCGTAAATGGCTTCAAGGTAAGGCCATGAATTGAATAGTTATTCGATGCGTCCCGTTCGAAATAGAAATATAAAATAGCAGTGTTTCTATCAAAAGGAGAATTATTTATATATATTCATACTCTTCAAAGTATTTTCGGGGAAAGTAATAATATATCTTTATTCAAGACTGTTAAATAAACAGAATTACGTAAATTGAATATAATCAGCTCTGTGATTTTATTACACTCTAGATGTGATGTTATATACATGTATTCACCCGATCGTCAGATGTATATTCGTAACAATATTAGCAATTTTTATACTCATAAGATAATTATGAATCCAGAACGAATCTATATTCAAACTGTAGAGCATTCTCACATATTTTTATCGCAACATTCAGATTTAATTGTACATTTTGATAGTGAATATACTATGAGATTTGGTCGTAGAATTTGATTCAATATACCAAATGGTAATGTACTGATACTAAATAAAATACTAAAATAATATGATACTATAGTACTATTGTGATACGAATATACAAATTGAAAGAAGGATGTGAGTGCTAGTGGAACTCGTCTTAAGGGTATAGCACTATGGCTGTAGAACAGGACAAACTCCAAAATGCTCACCATCGAGATGCAGAAAGTCATTAGAAAGTTCCAAACATTGCCGGGAACCAGGTCAACATCCGGTCCGGATATTAACCACCCAGAAGATAGGCACATTTCTAGGAAACCGTCACAGTGCGCCGACCGACAATATAAACACGCTATAAATCTCCAAACAGGGAAGAAAGAGCAAAGAGACAACATGATGACAAGATGGCATGAATGTAGCATCAGATACGCATCTGAAAAATCATAAGAAAGAGCAAACGGTTGGTCAGTGTTGACTTATATTCACAATTCACATTCGTTTATTGAGTGTTTCACTATCAGATTGTTCGTACGTCTCCAAGACTGGCGACGAAAACGACCAAGTAACGTAATACTTGCGGCAACAATATGGTGGTCGCTTTTATCGTATGCTTCAATGAGTATAAACCCCTATATCGCAGGAACGGCTGAGCAAATCATCATGGAACAAACGCTGATTTGAGTAGACAAACGCGATAGAGGGTACTTCAAAAATGTGCGCACAAAAATACTAAATTGAGCACCGGGGTTCGGAGCGTGATGAAGGCGGCGGGAATGGCAACGTGCCTTTATATACCATGACCATCTATACAAATGACACCATTTTATTCTGCGGTGCAGCACTTGTTGGCCGGCGAAAGCTCGAAAGTGGCTCGGTGGATCGGCACACAAAACATAGCACATTGATCCATGTCAATATGCAATATGACGGGTATCTGCTAGAGGAGTAATTTTCAAAAATAATGAATGAAGAAAATAGGTATAAATGTATGACACGAAATAATTGATGAATTGATAACTTTTTTTAAATTTTGATAAAAATGATAAGTGTATTGACTATTTTTTTGGCGATGTCTCAACATTGTTTATCGTAGTGCATCATTATACGTTTCAACAACCCCGCTCACATAGATACATCATCGACCACAATAATTCAGTCTTTTACAGCGAGTAAAATTCAGTTGAATAATACATTCATTGTTTTCTTAGTGCCTCCCTACGATAGTATTATTCTCTGTAAACTGATTCAAGTTCCATTCCGTGGTTCCAAACAAAGAGAATGATATATACTTCCAAGTATTTATTATTTATGTATAATTCTTACGTAATAGCTAGTTAAGAGCTTTCAGCCCACGTTATATCTTGTTTATCACACTCGTCTTGGTAAGTTGAGTGCGGTTTTTGAAATAGATTCTGGTTCGAATTAGGAAATAACTTGTATAAAAGGCAGTTAAAACTTTTCAACTAAACGACTCAAAAGCCAATTTTTTGACAGTAACATCACTCTTTTTCAATTTTGAGAAACATATAAGAAAACAACTGATTGAAATTAGTTGAAATTATTTCCATGCGAAATTTTTAAAATGTTGAATTGTTGTGACTCGTGAGAACAACAATGACGGACATGGTTGAAAAGTTTTTGAATACTTTTGAAGTAAGATTCATGTAAATATCTTGTATCTTACTCATTTCACAACAAATTGTTTCATTCATACAATCTAGTAATCTAATACTAATATGGATTTAATATAATATTAATGACATGACTGATATTGACTCAACTATGAATTTTGATAGTGGAATTGTGCACTCATGAAATAGTAAGAGAATGCCAACGTCACTTGAGGAAACTCATGAACGGCTATCTGGACATTTGCACGACCGTTTTTGCCTCATTAGCGAAAACATATAGTATAATACAGGTAAGGCTATATCGCCCATCCTTTGTTTGCTAGCCACTCATCTCAAAACTTCTCTGTCGAATGGGGCCTAATGATCTACTTGTAACTACGAAATGATAATGAATAATTATAAATTCTCCGTTAATTGTAGATAAACTGGCTTCAGTGTTGAACACTTATTTCAGATGATTTGCAAAAAAAATGTTATCCTCGTAATATCGTGGCTACAGAAATAGGGTTGATATTTGTATTTGTTAAATCCATGAATGATTTTTTTTCTCGTGAATAACTGCAGTATAATAATAATTTCAGAATATAAATACGATCACAGAAAAAATTTTACGTTATACAAGATGTTGAAATATCAATTATTGTTGGCTATATCGGTAAAATTGAAATATCAATGCATGTGTTATCAACTAGACAATGTGCAAGCTAGTACACAATCAAATGTTCGATGCTAAACCAATATAGTTAACATTGGTATTGAGTGTAGTGTGTGAAATGAGGTTCATTTTTCATGCATGAGCATATTCATTGTTGAAAATGACTAATTACTGCAATGTGAATACAAAATTGAAATTGAAAATATATGTGTCGAGTTTGAATTACATGGTAAAATCGAACAGTTAAGTGTCCTCAATTGTTACACAACATTGGACAAATTGATTCATTTGAAAATTATTTCCAATTAGGATGGCTGAATATGCATGGACACATTAAAGAGTAGATCTAAGTAAATTGTTCCAAGTCATGATTTACAGTGATATTCATGATATTAATTAAAAAATATGATAACAATAATAATAATAATAATAATACTTCTAATAATATGCAATCTCAAGTTGCTCTCCACGTAAGCCATATTTCCAGCACGTCACTCCCAAGAGGCATGCAAGATTCTATATAAGACGTTCTTAGATTATCGACCGCTCGTCGTGGGTGGGTGAAGAGAGAATGGGGCATGGGGTAGGAGAGGGCGTCGTCGTCTTCTTCTCTTCCGATATCGGGCATTGGGACAGACTGCACGGACACTTTTATGTCGTTCGACAATCGACAGCTAGATCGATTGTGTGAAGTGGGCTGAGAAAATTGGAACCAAAAGGTGTAAATAAACTTTTTATTCAGCGTTGCAATGATCTATAGTGACACAGAAAAATCTGTTCTTGTTTTTTTAGAGTTGATGATGATTTGTACTCCATCCAGTGAAATCCTTAACTTATAGGTTCAACCCGGTTTTATTTAACATTCTTTTTAGTTATGTGACGAGAGATTAATAGCCATACAGCAAACTGAAGAACAAATAATATTCTAATATCAATTGGTGGACATTGTTGTCGGTTCATGAATGATATCACTGAAAAAATATATAAAAATCATAAAATATTTGAAAATATTGAGTTTCAAATTATTAAAGAGAGAAGCAAATGTACTCGATTCCACACAACGTTAGTTCTCATTTATTTATTAGTGTCAAGACACGTTTATTTTCAGCTAAAACATCAATAATACCCTGTATATCTCCATGCGTTCACATCCACTTTGATAGTATTACATTTCTTCGTGGATGCGATCCATTGAGCGATATCCATGTATCCGGGACTTGAAACCAAGGCTATCTCGATATCCGTTCTCGAGCTCGAGTCGATGTACAGAGGCCGACGATAGAGACGTGAGGTTCACGTCCCAGATCGGGTACATTTTTATGTTTTGTCAATAACGTTCGTACTGTAATAATGTGTTTAGGGGTAACAAGAGACATTGAAGCAGATAAAATATGTCTTGACCGAAGTAGATAAGGTAGAGATCGGCCAAGTTAAGTCGATACTTAAAATGGCTTTCAAGGATGAAAATGTCTTCACTATTCCATAAATGTTCAAATAATTAATACGCCTGTACTTGGTAACTGTGAAGATACAAGTCTGTTTACACTTAATTTTTTTCTACGGTTTCTGAGTACATGGCATACAGTGCAGAACCAAACTCTAATGTTGAAAATGTTTGAAGTACCATTTATAAGATTTGCTGCAGAGAAGCAAATTAGGAGAAGCATAAGAGAAGCAAAATATAAGAGAAGCAATTTTTAGGCAGTTAATTTACATTATTCTCAGCCTTGTGAGCTAATTCAATCAAAGATCATTCCACTACAATTAGATTAGATTAGATTAGATTGGATTAGATTTCCTTATTGATCCACAGGATTTTTCATTTAAAAAAATGCAAAATATATGGCGAGTCAATTTACATAAAACTTAAATTAAGTTAAAGTTGCTTGTAATTAGCCTAGCTATATTATTATGTGAATGGATTACATCATTCACCGTGATGATTCTGTTCCAAAGTTGAATTTCCTGAAAAACAAATTCCAGTTGTTAAGCCGTTCTATAATCTAGAATAATGCAAATAATTGATTGACTATGATATAAAAGACAAAATTGATTCAATCACTTTGTAGAATTGAAAACGGAATAAAAACAATGAGATTTTATAAATTTGTGGTTTCCATGTTCAAGACACAGAAGCAAGATCATCTTATTCAATTTCGTTTCATTATTATGAAATCAAAACAAGAATCTTTTCATCGAGTATGAAAATGCGCACCAATATTCATGCCTCGTGAGTGATGGAAGTGGTGGATTAACCATCACTACCCCGATTCATATTCCCGATCACGCCAACAATCGACGATCAACTAAAACACATTTTAAGCAAGAACAATTATATCTGAACATGTTCAAGTTCTGATAACTCATTTTTCCAACAACTAATAACTTGTGTTTTAAATCCTCACAACGCTAAAACGAGTATGTAGTATGTCACAAAACATGAACTATATATTTTCCTTGCTATTAATTTAAATTATTCGCGCACATCGAAACAATTCCAGGAATACTCGCTCGTGCATAATTCCCGGTTGTTAATCACAATAATCCGTTTCCCCAATGACGATCTGATTCCAGGTAGATTACAGTTACAGGCCCAACTAAAACAACTTCTAACTGGCTGTTGCAGCTTCAGTTGTTTTGGTGCTTCGTGTACCAAAACCACATAGGGTCTGAAAGGGACGTTCATTTAATGCTATTCACCAAGTAGCAAATGAGCCCAATTAGCGACATTCTCGTAATTAAATACGTTCACATGATGAATGGAATGTATCTCAAGCTGTGATAAGAATTTTAAAAATTGAATATATTTTCATGTACAACTCGTTTTTGTGATACTAATTTTGAATACTAAACACGATACTAATTGACCTGGTACCATTAATACCAGATCTACATCAAACCATAATTGATACTCAAGTTATCAAAGTACCATTGAACGTTAATAATGAATAGTACATAGTCATGACAGCATAAACACTCTTGAACTTCAATTGTTTACGTTTTATTCGAATTTAGTGATTCAAATTATATTCATTCTGGTGATAATAATGATGAATATATTGAGATACTTCAATCATTTGTGTTATACTGCATGATGCATTCATTCGATTCAACCAGTCTGTGGGCCTGTATCATCACAATGTTTTCAGTGAAATCCATAATGTATTAACTGATTCACTCACCTGGTATATTTTACGTAAAATGAAAAATGAAAACTTCAATATCTGATAGCCATGTTATAGGCTTTGTTTTGAAGAAAGCTAACATTGATATCACTAATTTGAATGAGGGTCAAGACTAAATATGGGCAAATAAGTTGAAAATCGATTTTTTTTTTTCAATAACATCAAAACGATACAGAATCATTGTTCTCCAATTAAGGCTATGGACGAAAAGTAGGATGTTTGGACCCCATTTTAATTATAAATTTTAATGCTATACATTTATACATTTTTATTTTTATTATTTTGTGAATGATCTTTCTCATCACCCTTCGGATTAAGATACTATTTTCATGAGGGACAAGATCAAAAGATCGAGGTTAGAAACAAGATAATTGTTGGTATACTTTACATCAAGCATTAAATTCATATTAAATGATAAGTATAAACCAATAATGATCAAATTCATATTCAATATAAAATCTGGATGTTTTTTCATTGAAATTTCAATTATATCGAAAGCATACCTTCACAGAGAGAAAATAACTTTCACATATTTTTGGTTCAACATTGCGATGGGCGATGGCCTGTCTAAAGGTTCATCATACACATGTCCATGATTGAGTGACAGATTGGCGAGGTCAGAGGAACGCTTAGCCAGTTTCCATCAAATCCATTACCAATGATTCCTGGTTCGATATCGATACCCACGAGGTTACTCCCTGGGAGTCTATATCTCCCTCCCCACACTTCATAATACCAGCCCTGTTTTATCCCGCTGGCTGGCATTCTGAAGCTGATTGGGTCAAGGATCATATCGTAACACTGAATACAATCCAGTCATCGATATCATGATGATATTATTCTGATTGATTATTGGTGTCAAGTGATGCAGTAGTGTGATACAATCCGCTTCGTCATGAGGGGTAGAATATCCAGTATAAGAGTATATTTGAATAAAATCATAATATGTGCACTGAAAAGAGTCAGTAATAGAATGAGCGCTCATTTGATCGAACTGAAGTGCGATCTTATCAAATTATTATTGAAAAATTGCTATCTATCAATATATAATTTTGAATAATCAATCACTCTTTGATATGATACCGATATGAGTGGAAATAATAATTGAAAATTTACCCATAAAATTCTTTATAGTGAATATACTTCCACTTTTCTTTTTTCAATAGAAAATACCCCTAACTATGGAAGCTAACGGTTGAAAACTTCAATCATCACTCTTTGTAACGGGTTCTGATTGATATCTGTCAACGATCCTTCGGGAAATATCTCCAAGAGGTCAGGTCACAAATGAAGGTAATCTAAGGTTTATAATGTATGTCAAGACTCTCGGCGCCTTGAGGTGAGAAGAGGAGTGTTAAGGGATGGAAGGAAGCCAAATGGGGTGGGAGTAAACTTGGAATTGTCGGAACAGCTGATTGAGCATAGAAACTCCACGTCTTTTAAGTGTTGAACTCAACATTAAAACTTATGGTCACAGTTGATTTTGTCATTGTGTCGTGTATCGTGAACAAAAAAGAAAACTTCTTCAGCAAGCTTGAATAATTTGCAAACTTTATGATATTACACAGCCGACAATAATGCAAAGAGTAGAAAATGAATTGTTCAAATAAATTTTCAGCTCGGATAAAAATTGTCCCAATTATTCATTCAGACGTCTCGCTCTCTGTCTGTCTGTCTCTCTCTCTCTCTCTCTCTCTCTCTCTCTCTCTCTCTCTCTCTCTCTCTCTCTCTCTCTCTCTATCTCTCTCTCTCTTACTCTCTGTCTCTCTCCTTCTCTCACTCCACCCTCTCACTCTCTCTAAGCATGGATAGATTCTCATAGAAGTGTTCACCGGGTACATGGAGCGATTAAATTGGAGCATTGCCAACCGTATCAGGGGTACCAATAGTAAATCATCACGTGATTTATCACATGACAAGGGTCAAGGTGATATCAATTTTGGCGCCTCATCATTTCAGATTCTCTCCCTCGTGTGTTTTAAGTGGTGAATGAAAAATTGCAACGTTTTGAAATATGAATCCTAATAAGCTGAAATGTAGAATAATCTGATGATTTGTGTTTTTGCTTAAAATGAAAATTGGTGAGAAAGAATTCGAGGATTGGGATCGAGTTCAATTAGCGATTCATTTCAAAGATATTCAAAAAGAAAATTTTCAATACAAATTAATAAGAATTGATCAAGTGCCATCCACTTCTGAAAATTGTATCAGAACTTAATAAAAAAGTGGACCACAATTTCTCATTTTGATTAAGTCACTATTCCTTTTCTGACAATTATGTAGAGGATTTCAATTATTCAGATAAATGCCACTAAGCGTAAATGTAATTGGAGTCTTGGAGAAACAAATTGCTTCTCAACCGAAAACTTGAAAATATCATTTTCAAGGATTTTCAAAGTACTTTTTTTCATAAAATTGATGTATTGCTTAATACATCATGCATGTAATGCTTACCCCAAGTTGTACTCATTTTTTTTTATTGCATGAATGAGTTATGTACGAATATTATGAAGAATTTGATATTGTGGCCTCAGAAAAATCATATTATCATAACCACTAGCCTTTCGATTGTTCGCCTCCGTACGCCATGTTGATATGATATGAATGAGTGAGTGGACGTATGTCTGGGTGGATGACGTGTGACCTGCCAAAATCATGAGATTGCGTCGAATTTTCGAGAACGCATAAACCGATCGACATGCGACAAAAGCCAAATTGCTCAGTACGAGATGAGGAGGATGATCAGAAGAGCTCCATGAATACCAAAAAGGCGGATGGAAGGAAGACATTTGGTTTCAGGGAGTAAGCGAGCGCAAAGGCTACTAGAGACATAATTTCTACGCCAAACAGCGCATAGGAAAAATGAGAAGTGTCATGATGCTCATGACAACGATTCAGATGGGCACCTTAATTTCGATCTGAAATTCGTACTAAGATATCGCGGCAACGGCTCTAAAAATCGACATGGGATAAACGCCAAATTAGTCGTCGTGACACGACAAACACGACTGGAGGTACGTACAGAAAACAATTTGCACACAGGAGTCGCAATTTAGGCGCCGGAACAGGATTTTTGTACGTGATGAAGGCCAGTGGCGTAAAAAGTGACTGCATGTACAATAACTCGCAATATAAATGTTACACTTTCATTACGCAATGAACTCTTCGGACGACGATACCTCAACAGAAGCTCAGAGAATCAGTGACAGGCTGCCGCGATCAATCGGGACTGTGGCAAAACATTTAATTCATTTTCATTCTCATTATATAATGTTTTTCAAGATACATTGATACATATAAACTAATAACTTAAATTATTGAAAAACAGAACTCACATAAGCCGAAGCCTGTGTGTGGGAAAGGAGGAAAAGTTAATACATTTGAATAAAATATATACCAAGAGGGAACCGTTCTTAATATAATATTGGTACATAGATAGGCTGGGAAAATTTCATGTATTTAGAAAAAAAAGGTTGAATTTGATTGTAAATTGTGACTTATGTCAGAAATTTTGGATGGTTGAAACCGAATGTTATTGAGGTTTAGTTCAATTAGACTGTTGTGGTCTAATGGTGCCCATTAGTGATCAAGACAGTGAATTTAATTTAATTTAAACATGGACCTATACACATCTGAACACTATAATTCACCCGGAAATATGCCCGGTCAATGTTGGTTGAAATCAAATTGAGTGGATTCGAACAAATTTGCCAATAATTTCACGTATCGAGAAGAGCATACATAACTATCAATCTACGTGTGACCTGTGAGGCAGGTATATCAACATCGAACTATAAAATTGGCATTAAATAAGTCTTGCTAAAGATTTGAATGAAATGAGATGAGTTGCATACAAAAAACATTCTAAAAGAAGTTAATCAACTTGAAACTTGATTCAACTGTGACATCTCCATCAAGTCAGGAGAAAGAATTATAACTTTCATAGACCTGAACGATTGACATCAAACTTTTTAAAATCATTGAAGAAGATGAACTGTGATTATAACTGCACTTTTCACAGTCGCCTTTCGAACAATTTATCAAGTTATGTTGGTGTTTAACTCTGATATTACGTTCATTGCATTGATTATTTCTCATAAAAGTATTACTATTTTCAAAATGTATACATCTAGCACAATCGGTCTCGAATCTAGTTATCTGACGTAAAGGTAAGTGAACTTCCATAAAAGCACTGTTGCGTGTGTTGGAATGTTACGTAATATGATCGAGAACCACGTAGGTATATCAGTCTCACGCGTTCTCTCTCTCTCTCTCTCTCTCTTTCTCTATTCATCTATTTCTCTTTCGTTGACATTTGACACTTCAGTCTGAATTGATATCGATATTTGAAAATAATCCATCAGAGTAATGGAGTAAGAAAACATTCAAGCATATTATTTTTCAAAAACATTCCATGTTTTATCAAAAATCAACGGTATACTATATCAGTTCAAAATTGTCAATACTTTAATCGTTACTACTGAGTCGGTTCCAAATATTATTTCACATTTTTGAACGCCACTCTCATTTTCACTCGCCTCACAACAAAATGTATGTCGTTTTCGAAGTCAAGTAAAATATATAAAAAGTCCCGTGGCGCTGGAAAAGGTTGGCCCTAGAGTCATGAGAGCGTGTCATACCGCCAGGCTTCATGTTAACATACATTTACGCAACGATAGAAATGTGAATATATTAAAGTGAAACATGTAACGACTGAATTGGGAATTGCATACACTTACTTGCAGCTATAAAATGTCGCATCATTTTAACATAAAACGTATCTTCCTATATAAGTAAGGTTGCTGCTTTTTATAACAATACACAAAAAATAGCTTTTATCACGTGTCCTGATACTATTTGAATAGGTTTTGTTTGTTTGTTTGTGAAGTTTTTTAAAATAGATGCATATGTTTGTACGAATTTATGAAAACTTTTGTGATTACAACAGAGGTTTCACCATGTAATTATCAAGTCAATTTGAATGTGACTTTTAATTAGACTGAATACGTTCAAACAAAAAGTACATTCGAAGTTCTTTTCTGAAACTTTTGGTTTCCATATCACCGTTCCATATACGCTTAACAATGTCCTAATTGCAGATGAAAGGTGTACATATCAGAATCTATCATCGCAGCGTAAATCGAACCCGCATTTAACTTACACAATACTATTTCAAAAGTCTTTCACTCTCATGAGGGCGGTCAAAACATTGCCAACTTGATAAAAACTACGTTTCAGACGTGCTGTATCACGCAGCGAAGAGCTTTACCATGTTGGTATACAGGGTCTGGTGTAATTATGTACCGCAGTAGTGTAAAAAGGTTGCGGTGTCATTTCTATTAGCAGAGGGAGTTATAACAGTTAATTACAGGTGACAATTGATTTGAGACCGATGAGCAGTGCTATTAGCGCGGATACAACGGGTAACTATAGGTGGAAAGGGTGGTGTGGAGGAGCTTGAGGAAACAAGGATGAACAAAATATCATTCGAATGTAATAACAACTATATTTCTCATGTGTACAAGAAGTGAGTACATAAGAGACTGTTGGATTATGCACTTGATATTCATTCCATGGTATCTATTCATTCTATATTTTTTTATAATATCGAAACTTGATTTTATAATCACATTTTATAATGACATTTTTTTCCCAATAAAGTAAGGGGCTTATGTAATGTATGGTCCTATATATCTAATTATTCAATACTATGTAATTCAATAATTTAAAAATCGACAATTCAAGTTATACTAACCATAAACAAGAAAAAAATGCACAAAAATAGAATATTATACCAATTGAATTGAAGATATTTTAATATAACGACTGAGCTGATCCCCGAGTATTAGGCCAAATTTTACAATCAAGTGTGTTGCCAATAGAGGATTGCCAAGTGTCAGGTACATTGGTCTGACCTTGATACTTATTGACAAGTCACGAGAATGAATTGGATGAAAATATAATGTTTTGGTGGAGGGTCCAGGAAAATAAAAACATGGCACCTCCACCAGAACCACAATTTTGTTCAAGTTTGAAAAATGCTACATGATCTAATGTTCGATAAGAGTTTTCCAGAATAGTGCTTCCTTCAATTGAAGTGAAAAATGTGATTCACAGTGAGTATACATTGCTGAATTAATAGAAGATTTACAATAAGCCTTTTCACTAAATGAAGTCTGTAAGTGGAGAGCAGAATTCAAATATCATTTTAAAAACACACTGTAAAAAATTACTTCAATTAAGTTTTTTAACCAGTTTGTTGGTGTTTAATTATATTTTACTGGCAATTCATGAAACAAATAAAAAGTATAAAGTTGCTTCTAGGAAAAGCTCATTAAGTATTAGAAGTATTCCGAGTCAAGGAAAGTTTCGAGGTGCACGTAGACTCGTTTTAATGTTCAGAGGTTATAGTATGATGTTTACTTATCTATAGCTGAGTTGATCAGCTCAATCCATTTTCTCCAAGCCCTACACACCTTACATCCAGGTTATTTGAAGTAGGTTAGATCTCTGGAGGAATATTACAGGAAGAATCTGAATGAAATGATCACGTATTCCAATAATAACGTGATTGCTGTATCATCATGGTAATTGAAATGATTGATTAATCTATATCATTGAAATATTGATTATTACCAGCTGTATTTCATTGAGAAAGCATCCACATGATTCTCCTGATTGATAAAAATAACCCTACATACAGTATAGGTATGGAAGCATGTTTTCATATTACAATACTGAGAAAAGCTGGGAGGACAAATTGATCTGAAAGTTGTGATTAGAGAACACTTTTTGGGGACATTGTTCCTCTCTCCACAAAAATGTGTGACAATACATGAAAGTGGCCTGTTTATGCCCACTCGCTCATATTTTTTGAATTATTTCTCGAAAATAGTTCACTTGATATGCATTATGCATATATATTATATATATATATATATATATATATATATATATATATATATATATATGAATATATGAATGAATACATATATATATATATATATATATATATATATATATATATATATATATATATATATATATATATATATATATATATATATATGTATATATATACATATATATATATATATATATATATATATATATATATATATATATATATATATATATATATATATATATATATATATATATATATATATTTATATGTGTAGGCCTACATTGTAATAACTTGGAAGACCATATTATTGATATTATTGTACTAACATGTACACATGATTCCAATATATAATACATTCTAATTCGATTGTGTTTGGTGTTTTTTCGATTGTGTTTTTTATTATTTCCAGAATTCCAGGGAAGATTGTTTAATTCAATTATTCAATCCATGAAACTAAAACACTGTTGCACAGAATGTTTTCGAATGTTGATAACAAACGCGTACAAAAAGTGCATATGGGTGATAATCATGTGAGAATTTCATCTGACACATCTTTTTCATCTTTACGCATCCTTGATGTTTGTCGTCCAATAAGGTTGACAATCTGTTCAGTCACACATGAACCAGACTTCAAGACATCACTCATTATAATTATGCTAATTAAAAGTAGGATATTGGCACATATCAAATGTATATAAATACAGCACTGGATTCACTGACTGAATGTAAACAATATTCTTCTTGAAAAACGTACATATTTGTAAAAAGGAGTAAAAATTAGTAACATATAGGCCTACAGCAACATTATTCGAATGACTTCGTACATATTATTGCATTGAGCAGTGTGCGATCTGGTGTTTCTACTATTTTCTATCGTTTTTTGATGATAATTTTCACTTTTGAAAAACGTATGTACGCATGATGATTAAAAATTCTAAAACGCATCCTGTGTCGTGACTCGTGAATAAAAGTTCTAACGATCTGTATTCCCAGAATTAATTATGAACAATTTAATTCAGAAGTGAGTACAATACCTAGAATATGAATCCGAATACGAGTTTTTTCCTCTCATCCTATTATCTTGCTCTGTATAATTCGCTAATTTGTTTTGCCACGTATGTAGGAAAGCTTTTTGCTACAACCATTTCAGGGTCGACATAGCCAACCGTTGGTGCTAAGAGATGAAAGAAATTCACCATCGTGAATTCCAAATTTCTTGGAATAGGTAGGTGGGATGAAGAGCAATTATATACAAAGCCCTTTTAGATGTTGTAATTCTATTCACTTCCCAGAAACAACACGACTTAATGGCTTATTGAATTCAATGGCACTTTTTGCACATGAATTAATTTTCCCTGCATACCTCAATTCACTTAACGAGTCAACAAACTAATTGGATTATTTTTATTATACTTAACATTGGATTCAACCACGCACTGTACTAGTGACTAACATCTATTGACGTTGGTGAATGATGGAGGTGATCGATAAATGAAATAAAAGGTTGTTTTATCAGATGTTCAGGAGAATAGGAAATAAAAGGTCGTGTTATGTTGATGAAGAGCAATCTCAGTAATACTCAATCGACAGAGAGAAACAACGAAAAACGTCTGTTATGATGGTCGACCATGGCGTGAATTGAACCCCTTTCTTCTGAATGACGGTTTAGGGTGCTAGCCACTCTAGGCCCACCTGTCTGAATTACAACTGTTCGGTAATTGGGTTAACGAAGTTCATACTATTCACTGCATTTTGCGTTCGCCAGTTATTACTTGACACGCTCCACAAGTTGAACGAATTGACTGGTCGGTATGGAAGTTTGTATCAAAATTCAGGCCAAAACAGAATATAACTGTGATTTTTGAGTTAATTTTGGCGTGAAGTTTTGGATTTATGTTATAATCGGAATCTGAAAAATCTCTCAAGTGACAAACAAGGATGAAAAAAACAAAACAATATGTGTAAATATAATCAAAATTGTGTGTATAAGTTGAAAAACAAAAAACTTGATGATCTCAAATATTGTTGTGAATCTTGTTCTTCAGTAATTGATCAAACTCCGTAATTTCTAAGGAAGTATATACAATAAGTGTAATGTGTATTCATCATGCAACAATATTCTCTCTTAATAGAAAAAAAGTATCTTTTTCTTAGTTACACATCCAAACGTTTTTTTATCGTCTACGAGAGTCTAGACTCGAGTCAGACAACATATTTTCATCTCTCTGTTATTGACGTTTACTCATCCCTGTCAATAACATGCAGTCAAGTCAGGCACGCCAACACAAACATGGCAATACCAACACCTATCTATATATTGATTACAGTACAGCGGTTCATGCTGCTGGTAACAATGTTTCGTGACATTCGTGTTTGAGGTGAAATATCATACATGAATCCAATAATTAGCATCACATAAAAAAGTAACTTCAGCAACAAAACTGCGAAATGAACAAAAGTTTTTTTTTGAGAAGTTGGATCAGTACCGTAGAAAAGAAATGTTATGAAATAAGATGCTCATAAGAGAGGTTATCGTGAAATATTATAATAATAACCTCATTTTAATTCTGATGTATTGACAAGTGATTGGCACGCTGAACCGTCATTCAGGAGACACAGGGTTCGATTCTCGCCATGGTCAACCATCCTGACAGAGGTTCTGAGTGCCTGTTTTCATTCTGTCAAGATTAGTCAGCCACAACTGTTCCCTTCTCACTATAGGCATACAAAACTAAAAAAAAAAAAAGTTCTCACATCCAATATTCGCATTACCTCAGGTCATCATTCTTTGACGACAATAGATTTAAGTTATAATTGCAGTGCGTCGTCAAACTGAATATAAATACTAAGCAAACGCAGTATATGCGTAGTGAGATGAGTGAGATATCGTATAAGGTGCTATACTTATTATAAGTGCCTCTGCTACTTTTTCATCTCTGGTATTCTATACACCTTGACGCATATACAAAATACTTTATTGTTGGACAAATATTGAATCTAGAAAGCAGTGAATCTTGGCTATGATAAATCTGCTGACGACTCGCAGTCTCCGCCCCCATGATGTCAGAAATCATACCGTCCAATCAACAGGGCTGTTTGAAATGTAATCAAATTCAGATATTCAAATATCTTGAAATGACTACAAATGATATGATCCAACTGGCTGGTAAAGCCACGCTGGTAAAGTCACGCCTATTTCAAGTCGTCAATTACTTCTTATATATTTTTATGAATAAAAATGGTCGGTTGAATTTTTTTCTTCGAAACTACTGGTTCGAATTGCATACAAAATGATGATAATGTGTATACACCACATTTTTTTTAGATATTTTATTTTTCGAATTATTCTGCCCAGCCTAATCTTATGAGGTTTTTAGAAACTTTGAGATGCTATCTATCAAAATTGTTTCAACCGATTCATTCCAAAATTATAAAGTTCTGAGTTGGATACGTTTTCATGTACAAAAAAGTTTCATGTCGATCAGTGAACCATGTGACCTGTGCAGTGCTTACGTAAAAAAAAAACAGATTAAGCTCCTTAAGAGACGAATGTAAGTCTTTGCTTTCACTCATCTAACAAACTCACTTTTATGCGTTTGCAGAAATTGATCAGAAAATAAATTAGCTCCCTCATTTCAGTTGATATCAGTTCCATACTACAGAAAATGTGCTCTCATTCAATGTTACTATATTAAATATTACGAGATTTGAGCGGACATTATTTTGTGAGTGTTTTTTTCAATTGAGAATAATCAGAAATAATGTATTGTATGGATTGTTTGAATGAATGTATTTAAGCGAAATCAGTTTATTACCACTTTTGAGAAAGAAGAGGCTTTTTCAGAAAATGTGATTGTATAGACACGAGCTAGGAACTTCTTCATTCTTTGAAAAAAAATCCGTGTATTGATCACATGGTTCTACATTATTGGATTTGTGGTTGGATTAGTCCAACTGTCATCGAGATATTCTGATGTTTCTGATGAACATACCCCCTCACTCACTTCACAGCGCTGTCGCTCTTGACGTTTACACTATTGAATAACTTACGTTCTGAAATTGATTTTTGGAATTCAGAATTGAATGATTTTAATCAAGATAAAATTGACAAAAGAAAATCATTTTCTTCTCCAAAAAAGAGGCAATGCGACTACACTGGATTCAATTTGAATATTACCCACAGTATACAATCAAAATGTACGAATATGAAGATATTTCTTTTCTGATATCAATTATGAAAACAAACCTATTTCTTTCGAGTACAAATCATGTTTCAAAATATATATTTTTCGATTATAATTTATTCTCTTCTTGATTATGTATGAGCGTTTTAGAGGATTTAAACTAAAAGCACTCTGCTGACGAAGAGCATATACAAAGCATCAAAAAATACGCAAAATGTGTGTGACATTTTCATTCGGGTAGAACTTATTTCAGTCTAAAGTAATATTAGTAATACGTTTTGCCACACAGTTCAAAACGCAATACCGAAATTACCGTAATGGGTCCTTGAAATAGAACGTGCTATCGATTTTAAGTTTTCTATATATGTTATGATACGGAACTATACTTATCACGCCCACTAGTTGCCATGCATAAAACTACGAAACTAGTTCACGAGAAGCTAACTCAAAGTCAAAACTTGGTTTTATCAGAATATTTTGATGGAGTAAGCCCAATCGTTATTTCGGTTCATCTTATCGTACTATAGTAAACACCAGATAATTGCATGCGTAGTTTGCAGAAAAAATTATATTTACACTGATTGAATCACTGATTGTTCAAATTCTTTAAATATTGATTATGACACGAGAACCATTGTTCTCCAATTAAGAATGAGGGTGACAAGGTAGGGTCTTGCGCACGTAGTAACACAAGGTTGACATGTGAGGGAATATTTTATGTTCTGAAAACCAATTAATTTGTATGAGAATTTATCAAAAACGCTTCACACATAATGAATATATATATATATATATATATATATATATATATATATATAAATATATATATATATATATATATATATATATATATATATATATATATATATATATATATTAAAACATCATTCAATATATCTGTAGTTGATTTTTCTGCTCATCAAGACAAACGTTGAGAAAAACACCTTTTATTGTATATATCTCTATTTTTCCACCCGATTATTTACATTTATATAACAATTGACGACTCGAAATAGGCGTGGCTTTACCAGTCAGCCAGTTGGATCATATCATTTGTGGTCAATTCAAGATACCCTGATTTGGCATTTGAATTTGACTACAGTTCCAAGTTAGCCCTTGTGGTGCTCCGTCCAAAAGATCCTTTCTTTCATCCTTAATTCTAATCTTTAATTAGAAAACAATGATTTTGTATCAAGTTTCTATGTTATTAAAAAAAAAAAAATCCAAAAGCCCTGTTGATTGGACGGTATGATTTCTGACGTCATGGGGGCGAAGACTGCGAGTCGTAAATTGCAGCAAACTCGAGAAAGAAGAATGTGACACCGAAAACAATGTCCAAACTCTATAAAAAAAAATGAACTGATCACTCACTTTTGATGGTATAATTAATAAAAACATGACACGGCTATTATGTCTATGTCACGACTAATTAAGTGACGTAATTATAAAGAAGGATGGTACGGTCTGCAAGTAGGCCTATAGTTATGCGAGGCAATTGCGAGACACAAGCACGACGTCAATGAATATCAGTCTTTGATGATAATCACTCATCCGATGACCCGCTCAACAAATCAATTAATTCATATGTCACAAGCTATTTGGTATAAAACGATTATAAGTGACATGATATGATATGATAATAATTTAATATCATGGCAAGGATAGCGCCATAAAAATGTACGAGGAGTTATCAAAATAGCAAAACAAACGGAAGCCTAAATTGATTTAATGAAATTTCCGAAAATATTCATTAATGACGGATTAGTTCACACCATTTCTATGAATGAGAGTACTGAATTTTGAAAAACGTTCTCCAGGATATTTCACGCTGGGTCAATATTTTGTGGATAGCTAAAAACATTTAACAGTAGTTTTTCTCATAGCGTTTCTACTCATTTTTCAAAAAAAGGTAGCCTGTGTTGTATGAGACTAGTTTCGGTGAATTTATAATTTAATTATAATTTATTCGCTATAGTTTATGATTTGATCATGATGTATTGGTTAGTTTATAGTCAGGTTTTGAGTAAGTGGACTTGTTCATCTGTCGAAAACGTAGGCCTACACGCAAGGCCATATTGATCATCTTCTTCAAAATTGAAACAAAGAATTCACATCTATACGTATTTTAATTTTACCGCTAATTGTTTTGCAGACCGTAAGTGAAGTGTCTATTTACATAGTCATCTAGTTTCAATCTGTGTACTATCAGTAGATGTTTTTGAGGACACATGCCAATGTGAATAGATCGACCACTTATGACCGCACGTGTACACAAATCCCACATGAACGAAACATTTCATTTCAGAATATGTTTTGCTCAAGTACTTTCAATTTTGAAAAACGGATTTTGAGAATCGAAATTCATTTTCATAGCACTAGAGAAATATGAAATATATTCAATTTCACATACGAAGTCCTTGGATATTATATATTTATTCATATATATATATATATATATATATATATATATATATATATATATATATATATATATATATATATATATATATATATATATATATGTATATATATATATATATATATATATATATATATATATATATATATATATATATATATATCATATTATATATATATATATATATATATATATATATTTTTTTTTTTTTTCATTTATATATATAATTATATATGAACATATATATATATATATATATATATATATATATATATATATATATATATATATATATATATATATATATACATATATATATATATATATATATATATATATATATATATATATATATATATATAAATATATATATATATATATATATATATATATATATATATATATATATATATATATATATATATATATATATATATAGATATTTTTATAATTTCACTGTGTATTTTATGTCAATCACAAAAATTGGTTCGTGAAAATCAACTGAGAAGTTCTTTAATCTGACCTTACTCCTTCATCCAATAGTATATTATTATTCATCCAATTATCAATTCTCAAAATAAATATCAGCCCAACAGATGAATCATTATTTTCACAACACTCATCATTTCTCCTCACTACTCAGGCCTGGTTTCACAATAATTATTTGAATTCATTGAATTGTGATCGTTGCATAGTTTTAAATTCGCTGTTTAGTGGATTCAATTGCTCACTTCTCATCTCCTCTGTTTTCCTCTTTCATATTGTTTGCTCAACATTTTATCAGCTTAAAGATCCTTTAGGCAGTTTTAGGGGTCTTTCAGAATAGAAAAATTGGGTCTCATTGTAGGCCTGCTAGTATGTAGTTTGTATTGATTGTGGTACTCTGGTGATACACACAATACGCGAAGTATCGAAGCCTAATTATATAAAGACAATTTTGAAAATAGAAAATATATATCAAATCACAATTCTATTTTCATTATTCTTTCGATAATTCGACTATTGACCAATGTGTGGTGTTTAAAATATGGCAGATGATCACTATGTGATTCACGTATTTTTTTATATCTCATCAACTGCTCATCATAATTAATTCGGAGAGCTATATTCGTGAAGATAATCGAGAAAAAATATACTTCTTGTTACAAAGAGTTCTTCGATATGGTTTTGCAAGTCTCTTTGTGGTACGAAAGTAGTAAAAAACATGATATATTCATGATTGAAATGACATCACGTTTGAGTAAACATCAGAATAATTTATGAAAGAAAAGACGATCGAACTTTGAAATCAAAGGTGAGTTTCCATTCTATTCATAACTGATAGCGTAACTTAATGAAATATAATCAATATTTGGAAAAAATAAATTAAACTATTCAATTTCACGCTCGAAAAATCATGAATTTTTGGTAAATTTTGAATTTTGAAACTTCCTAATCATGAATATATACCATAAAATGTAATGTGTATCGTTGAGAATAACACTCCTCGATTAACTGTGCAATAGTCAAGACTTTCAATGTTTCATTTTATGTTGGAAAAATATAATATAAGAGTGCATGCTGATCCAGAATATGAACAATAACATGATAGAAATACACAACACTACCCTGGCAACGTAAACAACATGGACAATATTTCATGATAATATCAATTTGTTTTGAAAATGAAATAGATTACAACAACGAGAAAAAGTTCGATATTTTGATACACAAAAATATATCCATCAACATGCAGTAGTATATTGAATTGGGTCGTGAAGTCTACAAGACATTCAGTATACATCATCCGACTTGTTTACCTGCGGTTGTTTCGAAAAACTTCTCTATAAATTGTGAAAATAAAAAAAAATCTCGATAAAACAGCACTTTTCCAACTTGGATGGAAAACCGAACAAACCTCCTTGACCTAGTTTGTTAGACAAAGCACGTGGGAAGTGATAATGAGGATTGAATACAATTATTGACGAACCAATTTGAAAAGCTTTCAAATTAACGAATTCACAATCTATCACATCAAATTCATGTCAGTGATTATGAAATTGATTAAAGTATTGGTTTTAACTTGAAAACTCGTTCGAGATAATGGTTATAGAAACTTGGAAAATTATAAAAATGGTGACTCATTCACAAGGTAGCGAAAATGTACAGTGTGTCATGTTTCAGTTCAACTAATCGTGTATCAAGAAGTGAACTAGATATGAGTAAACGAGAGAGAGAGAGAAAGAGAGAGAGAGAGAAAGAGAGAGAGAGAGAGAGAGAGAGAGAAAGTGAGAAATAAAGGGAGGGAGAGTAGCCTAAGAGATAAACAGACACGAGGAACATCTTGTTCGGATTCAAATTTACAAGATGTAGCAATATATTGGCAATGAGCCACATGAATTCAAAGGTCACGGGTAGCAGCGTCTAATTACAATGAATTCCGAAGTTTAGATAATTGAATTATCTGTCTCTCATTTTTATCCCGATAATTCTAATTTGGAGACGTTATTCTCAAACTTTTTTAATTGTAATTTGCTGGGGGTTTTTTGGCAGTGCTACTCTGATGATTTTTTAAGATTTATTCACTCATTTGTTTTCTTTTTCCATCTTGTATATAATGATAAACTTCACATGTGCTTTTGATAGAAAGAAGAGATCTTCGCCCAAGAGACTTACTTCAAAGTGGAAGATATCAACATTCGTGTGTTTTGTGTCCGGATACATATCACAGAAACAGTCATAATGTGTCCCAGACTGTCGAAAACTGAAAGACTTATTTAATCAAAATGGGGTGATAAGATCGCCCCGTCCAAACGATCCCATCTTTCATCCATAGCCTTAATTGGGAAACAATGATTTTGTATCAAGTTTCGATGTTATTAAAAAAAAATATATATGTATCAGATATAAACTGCTGTTGGAAGCGTAAGATGATGTACTTGCTGTTTTTATAGATGAAATACAGCAATAAGATCCATGTAAATCGGATCAAAGTAATTGAAACTCAATCAAAACCGTAGTGCTATTTTTCACTCCAGCATTTCGAAACATGTCATTACACACTCTCAAATAATCTACTTCAAGCAAAGAAAAAAGAAAAATGACTTGGTACTGATTGTTATGGAATCATTTCCAAAAACAAGTGAAATCGAAGGTAAATTATGAATTTATTTATATAAATAATTCAAGTTATCCATTTCGGAAGACGATTTGATTTCATCCATATACATTTTCCTCAACTGCTTATGAAATATTATGCAGTGATACATCAGTAGAGTAGGTAAATAGTTTCCAAAAATTACAAAAAGTTTGAAAATTTTCTGAAAAGATTAATAATTTCAACAATAGTTTAACCGTTGGGCCTGATTCGGTTGTAACGAGGGATGATTCGTGAAGTGGGCAAAAATTTTCGAAATAACTTCTCCATCCTACATATTTTGTTATCGTACCAACTGATCATATGATCATCCATTTTAATGTTGCTTAACGACCCTACCAACAATTTGTTATACGGGAGAACGAATAAGCGGATGAAACGATAAAGGGATGACTACTACAAGCTGAAAAAGTCGAACTGGATTATTGAGAAGATTATTATGTGATTTCAATTTATAATATATTCGTACCCAATTATTGGAATAAATCAATATTTTCGTTCCGTGAAATTATGGATAAATCTTACATCGAACAAATTCACAACGTGATTATAAATGTCAGATGGAAGGCGATATATGAAGTTCGAAACCACCATCCGAATAGTGCACGAACCGAAATACTAGAAATTATTTAATTCACGAGAAGTTATTGAAATATTATATATTCTGTTAGCTGGAATTCTCCCTAATATTTCACTGTATTGGTGAATTATTCGACTGATTCACATTTAACGTTCCAAATCTTTTTTTATCCATCATTGTATTCCTGATAAAAATTATTCAAATTTCACGTACTTTTTCTTCTCCCGGACGAGTCTTATTCGAATCATCTTCTGTAAAGCGTGAACTATTTTTCAATGAGAGACAATTTAACAGATTGTGCAATATTTCCCACCACTTTGAAAGAAGAGAATAAAATAATTCAGATTCTTGGATAAGTGCCATAATAATATCCCATTTCTACAAACTAACCTTTAATGAAATCTGCATTGCACCGGTCAAAGTAACGTCCGAAAAAACTTAATGTTATCCTTTGAATCGGTTTAAAATGAAAGAAATTCACTTTATTATGTGAATCAGCAGATAGTAAATACTTTCTTCATCTCTCACCTAGATCTGTCTGGAAAGTTTGACGATAAAAAGAGAATAATTACAAGCGAACGAAAAGTCCAAACACACGAGTAGGATTTTAGTCTGTGCTTGACTGGAAACATTCTTTATAATAAAACGGTCGTATATCTATTCTTCTTCTTCTTCTTCTTCTTACAACAGCCTTGACCCAAAAATAATATAAAGACACTCAAGAAGTATTTTTTTCATCGAAAAATTTCTTTCAAAACGACAAACAAACATCCTTTACATTCAGGACATGTGTTTCCCATATGCTGGCATAAGACTCAAAACAGAAACCAAGCGCTTTATAAGCTTATACAGACTAAATAAAGAACTACGTTTTTTTTATATTCCTTTTTCATAAATGTCAACTTAAGAATATGATATATTACATTCCTTGTACCAATAATATAGAATGATGTTCCAGAGGTCGAATAGTAATCGATTTTCGAACAACACAAGTTATGACTGTATTTTATTTATAAAAGATGGAATATGAACGAAAAAAAATATTGCACATGAGTGGCATAACACTTGTATGAGGTTACACAATGAAAGTTATACATTTTTGCAGTGATTTTGTCGAATTCAACAGAATAAAGAAAAACTATATGAGCGATAAATGAAACAATCCTTATTCTCAGGAAACTCGTGAAATATTCACTCGAGATGACTGATTTATGTGCCTATAGCGACAAAGTAACCATAAGTAATAAGCAACTCGAGTTTGAATTTGATAAGACCATACATTCACAAAAAAATATCATTTTATCATCTCTAAAATATATAAACCATGCAGTTATTTCGTTCAAGAAAACTTGTCATCTAACTACACCACTTTGGAATATTTTTTTTTTAAATAACATCGGAACTTGATACAAAATCATTGTTCCCCAATTCTGTTATTAAGAATTATCCGTTGAACTGTTAGCACTATTATGAACAAGTGAAAACATAGTCAATCAGTGCAAACTAATATTTCATCATCAAGATTTTTTATTATCAGGAGTTGGATTTCAAAATATATTGATTGCCATCAGAATTGGGTGTTGTAAAAAATTTTGTATCGACATCGACTATTGTTACCCAACCTGGCTCCTCCACCGAAAGCTAAACTCAAAAATTGAAGCATTAGTAAAATCTTTTCAACTTATTTTCAGCGGTTTTACTGTATTCGAATTTGAAGTGACAACAAAAATCCCTTGAAGATTTTCTCAACGTATAAAAACATTACGGTACCGTATATAAATACCTGAGCTTGATCATGTTTATATCATAGTGTTTATTATCTAGACCGCACAAGACCTCTACTTAAACTGGCACCTGAGTCAACGCATGAATAATTCAATACCCTAACCTAGTTTTTCAATGGAGAAATTATATATATATATATATATATATATATATATATATATATATATATATATATATATATATATATATATATATATATATATATATATATATATATATATATTATGTGTACACTTGAAAATATTCATGTAGGTAGATAATTTTATTCGTTCTCAACATATTTTTTGTACAGATGAATATACATTGACATTTATAAATGTGCAAAATTGAATTCTGAACTATACATTATATAATTCACAACGTTACATGCCACGATTAATATTTGACCCTCCGTTGGATATTTACATTCACATATCCAAGAAAATAACTATACTTTACATAATCAACATGACATGTATCATTTTGGAATCATCAACTATGTGTATAGAAACAGAACAAGGTTTCATATAGGCCTGGAATAGAACTTTTTGAAAAAACATGACTTTCTCCGAATGATATTGAGAGAACACATGAACAAATTGTGATGAACAGATTGTGGAACATCTTGGATTATTTCATCAAAAAACGTTCATATTCAAAATGGCATGAACGATAACGGATAACGGATAACATACACACATACACACAGATATATATATATATATATATATATATATATATATATATATATATAAATATATATATATATATATATATATATATAAATATATATATATATATATATATATATACATATATATATATATATATATATATATATATATATATATATATATATATATATTAATATGAATATGAATATAAATATATATGAATATATATATATATATATATATATATATATATATATACATATATATATATATATATCTATATATATATCTGCAAAAATGTGCTTGGATTTCGAAATACATCAATTGGTGAATCATTTTTCAACAAAAATCTATAATCGATTGATCGAAGGAAACCAAGCCAGATATAGTCAAGTTACTGATATATGTCCTCGTTCGTTCGTTATTAAATATTAGTAAGAGATTTGAGGATCTGATTCGATTTCGAAATCATATTTTGTCAATTATTAGTTTGATAATTCCATCAATTAAGAAAGTCATACGATCACTTGGAATAGAGTATCTCTAATTTGTTCATAAACAGCGTGATATCTTTGATAACATTGGATATAATCCTAATTGGAACGCGCACTTCATAGATTTCGTTACTAAATAATCAATTGACATTGTGAAAAAGTTGTAATAGTTGACATATTCATAAACAACTACCTCTACAGTACACTGATTCGCTTCATCATTTTCACATATTTGAACTCGCGGTTCAAGACTTGTCCAAAATTAGGACAGTGACGAAACAAAGACGTCTTCTATTTTCAGATTAACACGTATTATCGTTTTTCGAAACTGTACAAAATGGTCGTTCTTCTCCAAATTGTACAAAATGGTCTTTCTTCTCGTAAAGAAGTAAGCCTAATATCAAGAAACTAGCAAATGCAGTAAATTCCCGTGAACGCCAAAAGAAAACTATGAAGAGCATCAGAATGGTCAACCATGAGAAAAATCGAACCCTTTTCTCCTAATAAATACATGAAATCAAGGGCGTGTATGCCTACTCGATCAATCTTAGACATTCTACATCCAATCAAATTCTATTGCGAACCAAGTCTGCAAGACCCATCCATTTGAACTTTTCCTCCTTATCGTTATTCAAGAAATAAATGGGTCTGAACTTTATATACTTTCTTTTCTCGTTTCTTTCCATACTCTGATCGAATGCTTCTAATTGTTATTGATCCGGATATAATCTGATAATTTCAAATCGATCGATCGAGTACATAATCGATTGCATGCAATAATTTATCGACAAGTGCAATCCTGAACGTAATTAAGTACAGATTACATCTCACAAACATATAGATCACGCATATTCTCATTGTTATCTTCACTACACCAAACAACTGAGAACTTTTTGTAATCAAAAGAAAGAGTTGTATGGAATCGGGAGATATCGGATATCGGGTGTATAGAGATTGTGGAAATAATTACCAGAACCCCAAAAACATGTGTTTTATTGGTTTGTCAAGCGATTACCATCCAATTACCACACGACTACCGATTAAACGATTACATCACAATTACCTAGAACCAATCAAACGAAGCTCCTTCCAATGATTAAATTCTTGACTCAATGGAACCCTGTCTGACTTGATAATTTCACAACCTTGATAATTTATTTCAGTGATTCGATTATCAGTGATGTATGAAGACAATATATGAGATGAAGACAATTCATTTATGCGTATGCACACAGAATATATTTGCATTTAATGAAACACTTCACGATCACTCACGCTGACGAATGTCAGAATAGAAGTGAATACAAACCATGAATGAATGAATATCGATTAGGATGAAATTTTTGAATTCATTTATATTTAGACATTCGTCATTGTATCCACTAAGCATGTGTATTACGAAAAAAAAAGAGAAAAAAAAAATATATATATATAAATATATATTTATAGGCCTATATATATATATATATATATATATATATATATATATATATATATATATATATATATAAATATATATATATATATATATATATATATATATATATATATATATATATATATATATATATATATGATAATTAAACTTCTTGGATACGATCCAATATCGAGATATTTGGGATGTCGATATTTGTCATGTCGAAAAAGATACGTCTCGACCGGGACTAGAACCCGAGATATTTTTGATTTATGTATATATATATATATATATATACATTCATATATATGAGCCGTTTCAATGAGTATAGGGTTTTAAATATAACTGTAATTTTGATATGATCTATAAGATGGAAGTCGTTATGATCGTTAATTGATCGATCGATCGATCGTTATGATCGATGATAGATATCACGTCTAAATGATCCATTTCCACTGTAGTCAAATTCATTGCTTGAATACCAATCATATGATTGTATAGAATCGCATCTACCCTTGATTGCAATCATTTTCTATTCGATCGGAAAGTCAGTTCGATTTACCTTCATGTATCTGCTTTGTGATAAAAAATGTATTGTACTAGTTGTTTTTGAAAGGTAATATAAAAACGTTCAGAAATTGTTCATAGAAATTTGAAACATGATTCAAAACTCAGTTTGAAAAATAAGTTCAGTGTATTTTTCAGCCAAATTGAAAAGCTATGAAATGCTACAATGTTATTTTTTTGTCCGTACCTATACGAACTTGGGGCAACGTGAGGCTACAATATGTAATTTTAATTCATTTATTGAATCTTTCATGAGTCAGTGTTCATAAAACATGAAAATTATGTTAATATGCTGGTCTAGATGAATACAAAATCCATGCAAAATGGATCAAATGTAATGCTATTATTCTGTTTTATTCAAGAAAACGGGTTTCCAGTCCTTATACCTAAAACTTTCACGTTATCTGATTGCATTCAACATCGAATTTAATATTTGAAACATTTGGAACATGATATCAAAATATCCCACTGCTTTTCAAACGCGTTCATTCGAAAAGAAAAAATATATTTCCATCACATAAAGTTGCATTGAACGAATCATCACCCATTTCATAATTGGATGTATAGGTTCTATCCTGTTTAAACTCATTTCAGTCCGTAAACTCCCTTCAAAGAGGAACGGTCTAGGTTAATGAAACGTGATTGAAGGTGTTTGATTAACAACCGGATATACTATAATGTTGTCCAAAGAGCTTGGTCTAGACTTGAGTTAAGTAATTATGAATTAACACCATGACCTGTTAAACTATCGATTAAGTAACGGAGGAGTAAATTAATAGTCATAATTAATGTAGGTCATGCAGAAACATGGAGTTTGAGTTTTTTCAACAACATCCCAGCTCTCATCGAGATTATCATTTCGTATAACCAATGTTTTGTTACAAATTGAAAGCTCCGATGGAGGTTTGAATCAATTACTATCAATGAGATGGAAGGTTCTTGGTCGAACAAGAGGAGCGTACGAACTATGCGAGTTGTGTATGCTGTTCTTTCAAGAAACTAACATCATATAGCATATATATATGTCCACATTCAATCTCCAAGTATGAGTATTCCATCTTTGTCAGAGTCGTATACTGATATTGTGGAATGTAAAATTGTATTATTTACAGTTATTGAATTTACTTGATTTATTACTTATCACAAGTGACCTGGAAGGTGTCAAAACATAGCACTTTTTCTGTATTTTGTAGTAAAATATTATGTACCGGTAGTTCATTTGGCATACCGTCACTGAGTAAATTCATTTATTTATTTATTTATTTCCTTATTTCCAAGTTTCAACACAATTTTATGAATACGATGCATATTTTGTATAACAACACAATTATAATAACATATATTTGAGTATGTTAACATAATTATCAGCCCATCAGCCGAACGGTCGTAAACAACTGAATTCGAGAACTTGAATTTCGGCATCGAAAGAAGAAGAACGACCACGATGTTTGAACTGTCATAGTATACTTCATATAATGTTCGACCGGGAATGGTCGCTGGAACTATGAAAACTCACCTCGGGATTCAGGTTTCTGGATCTCGGGTTTCTGGATGACCGCATTCTATAGACACCGATGACTTATCAACCTCCATGATGTCTGTCTTCAGATTCATTGATCTGATTCTTAAAAAAATACTTGACTGTGGAGTGTGAACTCGTTGACATATTAAAATATAATTGATAAAGTTGTTTCGTTATCTTATTTCCCCATTTATGTTCATTTATTTGGGTTTCACTTCCAATCTCCTAGAAGCTACCTATTGGCTATTGCATGCCTAGCAAGCTCTAGCTACATTCCCAGCCATCCCACAAAGTTGGTGAACTGTGAATAAGCATTCAGGTCATCGAATATGAATCTATATGTGCCAATTGTAGAGGTAATTATAAATATAGCCTCCTTGTAATAAAATGAGAGTCGTGAGTGGACAAAAACGCAAAAATTACACAACTTGAGAAAATCGAAAATTATGAAGATGTATTTTTTTTTGCAAACGCGCCAAGCTATGAAACTGAATTTCAGACACATTGGGCCAATGTAATTACAATTCGTTTTCAATTTTATATTGCATTTATGAATTCGTGCATCCTTACTTTTGGACCAAGGACGAATGAGAAACACCACACAAACTCATTTCACAATTTATGAATCAACTTAATATCAACGATGTAAACTTTGCCGTTGCTTATGGTCATCTAAATAATATGTCCAACCGTAAAATGACGATTGTATTGTACAATATAACACATTCGCTTACAATTACGAATGGGTATATTTCGTAGAAATAGATATTTACATCGTGGAATTCTGATAAGCTTCTACACCAATCAGCGTTATATCGACTACAGCTTATACACTGTGTACATATCTAATATCTAGGTCGTAGAACACGAGAGTGATAGAGACAGAGAGAGGGAGCAAAACGAGGTGAATAGTTAGTGAGAGAGGGAGATGGAGAAAGAGATTTTATGTGTGTGAAAGAGAGAGAGAGAGAGAGAGAGAGAAATGGAGTGAGTTTCATCCAGCATGAATATTACGCTGATTATGCCCCGGGGAGTCAGCAGGAGAAGACTCAGGAGAGTCTCGAGTCGCTACGGAAACTGGTTGCTATGTGATCTCATTCACTAGTCGGTCGGTAGGATCGTGAATGGAAGCAGTATCATCGAGCCGTGACGTAGTGCACAGCATCCAGCGTCCCGTGGACCAACAGACAACCAGGGCGCTATAATACGTTCCTTCATACCCTACGACAACAACAGTAGCCGTTCTTTGGTTCGTCGTCATATGATCGCAGTTACGCTGTCACTCGGTAAAAAGAAATCAAATTGACTTACATTAAAGCGAATGATAAGATTGAAGGAGGATCTCAGATTCCAGTTGAATTGAATTCATTCTTCATTACGAACACTGGCATATAGAGATCAGTCGAATTAGTGTATACTAATCTGCCAATATCTGTCAATAACTAGATTACTCGGATTTTAATACAGCGACACTAGGACACTTTATATCAAGCAGTGATCACGAATAAACTGTAACTGTTAAATATATAATCTCTCATATATTTCATTACATTTATTCATAACAACCTGAATATTTTTTCAACATGTTGATTTATTTTCCACTACTTTTCATTCACCAAACGATGCACACATTGAATCGTGAAGAAGAAGGAAATACTTGTTCGAAGGAAATTTAAACTATTCATTCTGTACTGCCCATTCTTCGAATATAATATATACAACGTAAGGCGTAGATATTACATACTTCAAGAGTACCATGGTAATAACTCATGAGAAGCGAGTGACTATACAATATGTTACCAAGAAACGACAAATAACATATTTTGTAAGGATCATGACGTTGTTATGGCAACCAGAATCTCTCTTGTTCTCGCACAGGGCTGGTAAAATACACATCTTACTATAACCTATGGCTACCACAACTGAAAACATGTCTATCAAACAGATTGAACCTATGGACAAGCAAACAAAAGTCAATAAATCATCAAAGGCGGGGATCTGTTACGAATACCTGGTAAAATCGTTATTTCCTCATCGTTAGAGTATGATTTATTAATTTGATTGACTGCAAATAAATTAACTATATTAACCAAGTGGTCTAGCAGTTAAGCTGTTTTTGAGATCGTTGAAAGTCATCAGTCAATTTGTAGAACGTTATTGACATAAAATGAAGTCAAGAAACATGAAAAACAATATTCATTTGACTCCTTTCCAAGGCGAGAAATGCCAAGTTTATAAATGAATACATAAATTAGGTATTATCGAGTAACCAATCAATAGAGTCATAACATTCACAAATAAATTTTCATGAGATTATTTATTTTTTATCACACATTTGTGAAGTTGCAATTATGAGACCACATCTCTGCTTACTCTTATGATTATGTTCACTAATTATGACCCCACCACCAGTTGATTATTACACCCCAACAATTTTAACGAGAAAGATGGGGGTACACCATGTCCACTTGTTGGTTCACTGCTCACACATCTTCAAAAAGAATCGGAAGTAGACCAGAAATGCAATTGTGTGTCTCTCACAAGTACATGGTGAGAATGTAATAGGAGAACCCAAAACATGCCCGTAAGCCTTCTATCTACGGCCGAGATAAATTCGATGTCAACATAATATACACAGCCACTTTCTATTTATATTTTCATTTGTATTTTCGTTTCAATTTATTTTAATTTTCATTATTTTTCATTTTTATCATGCAAGTATTGTATTATTAGGCAACTTTATTATTTGATATATAATAACCATGTTTTGGAATATGAATTCAAGATGGTATCCAATATACTGGCAACAATCAGCTCATAATTCTGACATTATATATATATATATATATATATATATATATATATATTTATATTTATATATTATATATATATATATATATATATATATATATATATATATATATATATATATATATATATATATATGTATATATAATATATATATATATATATATATATATATATATATATATATATATATATATATATATATATGAATATATATATATTTATTATGAGCCCATATGTTGTATTCATCATTTTCTCTTTCAAAACTATTCATCATCAATAGACAATTATCATCGTAATGTATTATACAATCAACAGAAATGTCTGAATCCCTACAGCAGAATCAGTAGATGTATATTATAGATGTATTTGAAATGATCAGTTCGAAACCACTTTTAGAAGAGTCAATATACGATTTTGAGACACAGATCACGAGTAAAACCCCAAAAGGTGGAATATGGAAAAGTATGTCAAAGATATTGAATTACAGACTGAATTTCTTCTTGCTAAGAAAGAAATCAACTTGAAATTTTCACTCTCTCCAAGCTAATCTCAAGTTGACAATAACGGTCATATATAATTTTCCCAATAATTTGTTCACACATTATGTCTAATATTTTGTTGTTCTGTCGAATAATTTCATTCTGGGCGAGGTTTTCTTGCAAGTGGTTTCTGATTGGTTCTAGCGGCTCGCACCGATCAATACTAGTGTTATAAATTCCTCTCGAGTAGTAGATATAGTCGACTTCCTCCCACACCCAACCAAGGAAATAGAATACGTTAAACAACACCTTCACTTCATTACAACACTGATTTCAGTTTTTTTCCTCATGTAATGTTTGTTTCAACAATACAATCGCAACTTTCAGGTATATCTAATATCGATATCGAGTATCCACGAATTTCAAATATAAATTGATTATTTTGTATGGATAAAATTATGAATGATTATGTATCTTATTATTCATGTGATTCATATGATTCAATTCAATATCAATTTCTCCCTGAACGTTTCTACTCTCTATATTGATCCAGGGGGTATACTAGTTTTTAAAAATGTAAATATATTTTTATTCGACCTCTAGTTTTCCACGTGATTATTTTTTACGTCTATATTGATCAACCCTTTTCGCAATTATTGCCCACATATTGTGTGACATATATGTGTGACACCGAATAATAAGAAAATTAAATTTGAAAATACAGTCAAAAGTGAAACATGAATAAGGAAAGCATTTACAGATGAAATAGTTGAAGATGTTAGAATTAATAAATAGTAACAGTAGGATCAAGAATCGAACCGAAAATTCTGACAATAATGAAATAATGAAGTTCATTAGTACCAAAACCATACTGGTGATTTTAATATTTTTGAATTCTATTTTCTCAATGATATGTCGATTGTTTGTTTCCATATCTTCATGATTGAATCTCAATTCACGCTTTTGTTGACTCTATTGTTCATCACAGGAGATGAACCATATTTAACTGGCATGAATTGAACGAATTTCGGAATGGTTTCTCGCGCACCAGTGAGAAGAGCGATGCCAAAGATCTTTTCAATGTCATACATCAAGTAGTAGGCCCCACGGTATTATACTCCTCGAACAATGGTTATATTGAAATGTAAAGTTTTGTGAAGTATTTTCTGTTTTAAGATTTGAACACATACAATAAGGGTGCACCACTAATCAACAAGATTTGATATTTTTCCAGCTTATTTAGCGAGATTTTTGTCGTTTCTCCAGAAAGGAAGGTGGGGAGGATTCACATATATATATATATATATATATATATATATATATATATATATATATATATATATATATATATATATATATATAAATATATATATATATATATATATATATATATATATATATATACATATACATATATTCGAATATATATATATATATATATATATATATATATATATATTCAACTCATATAACTTATATGAGAATGTTTTTCAGTGAGAAAAACAGAACCTTGAAAACCCCATCATACAGGACAGTTTATTCAGGATTTTCTTCTCGTATTCATAAAAAAAACTGAAGATAAGATAATTTCAGCATTGGTAGAAACGGCTACAACACGTTACAATTCCAGTGCAATAATGGTGTGAACAGTTAATTGTGAAGTTATTATAGAATCAAAATTGAACGGTAATGCACGCACGTTTATGTTACTCACATTTGAAAAATAAGCTAAATTCAGTGTGATTTCATTCGGATGAAATCATTTTCATGATAATAGATCTATAAGACTCATCAATTCAATTCGAAAACTGTTCGAAAATATGCTCAACAAATTCATAATGAACAAACCACAATATAACATAGCCCTATAGGTCTATGTATCTGAATTTGAAAATGTCAATTTTTCCAAAGATTGTCAACTAAATTACGAGAACATTTCTTGTGTATAATTCTACTCTTAACTTCGGTTTGGATGTAAATCCAGTCTCAACAGATAAATACTTACCAAAACTCGAATGCTCATTTTCCTGGAAAGTAAAACTACCTCAAACGAGGCTGTATCTCACACACGTTTTCTATCTTAATAAGAAGTGTCAACATCATTAAAAACCTCAATGGTTGGTACACCTTCTAGAGTAACCTCATTTGCCTGAGTGGAAGTTTTCTCTAATGGTTTATAAACCTTTTGCCGCGTTACTAATCTTCTAATCACAAGCTTTTAAATTGCATTGCTATGTTCTTGTGTGTTACTCGAGACGACCCTGGTGATGAGTAATAGCTTCGGGGGTCAGAACAACCGAGTAAGAAAACTTCTACGAAGCTCTTAACGGAAACAACTTTTATCGTGAGTTGGCAATTAGTTCTTGAAATTATAATGGAAATGAAGAAAAATAAGAAAACATTTGTGAAGTTTTTTAATTTTTATATGTCCTGTTTGACAAATAAAGAATGACAAAAAGAGAGGGAGTGTACGTAGTGACGGTGAAAGGTTTTTATGAAGCTTTATAAGTAATACAAAAGTAGGGGTTGTTTAGAAATAAACAAATTCAGATCATCGGTTACTTCTTTTGAAAATGTTCCAACCCAACTGGAACAGAAACTAGAACACAAAAGCTGACAATAGAGGCAATTTATCATATCTATTTTTCTCAATGAAACGATCTCAGTCTCACAAAATCACATTTACACGAATGACAAAAGAAATGTAAGTTCAACCAAAATTGAAGGGATCAGAAGCAAAGTGGACCAACCCATTTTTTTTTCTCAAAATGATCTATTCGGACCACTTCATTCGTATTGCGTTATTTTTTTTTTTTTCAACACCAGTTTCAGAGGTTTGAACATGTGGACCAAGCCTTCTGGCCCTCATTATATTTTGGAGCAAAACGGATCAACCCACATTGGGAGTGTTTTGTTTTGACTTTTGGGTTGGTCCATTTTGCTTCTGATCCCTTCAATTATCGAGAAACATTAGACTAGCTCTATGGAGGTTTAACACCCCTGATTTCTAAGGTTATAACAAAATACATCATTCAGAAGAATTTTCTGTGAGCAAAGCACCAAACTATAAATTGACTCACGTTTTTGTAAAAATATTACAATATGCAGGTCATGAATAATTTCATGTAGTCGAAATTTCCAATATTTTTTTTGATAGGAAATCGCGTGAAGTATTTTGTCACCCTTGATCGCAGTCGTTAACATATAACAATGATTAATAAAGATATAATAACATAAGATATATATACAAGATATATAACATAAGATATATAAAAGATATATAACATAATCGTTAAGATATATAACAATTTTTGTCACTATTCTATTCAATCTTCAAGTTCTTGGGTTTGAATAAATAATGTCATGCAGCTAAGATTATTTCTCTTTCGTATTGCTACAGACCATATAATCATTGGTCTATATGATATAACTTCATGTCAACCGCCATATGAGTATAAGGGCTATGGTGTGAGTTATTCGCGTATGTAAATTGTAATGTTCTTATGCTATTCTGAATATCGAGAAACAAATTGATGTGAATATGCTTCATTATTGAATCCATTTTCTGACGTGAACATAAATTATTCATTTCATTCTTATATTATAGTTTCAAAATTTACAAAGTTTCAGAACGATCCTATCTTCCATGGGGAAAAATTATTTTCCATCAAGTTTCGATGTTGATAAAAAAAAATATTATTACATTATATTAAAAAATTATTACAAATGAGCATAGTCAGGACCTCTGCCTGTCATCTTTTGTATTATATTGCGAGGAACTTATGAATATTTTCAATATTTAAAACCTTACAAAATATAAATTCTATTGTTAGAACAAATTTACATGAATGAACTGGGCAACGTGAACGGCACATGCAAGTCGAGTGACTACTGAATATTGAAATTAATCGAGAGGGGGTAAAGAATATCGAACCAACATTACCATATACTCAACTTAATCTTCACTATTCGAACCCAATCTGATCAATTTCCAAGCTCAAAGTTATTGACACAAACAGAAAAAAGTTATGTTGACCTCGGTTTATTTCTTTAACTTCACCTCACAACACTAATGTCAACTATCTGTGCAAATTCAAGTCCATTAATACATCAGGATAGAAATAATCTTGATATTATTTTTATCAACAACGAAACTTAATGGAAAATAATTTTTTCCCATTGAAGATAGGATCGTTCTGAAACTTGGTAAATTTCGAAACTAGAATATAAGAATGAAATGAACAATTTATGTTCACGTCACAACATGAATTCAATAATGGAGGATAATCACTTCAATTTTCGTTTCTCAATATTCAGAAGAGCATAACCATAAGAACATCACAATTTACATACACGAATAACTCGCATCATAACCCTGATACTCATATGGTGTTTTATATTGGCTCTTTCCCTCAGCATGGAAGAACGCATAACACCTACATCATGAGTCCAAATCAACAGGAATAAAATGTATCCTTTTTTAAAGAGATTTTTAAAAACTATATATAATATTGATTATTGGTTGTCGGGCAATAAACGTCAGTTCATCCTCTTGAAATACGAAAGTGTCATTCACATTAAATTTCGATGATAATGTACTGGTACCATAAACCATAGAAAATATATCCTTCATGCTATTACTGTTCACTAGAGAAAAGTAAAAAGTGTGAGGAACGAATAATTTTGAAAATGTAAAATAAAACTGTTTTTTTCAAAAACGACTGATATGATTGTACTCAAACTCCGCCAAGTCTTGGACTGAAAGAGTGAATATATTATATCCATAAGATGTCTGAAGCTTTTGCAATCCGAATATGAGGCATGAATATCGGGTGTTTTCGTAACGTCGTGTGAGATGAAGTAGTTCTTGACGTTTCGATCTCTCTGTTGAGACATTTCTTTGAGAACCATAAGAAGAAAGAGAGGGACTGAACGATTCCACTATTTATTTATTTCTTCTGGACGCGACTGACTCTTCAAGATCGTCTTAACATGAAGGTAGAAACGTCGAGGACTAATTTATCTAACACGAAATCAACCCAATATTTTTTTTTTTTTAATAACATCGAAACTTGATACAAAATCATTGTTCCCCAATTAAGGCTATGGATGAAAGATAGGATCGTTTGGACGGGGCACCACAAGGGCGATCTTACCACCCCATTTTGGTTATTTAAAACTAATGGTCTTCAACACCAGGACTGCGCTGTCTGTGACCATAATTTTTCGCAGTAGATAAAAGTCTTTCAGTATAAACACACGAATGTTGATATCCTCCACTTTGAACTAAGTCTCTTGGGCAATGATTAATTACTTCTTTCCCTTGACAGCAGATGTAAAATTGATCATTATACAAAAAGCACAAATTAAATTAGTGATAGGCCTATAATGTTATAATTAGGCCTATCGCTCTACTAATTAATGGTCGTGGCCAATTAGTACTTCATCCAAGCATTTGCTTCGAGGACTGTGGGAAACCACGAAAAACCACGTCAGGATGGATAAAAAAGGTGTTTGTTGGTCTTGAGCTTTTTCTTCCAACTTCTTCTCTTCTTTTCTTCTCTTCTTGTTGTGTTTGATATATATGTTTTTTTTTTCTTCTTCTTACTTCTTTTTTCTTTCTCTTTTTTTCTCTCTTTCTCTTTTTTTCCCCTCTCTTTTCCTTTATTCATTCATTCATTTCTTCTCCTCATTCCATTTCATTTTTTTACTTCATCTTCCTTTTGTCTTTCATTCGTTAATTAATTTATTTTTATTTTTATTCTTTTTCATTTTTTATTTTCTTTTTTTTCTTTTTTTTTCTTTTTTTTCTTTTTTAATTTTTTTTTTCATTTTTTCTTCATTTTCCTTCATTTTTTTCATTTTTTCATTTTTTTCTTTTCATTTTTTTTCATTTTTTTCCCTTTTTTTCCATTTTTTTATTATTTTTCATTTTTTTTATTATTCTATTTTTTCTTTTTCTTTCTTTCTTTTCATTTTTTTTTCTTTTTCATTTCATTCATTCTAGTTATTGTATTTGATTATTATTCAACCCTTTTTTCTTTCTTTTCTTGTTTCTTCTTGTTTTTTCTTTTCTTTTTCTCTTTTTTTCCCAGTATCACCTATACCTCAAATTAAATGCATGTACTATCAATATGATGATAATATGATGATTACATATATATATATATATATATATATATATATATATATATATATATATATATATATATATATATATATATATATATATATATATATATCTGTAATCATCATATTATCATCATTTTGATAGTACATGCATTTAATTTGAGGTATAGGTGATATTGGATTGATTTCGTGTTAGATAAATTATATATATATAGATATTAGATTATATATATTATATATATATATATATATATATATATATATATATATATATATATATATATATATATATATATATATATATATATATATGTATATATATATATATATATATATATATATATATATATATATATATATATATATGTATATATATATATTCATAGTTACAATATGTGATTCATCAAATTATTATTCCATACTATTTATATATCAATAGAGATAATCCAAAGGAAATTATATTTCATCACAATTCAAATCACACTGTATATATATTCCATCGATTGGATTATCTCAAAAATAGTTTAAACAATACTGCGCTCATTGATGTAGGAAAACCTATACAAAATGCATTGTATGCCGGATTAAACACATCAAAAATGAGAACGTCTATAATTACAACAATTAATTCCTAGTTTGTCTCTGATTTTTACTATATTTAATCCACTGTCAAGCTCTTCAGGGCTTTGTGGACATCACGTGACTGTTCATTCATTTAATTATTCATTTATCCATGTTCTTTTGTTCAGTAAAAAAAAAATTCAGATAAACCGTGAAACCGATTTTCAAATCTCGGCAAGTAAATCTAGTGCTTTCTACAGGCACTTCAAACGGACTGTGTATGTATATATCGTCGGTCTGAATTGCCGTTGTTACTCGCCTTTTGAACGTATAAAAGTGTGTTTGTTTGTAATAAGAGTTCTGGAAACCGTCAGGATAGGAAATGAGCATTGATGTAGGAAAACGTATTCAAAGCATTGTATGCCGGATTATACACATCAAAAAAGAGAACGTCTATAATTACAACAAATTAACTCCTATAGTTTGTCTCTGATTTCGAACAGATGGTATCAGGAATAACATTGTGTTACATAGTATACAATATGAGTGGTTTATACACTGAACCGTCATTCAGGAGACCCGTCATGGTTCGATTCCTGCCATGGTCGACCATCCTGAAATTTTTTTCTGTAGTTTCCCTCTGTCGTTCAGGTCAATACTGGGATGGTTCCTTATCAACAGGCTACGACCGACTTCCACCCACTATCCAAAAACACCTAATAAAATAACCTCTCATCTCACCATCCCATCATCTCATATATAATTCACCGACGCCAATAGATCGTAATCATCAGTGAAGTGCGTCGTTAAACCCAATATAAAAAAGGGGGGAAATCCTTGGGAGATACGTGAAAAGAGAAACTAAGAGCATAAAGAGAAGATTTTCAACAAGTACTTTACGATTCACATTCTTATTATCTCGTAAAGTATGCTACTTGTGAGGAAAATTGTAAATGAGTCAAGAGTTTAAAATGATATTCGAAGTGGAGCCTATTCTTCACTTATTTGTGAATTGGATTATTACAATTCTTCATTCTCTTGTTACTAAACTTGTGTGAAGTGGACTGAGTCAAGACTAGACTCAAGTATACATAAATGTTTCTAACTGCCAGTTAGAGTTATGCTGGATTTCCATGCACGCGATTCTCATATCGCGCGATACCATGTCGCGCGTCATGGCGGCTCAAAGTCGCGAGGCGACAGACCACTGACCAATCAGGGACAAGTCGCGAATCGCTTCACTAAAGTTGAGGTTTGTTCAACATTCCAGCGCGCCGCCATGACGCGCGACATGGTATCGCGCGATATGAGAATCGCGTGCATGGAAATCCAGCATTATACTCACACGTTGGTAATTACAAGCCTATTCATCGGTAAAAAAAATACTCCATAACGTATCACACTATATAAAGTAATGGACTAATTGTTATTACATTTGAGCCCTGAAGGATTCCATTCGGATATTCAGGAACCATCTATATAACTAGCCATCATCCATCAACGTTTACATTTATTTTATCCTTTCAATTATCATTAGTGTCATAATTTTGTATTTTATCGTGAATTTTTTCAATTTTCATTCCATTTTCATATCATTTCAATATTCAGTTACATAACTTTTCTATTATATTTTCTCATATATTTTATATTGATTGTTATCCTGTGCATTTTGGAGTCAGGGGCCAATAAAGGTTTATATATATAAACAAAGGATATATAGAGATTATTCACAATGTGAAATATGTATGAAGAGTTATTAGATAATCAGATCACAATCACATAGGCGAGAACAATCACACATTTATTCAAACATATATGAACAATAATTTATTTTGTTGAATATTAAACACATTTCAAAATAGATTATCACAGTCTGTCTGAAATGGAAAAGTGAGAGAGCAGGCATCAATAAAAAATATATATATTTATAATATATATATATATATATATATATATATATATATATATATATATATATTTATTTATATATATATATATATATATATATATATATATATATATATATATATATATATATATTCATATATATAAATTATATATATCTATATATATATATATATATATATATATATATATATATATATATATATATATCTATATATATATATAAATATATATATATATATATATATATATATATATATATATATATATATATATATATATATATATATATATATATATATATATATATATATATATATAGCTAATATAATGTGAAATATGAAATTTGTGATTTTAGTTATTTAAAATCATGACACCTGATATATCCTGATATGATGTAGCCTCCTTAAATATATTTGATACGAGCAATATTCGATTTTCTCACGTTATAGATGCGTATGGTCACAAGGTGAGATATATTCTGTTAATTGAAAGATCATTTGGCAAGTCATATTGTGACTAACTATTACGTTTATATCATGGGTCAAAAATTCGAACATGCTATTCAATGTCTTCTTCATTAAAAATATGTCCATTTTTAATCGAATGTATCTGTATTTTTCACGAATTGAATTTGTTATGGTTTCAGAATGATGGTCATATACATGAATATTGCAGTAGAGTGTATATCCTGCTCAAATAATAGTGTTGTATGCTTTGTTTTGCAGTAAGCTCAGTTGTGTGTTTTTATCATTCACGATTGCTGTTTTCATGATAACATTCAAAATTCATTTCAGCATGTTTCAAACATGAAAGGACTTGATTTGTTAATTGTGTCAAAGTGGAGACCATATAGAATAATATCTTTCTCCCAATGTTCGCAGTTTAATGATAAAATCACACCAAAATCATATAAAATACTGTGTTATAACGATTGTATGATTGATTATCATTCAAATAAGAGAGCAATACCGACAATATAATTTCAGTACTGGCATGTTATGTAAAATATCTCCCAACTTTAAAGGATGAAGTAATAGGACGCATGCGTCAACTGACTGCATTTCGAAGCATGCTTAAAACACATTGCAATTCAACTGCATTATATCAATTTTGACAAGAATAATAATTCTGAAACTGCAATAAGAGAAGATAATGCGCACGTTTATCTTCAAACGTGATAAGGGTAAGGTTTTAACGTCAATATATAGTTATATAGTATGCATGCTAGAACGCCTGCTTCTTCACTTACTTGATCATGTGACCATATATATGTCACTGTACTAAACCTTATCGGGCGTCGTTCAAACAACACAAAACAAACAAACAAACAATCGCAAGCAGTATACTGACCAGTATAATGCGACCATCAACATAGAGGTAATGTGTTATTTAGCAAAAACATGGAGGAAAGCTCAGTTTCAATGAACCACATAGTGAGAATATATTCGTATCATATAGTCACTGGATGAGCGTAGCGACGACCTAATTTTGCTGTACTCGAAAGAACGAACATGTTTTTTTTTTGTTCGCGCTCAACAGGTCAAACGAAAGCCAAAATTGTTTTAAACTTGGCTTACACACATGTGTAATATTTCAACTTGATACTGTATAATTCTGAGGTGCAATCGATTACACCACTTTTCAGAAGAATCATTTCAAAATTTCTATAACTTGATAGCCAAGAAGAGAAAATTTTGAAAAAAAAATTTCCTTCAATAAATTCAATTTATCCACTGAATTTCAACATGAGAATGATACACACTATTTCAAACTTGTGAAAATAAATGAGACAAGTCTAAAACTATTCATTTTCTTTCAGATCAATTAAAAGGTTACTATAGGAAGATCGGAAGGTGAAACCAATTGATGACTCGCACTCTCCGCCCCCATGACGTCAGAAATCATACCGTCCAATCAACAGGGCTGTTAGAACTGTAGTCAAATTTAAAAATCCAATCGGGGTGTTTTGAAATAATAATAATAATAATTATAATATAATGACATAGAATGATATATGATTATGATATAATATGATCCAGCTGGCTGACTGGTAAAGCCACGCCCATTTCGAGTTGATTAAATCGTTCGAACGGTTTTGAAAATAAGCGACAAATAGAACAGGAATGACGAGCATTGATAGTTTTGAACTCAAGGTGTGCTCACACCTTGCTATCACATTTCACATAAATAGACATATCGGTAATCTTACAGCGCATATACTGCGTTTGCCTCGTGAAACTTAAATTTTATATATTTTATATATAAATTTCATATATGATTAGAATAATATCGGAATAATTTGATATGATTATTCAAGATCATGTACTGCACAGCGATATATATATATATATATATATATATATATATATATATATATATATATATATATATATATATATATATATATATATATATATATATATATATATATATATATATATATATATATATATATATATATATATATATATATGTATTTAATAATGTATTCTAGATTTAATTAGAATAATCCGACATGCAATATTATGAGAACATTTCAGTTTATGTTAGCGTTGGCGTTGGCGTTGGCGTTAACAACCAAAGATCGAGACAGTGATGCGATGTTTAATATGATCACCGACAACAAACATAGCATGCATGAAGTACAGGAGAATTTTACAAAGAATTTTAGAATCAATCGACGAAACTATGAGAGGATTGAAGAATCTACTACATGCCCAATACAAATAATTATGTTGCACGACAGTAAAGCAAGCCTGAAGCCGCACTCAAGAACTTGTGTTCTTACGTGGGCTTCTGTTGATTTTATAATCCTTACTTATATTATGTATTAGCTATCATACTGTTCATAATAAAATGAAATGAAATGGAATGAAATTACAGAAGAAAATGCGAAGACCTTCATTCCTAACTTTCTGTAGCTTTGCATGTGTGTTTTTTTATTTATTTTTTTTGTAAGCACTGCACAGGTCACAGGGTTCGACATGAACATGGAACTTTTTCTGTACACGCAAACTTAATATACTTAAAATTGTATAGTTTTTGGGACTTATCGGTTGGACCATTTCTGAGAAATGTTATCTCAAAGTTTCGAAAAACTTCATAAGATTAAGCTGGGCAGGAAAATTCGAAAATAAAATCTCTCCAATAAAATTCAGATTTTCACCGAATGTGAACAAAAAAATTATACACCCTATAACAAATGTTCATGCAATTTGGACAAGCCGTTTTGAAGAAAAGAATTTAATGAATGGTTTTTATCCATCAAACAGATCGAGAATTATGTTGCCAAGATTCACTGCTTTCCAGATTCGATATTTGCTAATGGAATATATTTTATATGCATCAAGGTGTGTAGAGTTTTCGATCATACCAGAGTCGATGAAGTAACAAAGGTAGAACTACTTTAACGTCTCTGATTTTACCATATTCAGATATGTCGCTCATCTTACAACGCATATGCTGTGTTTGCCTAGTGAATACAAATTAACGGTAAGATCCGAAGTTCCTGAATCATTGGATTTTCCGTGCTAACTTCTGCTTTGTTAGGAGTTTGTAACTTATAAGACTTTTCATACATGTATTTTACATGTGAATATAATTCAAATCAATTTCGTATGAATCTACATTTATTAGATTTATGATAGTGCATTGTGAATACAGCCCATGCATGTAGGCGTTATACAAAATCAACACGCATGTTTGGTTCATATAAAGGACGACTGAGATTATAGAAATGGTAGAATTAGCATTTTATCAAATGACTTATCATTCGCATTGACTTATTCAGTTTCACTTTCGCGTACCGGTTTGTTTGTAGCTATAAGAACTATTAGACATCATTAATCAATTCAATATTGTAACCGAGTAAATTGAAAAGGTGAATACAATTACATATAATAAGAAGTTGATCGTTCTAATTGGTGACAAAAGAACACATTAGAATGGGAATATGAATGGGCAATTTGATCATAAAATATTCCCGTTGCTTCCATTGATCATAATGTGGCAGATATTTTCGTACTACGATTTATTGCTGTGTACTGCCCTTGTTGCGGTGGATTCAGCAGTTTTTAGATTTAGACGTATGTTCTGTATATGGATGATTAGTTTTCTTCCATTTTGAGTCAACACTTGTGATTCGCGTAAACATTTTTTCCATGTCAATCATAATTTCAACCTCACGTTTTGGTGACCGTAATTATGCGTTTCATCTGAACTGTGCCACATTGGAATTAATATGATATAAAGCAAGTGACAATAATCCATAAAGTTTACTCGTCGTGACGACACGTCCAACATCTAGGTTATTCGGCGGTATGAATGAGCGGATCGATGTTTTTTTTTCATTCCAATATAGCTCAACCACCAACAGCCGGTCAATTTGGGGCCACGAATGAGTGGGTGTTAAGAAGACAATGAAGTGGTGATAGATTTGATAGAAATTCATCAAAACACATACCTCATGTGGGACTCGAACCCACGCCCAATGCAATTTTGAATTATAATGCAATGCGGTTATTGACTGAGCCACGAGGACGGCTTGATTTGTTGTTTAAATATGTTAATGGTCATTAAAGCGGAATGATGATTGAAAAACCAGTGCCTTGTACAGAACTTCAATTCTGGGTTTGACTTCAGTAGGCCTATCAAAGACTTGCTGTTTGGTGTATGGGTGCGCCTGTTTTCAAAAGCCAAACAGTAGGGAACAGCCCAAGTGCTGTCGCGTGACTATCTGAATATTTTGTCGGCAATTGACTTTATAATGTTACTTCGAACATTCGACGGTAAAAAAAATAAAACTGTCCATAACCTATCGCTAAAAGCTTTTATGTAATATTTAAAGCCATGAAAAAAGTATCGAAGCAGAATTTGAACGCAGTTCCGAATTACAGTCGTCTAATACAATGCGCCTCGATGGGTTATGGGCTTCACATGAGTTTGCCAAAGCTGTTCAAGTTGGAGTGGAAGGATCGGGTACGTCCGGGTACGTCCGGGTACCCACGTGACTTGACTTAAGGTTCATTTTATCGCCACCGCTATCGCTTGACTTGTGATAACAGTTTTACCCGATTCAAACGGGTAGCGACTCTGAAGTAATACATAAAACGAAATACAGAGAACATACCGTCATCATGTTCGATCTCCTCACCACTCAACGATCGATTTCCTCTTTGTCTTCATCTTCAACATCATTTCCTTCCATTTCAGCCTCAGAAATATTCGAGTCTTCAATCCAACAGAAAATTGATTCCAATACTATGCTCAGGCACAGTATAGACCTATTCGTCGACGAAATCTCGCAAAGTTAGTATAGTGCGCTTTCAGTTGCCTCCACGCACGACGGGTAACAATCAATGTTTTGAGAATGTGTCCTACTTTCAAGTTATTATATTTTACTGGAAATACAGTAGAAATATATATCATAAACTTTATATATATATATATATATATATATATATATATATATATATATATATATATATATATATATATATATATATATATATGGTTCAGTATATAAGCCTGTGTAGTGGGAGTGTAGAAGAAGAAGGCGAGTTGTGGCATGATATTAAGGAACCATCCCAGAATGCATTTTAGCGACTGATGGAAACTACGAAAAACCTCTGTCAGAATGATCGACCATTCCATTTTTATCACGTTCTGATAGTACGGGACATTCCTTCCCACGAAACGGACACACACACACACGTGTAAAATATTATGAATATAGCAACCACTCAATTCTTTCATTGAAAGACATATCACTAAACACACGCCCTCACGATCTCACATTCCATTATTGATACTTCTGAACTACCCCTAACAAAATCTTGTGCCGCAAAATAAGTAGAGCCAAACTGACCGAACGAGTTTCACTCGCAACAAATAATAATTGATAAGTGAATAATAAACCGGTTCGATACTCGTGTTTTCAACGACAGTGAGTCAAAAGTCAAAACACGTGGGATAACGTTCATCCAATATTGGTGTTAGTTAGACGACCTTTGGAGAGGATTCAATTTGACATACTGAAAAAAATTGGTGTTTTTTATGTTTTTTCTATTTTTTTTCGGTTCTCCACAGGTCAAACGGCTGAAACTATCAACTCCAAACTTTTTTGGTTATAGTTTCTCATCTAACTTAGATCTGTATAGTTTTGTGGCATTATCGGGTGATAACTTTAATTTTCATGAATTTTAGAAATTTCAAAAATACCCATTGGAATAACCCAGCGGAAAAAAAGAAAATATTTTTATTTTCCGAAAGAAATTAAATTTTGAGTCAAGTTGAATTACATTCTGATACACATTTCTGGAAATTCTAAGCTTGATCGGGTCAGCCATTTTGAAGAAAAAACAAAATGTGCTAAATTGGTTAATTCGAAGCAGTTTTTACCCATTTATAACTTAAATGTAACCCAATTGGCGAATGTAAGCAAAATTTTGACAAAAAAGTCGACATACTAGAATATGACATACAATTTAGAAATATGTTAAGTTTAGTGTTTTATTGAATGTAAAGTGAAATTGAATATATAAATAGCAACATGCTAATAAAGTTTACTACTACTACTACTACTAATGATATTGGTCGAGACAAAAATATTCGTGACCAATAACCCTTGGCCAAAAGCATTCATATAATATTTAAAAGATGATAGAAAAGTAGCACGACGAGAGAATCGCCAGTAAGCTACTTGACACCCGGAATATTCAAACAATATTGTTTTGAGAGCACTGTTAATAAACTAAATAAAAGTATCCTCATAAAACTAATGTACTAAACTGATATAATAATTAACAAATATCTCATGGATGATTGATGAACTGATAAAACTAACATTTAGAGCTAAACAATATCCCGTTTTCATCAGTCCGTACGTAAAACGTGAATAGCATCCACAGATACATCCATGTTGCGCGCGTAAAATCTGCTTACACTACTTTACACCACCTGTACGTACAGGGGTAACTTTTCTTACACTTTTTTACACCAACTTACTCTAGTTCACCGTGCGTCGACAAACGAACAGCCGAGTGCAAGCTGCACTATTCTGCCCCGAGTCAGACGAACGGCCACCGACCGATCGGTGTAAGTTGGTGCAAGTTCGTGCAAGATAGTGCAGACAGACGAACACTACTAATGTGAATCAAGCCATGAGGTCTGTTTTTTTTAATAATGTCATTTGACTTAACGTCATATCATGGTTTAATCATGATTTTATTATCAGCTGCTCATTCGTACCCTTTAAAAAAATAGGTTTTTGTTGAGGTCGTTAAGCAAAATACAGTCAATCAATCAATATTATATCACAGCAAATATGCTACAGGCCCATTTAAACCCTACTTGCATGTTCTAAATAGCTTCTAACTGTAGTTAGAATATAAATATACTTATGGATTCACATAATAACTGATTTCATTACTAATAATTGCACGTTGCTCGAGTCTTCATCGATCGAACAACTAGTAACCGAACTTGAATATCTATTTGTAGACGTACCTCCTATCGCAATCAATTCTTTATCAATAGCTGGACTAGAACTTGGGAATTTGGTTCGATTTCTGTGAAACTATAAGTGATTGTATGCACGAGACTGAACCTTCTGATTGACTGAGCTCTTATTGTTATTTTTCAAAACACGTTCAGCATATCTGTAATGATTGTAGAAATAAAAACAAATGGATATATATATATATATATATATATATATATATATATATATATATATATATATATATATATATATATATATATATATATATTTGCAGTCAATAATTGTCAGTTGACAATATATATAGTAATCATTTATTGTTCACCACTAGTCGTTTGTATTTGTTTAATTTGGTGTATTCTTTCATTATCCTACAGACAAGCCTTTCAAAGGATTTGTAGATCTTTTTGACAATGTTCATGTCTTTGTTATTCTTTTATTGTGAGAATGATGAAGAAAAATAAACTATACGCTTGATAATTTTGAATGATAATTTGTATTTGAGCGCTACTGCTCCCAATACACTATAGTACAATGCCAGTGCCATCTTGTAACAAACTGTGGAACTTCATATCGACGCCCGACATCGTTTCAATTCGGCGTCGGTAGATAACATATTTTACACAACTTATCTGTGTGAACAAGTCGATAATGCCATCTGGTAGGAAAAGAAGGAGGATGATAGGAATAGAACCAACAGTAGTGGCAATATATATATATATATATATATATATATATATATATATATATATATATATATATATATATATTTATATATATATATATATATATATATATATATATATATATATATATATATATATGTATACAATGATCAAGTGACATATTTATGTAACGTTCAAATTATTCAACAGAAATTACTCACAATTGTATAGCCAAAAGATATATTAAAAAAAATGTTGTTACAATATATATTTTCAATTCGTTCATTCAGCCTTTGAAGGATTTTTTTCTGTCCGGTTAATTGCAAAGTCAAATCGTAAGTGGAACATGATTACATTCAATTGATTCGATTCATTTTATTTTGTCTCTGTCTGTAGCAATATGTTTTGTTGCAATGAATATTCATTCATTTCTTACGATAGTTAGAAGAACTAATCATTGTAGTTCTATTTCAAACATCGGAAGAAATATTAGATCATTTTCTCTATATTTCCAACTTCCCCGTCACATCAAGTAGAATACTGCAAAAGATTTTTTCCATGTCAGTTGATGATGGTGGTCTAATTGAAGCCGTAAATGAAGAACGAAAACACTTACATTTCTACAACTTCTCGTTAATTCTTCGAACGGCTTAACCGTTTTCCTGATTTTTAAATTGACTCAACCTCTTTGACATTTTAAATCTTGCTGAAAGCGGTTTGGAAACCAAAGCTGGATCAATGTTACAATCTGAATAGCCAATCTGTGAGATTGATTGCAGAATTTTTCTGATCGGAAACAGGTCTATGAATGCATCAATTCTCAACTACGTCACTTTATAGTTTCATTATCACCTGTTCATTTGTACCACCGTGTAATTTAGCTGATGGTGGGGTTATGAGGCAAATAATAATCATCATTATCATCAACTATATATGTACAGTACAAATATAAATCAATATGCGTGTTCTGACAGTTTCAAAAATTCACATTTTTATCTGTAGTATGAAATATCATAACAACACTGGAAAACTCTTTTCAGTGTCACGAAATCAGCATTTAGCAAGAAAATTTTGAAAAAAAATCCTTAACGTTACTTGAATGAACTGATACATTAATATAAAATGCGTTTGAGTAATAATTGTAGCTCTCCTTTGAATCCCATAACTGTGTCAAATGTTTGAAGCAATTATTTCTTGAAATTTTCCTGTGAACAAGAATTCACGTGAAAAAAAATGTATTTTTCTCATATTTTCAATACAATTCTTCGTTACACCCATTAATTGTCAGACGGTCTATCACATGAAAAGTGTTTGTACTACTAATATTTCATAATAATTCATAATATTCCTTATATTTAATATTTGTACTAATATTACTTCAATCTTCCCATATTTTTCTACAATACCTTATTTCTTTCGTTTCTTTCCCGCGTGTGTATGCATAATCTTGTTTCCCAGTTTGTTTCTAAAATGAGGAACTGAAGTTATAAAATATATGTCCTAATTATTGTCGACTAAATTATATAAGTTGTAATGCCGCAATGCAGGTTGTCGACATTGCATGTCTTGTGAATCAGGTTCAACTAACACGTCACATTCGCTTCTGATTCCGAATATCATACAGACATATTCATTATGTTGGCTTTTCACGCGACATTTCTACAAGCCACGTTCACATGCATGTTGATCATGTGAAATACGGCACAGACATGTGTGGTTGTGCGTAAGAACAACACATATCTAGTGGTAGAAGATGTAAATCCACTTTAGGTTCCATCGCTGGCCTGGCGCTTTCTTTTATATATGTATCAACTATATACCAAGTGAATGATCGATAACCTAATAAATTTGTTGATAAAAATTACTTTGGTAATTTAGGTAACGCAGTTTTGGTGCACAGCCATTGATTTTCATTGGAAAAAATCGAAATTGGGTGGTATTTGGGCTGGCACACTAGTGGTGTCCCGTCCAAACGATATCACTTCCATCCATAATTGGGAAGTAATGATTTTGTATGAAATTTCGATATTGAAAAGAAAAAAAGAAATTGTGGTGAAACTCTTGCGTCTCTATAGCGATTCCATGTGTCTTTTTGGGGCGAGGGGGACTCAACGCAGGAGGAGGAGGTCAACAATTAACAGAGGGACCACAGAGGGGCCTGAATTGTCGACCTAGACGTAAAGTACAGTATTGAAACGCAGTATTGGGATGTGATTGGTCTGTTTCTGGGAGCCCGAACTACCATTACATCGGTTTTCACTCATTTCTTCAACAATTCGCCATCTCAACCATTAGTTCAGATATCACCGTAACATCATTTTTCAAAAGTTTCATCTATCATACTTCATCATCATCTATATGATGACTCATCAAGAAGCATACATTTCAACGATTTTTTCTTTAATCCTGATTGGTATTAATTGTATTTTTCTCCCCGATAATGTTCATCTTTTTTACCGTTGTCTTTTATATCTAGTTATAAGTTAATCATTTGTTATGAGTAATTTCTGTATTGTATTGTATTTGACACTGAGCTGGATCCTAGTAGTCACTTCTCCAATGATTGTGAATAGCTGACAATAAAGTTGTTCTCTCCCTCTGAACATTTTTGAAAGATAATTTTTTATTCATCTCAAAGTGCGATCTGAAAAATCATTCAGCCTCAACATAATTATGACAGTTATGCCAACATTACGCTGATAATAATGATTTGTATGTCAGTATCGAACTTATTATTCTGTTGATAAAAGTATAACAAGAATATAGGCCTAATATGTTTTATTGTGATATGAAAGAAAGAAACTGAAACAAATTGATGATCTGATTGATGGTCGACGAAATAATGTAGATAAAAGAAACTGAACGTATCTCTGTGGTCACATTATATGATTCAATCCGAAAATGAAAATCAAATTCGAATGAAATCTACGCAAATTTGACCTCAAATTTTTCTTATTCAACCATGTGTGGCCTACGTATTCACGTTGACTCTAGTTTCAGTGCGTATAATATCAGTATATTTCGTTCGAAATTAATTTTATTGTAGCTTGATCGACCACTTTATGTGACCACGACTGTACAAAAAACTTATAAAGACCAATAAAGTATTTGAATTTGATACAGATCAGGAATTCGTTCGAAGATGATGAAATATTATGAAAAGAAAAAGATTGGAAGCCACTTTGCCTACCACCTCTTACGCCAAATGTGTAAACCAGTTCAAGAGTACCACAGAAAGCACTTTGTAGGATGTGCTAAGCAAGGCAATCCCCTTATAGTTCCTGCAATCGAGTTCACTTCCTTTCTTATGTATGGGAAAAATGATGCATGATCTCCAGTCTCTCAACATTCATTCCTTTCTCCAGATCTTGAGAACAAGTAGGAATAACCAAGCCGTCAGGCACTACCCCCCCCCACCCCCTCCCTCTTCCCCATACTTCCAGAGTTCCGATGGCAAATCGTCAGGAGCTTTCCTCTTTTTGAGAGAAATTAGCACTTTCCTAATCCTGACTCAGGTGGGCTTCTCTACTAGTGTCTCTGCAATCAGAAAGGTTTTCTCTTCAAGGACCGCTTCATCTTCTTTGAATGAGTCCAGAAAGCGCTCAATGACGTTAGCAGGCGATGTCAGCAACTGTCCGTCAGCGTTACGCGCCATATCCAGTGATCCAGGTTAAAATCCAGCTAGTTTGGTTCTAACCTCATGGTAGAATTCGCGTACTTGATACATTTTTCTATAACTCTCCAGCAACTTAATTTTGCCAATCCATCTTTAACAGCCTCTTTGTCTCCCTGCGCGCCAACCGAAACTCATCCGTCGCAACCTAGGATCTCCGGATACCTCGAGCATCCTCGATCTGGCCTCATTGTCATTATGATGATTAAACCCAGTTCTTCTAAACTTCATGAAATATTATTTCACTTAAATTTATGAAATATCCATCAATTTAGATAATAGTTACGAAAGATATTACAAATCTATATAAGCCTGTAGACGAGTTACGACGAAGTTTGAGAGACTATACAAAGCAATAATATGTCTACATAACGTTGTTAAATATAGCAAAATCCTATCAACTATTGTTCTTGGTGAGTAATGCTGTTTACCCCCGTATAACCTAGCTGTTGGTGGGGTCGTTAAGCAAACAATAATCATCATCATCAGTATTGCTGTATTCTTTCGTTGGTTGATGTTCTTCTGTTCCAATCATGTGCATCAGGTAGCATGCATCCGTAATACTTACTCATAGCAGTTCGTATTCTTGCAATTAGAGTGCGTCTATACATTGTATATTGTCTATACTACGTTTTTATCCACACAACAGGGATGCATAGTGAGATGGTAGGTAGAGGTTTTTTTTAGGTTTATCATATAAAAGATAGGTTATTAGACCTCCGAAGGATAGATTAAAGATCATTCAGAGTATAAATGCCGAAAGAGGTTATAAACTGAATAATCTAAATTTGAGAAAAGGTGAAATATGAATACCTGGGCTAGCTACTCGCCCTTCAACATGGGTTATCTAATATACGTTACGACAAGAAGGCCGTGGCGAGTCTAGCAGAGTGGTACACCGCGGCGAGACGCGAACCCACAACCCGTGCATCTTCCCTTCGCCCTCCTGACCGCATCCCGATGAGATCCACTCTCGAAGCACGTCCATTCCTGTCGATAGTTGATCCAAGACAACCCGACGGCGGTTCCGTCACGATGTAGTGATACCAACCTATTTCATCATAATATAAAGAAGGTGCTCCAACTCCCATACTGATAACAAGGAAGGCATTTGTTGTTTCTTGCGGTCAAATTTGAAAATTTGCGGCCAATCGTCTTGATTGCCTGTCGCGATTTAGCGGATCTCCTTATGAACTAGATGTAAATAAGAGTGGTCATGGTACCGGTGGTATTGTTGAACTAACAAAATATATAATTCTCGTAATCTACTGGGCCGTGTATAGCATTGTTGAGCATTGTTTTTCTAAATAGTTCGATATAAAAGCGTTAGCTGCGCCACAGGCAATCGGGACGATGGACTCAAATGCTGACCCGGAAATATTTCACTTTCAAGACCCTAATTGGATCACCTCTTTTATATTATGATAAAGTAGGTTGGTATCACTACAACGAGGTTCCATGAAGTGACACGCGTATGTAAAACAGCTGATCCACAAGTGCATTCATCTGGCTTAGAAAACCATGCACTTTGGATACAGGACTGGATATCTATGGTGTTTTTCTCTTAAGTTGATGTTCCCATTGTCTGTTCCATCCGATAGTGAAGTATACTATAAACGATACTCCAATATCGTGACAATATCAAGATGATTTCGAATCACAATTCCGCGCAAATTAAGTAAAAACAAAATACCAACTGAGAAAAATGTTTTATTATTTACCTACTGATTCTATGGATTTCAGGATACGAATAGCCTCAATTTCCACAAAGCTAAACATTTCTATTTTGTTATTGATTTCACGTTTCTCTACACATACAATGAACAAATTATATTTAATGAAAGGATGTAACATTTTCCCAAAAGAATATTACATTTAGTGGTGTATGTGAACTAGCCTTGCACTTTGATTATGACCCCAGACGAGAGTACTGCATACATGCAATCCTTGGTTTACTTAGCCACACTTTACTGATATACTGTGGTGAGTTTATCAGGTCACTTGTTATACCTGTTGATTATACACTCACACACCATCAAACATCAAAATCTCATTATTACAAATATCCGAATAACACTCTCTGGCAGACTCAATAGTTTACCTTGTTTATAATCATCTCTGTCAACTTTGTGTAGATTCGACACTAGATCAAGTGTGGATCCGTCTGACGATCTCTTGACGAGGTGACTTATGACCTCGTCATACACGACTATCGATCTCCTATAGAGTCAAATATTGACATCTCGTTAGTCGACTATCGCCCTCTTTATAATCGACTATCGATCGCCTCTAGAGTCTACTATTGATCCCCAGTAGGATCGAATATAACCACTTCACAGTCGCCTATAAACTTCGTTTGGATTCGACATGCACTGAGAAGTGATTGTTTATATACGAAATTGAAAAGTTACAAAGGAATGACCGCTCTGCTATATGTCAGTTCAACTAAAATTACCACGACCACTTGAAAATCAAATCATGAGACATCTATTAAATGGCATCAACTAATATTCCGTTAAAACTATAGCTGCTGTCCTTGACAAAACAATCATAGTTAGAAGAGTTTATTGATTCATTTTATTGCAGTTTGTGATGTATGAGACTGCTGCATAATTCGATTTTTCCTGTGGAATCATGGGAAAGAAATGGTTGTGACCCAGTATTAAGAAATCATCTCTGTATTCACCTAAACGACAAAGGGAAACCATCAGAAAATCTCTCTCAGGATCGTCAACCATAGCGGGAAACGAACTCTGAATGACGGTCTACCGTACTAGCCACTGGTCCAATGGTATATAACATAGTTTCAGTCCGTTTTCAGACATGACACTCGGGTTCGGGTTATGAACCTGGTTCGAAAAGTGTGTTTTATGTATGACATTGTTTAGCAATTAACGCTGGAATTCTATTCTCTTCAACTATTTTATGAACTAAAGTTCCGACACATCACACTCTCGTAGGCTGTGGGTGTTGAACTGAATGTACAACAATGTATCTGAAACTTGAAAGTGAATTCTTGGACCAAGTTTTATGAATGAGAAGAGGTTAATTATGTGCGAGAGACCACAGCACTGCTATATTAGATGATTTAGCTGCATACGTTTGTTGTTTGGGCTTCAACCCTGGATTCAAGACGAATTCCGGGTTATATTGACCGAGGATCGATTCCACGACCCCCACACCCACGTATGCACCCAGTGATACCTCACTTGCTTTTGCGTGTAATTCAAACTCGAGTCACTTCTTTCGATCTTCGTAGATAAAACGATCACTATCATTAAATCATTACGGCCTATATTTGTCAATGGAATTATACATAGCCTATGCATTTTAAGTTTCTGTAATAGCCTACATTTCGATTTTTATTATAGAATAATAATTCGAGCTTAAACGTAAAACACGGTCACATTTGAATAGATCAACAGAACTTTCTTATGCCATGATTTTACGACTCTTTTTCAAGCAGCTTTGTTTACACAAATCATTATCTTTTCAAGTTTCAACACAAAGCTTATCTACGACAGGTTATAATAATTCTTCAATATATGATACGAATTATAAGTATGATAATATATTTCAATTCATAATAATACTAAATTCTTCATTATTCACAACTATCAGAATAAGGCTGAGCAATTGAAAATTGCCATCTTCAGTAGCTCAGTCAACCAAGGCAGCACTGTAGAAACTGAAGTCTCGGTTGAACGTGGGCTCGAGTCCCGCATGAGGCAGACGTCTTTATGAACGTCCTTTCACTCATCTGCACTTATCGTTTCGTTATCACTGCTAATTTATACCCCCAAATAACCTAGCTGTTGGTGAAGACGTTTGAAAACAGTAATCATCATCAAATGTCAATTAACTTATTACGAGTGGCACGCCCACCTCATACTATAATCCTTGCTCCAGATGATTACTTTCAGCTGATCAAAAATTGCACATGGCAAAAATGACGGGCCAATGATCAAGATCGATATATCAAGGCAGATGAGCCTGGCACCTCCACCAAAATTATCACCACTAGTCTAGCAAGACTGATTTTTTTTCAACATCGAAACGATACAAAATCATTGTTCCCCCAATTAAGGCTATGGATAAAATATAGGATCGTTTGGTCGGGGCACACGGATCGTACCACCCAATTTTAATTAATTAAAACCAATGAACTTCCAACACCAGGACTGCGCAGTCGGTGACCATAATTTTCCGAAGACTGAAAATGAATAATAAAACTATGAGCGTTTATAGTTTATATACATTTCTAGTTTTGATTTTGATTCAGAATTTAATTTCAGTTACCACGTAAATTATTCTGAGAAATCTGATTCATAACGTGCTACATATAAACGTCTGAGAAAATAAAATAGTAAACGTAACAAGTGATGAAACTAGTTACAAGCAGGCTGATGATATATCGGATCTTTTCGATATCAATGCGGTTATATACGAACGTTGGGGCAAATAACCATGATTCCATAGATAATTTCTATCACGACTTGGGAAAATTACAACCGACTCCTATGTAAAATATTCCGGAGCAACCAGAAGAAGATTTTTTTTATATTGGGTTTTAACGACGCACTGTAATGATCACTGAGATATATTGGCGTCGGATGAATGATTAATGAGATGCTGGGATGATGAGATGAAGGTTTTATGGGTAATGGGAAGGATAGTGGGAAGGAAGCGGTCGTGGTCTATATTGTGGGAACCATCCCGGCATTAGCATGAACTACAGAGGGAAACCACGAAAAGCCCCTGTAAAGATAGACGGTGGCGGGGATCGAACCAAGTCCGATCTGTCCCTTCACCTCCCGGGTCACACAAAGCAAGTGCGCTAACCACTCAGCTACTGTGCCGGTACCAGAAGAAGAAACAAAAAGATAACTTCTCCCGATATCTCATGGGAATTTTTCACATTATCATGAATTAATTAATGAATCTAATATCAATCTTCTTAAAAACTATCTGGCCTCATTCTGGATGTAGATTCAAGTAGGAGCCGAATGATAAACCTATCGTATTCCCAGTAAATTCGTCTCAGCTGTGAAGCACTTACAAAAAAAATCATGTGAACATTTACATTATTCAGTCTCCACATATCGTTAATTAAATTGTGTGATAAATTGTGATATCGATTGGCTATTCGTGAGAAAAATGATATTGAAATTTTGAAATACCATTGGAAATATCATTATTAATTAATACCATTGAAAATTAACTTACCTACATTATTTTATCGATTAGAATAACCTCACCTTAGAGAACTGCCCATAGAGAAAAATTTGAACATATTTTCTTCAACAAAAATGTTTTGTTTTACAGAAGCCAGAATACTCTTTATTTAGATACTGTTGTTGACTTTCAATTCGACTGCCATTGGAATTTATAATGATCCACATTTGACCTTCTCACGCACTATTGTGGAGTATGAATTCTTTTAATTGTCACTTTCAGACAAAACTGATTCGAATTATTGTATAATATGGAAACGCTTTCTTAAAAATTAGTTTTTATCTTATTGTGAGCAAATAAAGTAGTTCACTGAACGGTATTGCAACAGATTGCAATAAACTCAAATATTCATCCTGTTTTATTGGATGATCGTGAGGGAGGACTCGATTTTACCGGATTTGAAAAGAGAAAGTTTTTTTGTTCGAACTCCATTGGTCAAACGAAACTTGGCCAACTAGACACAGTCTATTTTCATCCACCAATCGATTAAATACACACATTCACTTCTGAGACGAATGATTTCGAAAGTGTTGAAAACCACAAGAGAATAACTTGAAAAGGGGAAAATTGAGAACAGAATCTTTGAAAAAAATAAAAATTCATTTTTGCGATCAATTTGAACACACGAATAATACAAATCATTACAAAGTTTCACACATATGGAATTTTTAGCAAAATATTGAAATTTAATTTTTGGATGAGCGAGGCGAAGACTCAATGTTACCGTGGTGAAAAAGAAATGTCAAGGGTATTGTTTGTTCGCCCTCTGCAGGGCACCATCACCAAGTAACAGCTCAACCACCATCACCAACCACCTCAACCTGACAGCACCATCACCAAGTCGAGATCAAACGTGAGAGTTTTTTTGATGTAACTTGGTATGCAGGTATGTTATCATCTAACTTGATACTGTATATTTTCAAGGCGCAATCGGTTAAACCACTTTTGAGAACGATAATCTCGAATTTCTAAACAAAAAACGTCGTAAGAATAACACACGGGGAGGGAAAATATGAGAAAAATATCAAATTCGAATTGAATTCATTCAAATTCCTACAGAATTTGGACACACAAATTATACACGTAATTTCAAAGTTTCACATACACCGATTGGGTCGCATTAAAGATGATTTTTTTTTTAAATCCAGTAATTGAAGCTATTGAGAAAACTCAGATCAGGATATCAACAGTAAAATTAATTATATCATGAAATGATTGACAAAAAAATGAGTTGAATAGGCCCATATTCAAAATCAAGGTGTGTATAAGCCATATACTGATTCTTTTTTAAATTTCCATTATAATTGTCAAACCATAAAACCGCACACATCTGTGTCGCGCAAGTTCGACTGTGTTATATCCTGAGTTTGTAATAAATTAATCAACCAATAACAATATGAATAAAATTCATATAAAATATGAAATATGAATTCAATATGAAATAAAATCCCAAGAAGATGTCGCTAGAGGAAAGAGATGGGAGTCTTTGCTGGAAAAACCGATACATTGCAATACCCTGCCTCGTTCTACTGCAGTCGCGATCTTCAGGATTACAACAGGCCATGATTTTCTTTACAAACATCTGAAGAGAATAGGAGTTAAAGCAAGTTCCATGTGTCCCCTGTGCAAGCTGGAAGATCAAAATGCAGAACACCTACTTGTATGCCCAGCACTTGATCAACACCGAGCTCTGTTGAAAAATCAAGGTATGTCTGGGGATTGTCTAATGGCAGCTTTGTACTGGCAGACGAGAAGAGACATATCAGAAGTAGAGTTCCTACTACAATCGTGACGAATATATTCTCAAGGAGAAGCAGCTCTGACTACCGTACATCAAGTTGCATCAACAGCTTGAAACATTTTTTTTTCATCCTGATTGATGGTTTTCCATGGTTTCCCTCAGACGTCCAAGAATTCACAAGCATTCAATATTGAGAAAATCAGAAAAAGAAAAAAAGAGAAAAAAAAAAGAAAAAACGAGAAAAAACAAGAAAAGAAAGAAAAAAAGGGTTGAATAATAATCAAATACAATAACTAGAATTAATGAAATGAAAAAGAAAAAAAAATGAAAAGAAGAAAGAAATAAAAATTAAAAAAAAAAAATTAAAAAAAAAAATTAAAATAAAAATGAAAATAAAAATGAAAAAAAAGAAGAAAAAAAAATAAAAAAATGAATAAAGGAAAATGAAGAAAAATAAAAAAAAAATGAGAAAAAAATTAAAAAAAGAAGAAAAAAAAAGAAAATGAAAAATGAAAAAGAATAAAAATAAAAATAAATAAATTAATGAATGAAAGACAAGAGGAAGATGAAGTAAAAAAATGAAATGGAATGAGGAGAAGAAATGAATGAATGAATAAAGGAAAAGAGAGGGGAAAAAAAGAGAAAGAGAGAAAAAAAGAGAAAGAAAAAAGAAGTAAGAAGAAGAAAAAAATATATATATATCAAACACAACAAGAAGAGAAGAAAAGAAGAGAAGAAGTTGGAAGAAAAAGCTCAAGACCAACAAACACCATTTTTTATCCATCCTGACGTGGTTTTTCGTGGTTTCCCACAGTCCTCGAAGCAAATGCTTGGATGAAGTACTAATTGGCCACGACCATTAATTAGTAGAGCGATAGGCCTAATTATAACATTATAGGCCTATCACTAATTTAATTTGTGCTTTTTGTATAATGATCAATTTTACATCTGCTGTCAAGGGAAAGAAGTAATTAATCATTGCCCAAGAGACTTAGTTCAAAGTGGAGGATATCAACATTCGTGTGTTTATACTGAAAGACTTTTATCTACTGCGAAAAATTATGGTCACAGACAGCGCAGTTCTGGTGTTGAAGACCATTAGTTTTAAATAATCAAAATGGGGTGGTAAGATCGCCCTTGTGGTGCCCCGTCCAAACGATCCTATCTTTCATCCATAGCCTTAATTGGGGAACAATGATTTTGTATCAAGTTTCGATGTTATTAAAAAAATATATAAGCCTATTTAACTTCCCATTACTTTTCAAATAAAATCTTTCTCATCTCACAACGCATATGCTACGTATTTCTAGCTCTAGATCAACTAAATTTATTGAAATAACTGAAAGGTAAAATCAATTGAAGCTTAATCAACCTTTGAAAGTTTCAAAATCGAACTGCGTAGCTCTCGAGTACATTTCTTATAAATATATCGCTCAACTTACGACGCATACGCTGCGTTTGTCTAGTTTAAATAAATGAATTGTGAGTCGGCAATTTCCGACCGTCTGTATAAAGTGCACGATATAGCTTTAGGTACATCGTGTGTAAGCCTTGAAACAATGAACACTGCGGTGTTTCAATCCAAATGTATTATGTACTTTTGTATTATTAAGACTCAAACTCTCAGTTCAGAGACTGCTTGTGATACTTCTCTATCTGTTTGATTAAAATATATTCAGTTTTCACTAAGTTACCGATGAAAAATCAGTACATTTTCAAATTTCCAAAATTACATTATCAGAAAAGTGAGAAACTATGAGTTTACTGACACATGGCCACATTGAGTTTTAGTAAAATGAATTAATTGATGTAAATCGTAGCAAGAAGTCATGACATTTTCGCAATATGATTTTTTCAAGAATGTTTTATCATTGTGAAATGTGAAATGATGGATCACAGGAATTTACAATGTGATATAAAAACAGGACAGTCAATAATGTTAACGGAAACAAGAACCATCACCGCATTCCACAATAGTAATTTGTCAAATAATTTTCTCATAGATATTTGTTCGATCACAAATCACTAATGAACATGGTCATTCTCGACAACATTGCATGAATTTAATCAATATAATCAGGCATTTGGAATATTATTAACGACTCTAGTTACATTGGCTATGGATATGAGAAATGAACCATGGGCCATTACCGCGTCTGCCACTTTAATAGGACTTTGATTGATTATTATTCACTAGAAGAGCTGAATCCAGTCTTTGTGTACTATTCACACATTATTAAACATCTTTTTTCTTTATACATTCATACAAAATCCTGGCACTCCTTCTGAGATGTGGTAGGAAGTGGGTATATTTAGAATTTTTTTAGTCTCTTGCAGACTGTGAAATCAGTATTATCTGGTGTTATCATTGTATTTAACTCTTCTAGTGAATATTAGGTGATCAAAATCCTTTGCAGCTAGCTAGAACCCCTTTTTTAAATCACAGCCTTCTTGATATGATAGTGTCTCATGAATTGTCAGAACTGTAAGACCTGAATAAAAAAGGCGCTGTTTCATAGTATTTTATTAGCTGACAAACATGTATCAATATATTTCATAACATTTCAAATCACATGAGATTGATGGACACCGTACTACTACTGTGTCCCACAAAATTAGCATACGTTATTTCAAGACGTGATAGCAGATGCGGTAAGGGCCAAGAGGAAAATTTTCCAAAATTTAAATGTAATTTAAATAAAGAACTGCATTTTCTGAACGATCTCAAAGAACAGAATTGTTATATTCCAGTTAGTTTCCAACGCGAAAAGTAAATTCCTGTAGGAGAAAAAAAACGTAATCAAATCTCATTAGAGTCAGGTTCATCCAATACAATGACCTTCATCGTGATTTAAAACATTATTTAAAGCAAGTATCAATCAACTATTTATATCCTTATATTCTGAAATTGGTTCACTAAAAAATTTTCGTATTAGTATGATGTTTTTCTATAATTTAATGAGTCAAAAAGTACTTTCACAGAACACACCTGTAATTAGGACAATGGTTGTGTTGACAGTAAGTTATGCAAATGGTATCATTATAAATCTATGTACCATGCGTATGGAGGATTAGTCTGCTTCACACCCGTATATTCATTAAGCAATTGCACAACAGTGGATGTGCCAAGTAGGTCGGCAGATCTCCGGCCTCTACGACTGAGTGAAATTGGTCGAATTGCTCACATAATATGACGTAACGTTTGTACTATAAGTTGTATTTCAGATCACATCATTATTGTAATTGATAAAGGAATTAACAGTTAATGCGAATATTGCGTTAAAAAAAATAAAATCGTTTGACAAATATAATTTATTATAGATTTTGAAATATAGAATTGACTACTGAGAGGGAATTTTCAAACCAACTGAGAAGAAAAAAAAATGTAATAAATGAGAACTTGGATGCATATTCTCCACATATATTAATTGAGACTTTATCTTCTTGCTCTGCAAATATTTCAAACCCTGCTGTGAATAAATCAAATAATCTCAATAAAGGAAACTAGCTACGTGTTTTCAAAAATCTTTTACTAATAGGGAATGAATAAGAATAGGAATACTAAGGAGAGTTCATGCTACACACGACGTTTTAAAAGATATTTGAATTTGAAAGGAAAATGGACACAAGGAGATTCGACAAAAGAAACACATTTTATGAATGATGATAAATTTGGTCCCCATCACAACTGATGAGTTGTTCATCATCCCCAGGAGGATTTGACTACATAGATTATTCCTTAGTTGTATAATATTCACAGTTTTGTGAAATGAATTATTTCGAATGAATTATTTCTGTTGAGGTGGGAAGATCGTCTTTAGGATGCTCCGACTTTGTTCCAAGTTTTTTGAAAATGATGAAAAATGCTGGAATAATTTCCATCGTATAGCCTAGTCACAAGATTTGCCTCGGTTAATTATATATTAATATTGAGTTCAACAATGCAATCGAATTGTGATTAAGGTCCATATTGTTGTCGAATGAATGCTTGATGAAATGATGGGAGGATGAAACGAAGAATTCTTAGATAATGGAAAGAATAGTGGAAAGGAAGTGGTCGTGTCCTATATTGAGAGAACCAATCCAGCACCACGAACCGAGGTCCGATCTACCCTCAACTCCCGTTCACATGACGCAATTTGTGTTGTATATGCTTCAGTATTTCGTCACGTGTTTCCTCGAGCCATTCAACCCACGTGCTTATACTACAAAACAAATATGTTGGTCGGACTGTTGATTGATGAGATGTTGATTCGAAAGCAATTTAATTGAACTTTGTTCCAAAGCGAAATTCTTGAACGTTGATTTGATTGAATACGGAATGTTTTCGATAATGAACACGATATAGTATTAAGTGTAACCTGTGATTCGATTATAATTTTCATAAATCATCCATATGGTTAAGGTACGTTCATACTACTACGGCAACCTGCCGCATGTACGGTTTTTCCGTTGCGGTAAACACACGATTTTTTTCTTTCGTTCAGAGTACTACGGTAAACGTCAGACGGCAAGCGAGCACGGTCTGCTATCTGTCAAAATGGACGACAACAGTGAAAATTTACTTCTTCCACTTCTTTTGAAAAAGAAAGCACTATCATTAGCTGCAACTGCACATTTACAGAGAAGGAAAAAAAGAAAAAGAAGACCTAGAAGATGGGGTACTCGTCCAATCTTTCAAAACCAAGAAAGATTCGGTAATTATTACAATCTCATACCACAAATGAGGTTAGAGGACGAGAACAAACAAAACAGTTGACGCGCCAAAAGTGTCGACCGCTGAACAGTTGGTTCTACACTCACCGTGCGTAGGAAAAGCGGTATGAGCATGCACAGGGCCGTGATTAGGCCGACTACGTCACAAACCGCATCACGGCGAGCTGGCCGTACGGCAGAAAGTTAAAGTTAATTCAACTCAGACGGCTGTGTCGTATCGCCTGGTACGGCAAGTTTCTGATTGGTTCACGTGACCAGCCGTGACGGCAAACACGTTTTGCCGTATTAGTATGAACGTACCTTTAGACAGAGCATCAATATTCTCATTTTCAATGAACTTCAAACCTGTATTTTATCAAATTTCCTATTCGAGTCCTAACATTATGTTGATATTTTTTCTCTGATATTTCGTATCTACAATTGCTATCCAGTATCACATTCTTATGGATTATTCGATTTAATATTGGTATATAATTTTGTGTCATTACCAAGTGACTCAAAATTGAAACTAGGTACCAAACAGAGAATATTTCATATAGGTTCAACGCTTTTTCTCGATTCAAAGAATTCAACCAGGTGAACGATTTTATAGAAACGAGCTATAAATACTAAAATATATTTTAATAATCATGAATCAAGCCAGTTATAGAATAAAAACTTGTGATGTTTTCACCGTTGTTTTCCTGCTAACAATGTCTAGACATTCCAACAGTTAGAGAAACTTTCGTTGTAACACAACCTGAAATACTTTCAGACTTTTCGACATAAAAATAAAACAATATGTGTTTTCAATCATGAAATGGGCTTGGCATTTGTCCACGAAAAACCTTTCATCCCAACGAGCAGCAATACCTAATTAGATTAATGTCATGTGTATGAAGTTTAATTAAAATTAAATCTCCATTTTAATTAAACAACTGGGAACTTGAAGTAGGCCTACGTTTTTCATGTCGAATGTATGTTAAGTCTCTCGTAGCATGGTAGGTGTATTATGTGAGTTGTGGAGTGGTTTTTCCAGCTCCTTTGAACATCTTCAACAGAAATGATTGTCTTCTTCTGACAATAGACGTGAAGAGAGCAGGGTTGAAGATTTACAATTTATAATTCTTATCCCGTTTTGTCAAAATTCCAAAAGACAGTCACCATTCGTAATGGAGTTGAATTTCGGACAGTTTGGTACAGTTGTTTGATACGAATATCTAATTATTGATATGAATACATATTTATATGAAAGAATAAAATTACGAGATTGGTTCTCATTGGGATGAAGTATAGCGCAAACGTCGATTATGATATTGAGGCAATATTATCAGTGATGGCCATTAAACAAGAAGTGGAAGAACTGTCGATAAGTACACCTATGCAGGCCTATATGATGCATTTTTTGTATATGAATTATGAACCTCAAAAATGCCTAGCTCGCATCTTCACACGACTTTCCGTTGAAAACTCTTCAACGTAGGCCTACTCTAATTCGTATCAATGTCTCAAAATATAAGAAAGAAGTGGAATTACATTAATATGATAAGGAATATTCAATTATCAGAACAGTATTGACCAGAAACTATTTCCTACACCTACTTTGCTCTACTAGGATTGAATATTTCGTTCTTCTTAATAGTACAAGTACCACATCAGAATTTTACAATGAGATAAATTCTGAAATGTCGAACGTGGGTCATAGTTGTCAATTTGTTATTAAGATTAAAATGAACATCAATTCACAGTATTAAACCTATGTTAGATAGTGAAGAAGAAAAAAGAGAAAAGTAACCAAATGCGTATTTTATACTTTATATATCTTCTAAACATTCTTTTGTGCAATCCAGACTTGAAATTGAATTCACAATTCACTTCAAAAGGCATAACTTTTTGGCAGTGAAATCATAAAAGTAATGTAGGTTACGGAATAAGTGCCAAAAATGTATTATCATAGTCATAAGTTGGAAAGAGAAGTTTGCATATAAATATATTATAGATTTTATACATTGAAAGAAATATTTATAATGTCAGTAATATGTATCCGTGAATCATCAAGTTCTAGTATTCCGCAATTCCAATTTTCACCACGTTGGAATGTACCTATTGTTACACAGTACATATATGATGGTTTCATATCCTGAAAATATCGAAGTGAGTTCAATGAAAATAAATTATTTTCCCTGAATTTCATCTAGAAAATCAGGAAAAAGATAACATTCATAATTTCATCTAGCTTTGACCTCTACAATTATCATTTTCAAGTACTAGTACAACAATATTTAGTATATATTTTTTTATTGATACACATTCTGAAACAACTATAAAAACAGAGGAAACGACTATAGTAATGACAACAAATAAGAACAAATAATGCCGTAAAAACGGTCTTTGATACGAGGAGCGATATTACATCATAATTGGTACGTGTATAACGCAATGGGCGTGTAGGGCCAAATTGTGAACAACTGACAAATAAAAAAATGATAAGAAAAACTAATACTGTGATTCGGACACACCATAACAAAGATGATTGTAGACTTGGTAATGGAAAAATCACACATATAAACAAAACTCTTTCCAATGACATGAAATTGCGCCACGCAAACTAAAATGAGAAAATAAATATTCAACGGTGATATGATGTTCAATGTTACAATCTTAACCAACTTGACTAAAAATGATAATCGTCACAAATGCAAGTATGATCTGCAAGGTTGTTGCTCTTGTGTATAAATGGGTCACCGACTCTATGTACCAGGGCAGGGGTGCAAGAGTGGGTGTGAGCCCTGGGCCCTCCCCTGCCCGATCAATAAGGACTCTCTTTCTCTCTCTCGCTCTCTCGTCATGTAGACCCACACAGCGGCAGCTGGAGCTCAAACTCGTAGAAGGGCATAGCGACGCACTTAGCCCTCAAGAGCAGCGGTGGGAGATAAAGGGTTCAATTCTGGGCCTCACCTGCCCCCCCCCCCCTTCCACTCCCGCGCAAATCGTGCATTTATCGCTATTCAGTTAGAAAATGTGTAATCGACTTACTTAAGCTGCGTGAAGACTGGTAGATATTGTAGATGTCATTTTGTAAAATGGAACAAACATATTCTACCTGTCTAATGAGTCAACAAGTACGTCTGAAAATCCGTTTGAAACTTGGATCAATGATCAAAAAGGAATATACGATAAAAACTCGATATAAAGTATATTAATAAACTTGATTTGATATCGGGGGAAAAAATGTTTTTGAAAAATGTGAGTATGGAGGAAAACAATTGGGAACTACATCCATGAGATTACATTTTTCATTCGAAATTGAAATACATAATTGCATCAATGCATGTTCTTAAACTACTTTTAATTAGAACAATGGAATTTCAAAATGAAAATATAGGATAGAGTTTTACTTTCGGTTAATTTACCTCAATATTGAAAAGACGCTTTTTTCTTAACGTAACAATCAGACCCTGAAAAAGATCGAATTTGAAGTTCATCAAACAATAAAAACACTCAAACAACGCCAACCTGAAGGTCTGAACTTTGATGACTTGGAGTTAGTTAGAATAGTTATAGTTATAGAATAGTTATAGTTATTTTGTGAAATACTCACGATAAAAGATGTTGCTTTCTGAACTAGCCAGAAGGAAGGCTGACATCCTATCTAATAATCTAGCTAATATGAAATTTAGTGACCATACAGAGTTCTTATGACTTTGAGGTGTAGTTCTGACTTTTTTGTTCGATTATATTGTATTTTTACATAGATTTATGCGGATTTATGTAAGCACATTCCTTACTTTTAAAATTTTCAAGATACTTGAGTCCTTGATACTTGATACTTGTAGAAGTCTGAAAATCACTCAATAGAATCTATGACTATCAATAACGTAACGGGATAAGCAACACGGCATAAGTCCTATCCTTTTAACATTAGGCCGTTTTCACCATGATGGAATCAGCGCGCTTTCGTGTACATTTGTGAGATTCGCAATTTCAAGTCAAATTGTACGTATTAGGCTCGTATTTCAATATATAGTACATAGTTGTACAATTGCATTGATTTTAATCTTTCTCTAAGATGATGAGTCATTATCCAGTTATCAAATGGTAAATATAGCAGTAGGGCTCTTGACTAGGGGACTAAATGCTTTTACAGACGTATTTTAAATTTAGATTGGCTAATTCAAATGAAATTTATCCCAATATTGTTTAATGCAGTTGGAAAGAGCTGGATTCACAGATTGCATTACATCTATTACTTGTATAGATCAACATACAACAATACCAGCAAATCATCATACCATTTGTGAGGCGGCATCCCTTTGATGTACGCATGGTGTGAAAGGAAACCGCCATGTTGCTTATCCCGTTACGTTATTGATAGTCATAGATAGAATGCAAGAACCTTGAAAGAAAAATTGTGTGCACGGCCATCAGGATGTCATCAACGTTATGATATGGAGCAACAAGACTTTACACTGCCACTGGTGTGTCTTGCATGCATGTCATAACAACTATCAAAGTTTCAAGAGAAGAAGGGGATAATTTTTGAGCCGTGGACTTGTCTAATTCACGGCCAATAATAATTTCAAGAAAATCAAACATCACAAGGAAAGAATAATAAGAGAAAAAGTTGAAAGAAAAAGAAGACCAACAAACACCTTTTTTATCCATCCTGACTTGGTTTTTCGTGGTTTACCACAATCCTCGAAGTAAATGCTTGAATGAAGTACTCATTGGCCACGACTTCTGATTAGTAGAGTGATAGTAGTAGAAGTTGAGCCTAACACTCATTTTTTTTTGTATCATGTTTAACTTTACATATTCTGCTGTTAATGGAAAGAAGGGATCATTGCCGAGAGACTTATTTGAAAGTGGATGATGAAAGATATCAACATTCGGGTGTTTTGTTTACTCTTAATACCAATGCTGGTAATGTCCGGATATATCACAGAAACGGTTTTTACTTATATAATGTGTTCCGGACTTTCGGAAACTGAAAAACTGTTATCTGCGGCGGAAAATTGGGGTCACCGACAGCGCAGTCCTGGTGTTAGAGTTCATTGCTTTTGAATAGTTAAAATGGAATGGTAGGATTGCTCTTTTAGTGCCACGTCCAAACGATCCTACCTTCTATCCATAGCCTTAATTGGGGAACAATGATTTTGTATCAAGTTTCGATGTTATTAAAAAAAAGTCCTAACCAATCACAAAAGAAGTCACATACCAATACGGAATGGTGGTGGGCACTACGTTTTGTGCACCGTATACTATTCTTATTTCCTACTTTTAGGTGTTTGTTTTAAATAATTCACAGTTTTCATTTTCCATTGAATCAAGCTATGTAGAAGTGTGCATAGGCTACAAACAACCCTCTAATGTGAACCTATATAGAGCACTAGAGCTCTTGTTTAGTATTTTTAGTTCCACACCAAACGACCAAGCTAGTAGCAAGGGTCAAACTATGACCTCTTTTCCGAGCGAAAAGTTAACCTCTACATCGCAATTAGGCGACCCAGTTCACTGTACACAACAGTATCATACACAAACCCAAATTACGCCACAAAATTGTTCCAACAAGAGTTCCACAACTCACAATTTCAGCTCACTAGAATTGAAACGTACGCCCTTAGCTGATACATTCATTACACCTTGATGGTTTATTTCAAAAGTGTGTATATACATTATCGTAAACAAACATTAGAATTTTAATGTAATTATATAATATGAATAATGTGAATAACATCCTTCCCTCTACTCATATCTTCATGTTGAGAATTAAAAATATCTTTCCAAATATTATGAATGAATAAATGCATGAATGTTATGAGTCTTTCTGATTCAATAATCCTGATCTTCATTTTGAATGAAGATTTCATATCTTATATATATATATATATATATATATATATATATATATATATATATATATATATATATATATATATATATATATATATATATGTATAGCCTATATATATTTCCATCTTCAACTTTATCATCATTAACTTATTATTTGATCCCTCACAAGCAACAGCATTCTGTTGGACGAAAAATCGACCAAGGTTATTCGAATAGTTCAGTAGGTTGCCTCGATCGGAGAAAATCGCGTTCATAGTTCATTGGTCTTGACTAGTGACGAAGCTGGTGACAGTAATAATTATACATCGTTTAAGTCAAGATGCCTTGAGGGAGGGTTGCATATTGGTGAATATTTGCTTTATATTGATGTCATACGAGAATAAACTGAGATTGTTTTTGAGAAAAAACGGCGTTTTTCTCAGAAAAAATCTGAAAGTTTGTAAATCTGAAAAAAAAAAAACGGAGGGAAAGAAATATTTTTTTAAACCATCTCAATTTTTTTACTGAATACAAAAACAACTAACAAAGCTAATTATATAACACATTTTCAGTAAATATATTTCTCGGATGAGAAATAACGCAAACGAAAGAACGCATTATCATCATATATTTCAGAATATTGAATATTAGGATCAAAAGACCAACCGGTTACATCAACCGTAAGCGTAGCTTGTCTGTAAGGTTATATAGTAAGTACACTGTTACAAATATATAGCGTTTACCTAGTTTAATTGTTGTGAGCCAGAATGGTAATAAGCGCTTTTAAACTAAAACTACTGAGACTGAAGCCAATAGATCTTAGTCATCATTACAGCGCGTCGTAAAACCCCAACTGAGACTGACTCACTCGTTGAACCTATTGTGAATCTATATTGATTGAATTCTAAATCTTTCTACTTGAAACAATTTGTGAATAAAATAAAATTAATGAAATTGATTCTATGTTTTGTTACATACTATACTGTCATGATAGATTCATGCAAGTCATTGTGAGTCAAACGACGTAAGTGATTGGTAATACCAGGCTTTGATCAGACAAATATAAGAGAAATATTACATCTGCAGATAGAATAAACATTTGCAGAATCGATCAGACAAACCATTTGTCTTATCAAACATACACATCGAATTACCCAAGAAAACCTTTTCAGGTTTGGTTCGCAATTCACTTCTAACTTTCCTCAAGCAATCATGTCACATGCTAGTCGTAGTTATGAGTCGTAACCCGTAAGTTAAATCATATATCGTCAATATCACATATACAAGTTTGACAGATGTAGCCTTCAGTCGAGGATCGTCGATCTTGAATTGTGGACGACAGACGGGATATTTCATCGGCACAACCATTACAAAATACGTACTTGACATCTACCCCGAGGCGATCACTTTCCAATATTTCCCAAAGGGCCTTCAGTCTGTTGTGTCATGGAAAGGGGGAGCGGTCAAAGGAAATGGTAATTCATTAAACTCATAAAAGCTCTCACAAAAGTTTATTTGTAACTTTTTTAAATCGCAGATGACTTTTAAAAAAAGCGAACGTATATACAACACAAAAATATATTGTACATAGAACGTTTGATAATCAGTGCCAAATCAGTACAAAAATCTATTTTTTCATGTCTTGTATTTTTTTATTAATAATAATATTGTTAATGTAACTATTCAAATATTATAATAATATATAATTATCTGGAATGTATTGTTGGTTATTTTTGTTGTTGGGGGGAGCGTTGATAATAAAAGTAATGTTTTTGCACATAGCGTGGCCAGTGTATATGAAGTTGCAAGGCGCGATTTAGTGGAGTCGTTGGAAGGAATAATGCTTCGTAGTATTATGGACACACTGCATTTCTTTACAGTCGAATAAAAAAAGTATTTTCCTCGACAGGAGCGAAACAAAAGTTTCACTTCTCTCTTGAGAATTTTCAAATCACAAAGAGAAAAAAAATCGAATACATATTTTTTTTTATAAACACAATTTTGCTCTCAGAATTCCTCCCATTTCTATACATTGGAATTAAGATGAAATGAGGTGGTGAGAAAATACAAAACTAAGAACTGCTGTTTATTAAAGGCAGTGCTAACATAATTATATCCAGAACACCAGAGAAAATCGCTCAAACAATGTAGTAGCACAAGGCTTACTCTTCAACCCAATATTCTTCCATCGCTTCAACAATTTAGATAATGTTCATTGACACCTATTCTAATGAAATGATAAATATTTAACAAATGATTTTATAAAAATCATTGTATGAAAAATATCGTAATAGTACAAACTATTAGCTATAATTATTGCCGTTTTTTAATTTCTATATATGCCTATTACAACAATCGTACAGACCTCCCCCCCCCTCCTACTACCACATGTTTTTATCAATGAGCACATAGTTTTTTTTACCTTATGTGAGCACTACCTTTGAAAATACTTCAATATCTGTGGTGGTTTTATAACCCATATCTTTGAAACATTTAGTTTCCCAGATCAATGCTGTCAAGACTACAAAACCTATTGCAAGATGGTTCGGAGCAGAAAAAAATGACGTTCCGTGTTGGGAACTAGAACTAAATAATTTAACCTCGAAATAATTCGCATTCATCTATGACGTTCACTCTCACTCTCTCATACATAAAAACTCTAGAAAATATTATTTCAATGTGAAACATGCTGAAATTGAAAAAAAATACGGTAAGTATAATAATCAATTGTTCATTTAGGTGATATTTTCTATATTCGTTTCAATTATTCTACGCTGGATCGCTACTGTCTTTTAGTCTTACCCAAATGAGGAAACATAACAAATTGCCCACACATTGGATTTTTCTTTTAAATGTGCATTGTCCAGGTATAATCAATGAATGAATGTGACTAAGTTCAACTGAATGTTAGAATTCCAACGATCTTGATCTGGGTTATTGATATTGGTTATTGATATATGTAATATATTGATATATTTAATAACATGAGAGTACCTAACAGGGGAAGAGTTGAATAAACCAGTTTGGGGAATGCAAAAGTGCACGATTGGATGAACATTACACTATTATAGTATTACTGAGCATAGTAGCAGGCACGGCATTTACACACACATAACTATTGCAGTCAAAATCTATTGTATATTTATAACATGAGCATAGGAGCCAATTATTATTATTACACTATCATTAGAAACAGAGTAGCATATGTACTTTTCGGATAAACAAGAAAAAAATATATATGTATGTATATATATCAAGTGTAAAGTAAAGATTTGATGGACTATTATATACTTGATGGATGTATTCTGTTTCAACCGTTGATGGTTCAAATCCACAAAAAAAATACATTTGAAAAGATCACACAAGTAAAAAATAATTCGGGTGCCGTTATATAAATATGTGAGAGATAACATCATTCTCCATTTTTCACAGTTGGTGAAATATCAACACGTCGGTATAAGTTGAATAGAATTGACAATTAATACATTGAATGATTGTGTCATTGAACTAAGAAAACATAAATTGAAAAAATAATGATGAGGAATCATGTCGAAAGAAACTCGTACATTTTCATCGTAGTGTTGATCGGACTCGCTAACGAGCTTGAAAGGGTATATTTAAACTAGTTTCCATGCAGGAAAAGTCAGGCTGAGTGTGTGTTTCCATCATCCAGGTGACAAGCCCGCACTATTGGGCTAATGGCACAGGTAACTATATGCCGTATTGTGGGGGACCCTGGGCGTACAAGCGAACGCATGTCCATTTCGCAGCTGCCGGCAATTCGCGCTTATCGCGCTTAATGTTGGATCTAACTGTTTCAAAGAAGCGTCACAATCAATAATTACAATCATTCTACAAATGTTTTCTTCTTTTTATACATAACAATAAATATGTGTTATTATTGTTGATCACAGACAATTTGTTTTTCAAAAATTTAAAACAATTTAACTTTTATTTATATTTTTATTAATAAAAACACATTTTATTTCATTATTCTATTACCGAGTAATATCATCAGCGATTGTCAAAAAGAACAAGAACCAGCCACAACTTTAATAATTGCTAATTTCGCAAATTTGAAAAACATTCACTGAGCTTAGAAATGTACGCACACAATTTAATTTGATAATCATTATCTAAATAATTAATCTACTAGTGATTTTTGTATCGTATCTATCTCACGAAAGAGCCGAATTATTAATGATACAGATGCGATTATCAACGACGTGACGCTTATTATAAAGGTGCATCACAAAGCTTTTAATATAACACCGGGATATTAATCTAAAACGCTTGGATTCTGTCCGAGAGAGTGAAAAGCAAGTCAACCCGTTAAATACCTCCCAATATCATTAATAATGAACAAATTCATTACATCTCTCGTGATGAATGATCTAGAAATTTCACAATTTGTTCCCCCTACCAGACATCACGGATGATGCCACCATTTTTAAAAAGTCGATTGTTTAGTTGGATAATCGCGCGTCACAGCAATGGAACAATGTCCTCCGCGATTGTGTGTTTGTGCTCAAACTCCGCGCTCCATATACCGTAAAATACATAAAGCTCTTATATATAATATATTATATATTCTGACGAGAATATTGCATTTGAATAGATGCGTAACTGTGCTATTTAATTACAACTATAGACAACAAAGCCGGTGTTTTTTTTGTGTGTGTGTTGTGATGAGATATAGAGAGAGAGATATAATATGGATAGAGTTTTTTGGTTTTGAAAATAGAATGCGTAAGCGACGGAGGAGGAGGCGGCAGCGGCGGCGGCGTCGGCATCGGTGGCGGCGAAGGCGGTCGGCAGCGGCGGTTATTTCGGGCGCCACGAAATGTTGTTCAGGCCCTGAAGACCGCGCTTCAGACTGCTGCGATCGGCCCAGGAGGCGTTGAGATACTGGTCGTCATCGTCTTGCTCAAGTTTCTGGAACACGCGAGAAACAAGTGAGGAAAGACACACAGAAAGAGTCGGAAAACAATCGACAAGACAGAGTAAAATGAAGTCAGAAAACACTATTAACGAAAGTGAGAAATAGAGTCGAGAAACAATGTGGGTCTAATATAGAGACAAAAACCATCAGGAACCTGTAAAGGTTCTGTACAAGACAGAAAGATACCCCCCTCCCCCACACACACACACACATATATATATATATATATATATATATATATATATATATATATATATATATATATATATATATATATATATATATATTACTGTAGTTTCAAGTCAATGGTAGAGGCCTGATTTGTTCAGTGAATAAACCCTCTTTCGTATCTAGGCATAATGCGAAAGAGATTATTTTCAGGTGGTAATAACAGGAAACTAAAATACATTCACAACAAAATAACGGCACACATTGTTAATATATCTCAAATTTACTAATTCTACAATGAGACATCAGGGTGAATGAATATGGCGATGAGCTACACTTTTAACATCTCTCGAACAGTTGTGTGTAGTTGTGGCGTATTGTATTTGTATATGCATGCAGTGGACAGCTAATCATACAGCAGGCTGGAGAATGTATAATTACTATTCTGGCACATGGTGGACAAGACTACACAGGCACAATGCACTTGGACCATGAGTGACAAAAAATGGCACTCGGTTCCAAGCCCGACGCTGCGCTGTTGACAATGTTTTATTTTCGTACTTTTTCACTTTTTGGAATTTATGGGCCAGTGTCGGGCTAATCTGAATTAATGAAACCCTTTAGTATGTCGGAGTGATGAGAAAGAGACGGCCGTGGTCTAATATTGAGGAACTATCCCATCATTCACGTTAACAACAGAGGGATTTGGCGACCACAAAAAAGCTCAGTTGGGATGGTTGACCACGAATGAATTCGAATTCCGGTCTCTTGAATGACGATTCTGCGAGCTGGCGATTGTTCTCGCACCGTTTCAATATAACCTGACCACGTTACATTATTTTAGGAGTAAGGTATAATGAAATCAGTCATTCATCAGGTCTTCAATAAAAGAGTTTGAATGATCTTTTCGCACTTCTTTTGTGAAAGGTAATGTGTAAAAGAACAAGGATAATAATCACAACGCTACGAATAGTTGCGTTAATGGAAGCGGTGATAAATATGCGTTACAATTTCTTGTGAGAATGATATCTTTGAACACTTTACAAAAACTGGTCAATAGAAGAAGCTTAAAATATATAGCTTCATAATTCATGTAAATACGCCTATACTATTCAATTGACAAACTGAAACATTATACTCCTGTCAAATAACAAATAAGTTTCACAAACACTCGTTACCAACAGGAAATATAGTGAAGTTGAGATATACTGATTGTGGAAATTAGGAATCATAAAACTTGGGGTATGTTAGATTTTGATTGGTTATGAGGATGTCAGAAAGCTATAAAGCTTGACGCACTAAACAGAATTTTGAATCACAAGCACGTCGCACTCATGATTCATAAAACCACCATCGTTTTACTTGACGCTGTAACCAGACCACACTACGTCAACTTACTTTTCGGTTCGAATCTAATCGATTAATTCGATCCACAGACGATTTAACTCTGACAAACATGACAAATCTCTATGTTCGAATATGGGCCGTGGACGTATTACAGAACCCATAATTCACCGGGAACCTATTATGGAGAGCGCGGAGTAATAAAGTATTGGCATATATATGAATGAGGTAGGGTCTTCGATTGAACGGACATGTATATAAGATGAATGTATAAAATATATCTAGATTAAAAATAGAGAGAATGACAATTTATTTGACGGCTGTCCGCAAAGCGGGATACCAAGATGGTACAGCGTAATATGGTAAATACATATAAGTACAATGGTTATTTACAAAAGTGATAAAAAATTGATTACAGAAAAATCCTGAAATATTATAAAACTAATTCAATTGAGGGTAGATAAAAAAGTATGGAAAAAATATGAAAATGGAAGAAGGTAATAGAAAAAGAAGGTATTATTAATATTATTGAAAAGATTGAAATTATTTGAAAGAATATAAATGGTGCTGTAAAAGACCTACCAAATCTACCAAAACTGAGTTTACAATATTTCTTAATAATACCTTCTTTGGGATTTTGTAAGTATCGAGAAAAGTGCATAGGAATTTAGGAATGGTGCCACAAGCTCCCACCATACTACTACTGTGGATGAAAAACATTTGAAAATTGTAAATACAGAATATCAATCACATGTAGAGCTAGCTAGCTGTTTGAACAAAGAGTCCGTTTTCTGTACGCATAATACAGGTCTGTTGAATCCGATGCAAGGATGCCTGATTTGGCCAAGTAGAAAGAAGATTTTCCCTTCGGTTCAAGCTTCTCAAGCCAGTGAGCTGACATGCGCGTTCATTTGAATATTTATATATATATATATATATATATATATATATATATATATATATATATATATATATATATATATATATATATATATATATATAAATATATATATACATTTGTATATTTGTATCAACTGCCCGAATTACCGCAGGTACAAGTAGCTCTGGGTGTTATTTAAAACTGGTTATCACGATGGCTACTCACCCATGCTTGTTTTCACCAAGTCTCAGAATGAAACTTAGTGGACTTGGTAAATACAGGGCCTAAGCGAAATAATTATTCCGAATGGGAGAATAATAATAATTATAATATGAAACGTTGAGCTCTACGCCTCATGAGTCGTGACTTTTCTCCATCATGGAATTATGAGACAGTGTTTCGGTTTGTATTTGTGGCATGCTACAAAAAATAAGAATATATGAAATATTGATAAAATACCAGTAGACGACAATAACTACGAGGATTACTGAAGAAACGGTAGATGGTCGAATGAAATTGAAATTGATTTCCTATTCCATAAACATATGTAGATTATCTCATTTTATTTTACATCATGTGTTCTCTCTTCAGTTAAAAAAAGGAAATCCATAGTCCGTAATGTCTTTGAAATATGAACAGTGTTTTTGAAAACCATGTCGGATAATATGGAATTAGTAAAGTCTATACATAATTTGTATTTAATGCTTATACCAAGTATCAAGTTATTTGCTGTAACTCATGAACAGTATGGGAAATCACTATTATAATTGCATTACGGAACATTATGTAGGATACTAAAATTATTCATGAGAAATACTAAAAAAATGAGACTGAAACTACTAAAATTGCATCCCATATTTCACAGTTACGTGAAAGGAAGTTTTAGAAGAAAATGAGTCTGCAGAGAAATCGAAGAAAAAAATAGAAAGGTTCGAAAAGAATATTGTAGATTCCTCAACACAACTTCTTGATTGTAATCCATCCCTTAACGTATTGGTATAATTTCTACAATTTGTTGAATGAGTTATATTGAATCGAATGATTTATTTGGGGTGGTTAGATCGTTTTTGTGAAGCCCCGTTCAAACGACCCCACTCTCTCGTCCTTAGCCCTGATTGGAAAACAATTACCGCATGGCAAGTTCTCGATGTTGATTAAAGAAATACGTATTCGTTAGAACTATTTTGTTCATTCATTTCAATATGTAGGTGTAATATTCTTACGACAACACGTCTGTGAAAATAAATGATCCATGTTTTGACATTATGATTTGATTTGATATTCCATTTTATAGTATGATTTTGAAACCCCGGTACAATTAATTCAATACTGACATTCGAATAGCTCGACTTTCATGAGAGCTCAATACATTCATTACATAACATGTCGTTTATTTGCAATTCAAACTTGATTAGAACTTACTCCGGTTGCAAATGAATCTAATTCCTGTATTTGTACCCAGGGAAAAACTACCGACTTGCAAGCCCTTGAGTAATTATGGAATCTCGTTTCAACTGTAGGATATAACGTATTTGAAATATGCAGTCACACTTCTTACCGTAAACTTCGTCCTGGAAAAAATCATAATACCCTACAAACAGGCTGTACAAATATGATAGATCAACAGTGAAATTGTGTTTTTGTGTTGGTAGACGACTTTCTTCTTTCGTGAATACAGAAACATGGGTTGTAAAAGAGAAGAGCTAAAAATCGATTGTATGAAACTGGCAAAGTTCGATACTTTTCGTTGGTTAAGTTTCTCGAAACGATCTTCTTGCCAGGAAGAAACGCCAACTGGTAGAACTGAAGCTGGTGTAGCAAAAAAATTAAAATTTGTAATTTCTGTTGTATGAGCTTCTGTAGGAATTCTCCGGCATTATTCATGTATATTCTTCAATTCAGTGAAATTACTTCTAACATTATTCAGTACTTGAAATCATCTATAATATTATTATGTATAATTGTATTCACGCAAGAAGGATCTCATTTCATCATCTTGAAGACTATATCTCACTGCAGATTCGAACATTCAACGGGTTTCAAAGATTCATTTGTGTTCTAACTTCTAATCGGAAATCTCGTCATCTAGATTTTATTAACCTTCAAAATACCGCATGTATATAAAAATACAAATATAATACTTTCATGATTAATGTATTTTTTCAACACATTATACGTAGTTTCATATTGACAAATAATCTGTCAAGGTAACACACCTTGGACAGCCATCACTAATGAATTGATAATTTTTCAAAAGACGCATTTCGCTGCAATATTATATAACTGCATTATGCACATAAGTTTTATAGCGTGTGAATGAAATTGCGTGATTGGATTTCAAAGTGTTTTCAGTTCTCATCTAGCATGCAGTGTGCCGTGCAATGAGTCGTTTGATTCAAAACTGTTCGATAAATCTGAAAGTCGAAGAACCAAATACACCCAGACATAATGTTATAATGGAATATTCATACATTTCTAATTCTAATGGAATGGGATCGTTTGTTGGAGGCTTTTTTCTTGGTCATCATGAATATAGGTGATCTAGATTGATCATCAGATCTAGCCCTGACGATGATAAGTACAATCATTGTCAAAACGCGTTGGTGAATAAAAATGAATATATTTTGTTTTATGTGTTCGCTTCTGTTCGCTTCATCATTAGTAACTGCATGAATATTAAATGTTGGTAGTTGATATTATATTTTTAATTAAGAGTGTACTCGTGATTGTGTTAAAATATTCGTTATTGTGGCATTAATCATGCTGGCTGCTATGTCAAAGATGGCTCAAATTTCTTTCTCTTCTCTTAATTTATCTTATCTCTTATTTATATCATCTTGCTCACTTGAAATTCGAAGCTTGACATTTTCACGTTATTATAACTATAATGTATACTTTCGATAATTTTCTAGAACCCTACTCTTAAGCTCATTGTTCAATGAATATTCACAATTAATTGCGTGTGAACTAATGATGAATAAACTTCAAACTTCGATGCAACAGCTTTGTGTAAACATTGGCGTATAGCTTCATCGGGCGTCTACAAGCATTGCAAACATTGCGAACATTTGCATTTGCTGAGTTGTTGTCTACAAAAAAAAACAGCGAATCATTAACTTCGTGTTCGTTCCCAACTCATCTTTAACTTGAACTGGATGAATAACTTAAACTTCTGCACTCTACTCGAAACTTTACGTCAACTTTACACTTTTAAATTCAATTGCATGATATGAACGACATATACGGGTGAACATCAAATGTGTCGTTGTGAGATGAGCGAAGAGAAAATGAATACAGATTCCCAAAAAATGTATCGAAAGCAACTAGATCGACTTCACACAATTGTATACCTATTAAAATCAAATAAATTCGAATTTATTGTAAGAAAGAAGAAATTTGATGTTTCACTAGTAGGGATAATTGGGAGGTTCTTAGAAGTTTCAAATTGATTTATACCGCAGTGGTTCAACCATGTATACCCGAAACTTCATAAAACCTTATCGTCTCAACTAACAGACACTCCCGTTTATAGAAACGACACTCAAGTCTTAGCTGTCTTGAAAGTCATAGGTTGAGAAAAATATTCAACCCTTGCGAAAAGTGATTTCAAAAGTTGTGTCAAGTCAAAATCTTTGCCACGTTCGTATTTTTTGTTATTTGATGAATAATAATAACTTTGAAGAAACAATTTTGAAAGTATTAAAAGTATTTGTGTATTCCCAGTATCAATATTGTGTTATCAGTCACATACCATGTAAAAGTCATCATAAACTGATATTTCGCTAAGGCCCAGGATTACCACGGCCAGTTAGTATTTATCTGAGAGTTGGTGAAAACAAATAGCATAGGTAACCATGGTGATAACAAGTTTGAACTGTCAGATAAAGGCTAACTGGACTTGGTAATACCGGGCCTAAATCGAATCCCATTAAATGTGAATGTTCTACTTGGTGTTATATTTTCATAGATCACGTCATCTCAGGAGGCCGTGGTTAAACACTAGACTAGAACAACGCACCACGTGCGTTGTAAGGTGAGCGAGATTCCATATGAAATGTAATACACACACACATTGATTTTGAATCTATTAAATCAATATTTCTATTCACCAAATCAAAATAAAATCAAACAAAACAAAATTTGACAAATCAAATCGTTTCACTATCCAATTGGTTTCACATGTTGATCAGGTTGATAGCTTTCTTTATAGCTTGATTTAATTGATGTGAGAAATTATTACATAATGATTTCCATCTTTAAAACAACTATTCCGATCAATGTAAAACTTTGGAATAATAAGTATCAATCGTGTGCTTAAATACCATACAAATTTGAATTCATTCGGAGAAAATATTTTTTCTATATTTTCTTCTCTGGGTCATTCTCAAGGGGGTTTTCTAAACTCCAAAATTATCTTTCTTAAAAGTGATTCACTCAATTGGACCTCAAAACTAGAAAGTATCGAGTTAGGTGATGACGTATGTGTGTGCCAAGTTTCATCGAAAGTTTCGAATTTGGTGGGCTCATGGTCTAGCTCACTCAGCTGACAGATGTCAGTGACTAGAACAGCCGGTGTCAACCTGCATACTTTCCTAGTTTACCAAATTGACCACCAGGTACCACTTCCTTCAGAATGCGTATGAAATACGCTCCGCGTCCGCTCGCGGATCCGCGAACAATCCGCGACATATAAAGCCTGCTTGAGGGTACACTTGTGACTTGAGCCAACTGTGCTCAAAAGCGGTATGGTGGTGAAGTGACTTGAATGAGTGCGGACGGCTACCTCTACATTCTGTTTATAGTGTGAAGTACGCACAACACGAAAATGTCAACCGAACAAATAAAACACGTTGGTGCAGCTTATAGAAACGTAGGTATAACAATGATAGTTTCACCCGATTGCATAAAGATTCCTACAAGACAAACTCGAATTCATATGACATATGTAACTTATTGAAAAGCAATCGATCTGACACTAAATACAATATTACTATGAAATTTGATACTCATGTTTTTATAATGATATACGTAAATATAGTATAGTAGTTGAGTAAGTAATATATATGATGAATTCAGCATCAAACTTTAATTTTTTTCATATCATCGGAGGAGAGAGTACGAAGGAGCCAAGGTACAAGGGATGAAGAAGGCGGGAAGACCGAGGACGAGGTGGATAAATGGAGTGGTAGAGGCCGTGGAACAGAGGGGGGAATGTTGGAAGACGATTGTAGAAGAAAAGTGGTAGGAAGATAGAGAAAGGTGGAGGGAGTTAATCAGAAGACAGGAAGAAGGAGAAGAAGGAGATAAAGAGGGGGGAGTGCCAGACCTGGCAAGTCGACTTCGAGACACCCAGCTGCCCTAGTGATATAGTGGGACAACCCACCCCCCGACCCAATTCAGTTTGAAATCGGAGGCCAGATACTTATTATTATCACAATATATTCGACCATTACAAAATTAAACATCATTATCTAGATTTGATATTCATATTCACAATTTCAAATTTTAATTCAATTCTGGAATATCCCAGTAATTAAACTTTTGTTCTTGTTTACTGGGAACAAGCTGCTTATTTCTCATCATTTTACTACACTCTATTCTAAATTCGGCAATTGTTCTACCATCTTCCATTCTTGAAGTAATTTTACTGACAATTCTAATTCCCTTAATATGAATGGAGTTTTTCTCTGAGTTTAATATTACTCTTGTAATATTTACATTATTCTAATTTCTAGTACTATATTATTTATGAATGTCACTATTATTTTTCACTTCATTACCATTACGGAGGTGGTTGAATATCCTTTCTTATATAACTTCATAGCCTCCATACTTCAACAACTAATCCCTACTATACCGATATCCATTCCCATCTTATGTGAACGACACGATGTATATTTCATATACACTGAATATAGTCAGTGTAGTTATTCACATAATCTATATTTTTGGCTCCAATACCTTGAATTGACGTCAATGGTGATGCATATAAGTTTCAAAAAATCGATAACTGAACAGGAATTGATACGTAATTGGATGAAAACTTTACAGAGTGAAGAGTCTTTTTTACATTCTGATATAACTGAATAACTTTATTTCTGAATAACTGTTACATATCACAATAGTTACAATAGACTCCTTGTAACTGACCATGCTCGCTGTCACTTGCCGTGATTCTCTCATTTCAACCAATATCTATGTTGTATTATACGATCACTATCCCCTGACGTGGTGTGACTAACTAAAGGTATATGATCGTTAGTCATTTCATCTGAATAGGACATGATACGATTGGTGTTCCACCGTCTGCTCAAGTTTCTTGGATATTTTTTCAAGTTTGCTGAAAATTTTAGTTGAAATTGATTTTTTTTCAATGAATGTCAAAACTATTTAATTGTTTTAAAGTTCATTTGTTTTAAATAATTGAAATGGGGTGGTGAGATCGCCCTTGTGGTGCCCCGTCCAAACGATCCTACCTTTCATCCATAGCCTTAATTGGGAAACAATGGATTTGTATCAAGTTTTGATGTTATTAAAAAAAAAAAAAAAAAACATTCTGATATTATTGCGAGGTTTCAAAATAAAAACTTTTGAACCTTAACAGAATCTGATTTTCAACAATCTAAATTGGCTTAATGACATGGTATGTTAGATTATAAATGAAATGGCAATAAACATCAAACTAAGCATATAGTATTCTTCCGTCCCGGTAAATTGCACGAACATGTCACAAACTTAACGGCACTTTACGTAACTTACATGGATGGAAAAAGATGCAATAGTGCTGCTGTGAAAAAGCTTGAAAACTTGACACAAAATCACTGTTCACCAATCAAGCCTGTACGATGAAAAAAAACATCGTTCGTATTCGGCACCTCGAGGGCAATCCCACCATCCCAAATAAAATTATCATTTATAATCTAACTCAATTAAAAACGTGTATTGACACTTGAACCGATTTGAATTGAATATAACCCAAGGCTATAGTGTATTCGAGTCGTGCAATGTTAATGTTCTACATATAGTTTGGCACGTACACCCACTCAATGTACTACTTGGCTTCAGTCTTCATTTTCATACATATATATATATATATATATATATATATATATATATATATATATATATATATATATACATTTATATATATATATATATATATATATATATATATATATATATATATATATATATATATATATATATATATATATATATATATATTATTTCTCAAGTTTTCGCGGACATTATGTGATATTATGTTGATTACCTTCAGGTCTTTCGATATGAAGCGGAATAATCCTGAAGGTAAGCAACATAATATATATATATATATATATATATATATATATATATATATATATATATATATATATATATATATATACATTTATATATATATATATATATATATATATATATATATATATATATATATATATATATATATATATATATATATATATATACATATCCACGTCGCTGAGTTGGTTCAAATTGGAAAGAAATATAGTCATACACGTTCGATGTCGAGTGCAAGACGACTACACTGAAGAGTGAAATTTTAATTGGGCACACTGAACATGCATGGAAGTATGCGTTATAGTCTAGGTTCCTACTTTGAATTAAACTAGGCTACCCAGCATAATCATGCGTTGTGCGAAAAGCGAGCTATTTGTACGGAGTCTACTCGAAAACTCCACACACCTTGATTTATATTAAATTTATTCGAGAACTCGACACACCTTTGTGGAACTGTCAAGTTTGCAAAGCTGTGAATTACAGTGTGCAAGATAGTGAATGAAAATGCAAGAAGTGAATAATTATTTTCTGCAAAACGGCTCGTTTGATAACAATGAAAATTGGTGATGATGTGGATCATTTTCATGATTACGTTCAGTGGAAATTAGAATTTTTTTCAAGAGATCTTTTTCTCGAAATGTCTTCACCCGGCTCAATCTTATAGGCCTATAAGGTTTCTCAAAATTTAGAAAATTTAATCTATACACTTTTAGGTTGGATAAGTTCACGTATCCAGAAAAAGGCTTCATGTTGATCAGTCAAACTGTACGACCTGTGCAGTGCGTACCGTAGGAATCATTCAACATCATCAACTGGTGTGAAAACTAAAGCGTAAAAACATTTATAACCAACTTGAATTGCATTGTGAACACTACTCGCTCAAGTACTTGACATTCATTACTTTCAATTTGACTATTTATTGTAATTATATAATCCGAGAAACAATATTAACGATTCTTCGCTGTATTCAAGCTGAAAACTGCAGGCTTTCAAATTCAAATTCAACGATACGTATATGTGGATGGACGTGTCTGGATCACTGTGTAATCGGTATTCCGAAGCTTGGCTATAAACCCTCATAACTGTAGTGAACGAAACTGTTATGAATGGCACAACTGTTGATTTTAGGTAGTGAGGTTGGGGGGTTGATTGGGTTGGGGTGGTTTGGGTTGGATAGGTAAGTTAAGATTGAGCTATTTAGGTTACGTTGAGTTGATTAGGTAAGGTTGGTTAGATGAGTTTCATTAAGATAATTTAGGTACCCAGGACAGCTAACACTATCTGCCAAGTTATGTCAATAACAATATAGAGTGAATACGGTCAGTGAATCAGGTTCCAGTCATATCATCGATCAACTCAATACTGGTATGAACATTAAGTACAAATCGAAGATATTAATTTTGGCTCGACGCGAGAACAGGAGTCGAACAAGAGCTCGGAATTCCATGCCAAGGATTGGGTAACCCTTCCCACGTTCCCCTTCATAATCCAGTACGCTGTTGAGAATATTGTAAACGTTCCCAAAACATTGGCATGAAAAACTCTTTGGAACAGTCGAAGCAAGAGACAGTAGAGAAGAGAGAGAGAGAGAGAGAAAGAGAGAGAGAGAGAGAGAGAGAGAGAGAGAGAGAGAGTTGGAGGTAGAGGATGAAAAAAATTGCAATATATCACCACCTATAACGCGATTCAACAGGCGAAATGAAATATCGGAAATTTCAAAACACTTGGATGAAGAAAAAAGTATATATAACAATGGCTAGCTTTTTCTCATTCACAATTAGAGTGTAGAATCGACTACCATTAGCCACAAGTATATACACATATTATATATATTTATATATATATATATATATATATATATATATATATATATATATATATATACGTGTATATATTTGAATATTCCATATATTTATATGTATATATATATATATATATATATATATATATATATATATATATATATATTTATATGTATATATATATATATATATATATATATATATATATATGTATATATATATATATATATATATATATATATATATATATATATATATATATATATATATATATATATATATATATATATATATCATGTACAGAGAGAGAGAGAGAGAGAGAGAGAGAAAGAGTTGAGAAGCACAAAGTTCGTGACGATTTTAAAATAACTTGTGCAACGAGAAATCGATATCACGACTATGTCTCTCTCTTTCTCTCTCTTCTCTCTCTCTCTCTCTTCACTCTCTTTTTTTCTCTACATATCTCTCTCCTTGCTTCTCTGCCTCTCACTCTCCCTCCGAAGTCAGCGCCAACTATTGAAGAAGTCTATAGCCTGGTCGTCTCATCGATTATTCAGTGGCTTACAACAGTAATTGCAGGCTAATTTCACCTTCAACCTTCAATGTTATACCAATATCCACTCATTTCCTATGATTGCAGCAACGTTGAGCGGCTTGAATCGTAGTCAAAACTCGAAACATTGATTGTTGCAACGACGTCACAATCGTCACGTATATTCTGACACCGCAGTTATAAACTTTGAATCACTTTAGAGATATGTGATTACATTGATCGTGCCCATGACGGGAAATGTTCAACCGAATTTAGCATGCGTGCCCCGTTATAAAACAGTCTATAACTTATTGTTCCAATTATTATTGTCCGTACGAGAAACAAAGATATCATTATTAGGTTGCAAGTGTCAAAATAATCATGGATTGAACCTCTAATCGATATTATAGTGGCGTATCACAATAGCACTGTATATTCTGGTTGAAAATCGGAGAAAAGTCAATATTAATTCATAAAAAAAAAAATAGAGAGAAAGAAAGAGAGTTTTCAAATAACTGGTTTTGAAAAATCTTGATGTTTATCGTATTCAGGGTTTATCATTGACCATTATCTTCAAATATTCTCCAGGTTTCAGTTCAACTTTCTTACCGTTTCCAAGATCTATGTTAAAATGTGTGTGTCTACGAGTTCATCTCACGAGAACACACTCAAGACGTTTTCAAAGTTTAAACAAATTCAATGTAAATTTCACACAATAGCAAGCCATCAACAATCTTGTGAAACTAAGACTAATAACACCAAGCAAACTTGATCCGAATTCAGGAGACGACTTCTGGAAACCGCATTGTCTTCAGAGTGGAGTTATTGTTCAGAAGAGTGCGTTGCTAACAGATTTCGTTAATGAACGAACGTATGTTAACGGCGCAAAACGACTGGATCATTTTGCGTCGTAGAAAGTTCGTTGTGATATTGTTTGACAGAGAATATTCGTAAAGGAAGAAAATAATATTTGAAAAAAGCGCTAGCGTCAGTAATGGAAATGTGAGAGCCGCTCGAAAAAGAAACGAAAGTATATACATCATTCACAACTCTAAATTACTACAATGCAAGGAATTTCAAAACATGCTATTATAATCAGAGTTGATAACGACGATGACGTAAATATGTGTACGACGACTTCTTCACCAGGTTAAAGAAGATTGGAAGGTTTGATTAATGAAAAATATACACGAGGACCAGCCAAGCTATAAAGATCCACATCGTACAGTTACGTACGCACCAAAAGTGTAAAAAATAAAATATATGAAACTTTTACTGAGGAGTGAGTTACACGTATGGTAATATGTGTGAATAGCTCTCCTTCAACATCGCTCTTCCAAGGGTTGGTATACACAGAAAGGAATAACACTTATGAACGGACGTAAAATACAAAAGCTAAGAGAGTTAAAAACATATCTTACAAACAAAGGCTCCCAGTTTGAGCTCGAGCGCATTTGGGCGTGTTGCCTTTTCGAGCTGTGGCTGTGGTGGAGGCGCCGGGTTCAAATCCGGCCCCGGGTATTTATTTACGTTCGCCGACAGCACCGGTATTACGGGCGGTAAGCTAGAAGACAAACGGGCGCCGTGTTAAAACGGATACAAGCTGATTGTGCTAGTTGTGAAACTAACCATTTACTTAAAACAAACCCTGTACTTGGCTATATGCATTTGGGTGTACGGTAGCTTTTATTAACTATAGTTTCTAAAATTTTACACTGATATTCTATTATCTGATAAAATCTATGCTAGTTTCCACTCTTGGCAGGAGTGTTCAATATAATCTATACCTTTGGAGTCTATTCAACATTTTTATACGATAGTATACATATTCAGGCATATACACATATTCAAAGTCTTTCCATCACTATGTATTGGGTAGGTAATTATTTCAGCCATCGTCAAGATTGTGTTCACAAACACAATGTCTCTGTGTACCTTCGTGTCGAAGGTAACTAAGTTGATAATTTAGGTAAATAAAAATACAATCAAAAACGAAAAAATTAATCAATCCAAACAAAATGGTGCACTTTCTTCTTGAGTATTAATTAATTGATTGGAAAATTCCGTGAGTATATATATATATCCACGATAGAATTGTTCATTGAAATATTTCGACTTTCATCAGGTTTTCAGTTAACTTTTCATTGTGTTTTTTTAAACAACAGTTGATTCACTGAATCCAAAGATAATGTTGTTGATGTACTTTTACACCAAAACCATTTGTATTGACTATGCCATATAAATCAAAGGATCAAGGCGAATTATGAATACTTTTATATAACGGGACCTAGGATTAAACAATTTTTCATTTGGATATCAATATTTTCAGCTCTGACGAGGTAGAATAGAAAACATTTCAATCATAAGCTTATTTCTTTTTTCTCGTTTTCTAGAATATCAAAAACGAATGAATTAAATTAAATTCTCGAGAAATATAGACACTGAGGGTGATGCATTATTCATATTTTTCCTATAAATATTCAAAAAAATATAATCAAATATAAAAAATTATAAAAAATACAATATATTTAAAAATATAATATGTCAAAAAATATTGATTCTTTACGTTAATTTTCAGGCATTTTGACATGTAGGCTGAAAATGAGGAAAATGCTCAACTTTGGTGTTAGCCTACATGAATTGAAAATTTGGAATTACACGTTTTCAAACCTTTCTATTTCTATTTTTTCAAAGTTTTTTCCACCATAGTGAGCACATCCTGGAGAGACTTCAAATATATAGGCCCCTATCAATGTTACAAGTTATAAAAGAATAGCAGTTAATTGTTCAATTTTAAAAATACCAGCTAAACAGTGACATGTGAAAGTATCTAGTTGAATACATTGAGCATAAATACATTCAAAATATTGGCATTATGAACGTCAACTAAAATTACGAGACATGAACGCAGTCAGACTGTACACTAACAGAAGTGAGAATAGAAGGAGAATGCCACAGAAAGTGCAATACGTCAGACAAAATACAACTAAAGATCAAGAATACGAAACGTTGGTATACAAATCCAAATCCAAAACAACAAACAAGCAATCTAGAACAATTCGTACAACTCACAACCTAATAATAAGGAAGAAATTAGTTTCATCGTATACAAAGAGAGAGAGACAGACACTGTGCTGGATATTATACATGAATTGCATACTGAAATTGGAGGTGGACGTTTTTGTGTTACAGCGTGGGCATTTTATTGACCAGATACCCCCGTAGATTATGAAGATTGCGTATATATAACCCAAAACCGACGTAAATCGTCCTCTTTTTGTGAAGCAAAGTAAACATCGGAACGATTATGGTCGTCAGTTGCCAACTAGGATGGCCAACTGAATTGAATTGTCTTCTTGTGTATATTGACACGTATCGCGATCCAACTGCTATCGACAACTTAGTCATTTAACTGGAGTTGCCCGTGTGTATTGTGCTTGAATCTTGGTATACAGATAATAAAGATATCCAGAGTCCCCTCCCCCTTCCTTCCCACGATAAGTTATGGAATGACACGTATCACAGGTTATGATTCAGTGAAAGAGTTTTATCAACCTTGCCACGTCTCGTGAATAACGAGAAGCAAACATTTAGAGACAGTTTGCCTCGTGTAATTTATTCCCATTTCATTTCCAGGAGAGAAGGATGATAAATACAAATCTTCCTTCATAACTCGACAATACGTTTGTGAGGTTCACCACAGATCGTCTCATATAAATGATAATCATCGAGAAGCCAGGTTTGCGTGCAAGCGTTTTCTGCGTGGCAGCGGTTTTTTTTATATTGGTTTTTAACGACGCACTGTAATGATGACTTAGATCTATTGGCGTCGGATAGATGATCAATGCGATGATGGGATGATGAGATGAAGGTTTTATGGGTAATGGGAAGGATAGTGGGGAGGAAGCGGTCGTGGCCTATATTGTGGGAACCATCCCAGCATTAGCCTAGACTGCAGAGGAAAATCACGAATAACCCCCGTAAAGATGGACGGTAGCGGGGATCGAACCGGGTCTGACATGCACACTACCTCCCGGGTCACATGGATCAAGTGCGATAACCACTCAGCTACCTGTGCCGGTACGGTAGCGGGTGTTTTAACAAAAGTACTCGATAGCATGTCGAGTTGCAGTTCAATAACGACGCTGACATGGAATATAAGCAATATCAAATAAAGTACGCACATATGGAATAATTGCAATTTTTCATTGCGCTGGTTATCGAGCGCGAATTTCGTGACCGCTATAGAAAAAACTTCAATTATAGAACACTTATATTTTGTTTCTGATTTCGGTCCGAAAGCACAGCGTTGATGTTTCTTCGAAGACTGACACAAAAAATTTGTATTTGAACAAATAAATCTGAACACTTCCTGGGGGTGTCTAAAAAACACCCATCGGTCGACTACGATCGAATAGCATGATAAATAGTATCGATTATTCTGTTCAGTAAAAGTTATCCAGATCTTGGATTTTGAATCATCTTCAATTACTGAAAAGATTGTTTCAAGAAGTCGACCAAGGTATAATGTGGTAGCACAAACACAAAATGATATTTTGGAAATAATTACAAATAATATAATCCGCCACGTAATCACACAGCGGCATTTGACTTTGAATCTAGAAAATTGTTTTATAATCATTTGTATATATTTTTCAAAATCTAAATCCCGATAGTCGTTCTTGTAACATCAATAATAATAATGATAGATGTATAATTTGTTCTTCCAATTAACTTCCGGCTAGTCCGGACAAAGAGTACAGTACGTCGGGTGCAAGGGCACAAGGGGTCATGTGCTGCGGGTTGCCCACAGCAACGTGTGCATAACACCGACTGTGCGGCTCACGCGATGCTGACTTGTGCTGCCTACTGCAGACTACAGCTGACTAAAGCGCCACGCGGACGTTGACACGTCTATGCGTCAATCTTTTTCGAAAGAACCAGGCGCTAGAGTTGTACGAAAATGTTTGCATTTTCTAAATGAGAATTAGATATTTGAATATAGAAATTTGGATACTATAGAGTTTATCATAGAACAGAAGTTTGTAGTACAGTAAAGGAGAAAATATGATACAGCAACATCAGTGCGCGAATGTGTTACGCCACATAATGTCCTTTGGTATATGATCATATGTGCTCTTTCATTCTCCATATAGTCTCACATAATATTTGTTGGGCTTATTTTTTTTATTTTTTTTTTATCAGAATCGGTACTTGGCATATAAAGTTATTATTTCCCGAGTAAATTGACGATGAAAGTGTAGGATGTTCGGAAGGGGCACCACAAGGGCGATTTTGCAACCACGTTTTTCGGAATTCAATGCACACAATATAAATTGTCAAATTAAGATGAACAAATATAATATCGTATCACTATCACACTCTCGTGTACGTTACTGTCATTACGATTAGGTTACCGTTTTATGACTCCATTTTACGAAAAAGTGTATCAAATAAGCTAATTAATTATTAATGTACAAACATATCATTAGTAATTGAGGGTACAAAAAATTGTAATAAGCTTATTATCGATTATTCAACTAATTTATTGTTCGTAAAACCGGACTCAAGTAAAACAATTATTGAAATTTGAGTGTATATATCACCATAAATTATAATGATGACGTTTATATGACGTAGGCGAATCCGTTCGTAACGAGGGTATATGTAATTGCAACAAACTCATCGCTCAATCATCAATTATCTTTCAGAATATGGTAATAAATAGAGTAGCATCGATCGAGCGGCCTACCGAGAGCAAACCGAAACACGACTGCCAATTGTCCGAGGGCGTCAGCACGTCTGCCGCATTCTTGCCGCGTGATCGCCGTCGTGGTACCTCCAGCTCACTGGCAACACCGATTAGTCAAACACAGGACATACACGGAAGTGTCGTGCCGTTATGAACGAACTTACATTCGTGAAGAATGTTTCACGATGGAATAAAATATTACAATAAATTGAAGAAAAACGATTTGAAAGAAAATTTAAAAAACAACGAAGAATCGAAGAAAAAGAAGATCACCGGTAAGAGGGGTTTTGTCAACGATAAGTTACGTAGGTTGAATAAATTTTGAGAATTTGATAATTGATGTTTTTTTAATATCCATAGAAAGAACAAAAAAAGAAAGTCAAAACTGTTTTTATCCGGAAATGGTACACTTCGAGATGTTCTGAGGACAACAATAATACGGACATGTTTGACAAGTTTCACGAAATACAAATGATCCCTATGAGCGTATGTGTACTATTTATAGTTTGTTAGATATATTATATATTTGTATACTTGATTATTTTCTCTAGGGGGGGGGGGGGTAAGATATAGTCTTTCTGGTCCCCGTCCGAACGATCCTACATTTTCATCCTTAATTCTCAATTGGGAAACAATGACTGTATGTCAAGTGTTCATTGTTGATTCAAATTTGAAAAATAATAGAAAAGAAACGATGCACAAGCACGAAGAATCAATTTCACATACTGAAAAATAGGAAATGAGATATTTTGTTTGACTGTGATTCTGTGTGTGTTTCCCCATACACCAAATGAAATAACAAATGAACTTCAAAATTGCTCACTTTGGTTTTCGGAAAAATCGGTTCCACCATTTTTGTGAAAAAAATATTTGAAAAAAAAAATCGAAAAAAACACCATGTAGTATTATTCCAGTGGGAATGAATTCATCTTAATCATTATTTCGTTGAAATCATCAGTTTGATCGGTTTTGCGGCTATCAAAAAACATATATCTTTGAAAAATGCATGAACACTTGCGATCACATATTTAGATATATCAAGCCACATTAAAATGCAGCCTGAATAAAATGTAGACACATTATACGCACTGAAACTAGCAGATAATGTTACGTACGCACGCCACGTACAGTCTATGAAATATTGACGTTAAAGTAAAATAAACGTAGACTTCAAATTTAAATTTAAATTTCGGTAAAACATTTTATGTGACTCCCAGTGTATCTCTACGCTCATCTCACATATACATTGATAGGGTTTTCCTGATATAACAGAACCCTTACCACGACTGCCACTTAAAATAACGTCCTAGGCCAGCTAGCTCCAAGAGACTAAAGACTTTGATCATATAATGTTCTCTAAGAGATCTAACTACCATGGCAACATATCCAGATTTGTGTATTTCCATTGTTATTTGTTGTTGGCACAAAATCCTAGCACTGCTTTTTGAGAGTCAGATTTACACTAATTATATTTTTTTCAATCAAGACAGCCCGCGCACAAGATTCAACTTATGCGGGCTTCACACTTACAAAATATCATCCCTAAATTTCTAAATTTTATATCAAAACTTCATATCAAATTATTCATCACTATTGCTTCAATATGTTTATAATTGTTAACTTTTGATTTTATTATCTGTCTATTTGTTCATTTGTACTTTTCTGTCTACTACCTGTATGCAATTGTTGTAGAACTTGATATATTAGAGTTGAGTGTGAATAAATAGGTTTCGAAATGGAAAAAAAATAAAAAATTAAATGAGGTGGAATAAAAATATATCATATTTTTGCGTGCTAAGAGGTCGTATGACCATTTATCTCGTATTGTCATAGTATTCACCTCTCCTACAGAACAGTATCCAATCAAAATCCTCAGTATCATTGGAGCTAACCGGGTGTATGACGTTATTTCAAGTGGCAGTTGCAGTAAGGGTCCAGAATTGTACGAATAAAATATGTTGAGTAACGTTAATCGACACGTCTACCCGAATATCATGGCGTTGTACATAGTATACGTGTATGCTTGTCGTTACTTCACTGAATTGGGGCGTGACAGTCGAGATAGAAAGCCTGATTGATGACATAGATCTTCTTGCAGTTTCTATGTAGATGCAAAAACTAGCATTGCACAATAAAAGCAAGTTAAATGTGGTCATTTATAATGCTGCCAGCTATGAGAGAAAGAACACAAGAAACTGAATCCCAACAAAGTAATTTCTGCATCAAGATAACCGTAATACGCTGACAAACATTACCAAGCGATTTATATAAGGAGCCTCTACCAGAATGGGAGTAAATCTTTTATATTACCGAGGAAAGCAACAGAAAATGCCTTGGATAGAAATAAGATATAGTATAAAAGTACATCTTCTGATAGATTGGTTCCATTCTGTGGATGATTTCACGAAGGTTTATTTTGATAAGCTATATATTTATATTTTAGTTTGTTATAATATTAATATATAATTGGATTCTATAGTTGACGAATATATGTGAATATTTTATCACGTAGAACGAGTCAGTTTTTAGATAGTATATTAGCATTCTATTGCATTATTCATATTGCAGTATTGCATTGCACTGCGATTAATTGAAATACTGAACTTCTGGCTATGAATGCTGAAGCATACTGTATACATGTACTAATGGCCTCACTAGGAGGTGAACGGTTGATCTGAACAGTAAATAAAGAAAAGAAAACGACTCGAGCAGTAATTAAATGCAATACTAATCAAACGTAATGAGTATTAGTTTAGATGACGAGCGAGTAGGTATGAAAATAAATGCATAAAACATGTTTTTCTCGAAAACATGGCTGAAAATTCATACACGTCACATACCAAAAGTATACTCAAATTATTTGCTGAAAGTATTTTCTGAAATGCTTTTTATGAACTGTTGTAGTTTACGAATATCACTGCAAAAATCTAAATTCTCAAATGATGAAAATAATTACCATTTCCGTAATTATAAATAAAATCACCTGTAGAATATTGCAGTAGAAAAAACTGTATACTGGTAAATAGATTATTCCACACTAATTGATGATATTATTACTACACGTCTAGCTCATTCGGTTACGACAATATAAGAACAGCTAAAATTTGAACACAAGTCGAGTGTGGGTCCTAGTTTTTCTACGCAAGACATCAGTCGTTGTCGCACTTCAACTGCATTTATGTGGCATCTGCTCATTCATAACCCCAAATAGCCTAGCTGTTGGTGGGGTCGTAAAGCAAACTATAATCATCATGATCAACTACACAGTGCCCCATACCGAATATCCAAGTGCATGGCCATACAAAAAATAGTAATTATGATAATAATAATATGTTATTGGTCCCAATTCATTACATAATGAATTAGGTAATACAAAAAAAATCATACATTAGGTAATGCTGGACAGGACATATGATGAAATAAAAGAAGCAGAACAAAAGTTTACAAAAGAAATAGATGGTAGATGAATTCAAAGTGAAAATATCTCTTCGATGTGTACAGTTAGTTAAAACACAGAATGAAGTTCTGTATTCTATGATTCTGTACAAAATAACTCATCAATCAACGTAACAAAGTGTAACGATGTATCGATAACTATAATAGCCAATAGTTGATCATGATTCATGAACGTCACGTATATTGTCACAATATTCCGGTGGATTGTTGCTCATGAATTGTGTACCGACTACAGTTACACCTGTGGGAAATATCATCCGTTGTTATTGCACACGAGGTGAGACATGAGGGCTTAGTATGTTTACGAAGAACTGGAAACCGCCTTGTTTTACAGCATTCTGCCTCGAAGCCGATAGAATACCTTGAGTTGTAGATAAACTCTTGCAGGTCTGACAAAGTTCGATGTATGCCCTGACTTCAAAATCTGGATTATTTTATTTTATTTTTTCTAAACGAAGTTTTCAATTGGTGCCTTCCTATGAAAATCTTTCATTTCATTCGGTTGAAGTTGGTGAACTTACTGATCTGATTGGAACAAAAAAAAACTATACGGCACCTTTATATTACTGCTATATTAGGATATGATCTTCATTACATCAGAAGATATAATTATTATTAATTTTTAATTTTTCTAGGTAACAGTAACGAATATTTAGTACTGAACGATGTAGTATTTTGGATTTCAGATGTTAGAGATACTGCTTTTAAATGTCTTATAAATGATTCACTGGGTAAGATTTTCATTCAAAACTATCCATTTTAGGAAACACCATAACTCTGAGTAGGCCTATACTGTTGAAATATCGATTGATATGCACTGGCATTATTGCTGTTTCCTCATGACCACTCAGAAATACGATACCCTAATAGGCTTATAATAGGCTTATAATAGGGTAATACAGCTTGTAAATACACCTATCACAAAGTGACCTGCACTGATAGCCCAGTGGTGGAGTAGTTGATCGATCTGCTTGGTAGGTGGGGATATATAGGGTTTCGCTTCGATTCCCGTCCTCGTCTATCTTTACTGAGTTTTTCGTGGTTTCCCTCTGTAGGCTAGGTAAATGCCGGGATAGTTCCCACAATATTCACAAACGCATTTTTTCCCAACATCCAGGAAATCTTCATCTTATCATCCCATCATCTCATTAATCATTCATCTGACGTCAATATATCTTAGGTATCATTACATGACATTACGTTATCGTTAAACCCAGTATATATGAATATATTTATAACCAAATGGCACTATAACTAACTCAATAGCATTGCGGTAATGACGCTAGTAGTGAAATACTTGAATGCTCTTTTTTCTTATCTCGAGTTAAGAAAAACGACAAGTCTTGTGAGTTATATCATTTAGATGTAATTTGAAATGAACATATCCGGAGAATACATTGCGTTCATGCTGTTTGCAGTTAATGAGGTCCTCTATGAACCCAACATTTTTTATTCATTTCGTGTAGGCCTATTTTATATATATATATATATATATATATATATATATATATATATATATATATATATATATATATATATATATATATATATATATATATATATATATATATATATACATATAGATATAGATATGAAAACGGACCACCAACTGAATAATTGTAAAAACTTCGTAGAAACTCGCTGTAGCCATCATTATTCAACACTATTGAAAGTTGAAGTTGTGTTTATAATTGCAAACCTCGTCTGAAAATCATTGACCTTCGAAATGCTTCATTATACCAACATAACGGTGATATTTGTGTTCACTATGTTCGCTTCCAACATCCAATACTCATGGATTACAAATATGAATGGTAATGCAAACATTTTCCGGGTGTTTTTATGCAGATAACAAAATGTCCACGATGATTTAAAACGTCCGCTTTTTACGAATGCAGTCATGGTCGTATTGTACAGAAGCGAAGAATATTGTAGAATTTATAATGAATTGAAAATGGTTCTATCCAATGACGTCACTTGTGGACCGAATTGATATTGTCGATATAGTGGAGAGTCGAGTCAGTTTTTTGTTATAACTTTTTCAGGCGTTTATAATTCTCATTCGATAGAAACACAGATATTTGCATAATTTCGAAACGGTTTGATGAAGAATAATGGATCTGGTATTTCATCCACGAAAGTAGGTCGCCTACTAACTGAATAATTGTGAAAACTTTGGTAATTGCAGGAAAACTCATTGAACTCCAAACATTCAACTATTTTGTTTTTTGAATACTCGTGAATCGTAAATCTTATTTGTATTTGTAATGTTGATGAACGACCATATTCTTTCGTGGATACTGGAAGTGAACAGATAATTTTCAATTAATTATGACATTGCCCACACTTCAAAAGTGCGTTCTTTAGATACACGCACGTGACAACAGCAGGACGTATTAAAAAGGTAAGATCCCAATAAAATAACTAAGAAGCTGATATTTCGCGAAATCAGCTTCAATACACTTTTTATGAAACCTGATTACTCCACGTGTAATGAGATGTGAATTATGTTATACTTTGTTATCAAATTCACGATCAATAATAATTTCAAGTAAATCAAACATCACAAGAAAAGAAGAAGAGAAGAGAAGTTGAAGGAAATAAAGACCAACAAACACCTTGTTTTATCCATCCTGACTTGGTTTTTCGTGGTTTCCCACAGTCCTCGGAGCAAGTAGCGTGAATGAAGTACTAATTGGCCACGATCGCGTTAATTAGTGGAGTGATAGGCCTATAATCATAATATTTTAGGTCTATAACTCATTTTTTTTTATTTTGTGTTATGATAAACTTTACATAGATCTGCTGTTAATGGTAAGAAGTGGTCACTGCCTAAGAGACTTAGTTTAAAGTGGAAGATATCACCATTCGTGTTTTGTTCACTCTTAATACCAATGCTGGTAATGTCCGGATATATATCACAGAAACGGTTTTTACTTACAATGCGTTCCGGACTTTCGGAAACTGAAATACTTTTCATCAGCGGCCGAAAATTATGGTCACAGACAGCACAGTTCTGGTATTGAAGTCAATTAATTTTAAATAATCAAAATGTGGGGTGGTAAGATCGTTCCTGTGGTGCGCCGTCCAAACGATCCTACCTTCCATCCATAGTCTTAATTGGGGAACAATGGTTTTGTATCAAGTTTCGATGTTATTGAGAAAAAAAACTTTGTTATACCTCAAATCAATAGCTATCGTCGACTATATAGCTGTAAGTCAAGGTACTATACTTATACGGTTAAAATTCTGTATTTTTGGGATGAGGAGAAGGAAATGAATATTTTTTAAAACCATTTCTTCACCAAATGAATTCCCTATGGGTAATTTTGACGAATTGTTCTTTAAATTTCCCCCTATTTTTCTCCTTACTGTAGTCACAAAACTGCATGAAGTTAGAGAATGCACAAATACACTAAAGTTTCGAAAAATATCAATCGCTTCGCTCATCCGGAAGCCCGTGCAGTATCACGAACATAATATTATAGTTTTTGCTGAGCCAAGAATATATTAGGCAACCATGATGATGACAGGCTCTTAATTGTACAAATAGGTTGATCCTACGATAATGAATCTGACAGGAATTAACATTTACGTAGGTTCACAAACATAATATTACGAGATAGTACACATTTTTCACTCAAACCCGACTGTAGAATCACGATTGCAGCAAATGTTTCTTTTTGTCGCAGAGAACTTGAGTTCAAGTTTTAATACGGATGAATTATGGCGAACGACTGATGGGTATAATCCACGGAAAACTTTCACATTAATAATGTTTCTTATACAACCGAGTTTTGGGATTTATCTCGTGCACCATGCGATGGAAGACGATATTCAAGGGAATACTAGTCGTTACAACTGATGGTCTAGTACTTACATATAATATAACATATTTAGTATAAATCCGCATGCTTTTTGCGTGACAGCTTGACGACGACAAAGGTGGCTGGGAAGATGAATATATACTTCTGTCAACTTGGATAATTATGTTAAAACAAACCTTTCAAAAAATGATAATCATGACACAAACCAAATTCGGTTGAAACTGAGAAAAAATGAACATAAAACAATACCACTATCGGTATATACATAATAAATACCTCATCATATCATCAATCCTTCACCATTTGACCAGAAGGATATTTGTAATATTGAAAAAGGCAGCCCGGGGTGGAATCGAACCCTGGCACCCCTGCTACGATAGAAAATGACGTCGTACCACCTTGCCACTGTGAACTTCGAAAGATAGCTGGTTTGAAAGTTTAAAAGTAGAACATTTGAAAGTTATCGTTCACTGCATCAACACTTGGAGTTTGATTATTGCATTGGGACAATGTTGTTGAAACTGAAATACCGGTACCCTATGCTTTCCAGCCAAGTGCTGATTCGGATAAGACCAAGAATTACTTCACTGACATTGCCGAATCAAGTAGACCTTGATATTCATATAAAAATATACTTCTGTCAAGTATCAAATGACTGACGGAATCACAGAACTGAAAAACTATCAAATATCATACATGGTTGACATCGTAGTGGTCTTTGTTTATGTATTCACGAGAGGTGAAAGTTGTCAATAAACATGACAAAAATCAAAATCATCTTATATAATGTATACAGCCGCGGTATTTCGAGGATTTATCATTTTTCACGACGAAATTCATGGTGAGAAACACAGCTTTACATATTTGGATGAGACAAATTTTAAAAGGTGCAACGATTTTTTCTACAGTTACCTGAGTTTTTTAATACTATCAGTTGGAAGATCACTCTCATCTCTCAGGGTTTGTTGATACAAATATATTCATTAGCAATTTCACGTGGTGACATGTCAAATTACTCTGTCGCGCTTATAAATTTAAATTATAAATTATAAATTCAACGATTCTGTTTAAAAAACAAGTTGATTTATGACATATTCCGCGGCGCCAAATAACCCCGTCGTTGACGCGCCGTAAAACTCTAATATGCATTCATTCATATTCCGCACCAAATTTAACTACCATGGACTTTGTTATCAAAACATGACACTCAATTAGAAATTGCGTCCAACTAAATTTCTTTCAATTCTATTCAAATTCGATTATCATAAATAGCCATGAATGTTTCTGATAGATCATAATATTTTTTTTTGAAAAAAAAGTGAAAGTGAAAAATACTACAAATCTTTCAAACTATCTATGTGAAGATGGTAAATCATGTGTGTCTTTGTGGAACTGGACATCTCTATCACTATAAACCAACTCATTCTGCACCCATCTGTCTACAACCAAAAGCTGTTCACGATATCAGTTCCCTTTTTTCTTTCGCTTGATCTTACAATAAAACGTTCAACTCCAGGCTATCAATGACTTATCAAAATACTATGGACATGAAAACCGACTGATGACCTATATATGCAATCAAGCATGTCACGCTAATGGCGAGCACTAACAACATATCGCAACACTGGTCGCATCAAAATACTACCAATCCCTGTGGCTAGATACCCACTCATAAACCATGTTTCACGACAACACAAGATGTCTTCTACTGTGTTGTTCATTGCGGGTGGTGAGATGGATCTATGGGGTAAGATGGGGGTGGAGGGGGGTTATAGATTGAATTGCCCAACGAGTCGTTCAAAGGTCGTGATAAGATAAATACAAGATGTCGTTAACTAAAACGAATATAGCTTTGTCGTTGTGATAGATATGAGAGAGATGCAAAAGATGGAGAAATATTTCCTTTTCAAATAGATTGATCAATATCGATTCGTTGAAATTATATTAATATGTCATACTATTTAAATACAACTATGTTTGAAACAACTTTTTCAAAAAGCAAATGATTACAAACATAACAAACAAGAGAAGAAACTAAATGACTAGTGTTGGTGGGAATCGATTCCAGAATACACTTTATACTCTTCGGCTCAAATGATGATACCTTTGAAAACTGAAAATGATATGATACTACGGTGCAAAGTTATATTTGATATGAAAATAATGCCTGCACGTTGATTCAATCGAAATTAATTGGACAGTGAGATGAAATACTCAATTTCGAATACTTGATGACGATGATGGAATGTATAACAGGTCAAACGAAACAAACGTATCGGTATCCAAAGTCTTCTCTCCCCCCACCGGAGTTAGGACTGTATTCTAGCTACAGTGGACAAAATCATGTACACACATAGTCTGACAAATAGTGAGGTTACAATTTTGAAACTTCCTATATGAAAGAAAAAATAATTAAAATAATGTATTCGTCACTGTCGACGGTAACATTTTTGAATTATCGTTCAATAATTTTGTAGTAGGCTATCACTTTGATTGCGTTCGGCATTCACGATAATTCTATTTTGTCAACGGAGCATATTATGAGGTATTCCTATTTGTTTAAATAAGCCCAAGTCTACCAAGAATACTTAATTCAGTTTGTTCCAGATTTCACGAACTGATCACGGTTTGCCAGGCAATGTGGAAACTATCATTCGAAAAGTAAAATTATAAATGATGTCGCAAACGTAATAATTTAACGAGAAAATATATTTTCATATTCACTTATCAATACAGTGGAGAACGCTTCAAGAATATAACGGATCACACAATTTCTAACATTTTATCTACCCAATATAAAGTTCACTATGCATTCTCTGTCTGTTCATATCGATATCATGAAATATTAATCTTGTTATCCTAGTCTCACCCTTGTACTTTCTCGCTACTTTGTCACGCCCGTGTTAATATAATATAGGTCAGACTTGGAGATATATCGTGTGCATGTCTCCATCAAAGACTATCGTGGGAACATAGCACATTTACCTTGAATGAAAGATAGTTGAGGTATTATTAGTATATAGAAATAAGTAAAAAGTTTGAATACCATGTGATGACACTGGGAAACCGCATTAGCTGCGTTGTAAGATTGAGCGAGATTTTATATGAAATGTAATAGAAAGCTATGATAGCTGTAATAGATCCTATAGACCTACACACCTTGATTTTCAACCACTTGGAACCATTTTCGTTTCATTCATATTTATGAAAACCTCTGGAATTATGTGTACGATTCATATATCTAAATTCCGTGGAAATTTGAATTAATTCAGAGATTAGTTTCCATATTTTCCCTTGTGGGCTATTCTTTTGGGGTTTTTCAAAATTTCGAAATTATTTTTCACGTGAGTGGTTTAATCGATTGTGCCTCAGAATGAAACAGTATTTAGTTGGATGATGACATAAGTGCATGCCAAGTTTAATAGAGCATTTTTATTCCGTTTGACCTGTGAAGCGCGACTAGAAAAAGAGGAAGAACTTCACTCTAGCAAAAATAACACGGTTTCAACTATGAAAAAGATCGTTCTACTCATTTCTTCTGAGGCATACATTTTCAAAAACCTATATGCTTGAATCATAGAATAACTCTGCATTAATTGAAAGGATTTCAATCATTTATTTATATTGAGGTTTAACGACGAATTGTAACGGTAAGTAAGATCTGTTGACGCGGATGAATGATTCATGAGATGAAGGTTTCTTATGTGGTTGGAAGAATAGTAGGAAGGAAGCGGTCGTGGACTACATTATGGACACCATCCAGGCATTCACCTCAGGTTGCAGAGGGAAAACACGAAAACCTTCAGAAAAATGGTCGTTGGCGCGCATCAAACCCAGGTCCCCTGTATCCTCACCTCCCGGTCACTTAGATGACCGGATATTTAGATCAAGCTACTCTTGTCTGTGCCACCAGTGCTGATGAAAAAAAAAATTAAAATTGGTCCATATTTTTTCCAGGTTACTATTAAATTTTAGAAAGAAGAAATATTTTTCGACATTCTCATATCCTTAAACTGGATGGAAGAATGAAAAATTGGTCCAGGTCGTTATGTCGCAACATCGTACACCTTATTATGAAATCATTACCCTCAGAAGTGGCCCATGATTATTATTTTATACGAACAAACGCAAAAGGCTTGAAACATCAAGCAACTGACTAGACACGATTCTAGGAATACGTTCCACTTGGTTGACCTACATGTGTGACTCAACAAGAGTTGGTGAAACAGTTCGACATACTCGACAAATGTTGGTGGGCCTACGACTTGCATGATATTCGGCGTTATATACGATTATAACAACAAAATGACCTAGCTGTCGACGTGCCTCTAAGCCCTAACATTCAATTCAACAAATTGAAATCAATTAAATAGGCCTACATTTATAGGCATCAAATGTGTCAATTCTTATTATAAATACGTGATAATTAGATATGCTCTATTATGAGCATAACATCAAGCTATTGGTTCTTCTGAAGTTTGGTATGGAAGTTTGGCCATCAATAATTACTCTTTTAATCAATATTTCTGCTAGACCCCAGAGTCGGATTTCATCATCATTGTAATCAACTAATAGGCCTATCTAAAAAATCTCATGGATTATAGTTTCAAAATCGTTCAACTAATTCAAATTCAAAACCCTTTTCGAGCGTTAAAATTGATTCAGTTGTTCCACTTGCTGCTGCGCGATGGAATAATAAAATCTCAGCAATGACGTAAAATTTTAATCCGTTGCAATAATCCCCACTTGGAAGCACTCGACACACTAACACACCTTCCAATCTCCACACTCCGTAATTAGCGCACGACGGTTTAATGGCCCTGCATTTGAGTGTATATACGCGGCAATTATCAAATTGTGAAAATGTGATAATTATAGACGCATGTGTTAGATCCTGGTAGGCAGGCACAGGTGGGATTAACTACACAAGCTTCCCACGTTCCAAATATTACATCAGACCATTGGACTGTTCGAATACCACCAATTATTTATCGATATAGGATAGCCGTGGCTTGGACACGAAATGCCAGTGCTGCATTATTGATGTTATTGATTCGCTATGCTCTGTGTGCGAGTGTGAAAGTTGGAACTAGACCACGATGTGTGATAAGCCAGAATCAGATAAGCGCAGTTAACATGCAGTGTACATTATTAGAGAGATGGAGAGATAGTTGTGTAGAAATTGTCGATCTAGAATTAGAAAGTAATTCTAGTGGTGATGTTTAGTAAAAAAAGTATCGGAAGCTCAAGAGTATAGTTTTTAAATATTCGAAATGGAATATACTTAATTGTAATTATTGTAATACTACTAACTGATAGGCTATTGAATAATTGATGCGATGTCGGGCATCTTTCTCAAATTTACATACTATATATGACTAATGCATAAAGGCCCACTGTAATTAAATGTTATTGAACATACGTTCACAGCATAGCAATAGCACAGAATAGAGATGGCTCATATAGAAAAAATATATGATAGAAAGAGGTGGAGGCGCCGGGTTCTGAGGCGGGCGAACGGTTGTGTGTTCGAAACGATTTCAAAGCTTGTGAATTACACATTATTTATCCGTTATTGTTTCCAAGTACCATATTTTCAAACATGGACGAAGTATAGTCTCAAATTGGTATATGTATCGACAACTCTTGGTTACAGTCTGCAACCGAATCATCATAATAAATTGTATTCATATTTATGTATTTATCAATTATTTCTGTCATTCATTCATTCATCCATTATCTATCCATTCATTCACTCATTCATTTATTTTTAAGCCATTCATTCATTTGTATTGCGCTTAAAAAACACTTTAATAATAACTCGAAATGAATGCATTTAATTTTGATAATTGAAGTCAAGTCTTCAAGTGATTCAAGTCTTGAAACAATATTCTGACACTTACGAATGCCTAGGGAAGGGTTTGGAGGGTTGGTTTGGCCAATAGTTTGGTTACTTATAACTTGCGAGCAATTCTATGAATCACAAATCGAAGAAAAGTACTCTACGTAGATTAAAAGTAATCTACGTATTTTTCAATACCTATGTTATGGTATGAATTGAATGTATTAAATTACGAAAACGCAGCATATGCGTTTAAAAAAATGAGCGATGTTGGCCTATTTTTGTAAAATGTAATGGAAAGCTCTAGACACACCTTGTTTTCAAACCATTAACCTCCGGCCTTCCTTGTCTATACTTGTTGCTCGTTTTTCAAATGGTTCAACGATTACATTGGTTTCACCTCCTGACCTTTTCAATTGATCGGAAAACCTACAATATGATCATTTTCTGCAAAGCGGCTGATCCGAATGTTGTAAAACTTCGGAATAATGTGCACCATTGTACGTTTAAATTCCGTGGGAAATCTGAATATATTCGAAGAAAATATGTTTCCACATTTTCTCCCATGGGTTTTTCATATGTGGTTTTTGAACATTTCGGAACGATTTTTCTCAAAAGTGGTGCAATCGATTGCGCCTCGAAACTATGTATACAGTATTAGTTAGGTGATGACAGAAATGTATACCGAGTTCCCGCAAATTTTGTATTTTCGTTTGACTTGTAGAGCACGAAAAATGTTTGTTTTTTTCTGAGTACGGTGAAATAGTCTTCGCTTCACTCATCCAGTGAATTGTGATGAGAAAAGCGGCAGAATTTATGGCATAATCACACAGCGGCATTAGCGTCATGTATTTTGATATTGTCAATGATATTGCTTTGCATTTACTATTACAATATTTAAAATTTTACAAACATCGATCCTTCTCTTGTACCATTTCAATCTCTTCAATTGTACAGAAGCTATCACCAATAAACGAACATTTGGCAAACTCCATTCTCAAACGTAGTTGAATATTTCATGGGCACCAATCCATGGTGGAAATATTTGGGCGCCATTGAAACACTGTTTCTTCATCACTTCAATTATTAAACTAATGTTCTTTTAGACCACAGAAACAAACTTGACTTTACGGAACGATGCAGCAACTTTTCTATCGCTACATAATATCTTTTACAAACACCCATTACGAAAATCAAATAGTTGGATATATCGCATTGTTAAATAAACATGGTTTATAGTGATGAGGAAACACTGTTAGGAATACAGCGCATGGAAAATGTCTGTGGGCACAGTACCAACATCAGAGCACTTAGATCATGGGTCAGCGTGTTTACAATACGGGTGTGAAGCTAGTTTCGTAATGCCCTACATAATGCAGTACTTGGCAAACTTGCATATAGAATTCAGAAATATAACCAGTTTGCAGATACTATCTACACTATATAAATGCATTTGCGATGTCAAAGATTATTGCGTTTTATTTTCATATTATGATGCATCGGTAATTTTTATTCTTCGTTTCATTATAATGAAGCTATACTATATAGGAAAACGCAGAAGCAGTGGAAGATGAATGAGGTATTCATATAAGATGCAGTATGAATCTAATCATCTTGGTTTTGGAGCCGCTCAACCAATTTTCATCAAACTTGCCAAACATGTATGTCATTGTTGTCCTTGCAATATCTCAGATTTAATTTTTTCGTATGTAATATATTTCACTTTATTTGAAGCTTTGTTCTTATGGATATTTGTTGAAATTTCAACTCTACAATTCTCAAAATTAACCTGGCCAATGGTTATGCAAAAATATACAATTCAAAGCTAGATGAGTGAAAAGTTTCATTTGGGTCTGGTTTGCTTCGCATTGAAAAAAAAGAACCCAATTCGTACCGGATAAAATGGCTAATATATCGCTCATCCAATTAACTATCAGAGAGTAAAAATTATCCACTGTCAAAGAATGATATCAAATTTCATTTAATAATTTTCCTTTTTGATGAAAAAATTTCAATTTTCAATAATTTTTTTCATGCTGTGAAACTAAGATCACTGTAACTCACTTCAAATATTGTATCAACTGCATTATTATTTAATTAAGACTGACGGTATTTTCAAAACTTGTGATCGATATTATGAGGCACAACTGCACAACTGAATATTGATTCATCGAATGACTTATTTTAACAAGGTGAATTTAATTTAGTGCGTGACTTTTATTATTTTGCCTCAACTATCCTATGGTTTTCTTGTCTACACTTCATGTTATCAGCTCTTAGTAACACGTTCGTAGGAATGTACTATTTATACCTGGCAAACCTTTATTCATCGTAATCTTCGATATTACTACACTGTTAGTGGTTTTTTGTTATTTTTTTTTTTTTAATTACATCGAAACTTGATACAAAATCATTGTTCCCCAATTAAGGCTATTAAAAGTATTATTATCAAGGTTATTATAACTTTTTGTTTTGATGTGATGGGATGAGAGGGTGGAAGTTCATATCCAGGATTTACTTGTTCACCCTGGTCACTTCTTCAGTTATTTTGCTCACCATTACTTTGTACGAAGTGAAAGAGACTACATGCATACAGTGTGGTGATCTCGTGAATCTAATGTTGTGAGACATGATTTCATTTTTAAAAAAATCAATTGCGGTCTACGCGGATTGATTACTAATAAGTAAATGCAAAATGCATAAAACGTGGGTATTCATAGTGAAAATGGCGTTATTTATGGACCCATAAAAATGCGTTGGCTACAGTAAAATGTAACGAACTTTTTAATCGCCGTAGTAGCCCATTGCGGATTTCTTCCTCTTTTCTTTCATTTTTTTTTTAAATTAAACTTTATTAAACTTTTTAAACTTAACTTTCAAATTTTTTAATTTTTAAAATTTTTTTAAGATAAAATAAACACATGAGAACAATGAGAACATATAATTGGAATATTGGCCATGAACTGGAAATAACTGCATACGGCACCAATATGGGGCCCAATTTAAACGTATGTGGCCTAATTATTGCATATGTGATCTGTATATTTTTATATGTTGGCATATGTAGTGATTTTTCTCAATTCGGTTTGAATTCTTGGTACAGTATTCAATACTTATCACATCCAAGAAGCAATAAAATGGAACGAAATACCATGAATAGTTCAGACCACTATACTGACATGATTTTAACTTCATTTTTCAACTTAAAGTTTCATAACTTTCATGGCATCCATCGTCCAAACCCGAAGCTCTTAAATGTAATCCGATTCTATTTCCTGACGTCGCCAGCTACTTCTAACTGAATGGGAAGAATAACATTTCGCCTTTCAATATAATACTGGAAGGATCATAAGCTCTACTTTAAGGGTTGATCCTCTGACGAACGTAATATAGCACTATAACATTGGCTAGTTTGATGAGCGTAAGAGATGACTCGACTTTTCATGCTGGAAACAAATGTTGTTGCTATAGTGTGATGTTCATAGTGTGTGATTCACAATGATGAACGTAGAAATCAAACAAATACAAGACTTTCGGCGGCATCAGTTCCATAAAACAATAGAACGTGACAGTTCTGGAGTACAATCGTTTAAAATCACTCTCAAGAAAATTACGATGTCATTACGATAAACCACGATGGAACCAGCAGTAAGAATGGATCAAAATAAAGTTTAAAATATTCAAAAATATTCCAATTACTATCAGACCTAATGTTAAGAGAATATTGGGCGACCCAAGAGATACATGACTAAAGGGAGTGAACCAAGGAGAAGTTCGGGATACAATGTGGTTAGATGAGTAGGGGGAAGATAAAGAGCGATGTAAAAAAACTCATGGGATAGGTAGAAATGTAGAATAGAAGGAAATGTAGCGCGATGCACTGTACTGAAAAGTGTAAAAAAGCTCAAAAATAACAGCTAGAAACCGAGTCTTTAGAAATTATGTCCTAGAAGTTGGTGTATTACACCCTCTGGTCCAATATAATTTGATTATCTGCGAAAGATATAAAACAAAATGTACTGCCGTTTTGGTAGTGTGACACGAGCCAGCACCGCAAATCGTTTCGACTATTCTAGATGTGGTGTGAAGTCAGCTCCAACACACCGTATCACGGAGCACGCCGAATGCACGCAGCATAATGAAATGCTCCCTTCATAAAACAGCGTTCATAGAATACAAAAATGATGTGAAACTGTTTCAGTCCTAGACCTAAAGTACGTTACAGAGGATACAAACATACTTCATCATGATGTAATTGAAGTGTCAATTGGCATTAACATTTCTGTCACAAGGATATATCTGCCAAAAGTAGCCTACAAAACTTGGAGACAAAACTATGTCTGCGAAATAGATTCGTGGCAATAGTCATTCAGACGCTTGGAATCAGAAACATGTCGTCAAAGTATTTCAGGTTCTAGGAAGCTGCCAACAATTGGCGGCTCAATGTGATATAATCAATTACGCGCTCTCGATGCACTATAGTATATGCTTCATTTCTGTAGACTATCTGGAGATGTTACTGTTCAAACACTCAAGTGAGCATGACATAACTATTTTCAATTTCAATATATTTATTTCATGATTGTCACTCATATGTACAGTATCAAAATACGACAGTTGTGGATATTTTAAAATTGGTCAAATTAGATAACAAGTCAATTACATTTATGATTCAAAGCATCATAATTCAAACTGAAATTTAAAAATCTAAATTTTTGAACATTTTAAATTTGTTGTAGGCCTACAAGAATATGTCAAGAAGTGCAACCTAAACTTCACTGAGCTGCTGACAACCTCAAATAATATAAACGTCGTATGGCATGTGGCATAATTTTCACTTCCATGGCTTTTGGGTTTATCGCAACAAACTAAAAATTTCGACAATGATATAAGCATAAGAGTCGGTTCACTTCAAACAATAAATGTATAGATATGTTAGTATCACTTTATCGTGCGTGAGCGAGACTTGATACCCCCCCCCCCCACCCCCTCTCCAATATTTATTTCTTTTCAAATATGCTTCGTTCATAGAGTCCCACATTTCACTTGTGAACCGGGTCAAGATACATTAATTCAAACCAACTTATACTAAAAAAGAGTTTATTCAGGCCTTATCTTGTACATTTTCAAAATTCAAGAAATAGTTACAGAGTTGCAAGCATATCATCACGTTACGATATTATTCAAATGAAAATTGAATGATCGAGATCGAGTCGTATAGGCAGCTTTCTTTGCAACTTTGTCGCTTTACAATCCTGGCTATCTTCAACCGTATTCGCTTTTAAAGAATATGTTATTACTTATTTTATACATTTCATAGCCCTATTTCAAAATTATACGGCTGACAATTGTTATTAGTAATCATCAACAACGGAATCAAAATATCTTTGGAAATGTTCTTCTGAAGAATATGCATACACTTGTAGAAGCTAGAATCATATATGAACGGTAAGTATACTACCCGTATATTACCGAAAATGTTTCTAAATCAAAGTATCACCCGTTCAAAACAATAATATATATAATGCGGCATTTACTAGATCAAATTACCATTCAACAAAAGTGAAATTAATGAGATCCACAGGTTTCAAAGACAGGTGTGTGTATTATGTCAAGTTATGAGAAAGAAAAGCGTTTCACATTTTTTATTCGTGAACCTAGCTATCACACATCAAACAACGCATACACTGCGTTTTTTATAGTCAATAAAACGTGCATTATACGAACAACGTACGCGAATTAGTTGTTTTACATATGAAATGACACATAAATACAGTGGTGACAAAGTAAGAATTTCGAACAACTGCCATTACATTCACTGTTGAGTCTGTCTTTTAACATTGACGATTGAAGATTCGCTTTGAAATTCTTAGAAATATATTCGAGTGCAAGTTATATATTTTATAAGATATGATACAGACATGGCACTTTGAATGTACAACCTAAGCAAATCAACTAGAGTAGGAGTCGCTGCGGTCCACAGAAGGTACCTGTATATATTTCATTTGCATATAAACTACGCAGATGGCTTCGACCGTGGAGTCACGGTCATGAATTCAGTCAGAATGGTTAGTATTTCAAGTTGCTGACTTTATATCTGATAGAACCCGGCACTTCCACCACTATAGGCTTAATATTATACGTCGTAGATGCGACATTTCAAAAAAGCAAGATCATAATCATAAAGAAGAATGAGATGGAATAACCAATTAATCATATAGTTATGTTGTGTGCTACATAGTGTTAAGTATCTTCATATGACGAGAAATAAAAAAATCGCCCTTGTAAAGTAAGACTGTATGATTACGTCATACAATTGTTCGTCAAGAATTCTATCATGCGTAAACATAACGGAATGTAACATAACGTTATGTAGATAATACATAACGGAATATGTCATGTATTATCTACATATACCAGTATATTACACATAATTGATGAATACGATATAATCAATATAATGAATAATATGATAAGGTACAATGTAATATACAAAATATAATCCATCTCGTTATCTGTAGGCCTATATATTTATCGAATATTTAATTATTATATAATCAAACGTCTCTGTCTTTCAAGGGTTGGTGTCAAACTGGATTGAATCTGGCACCTCCACCTCCACCAACATAATGAATAATTGAAATCGTAGATACGACATTTAACTAGATCAAGATCACAATCATATAATGAGGAGTGAGCTGAGAAAACTATCAAAACCTGTAATGATGATGTGAACATAATGCTTATGTTATCTTTATGAAACAAGAAATTACAAAAAATACTCATCAAGTACCCTTTTACTTTCATGATTACGTCATTATTGGTCGTTAATCGTCATTATCGTGCATATACATTACGAAAAATATCATAATCATTATCAAGATATCGTACAAAATTGAAATCATATATACCTCTACATTATTCCATTATTTCCGGTAATGCACACGAATTTGAATTCATAAGGTATATGAGATGAGTATGGGAGATGAGAAAATGCCGGTACTGAAATAAATGTTCGAGATGGCAGAATACTACAATTTAACGAGAAGAGTCAAGAACCAAGAAAAAGGTGTCAGGAGGGAGTAAAGTAAGGAGTGGTCAATAGAAGATCAAGTCTAGAGAAAGGAGATAGATAGTGGACGATGAAGAGAATAGTGGAGGTAACTCGTGGAAGGGAAGAAGATGAAGCGGACGATAGTGGAGATGAGGAAGAGGAAGGAGAAGTGGAAGCAAGGCCGGGAGTTGGAGGAACCCGAGAACTAAGACGTTTGCCCTGGATGATTTGATGATTTTATTCGATTTGAATTCAAATATTTTAGATACACCCCCTAACCCAAGTGATTCATTATCTGGGATTGATTTGATAATAATAATAAGTTCGATACATTTCACAGCCCACTCAAAAAAATTGAAGAAGTAAAATGTGCTAACGCAGGCCATTGAAAAAGTACTGACTTCATATAGCTGACTATGAAAAAAACAATATGCATTACGCTAGGTGATACCCCTGGTAGCAAGAGGCATGCAGGAAATTATTTACGTGATATAATTTTTCACTTCTAGAATATCTCTGACTGTAATTAATTTAACGACCCCAAACATCGCTCAACTGCTTGGGCGTACGAATGATACACGAATATGACCCTGCCTTAATACGGGGCAAAAGACACGCCTATATTAGCTCATGACGTGTGGAAGCTTCAGTGAAATCTGTATTTCTACGATTGTAGCTTAAATATTTCATACAAACATTGGAAATTATTTTTAAAATGATATGTCGACAAATCGATCAATGAAGACTGATAACGAATTGTTATGAGCGCTTGGGACTCGATTTATAGTGAACTATTTGTTTTCTGATTATCATTTTGAACACTATGAGATATCAAAACTCTTATACGGGAGGAACTCGGATCTCTCCAGTACTTTCAAAATGATGTAAATAAACTGAGACTTTCAACCTTTGGGTTCCATCATTTTTACAGGTACTATGGGCTGATTTTTTTTTCATCTGTGCATATTACGCGATATAAGTTGGCTAGTTTTCACTCATACCATCGAGAGGGTATTTGGAAAATCTGTGTTTCTCAGCATAAGAATTTTGATATTTTATATCGTTCAAAAGTTATCATCACAAGACAGATATCTCACTAAATCGACTCCCATGCACTCTTAATCACATTCCCTGACTTTTCATGTGTCATTATTGATTGGTAGTTAGTAAAATAGTTATCATCTGTTATTGTGCGGTGATGAAGATGCAGGCTCAAGGGGACATTGACAGTTATTTTTTATATTTTTTCTTTCAATATATATATATATATATATATATAATATATATATATATATATATATATATATATATATATATATATATATATATATATATATATACATATATATTTATATTCATAGTGTAATGTTTCATCAATTAGATGCTGCAAAGGAATCATCAAATTATTCGAAGTGGTTATATTTATATTATTCTCCTTCATTCAGCACTTTTTGATCCCACATGTCATATTTCATTGCAATTCACTGTTTTGCTATTACTTATAAATGCAGTTATCTCAAAATATTCTTTTTTCGATTCTCGGTACGTGCATCTCTGAAACTATTGTAGACAATCACTTCAAATTTACAAAAATATATAGGTATGAGTAGGCCTATGCCATACTTGTGCAAAGATTTTGAATATTCATGTGAAAAAAAACATCCCGAGTAAATATTATTGTATGTCTAAAAATGTAGTATTTTTGACAATTTTCGAAAAAAATATAGAAATACGATCATTTTTTTTCATTTTCCATTGAATGTGTAGAAAGATCTTAAATTTAACTACTGTGAAAATGTTGTGCATGTGACTTACATAGTTTGTGAGAAACAAATACCGTAAAAGCGCATATTTGACATTGTCGGTAGAGGGCTGTCCATGTCCCCTTAACTAGGCAACGTGTGTTTAAGTTAATAGCGTCACGATGCTGTGTTGTGATATATAATTAACCGAACCTTAAAATCACGTCGTCGTATTACGGCCCCCCCGAGCACATCACACATATCACACACTGTTCAGTAGATTATCGGCGGTAACCTCTCCTTCGAGCGATTAGGCGGCAAGTAACCGGGCTGCAGGTAGGCGGGAGTCGGTGTACGGGTGCTATATGTATACACACACAACATCAAAACATGCTTACTTTCACCTAGAGATGGCATTGCAGGGTAATTGACCGAGTCAGACAGATAGGTAAATGATGTTATACAAATAAAATATGGGCGAATTGAAAAATAACAATATATAATGAAAATGCATTGGGCCTACTCGATACATTTATTTTCATTATTTACATACAAAAAAATATGGTTGAAAATTCAAAAATTAGGAGTCTAATAGATTCAAACTTGAGGAGGTTATGGGACTCATTTGACCGAGTTCCTTAATTCATCGGTCTGATGAAATCGCGTGAATTGATTAGTCGATTATTATATTTTGATCGGTCAATTAACTGTCCTGCTACCTCTAGATTCATTATAAATACACACGAACAAGCATCAGGCATTGGCAAAAAACAAAACACAAAAACGTGGAACATTGAAAAACACGAAAAATTCAGTCAAAAAATAATTTGTCTTGCTGAAAAACATCAAAAACTAACCAAAAATACACATAGACAAGAACAGCTAGCTGCACGCAACTAAGATGAAGACATAAATAAGAGACCAACTGAAATAACACTGAGGTTGTTGACCAAGTTAGGGCAGGCCGATTACGTCACAACAGCGTAGCCTACTAGCTTGAATTTTGTCAGCTTTCAAGACAGTTGAGAGACTGTGTGAAAGTGGGCCAAAAGTGGCTAAAATAAAGTATACAGCTCGTGAATTATTGCTAGCAAAATATTGAAATTTTGTAGCTGAAAATATATATGTTCAATTTGATTTTAGAAAATCTTTCAATCAAGTTTAAAATGTTGTTCTAATTCATGGCTTTTCAATCACTTCACATTCAAATTTTGAAAAATAAATCACGTTCAAGGCGTAAAGAACACAAAGTTCAGTACGCTCAAGCATTATGTAGTTTTATATCATATCATTCGACATACGAATGCTTCTTCGCGCTTTTTGACTCTTGGGAGGTATTACGAGTAGGGCCTACACAGGTATCCGTACAGCCCCATATGAACTACGCCATAGCCTCCCTATAGTCTACCTAAGGCAAGGATTAGATTCAATGACGATGTCAGATTTCATAGATTGGACAGAATATATATACACTATAGACACTGATATAATGATACATGTACATGCATGTTGTCAGACGCAGTCTCGAGTCAACATGTATATACTTCTGAACATTCATGTGTACTGTGTATGAACAACGCGGCATTTAACTGGACATGCACATGTCTTCGAGCAACTCACAATATGGGCACGGATGCCCTAATTTCATAGGCCAACATATGAATTTTAAAAAAAAAGATAATTATAGCCACAATAGTCTACACTTAAACTCACTTGCCTCTACTTAATTCTCAATTACGTCTCGAATCAAAAGTTCTAGATGATTACAATCATATCAGCAGATTAATATGTACATCACGCATGAACAAGGGCTTTCTAGATCCGACGTGGGGGATAAAATAGAGGAGAGTTTAATTTTCTCTACTCTTCCTATATATAGTAATTGATTGAAAGTAAGTATGAATACAATTACAAAATGAACAATTTTGTTAAAAAATAATTACAGAACTAATTTTATCAAACAGAAATTATGTACATTTCTTTAATAAAGTTTGATCAGAAGTCACGATATTTTTATTTGCGGGTAAAATTTATGGAAGTCAGTGGTATTTCAGTTGATCTACAAACAAGGTAATTTGTTAATTTGAACACAGAGTTTTGTGATTCCCTAACAACTCACCCAGATAACGAGTTATTGGAAGTGTTCGTAGCAACGGGTCCCGCATCAACAATACTCTCTCGACTCATCTCGTCGGCCATGGCCACTTTCAACTGATGGCCAAAACTAGCCAGATCCTCTCTAAACGCCTCGCTGCCAGGCGTGATACCACCACCGCTAGTCAGTGCCGGCACAGGAGTACCGACATCGCCCTCCACCACCTCCTCGTTGACGAGCACCTCCTGCTCCTCGTCGTTATAGATCTTGAAATAGGCGATCGTCAAGTAGATGACCGACGCAATAAAGGACGGGATCGGTATCGCCATTGACAAGATGAGATTCAAGTAGACTTGTTTCATGTCCAACTCGGTGATGACGATGCCGGGATCGATCTTGCTGTAATAACAGGAATAGTTTGTGCCCGGATTCTGATACATCTTCAGCCAGATCGTGCAGTTGAGCATCGGAGGGTAACCGCAACCTTTCACGTTCGGAAAAAGTTTCGCCCCGATAAAATACCATTCCGAATCGTTGCCCATAAGTCCTGTCGGGTCCGGTGCACTTAAATCACCATCGTACATCATCTCCTTAGCACTCTCCTTGTCGATATAGTCATAGTCTCTGATCGCCCTCACCGAACGGTGACTGCCATCATTTAAAACGACGTCTTTCCGAGAGAATCGTTGGAAAATGGAAGAGCCATTTGGGTAGTTTTCCATTCCACTAATGGATCTCCGCTCTTTCATTGACCCCATACTTCCTTCGTCCGTCTCGGCCTTCGACTCATCGCTTTTCTCTTCTACCGACACTAGTTTGTAGCTGACTCGAATCTGGGTGCATTCGAACACTTCGCGCGTGCATCCCTCGCGGCACGATGCCCACGAGCAGTTGGATAAGCCGTGGTACGTTTCAGCGTCCAAAGTCTGACAGAGCACCGGTAAAGGTTCGAACTCCATGAAGATTGTCGTGAAAGCCGGGTCAATCACGAAAGGCACCAAGAAGAGAAAAGAGAAGAGAGAGAAGATACCGAGAAGGATGAAGAAGGCCGTGGTATAGAAGAGGAGTTTTTCAAGAAATGTCCGTTTGTCACCTTCATCGTCCGCCATTGTTGATTTTTTTTAACACGAGTGGTTAGGTTCGTGTTGTGAGAGATTGTTTCATAGGCATTGTCTCAATAGATTGTTCACGAGCCTCTGCAACGTCGCTGCCATGGCTACCAGATCATGCATGATTGATCCTCTTCTGTTAACGACGACAATTCATCAGCGTTCTTCCATCCCTAGATTTCTGCAATCAATCATAGTCTCGCTGCTAACTCTTTCTGATACCGACGTCTTATCAAAATGGTAATATTGATCGTTGCTGTCATTCACGTCAAAAAAAATGTGCCTACACCGAGCCACTTGGTATATATTAATAAATAGTCTAGTCTCCTTTTATATTCCGTTCAACGATGAGCTATATCTATTCTACGACTAGTAAAGTGCTACAGTATTCCGTGTAGTAGTTATATAAAGAGAATAAATATGATGGAATACAAGATTTCGATACTTTCAACACCTGTCAAACTAACTACGACCGTTACGAATAATATTCTCATCGTTATCATACAAATCTATAGCATGACGTGAAAACACTTTTCCAAACCATAATGTTGAATATTTAATAGAATGTCCAAATTAAGCATGTCCCTTATTGGAACACCTACTGGAACGTATCATCGTTAACCGTTAACCATTACCTAATCTTTCCCAGGGCCAACCTATCACGCTTGTCAAGCGATATATAGAAACATTCACAACTAAAAGACAACCGAAAAGGAAGGGGGTAAGGGGGTAGTTGGAAAAGGGGTAGCTAATCAATAGGAGTGGGAGGCACGCCCCTCTACATCAGTCTCAAACAGAAATAATACTACTTGAAACAAGATAAATATACACGACGTATATATAGCTCACTCTGTCACGATAAGACAGGCTTCCCATTGAACTCTGATCGCGTCCAGTTCCTTGACCATATTCCAGGTCCATTTTAACCACATCTCAGTTGTACTGCGTTCGGTGTTTTTAATAGCGCCGGGGGAAATTTACTCGGTTTAGTTTCAATTACCGCTTCTCTTGAATTTCCAAAAACTTCGAAAAAATATATCCATTGAATATGATGTATCAGTGAACAGGTTTACACTGTGTATTCTATATTTTGCCGGAGGTGATTTTTTAGTCAAAGTTTTTCTGCTAATTAAGGTAATGGATAATTATCTGGAATTCCATTTGTGAACGGAAATATCTTGTGAATATTCATTTCTCTTACTTTTCCAGGGTTTCATGATTATTTGTCGCATTTCCTAACTTTCTACCGCGGCGTTTTTACCTCTTTGTACATTTGTCCAACTTTTCCATGCAAGTGGTAAAGCTGAATGTACAAGTTACGGCGTATATCTAACATGGACGAGTCCAACTGGCTGCTAGTTGACTGTATCGTGTCAAACAGTCTTGTTTTATTTACAGCAGCATATAAAATGCCGTGCCACTCGCTGCTGTGTGCTGTTAGGTTGCCTATATCGCGGGCGCGCGGGGATAAACTGGTCAAAACTCCGCACTGCGTTGGTGAACAGCTGCCCCCTGCACGACACGATATGTGGACGGGACGGAACTGACAATCGTCATACCGAGCACAACCACTGAACGAGAGTTTCGATCCGTCCTAACAACATGACAATGTATTGAAGGACGAGACTGTATTGATGGAAATTTCTTACAAAAGGCTCTACTATATATTTAAACTGACGAGCAAGTGGTTATAGCTTCCAAAGATTCATCTTCTACATTCCACTCAACAAGTTAGACTATGATAGGTTAATGTAATCATCTACGGCAACTCATAATCAGCGAAGAAAATATACTAAAATTCAGATGAGTTAATTATATGTCCTAATTACAAGCTTCCAAGTTGACTACACGAATGACAGCAACAACCAATTATAGGGTTCATTTAACTTCAGATTTTATACAAAAGAAAATTAAATATCAAAAACTAATTAAAATTTGTGAACTTCAGCAGGAATTAGAGGGACTTTTGTCATCACCAGTATAATACATTGTGAAGTTGAGATGTGAAAACTCATTCTCTTGAAACCACTAATGTAATTAGATTTATCAATTAGAGATAATTGAAAACACGGTCCCTCTAAGTCTAGCTATACGTTCATTACGTTATTTTTTATGGTAATATTTTCAATTTACTTTTCGACATAACTATATTCTAGTCTACTATAGTAAACACATGAAAATGTGATCCAAGACTTATCTCGGTAACATTTCTTTAATTCACGTGAATAGTTGAATCACAACACTGTTTCTAAATTTCTCGTAGATATGAAAGTAAACTAGAATATAAAAATGTTATTCTTATTCACGTACATGACACGTTGATTTTCCTCGTACATAAGTCAGGTTCACACATTATTGCTAAATTATTTTCACTTGAACGGATGTGTTTCAGTTGTACCCGTAATCTTGTCGTCGATGTATGTTGTTTGTTATATAGAGTTGGTGTGTGTGTGCTTGTGTGTGTGAGTGTGTTTGTGTCGTGAGTGTGGACGGGTTCACTGTCTCTGCGCCTAGCTCTCAGCCATGACTGGTCGACGTTGTTCGAGCGCCGCGACGGTAGACGGCGCCAAGCGTCGTGCGAGGCGACGACGACGCTGGTGCGGGTAAATGCTGAAACGTATCTCAGCGAGAGAGAGTGAGGAATAGAAAGAGAGAGAGAGAGAGTCCACGCGGTAAATCGTATTGAAAAAGTACAGGAGAAAAATTGTGAATAACTTTGTCCTTGTTCTTTATGTATATATATATATACGGGATATTTATCACCTTAGTAATGGCAAAAACACTCATCATAGATCATGTGTGGAAAAAAATTGAAAAAATTGAAACGGACACTGGTTTTAAACGTAAACGAGCTAAAGTGGAAAGTATCCATCAATATATTTGTGAAATATGAAAAATAGATTGCGGATATAGTGTCGACAAACTAAGAGATGAAATCGTATACGGTACTTTTATGTCAGTGCGTACAGCACACATACCACTGAAACATGATAACCTCGAATTGAAGCTACTGTGTGCTGAAATACAATTATTATAAATAACGAAAAACCATGCATTATTCTTCTGGCCCTCTAACTTCAACTTGAAGCCTCATTTGGAATAAATAGGCAGAAAAGAGAAGAATGTTTTTATTGATTCGATAAGTTGAAATGAATAAACGCAATTCGAATAATTTGTATGAATTGTATTTCGTAATTATTATTGTGATATTTACGCTATTAGAAAAGTGTGCCTACCAAAAAGAAAATTACGAATATAGAAAATATACTGCATAATACTGTGAATTGAGTAACCAGCTAATCATGATAATGAACAAGTAAATTGCTGAACCTTTTCGGAAAATTTTAATTTCTATTGCATTTCTGATCATAATTCACCATGTAGCCAAACTCACTAAGGGGGTGCATGCACGCGTACTTATACAAATAAAGACATTCATCTTCACCAATTTTCTCCATGTCTATGAACCAATGTAACTGATTGAGAAGTTTATCAATTCCAAGATAATCCAAGATAATGTCATCACATTCTTGAATACTCATCGGCGTATTATTTCAAAATTGATTGAATCCACAAAAATAGAGTGTCATATTAATTGGAGAGCATGACATTATCTTGGAGTTGGTATACTTTTGTATTAAATGGCACTGGATCGTGAGTAAAAATAAAAGCATCATTGTGGATCAAAATTGTTCAATAAATTACCAACAATCGTCTAAGAAATGCCATTCAAAGAATTCAAATCAACAATTAAAATGCATCTTCTGAAAAACACTTTCTACTCCGTAGAGAATTTCATGGACACTGGCTTTATTTAAAATATTGGAATCAATATTAAAATAACTTGGAATTAGAATTAATAAAAATTAAAGTTATTTCAAAACTGTACTTATCTTAAAAATTGAAATTGATTGAAATAATCAGAATTTTTGATAGTCTTAGTTGGAATTAATTTTTAAATGAAATGTATTTCCAAACTGAACTTCAAAATTGAATGAACATTAGCTATTGAAAGTTGATATCTAAAAATTTGAGTTCAAAATTAATATAACCTATTTTCCTATTATTATTATTATTATTTTGAACATTATTTCAGATATTATTATCATGATCATTATTGTTAATTATTACTGGATTTACTTAATATCATATAATGTTATAAGCCACATTTATAAGTTAGTAAGTTGATAATCGTAAACTGCTAACCATTCCGATTTCCTCGGAAGAGGGTAAAAGGAATTATTGAATAAATAAATACGTGAAATAAATTAAAAAATGGTGGAGATGATTTTTTCTATTTGTATTATAAGCACGGTGCATGCATCCCCTTAAACAAATCATATGAATCTATCATGCACATATATATCACTCTCAGGTTTGGCGTTCGAGAACAAATGGGCGGCAATTTTGAAATCAACTGACACACTGCAGCACAGGGCGTATTGATCGCCAGTCTCGCCAGCCTCGAGTAACGCCACGAGAACCCTTCAGATGGTACTGCAGTAGAACTAAACCATCTCGCATCGCCATGTTGGATTTCATCAACAATCTCCTGGCAATCGTCAATTAAATACGTCACTCGCCAATATAGGTAAGTGCAATTTTCAATAAGATCATATTTCATGCTAACACAGAGATATTTAATAATTTAGAAGTATTATATCTCAATCATTATATGTACTTTATACATACAGTGACCTTTTCCTAATAGTCATGTCCAAGCGGCTTTGAATAGGCCCAATGTAAACAAATACTAGGATTGTTGCGCTTGTAGGTCATTCAGTTAGCTATTACAGTTCAGCTACACAGCTATTACAGCATTACAACGAAATTACAGTAACAAAAAAAATTGGTAATTGAAAAATATTACATATAAATGACATGAAAAAATAAATATGTATTAGACAGAAATGGTATGTGCGTTAAAGTAGACATAAAATCTTGTAATTTTTTTCTTGTAAATGCAATCATTTGTTCTAATATTCAAACACGAATGTCAACAGAGAAGTTGTAGTTGGTGCATGATCGACTGATAAGAAAGGCGAATATTTGTCGTGACATCACGCATATATATATGCACATGGGAAGCACGCGGAAGAGCCCGAATTGTCGCAGCTCATTAATAATGTATCGGTTTTGTAACGACTCTAGCTAAGCGACGTTCAACATTTCAATCTAGAGATAGCTTCTGTAATAACGTAATCATGCTGAAATTGGTATATGGGGATTTTGATAAAGGAACAAATTAATTGACATGATATATTAAAATCACCCTCCAACATTCTATAAACCGAAATTCATCCATATCCATGCCTAACTCTCCATTTACACCTATATAACAAGACCTAAATACAGTATACACTACAAAGCAACTGAGATAAATGGTCGAGTGGCTAGCACACTGAACCATCATTCAGAAGACCGAGGTTCGATTCCCGCCATGGTCAATCATCTTGATAAGGATTTTTCGTTGTTTCCCTCTGTCGTTCGGGTCAATACTGGGATGATTCCTCAACAACAGGCCACGACCGACTCTTTCCACTATCCAAAAACAATTGAAGAAACAACCTTTCATCTCATCATTCAACCATCTCATATATCATTCACCGCCACCAATATATCATAGTCATCAGTAAAGTTGAACCCAATATGGATGAAATAAACTACAAAGCAATGATACAATATTGACAGTAGATAATTCTTTTGAAAGATCACTCAAATCAACCGGAAGACAAGTCATTAGAGTTATATGTTAGTAATGTGCACAGATTTCGTTCGCAGACATCAATCTGGATTTAAGGCTCAGATTGTTTACGACCGATTGAGTCCTATACAATATAGACTACAAAAAGATATTTTGATTGATACATTTCACTAAGTGCGTGCTGACAATCTAATAAGAAACATACGTAGGTTTATGAGATTTACCAGTACACAGTACTCATGCAGTGATGAGATCATCAATCATGTCCGTTATACAAGGCTTTTCCTAGAATAGATGGTTTCGTCCTACCAATGTCGTTTTTTTCTACATAATCGTTCATTCATTTTTTATCTTTTTTAAATATTTTTTTTCAATCATATTGCCTTCCTATAAATAATTAATGATGTATAGTGCATGAGAGATGTGGTTTAAAACGACGAAGCACATGTGTTCGTGAAATACTGAACATTAAATTCCGTCTCAGCGCCTATAGACCTACTTCTTATAAGTTACATATTGATTGGAATAGTTCTGGCCCATTATGATTCCATTGAAAAAAAACGTATCTCAAAGCACAATTTAATTACTGACTAAGATTATTGATAACTTTTAGACGAGAGGAATCAAAATTACAAGAATCATTTCAAAGAAAACGGTTATTCCCAGTCAATTTGATCCGTACATGCAGCTTAAAAGTCACATGTGTTCAAGGCGTATACCAAGATGCATTGAGGGTTGCGTTTGTTTGCGGCCGGGAGATGGTGCATTCACTTATATTGAAAACACGTATACCATACCGTGAGGACATTTCTGTGTAATATGGATCGCTGCTCTATCTGGTGTGTTTTTGTAGAAACGGCTGATGGGCTGGCAAACTTGATGACAGCGAGCCAGCCTTAAACATATCGTTAGTTCCTTCTATCACCACTTATCTACGCACGGTGAATAGTACTTCAAACGTGGACCGTGAATCGGAACATATTTCTAACATGGGAGGGATAGGAAGTGGAGACACCATCTCCAACGGGCAAACGCAACCCTCAATGCATCTTGGCGTATACAAATGACAATTATATATTATTGTTTCATTGTTTTATTTCTGACCATTTTTGCTAGGTATTATTCGAAATTTTCAACTTTTTGATTAAATCTCTGATCGTTGATATAATGGCATTAAAAGATTATATCCAATTACATCAAATAACAATCACAATCATACATTATAGTGTATTGTTCAATTCAAACGATTTTTGCGGGGAACTATTCGAGGTTTCAAGATTTTGAATTATACCTCTAATTGTATAAAAAAAATGTCATGTAAAGATTGTATTTAATTACATCCATTTCTCCCACCTTCATGTAAAACCCCTAATAAAACCCAAATGAAACCCTGTAATTAACTTTGCCTCGCATTAGACAGGTCTATACATATACATATAAAATAAAACGATATTGCACAATATAAGCGGCGCCTCCGATATGTATACATCCGTTAGCTATACATATAGTTATACAAGTCAAGTCGTGACTGAAAGTTCCAATCTGATATCATATAGATTATTAAAATAAGCCATACATCATATATATTCAAACCCGGCTCCACCACCGCCTTACCCGCAGTACACCAGCGCTCATGCGCACATCTGATCCCGAATGGATACGGCCCCTCCACTGGATTCATTAATGGATCCTGAACACGCCTCCACGGCAACCACGTGGCTGTGATGAGAGAACGCTTCAAGTGTATCGAATTCACGGATGAGTAGGCCTACTCAAAACGTATCGAAAATTAGTGATAGTATCAAATCAAATCAAATAATCAAACAAATGCAAGTAAGTTTGGTTAAAAGTTATTAATTAAAAATTTCATAATCGATAATCTATAGCGGTCCCCTCACGTGAAAATGAATTAATTAGAATATATATATAAATTGTATAAGTCCCTAATCAGGCTTTTGATTTCAATTCAGAATACGCATAAGGTCGCTGTAGTAGGGCCTATTCTTCATTTGACAATGCGATATCAATGTGACTGCAAAAGCAATTCCACGACGATAATTATTCTGAAAATGAATTAGCCGATATTACGAAATATTTTTGGGAAATTATACTGTTTTATTTGAAAAATATACATTGTCGCAACAAAAATAAAGTGTCATAAACATATAATTCGAGTTCACAATTTGTATTTTCACCAAGTCCTAATGTATTTCTGATCGTATTGTATAAGTGAGATTAGTACACCCAATTTCAAACATAAACTTAAACGTCTACTGTATTAAGCAAACATATGAAGAATAAGTTTGGTGTTCCGAATAATAATGTTGGCATTAGAAAAGCTGAAATAATGCAATATTCTGTACATTACATAACGATATTGCGAATAACAACCGATTGTAAACGATACTTAGCAGATAACAAAACTTCGCATGCAATTTTCAACACACGATCAGCGTGTCTCGTGAAATAAAATTTGAAAAGTAGGCCTATATCGATATGGTGTTGATGGAAATGCACTTGGTCGTGATTGGTGCGATTAGAGAGCAATTGGGAGGAGCCAGGATGACGTCATAAGATTGCGGACATATCGACCCGTGGATGGTGAGCAGACGCCGCGACGCCTTCAATAAGCGTAGTTTGTGCCGCGTTGAACAAGGTCGTTTTGTAACAGTCAACTCTCACATCGGGAGGGGGGGGGGGGACGGCATGTTGACCCAACGCAACGATGTACTTGAATAATTAAGGTAACATTGAATGAACACAATGAAATCCCTTCGATATAGTGAAATGTTTGCGCATAGTAGTAAATATACTATCAGGTTTAGTGCAATCACAAAACGCACTACATAGCTTACACTCGGTGTTCGTACAATACCAGTTTCTCTCCTCATACGAAGACGTATCAAAAGAGAATGAACAAACTGCTTTAATCCCTCAGAAAAATTTTGATTTTGGTTTCTTTTGTATATAATTTTGTTCTTGACTAATTTTAATTACATGTGTAGCATTCCTGTAAAAATGATTCAAGCTGACGTACAACATTATCCCCATTGAGAGACGTCATCAGCCACTTCTCCTTCAACTTTAAACTTTTGTCAATTGTTTTCCAATTTATAAATGTAAAAAATTCTGCATCTTATAAATATTCTTTCATCGTTTTCTTAAATTGCCTATCATGTTAACAATAATTACAAGACATTTTTCAGATAATTGATTGAGTCGTACGCATCTTTATTGCCGACTATTTTTATTTGGGACTTATTTATTTGACATCTTTATTTAATCTTTGGCTTTCTTTGTCAAACACATTTCTGGTCCATGTTTCAGTAATTAGTTTTGAAAGTCAACGTTACTGGGCTTTTCATTGTTACTAATCAGTGAACTCGAAATGAGATATTTGCAAGAATTAGCCACCAACTTATCCAAGAAAAATGAAGGTGACCTCCCTTCTAGCATGCTTGTCAACAAATACGATTGTTGAAGTTATTTTTGTGAAGCTGTGGTATCTTAGAGTTTTCTTGTACAAGCCTCACGATGAAACATAATTTGAATGTATTCAAACTTTCAGAGGCGTTAAATGTTCCAAGTGTAATTATCAACATCTTTTGCTTTGTTGGTAGACCTTTCACCTTATTTTGTGAATAGGCACAACAAGTATTAAAAAGTTCATCATAATTTCACCAAATTCGTATACTCCACTTGTTTCGTATGCTTCGTATGCTACATGTACCATCATTTATATACAATGTATAATATATACGACACACCTCTTTAGTTATACATATTAAACAACACATCGAAAGTCCTTGTACAATATTTTCCAACCACTTCTTGAGAATACAATACGGTACAAGTGTAGTTATCGAACGAGTTAGTTGTTTTTCAGCCAACAAGGTCATATCAAATCATTATTTCATACTTTGACATAACAATGTAATCTACGAAATAATAACATCAAATGCTACATTCAGTACGTACCTGTCATGTGAATAATTGAACACTTTTGATGGAACTATTATGTCGGGATAGTTATATCGCTCCAATTCAAATAAATTCCGAATAAATGAACAATACACAGTACAGGCCTAGTAGCTGAATTGATAATATGATATTAAATAAATGGCCACGCTGTATCGCGTCGAAATAGAAAGCAAAGACAAAATTACCGGGGAAAAAAGTAATACAATAATTTCTTGAGACTTATTTTTCCCTCTTTAATAGTAGAATTAAGATCACAATGCACATTCAACTTGTCCCAGTAGGCCTACTAACGTCGGTTGGACCACTTTTAAGGAATACGAGTTATACGGAGGTATAAGGTTTTGAAACCCGATCTGAATAAACTGGAAATATATATTACGGAACATAATATAAGTTCAAGAGTATAGGATATCAACTGAATTCAAGTTGGGCGTGGGTTTGAGTCCCGCATGAGGCATGCATTTTGGTGTACATCATTAATCTATCCGCTCATTCGTAATACCAAATAACCCAGCTATAGGTGGAATAGTTGAGCAACCAATAGTCATTATCGTTATCGTTTGTTTGGATCACTTTCGAGGTATCTTTCGGTGGGCCTGCTGATTTTTGACATTTTGTGTGTGTATAATATCGAAACTTTATACAAAATCATTTTTACCCAATTGAGGCTATGAATGAGGAAGATCGTTTGGACGGGGTACAACAGGAGCGATCCTACCCTCCCATTTTAATTATTTAAAACCAATTGACTTTCACAACGGGACTGCGCTATTTGTGACCATAATTTTCCGCCGCAGATAAATTTATTTCAGTTTCCAAAAGTCCGGAACACACTATGAGTAAAAACCGTTTTTGTGATATATCCAGTATTTGGTATTAGGAGTAAACAAAATACACGGTTGTTGATATCCAAATATATTTTTAGACGAGCTTTAGCGAGGATTCAATTTGACATACTGAAAAAAATTGGTGTTCGTTTTTATGTTTTTTTTTGTTTTGTTTTTTTTTATGTTTTTTTGTCGGTTCTCCAAAGGTCAAACGGCTACAGCTATCAACTTCAAACTTTTTTTCGTCATGGTTCCTCATCTAACTTAGATCTGTATAGTTTTGTGGCATTATCGGGTGGTAACTTTTTTTTTTATGAATTTTAGAAATTTCAAAAATCCCCATTAGAATAACCCGGAGGAAAATACTTGAAAAATCAAAATTTTTCAAGACCTCTCAAATTTTCGCCGAATATAAAGGAAACTATTAAGCACATTTTGAGAGATTTTTCGCAGCAATCGGATGAGAAATAACGAAGAAAACGCATTTATAAAGCATTTTCCCATCAATTTAGGCTATTACGGGAACCAATTAAATCTATAGCAACAAGTGTCACCAATTAATTCAAAACGATTGAAATGAATGAAGAGGAAGGCCGTGACATAACTGATTCTCGTAAGGTTTTTGAACGTTTGGAGTGATCCAAGGTCTGTAGATGTAGATTGGGTTGACAAATTATTTTTCATTCTAGATTTCTATACCCCTAAGCTCGTCTAACAACGCGCATCCCGCGTTTTCCTAGTATTATTATTTCAATATGTTTCATTAATTTTATTTCATCACAGATTTTAAATATAGATATATTTATTGTACACCATTCGAGTATACTTTCACATCAGTTCTTCACTCTCTCTCTCTATATATATATATATATATATATATATATATATATATATATATATATATATATATATATATATATATATATATAAATATATATATATATATATATATATATATAATGATTTTTAAAACTGTTTAAAAATTGCGACCTCCCCCGGGACTTGAACCCGGATCTCCAGATTGCCGGTCTGACGCGCTACCCATTACGCCAGAGAGGAAGATCTTCTTGAACAGTTTTATTTGTTGATATCTTTCGTACAGTCGTATACGAAAAGATATCAACAAATAAAACTGTTCAAGAAGATCTTCCTCTCTGGCGTAATGGGTAGCGCGTCAGACCGGCAATCTGGAGATCCGGGTTCAAGTCCCGGGGGAGGTCGCAATTTTTAAACAGTTTTAAAAATCATGAATTATAATAACCTACTGGTGGTCAACCAGGAAGCTATTGAAATCATATATATATATATATATATATATATATATATATATATATATATATATATATATATATATATATATATATATATAAGCCTACATATAATATATTCACATATACCGTACACCAGCATGTAAATCAGATTAAACAAAACAAATACTCAGCCAGCATAGTTGAAATGTTCTCAACGTTATAACGGGCTCATTCAATACAATCCAGTAGCAAGTTTGGGACGCGGAAATGATGAACGCGTTTTTTTATAAACGCTTTCAACCAACGTTGTTCAGAGCGTCAGACGTACAAAAACATGATCTAATGGCTATTCCGTGTAACGTAACACCCTTTGTGGTGAGCTACTTAGAACGTCAACTGATGGCTCAAGTTTCCTATAGCCAAGTTATACAATCATTCAACCTTTTATAAAATGTCATCATTGAACGAAAGAGCCGAAGGTGAAAGGACACCTTCGTCATGGTAGATTGAGTTCTAGCTGTCACAACTCCCTAGAGATATTGTTTGTCCAGACCGCAAAGATCACTCCTCCTATCACTCCCTACTGCTCCCACCCTGCTGGTCCCAGCTCCAGAATAAGATGTTTGGGATGTATCGGGAAACAGGAATCACGACAGTCTACCGCTGCAATGTGACTGTGTTTAATCAGGAAGAGTGTATGTTAAAGTTATATCTCAGTAGAATATGTTTTTTTCATTCATTTATGACATTGGGTGACGCACCGACGCATTCTTGATAATTACTGAAGCGTGATTTACAAGGGTCGAGATCAAGGGTTGATCTAAGCCACCGATCGAAACATTAATCCGTGTTCAGCATGTTCTAATGACGTCGGTATACAAGATGCTAGTAAAATGAGTTGAAACATTAGTCCTCGCAACTAGAGCCGTTCATAAAACGGTTCTTTATAAAAGAAATTCCCAATAAAAGGTTGTTCTTGACACAAAGACTTCAAATGTAACTTATCCTAACTTCAATTGAGTTTGTATCGATTTTTGTTGTGTGGCGAATGATTCACCAAAGAGGAGTTTGAAGTGTGGAAGAGTTTGTTAATTGATATTGAAATAGTGAATTATAATTCAAATGTGAAGATAGTGAGGCTGTTTCTACAAAAATGAAACTTTCAGGAGTGATATAATTTCAATTCATGATAATTATTAATTGAGTTGCAATGCTCAAGTTATTTTCTTACGTTGGTGATCTAAACAAATTACAAAATATCATTATTTCGATCATCTTGAGACGTATATGATATGTAGTATATAAATATTCAACTTATCTATAGTATAACTTTGTGTAAAATCAAGAACATCGATTTGTAAAATATATAATATCTCTCAGAATGAATGATATATCATTCGAATTTCTACGACATAGGCCTATACTGACATATAAATGGAAGAATATAGACAATATTTCATACAGTAACTTCCTGTGACAGCGTCCATTTCCATCTAGATTAAAATCTTCATCATTAAATTCCCCGGCCAATCTCCCTGACTCATCCGCCGTTCATCACAGCTGTCATCCAGTACCTCCACACAATTACATCACGATCACTCTTCCCTCACATTTCGGCGACATTCTTCCATCGGGGGGAAGGGAACCGTTGTTCCTCCCCATCCCGGCAATAGGAAGGAGGAATCAGCCGCGCGCTAACCTATTGATCGCACCCACTGTGCATGCGCCAACCATTGCCGAACGGAAAGCGGCGGCAACGACGTCGTTCCACCACTAACATTGCCTCGTCCCAGCTAAGAGCCTGCTGTAGCCGACACCGGTATAGAGCGGCGCGGTGCTCCACCTGGCTCCAACTCACACACTGTGCGATAGTAACGACACCCGACCGGACAATGGGCGGACCAGCGGCAAACAAACAAACAGTCTGAGTGACACAAACAGAGGCTGTGATTGACACTGTTCGGCAATATGTCTTCCAAACGTGTCATTAGATAAAGTGTGTGTGTGTATGTGTTAAGAACTGTTTTACTTTTTATTGTGCGTGTTTCGATAACGTGACTGCTTGTCGAGCAACGATTGAACGAAATCGCGTATCAATCAGACAATGTTATGGTTTAAAGCTCGCAACGAATCATTGATTCCGTGTATGAACTAATCAATCAGTCATAAGTACTTCTTCATATACTTCATCCCAGGACCTCGATTAATTATAGACGTGTTGTCCACTACGAGTTATATAGCTCGGTATCATTGGATTCAGCTCAGTTGGGTTAGGAATGTTCAAAGCGAATCATTGTTCAGGGTGATTGTGGAAGGGAAGTTATAGTTCAGGAGTAGACATGGGAGAACTATAATAATAAAGTGGTCACAAAAATAGGCGACGATGGGGAAACCGACGCCTCCCGAGGATTTGATTATTCCCCCGCAGGATTCACGTATCTGTGGGACAATATGCATGTGTCAGATGACCGCGGTGTTGAGCAGCGTGGCTCTTGTCTACCTGACTGTCGCCGTTTACATGCCGACCATGCGGGCGTTCCAATCGGGCATCAGCGAAATACCGGCCATGTGTACCACTACCCGGAAATGGAATCGTGACACCTGCGAATGGGGTACATGCGGTGAGTGGTGCTTGAGCAAGAGCTCGGGAGCTTGCATCCAAATCAACGTCAACCTCCGTCGTAACGGCTCTAGTTTACTATTCGGTAACTGTACGAACACGGCCAACAAGACTTGTTACGGGATAGACCAGGAGAACGCGAAGAAGAGCCGATGTATTGCGGACGAGTGTAAGAATCTCACGGGCACGTTCAATTGCACGATGGGTATGTGTATCAACATCACTGACGCGTTCGAGTGCATCTTCATGGAAGTCGACGCTCAGTTGAAATGCTCAGGTCGACGTGGTAAGATCACGTGTCAGGAAATCAACGGTTTACATACATGTGACAGAGGGACTTGCGAGAAAATACTGCCACCCTACAACTGTGACCGTCGATGTACCGGTATACCAACACGTAACAAAAACATGATATTATTAAGTGGCGACAAGGTTTACCTCTCTCAGTGCCAGAGAGCGGTCGTGTTAGAGACAGGAGTGGAAGTGTGGAATGAGGATCAGGATAATATTCTAATGGCGTCCTGTTATTCTGTAGTAGATAACGGGAATGGTTTCGAAGCTACTGATTGCATTAACGGTTCAATACTCGAGAAGGAGGCTCTGGAGGACTTGGCTAACTTCACCTATTTGAGTTATTTGAGTGTTGTCAATACGGTTGCCCTAGATAAAACCCATCAGGTTGCTCCTCCAGAGATCGATCTCCTTCTCCGCAACGAGAGCAATCTCCTCATCAACATGGAAGGATGCGTCAATACGCTCAAGGACGAATGTAAAGAGTTCTTCAAGGAATACGGGAAAGATGGCTCTGACCATAACGCCAGAGCCCGTTTTCCTTGTTTCTATGCGGATGGCGACATGTCCAAGGTAGTGGTGAGGTTTGACCTTGAGGGGACTTACTACCACTTTCTGTTCGCCTCGATCGTGCCGTCCGTCCTGTTTGTCGTGTCGTGCACGATCTTGGTCACGTGCCAGAGGACGGTGGAGGTTGGCGATGACGCGAAGATGCGGTTCAAGGGATTCAAGGCGGCGAACATCATACTGCCACCGGGAGAGAAAGGAGGTTCGCTGAATGATCTCGGCGATGGTGGAGGGAATTCCGTCATGGCCCTCTGAGATCCGTCACGTAAGATATTAACATTATGTCTTTGAACCACCCAATCAATTAAGAGAATAGCTGTGACGGCGAAATGTACGTTGATATGTTTTGATATAGGAACAAAATTGGCGCTAAATGGTATCGAAACAACATGCAAAATGATTTGAATGCCCATTTCCGAATGTGATACTTGTACACTGAATGCTCAAGTTTGAATTATGAAAATTAACAGGTCTTCATCTCTTTCAATTCACTCTTTGAAGAACAGTAATTATACAGCACTGACGACGTTATGTCATAATCATTCAGCTTTTCTGTACCACACTATCAACTATATTGATCACCATCTTTGACATAGCTCAGTCTCAAAGTAAACAAGTCTTTAATCAAGTAAATACACCTATATTCATCATGCTACCAATTCTACCCTACCCCTATTACCATATCATAATCATCAACGACAACACGACCCGTATAATACCGTCTCATTTCCCGCAGAGCGTATCTATTTTTCATCCCTAATAAGAATGCTCGAGATGTATACGTACAGCCTCCCCGATGACACGTTGCCATGGCGATGGAGCAGCAATGACGTCAGAGAGCAACCCCTGACTGACGTCATCGTATCGCAACGGTAGGAAATAACAGCAGCAAGTTAGACGGAGCGACGCGGATATTGGATAGTTAACCTAGTGGGACGTCGACAGTGGATTGCGTTATAGGCATCACCACGTGTGTCTAGTTAGTAGAAGACGAGGGTGGCCAGTTTTATTGATGAATCAATGGAACATTTACATATTATGTGTTTCTAATAGAGATAACGTTAAATATGTTTTAGGGAGAAATTTGAAAAGTAAAACTTTTCATTAAAACGATTTCTTGAACGGTTATATCTAAATGATGGCAATATTAGTTTGAAATATTTGAAATTGAAATTGAAATTTTAAATTTTGAAGTTCTCAATGAGAATTTACAATTTACCTACGTCTATAAGAGACTCACTTCACTAGCCAATAATATCAGTTTTACTGTTTTATATTTTATTATTTTCATACTCAGTATTGTCATATACAAGCTGATAAAACTAGTAAAACATTTGAAAATGAGAGTATGGCCTACAGACTGTGGATGGAATGCTGGGTTGAAATTTGTTCTCCTTATCACTGTCAATATGTATTAATCATATCTTTGTTACTCCATTATTTGAAATCAACAAACTATAAATACGCTTCAACTTTCTCTCATATTTGTTATTTTGCAATCTTCAAATATCATCAAATAAAAATTCGTTCCATCGAAAAGTACAAATTTGAAAGCGAGGCTATAAAATGTCGAACTGTGTTTCAATATCATTCTACTTGGCACGTGTTGCTCACAATATCGCAATCAGAGCTACAACGATATGTTTAGTATAACTCGAGCCAGATGTAAAAAACGTATTGATGAGAAGCGACAAGGTCTTCTACTTTTGTTACAGTTGTTTGCTACATACGTGATTGCCCAGAGGTATCAATTATTTCAGAACGATTGCTGAATCGGCAACACATTCGAAGCACAGGGATGAGTCGAGATGAGGGATGTGGGGATGAGTTTTCGAGTTTGTAGCTGTTAAATGAGTATGGACCATCATTGAAATTGATCACAATTCATGAATATATATATATATATATATATATATATATATATATATATATATATATATATATATATATATATTGTGTGAAATATTGTTTTCGGGAATACCATGTGTATTGAAATTAGAAAAACAAGTAAATATGTTTTCCCTACGTTTCAGCATGTTTGACAAGACATCGACAAGAGCACAAGAGATACCGTTTTTTCATTGTTTTACTGTTATCTTCTTTTTTCAAATGTATAGTTTTCCGTTCTTTTTATAACAATACTCTGAATATTGTCTGATTTTAAATTAATAAGCGATCCCTTAAGAATGGCATGTCCAAACATGCTGAAACGTAGGGAAAACATATTTACTTGTTTTTCTCATTTCAATACACATGGTATTTCGGAAAACAATATTTTACATAATAATAAGGAACATGAAAGTTTAAAACATCATATATATATGTATATATATATATATATATATATATATATATATATATATATATATATATATATATATATATATATATATATGTATATATATATATATACATATATATGTATATATATATATATATATATATATATATATATATATATATATATATATATATATATATATATATATATATATATATATGTATTATGATTCTATATATCTATATATATATATATATAGGATTAAATATATATAATAAAAGTATAGACATCAGCGAAACATCTGTAAATGTATACCTTATATCAACAGTTGGACGCTTTCTGTAGAAGAAAACACTTTCGTAACATTATAATATCAGCGTTTAATACCGAATAAAACGCGAATATAGTAAATATAGTCAGATTCACTCACCATGAATACAGCTTTTATTTGGACCTATATAGGTATCAATAATGTAGCTGAACCAAAAGTCCACGAAACTCTTGGATCGGTAGGGCCTACATGTAGCATGGTGTGTTCTTCTTACCTGCACAAAGAAAAAAAGTTGTCAGCAATCGAATAAGATCACACAGAATGGAAAAAATGGAACATGATAAATTCTGTAACAAGAAGTGAATCGAGCCAGGATTCTATCTCGAACACAAAATAGAAATGATCGAACAAACACAAATATGGCTGAATGATTACGGCGGAACTATTCCAAACCTTCAACTATGTTGTGTTGATTGATAACACTATGGAAATAAGCTCGAAATCAGGCATTGGCCATGGGCGTTGATTCGAAACGTGAACGTAGAGATTATATATATACACATATATATATATATATATATATATATATATATATATATATATATATATATATATATATATATACATATATATATATATATATATATATATATATATATATATATATATATATATATATATATATATATATATATATATATATATACTCATGAATTGATTTTAACGATAATACAGTGGAATGAAAATATATATGGGCCTATATTGAATAACGAGATACCAAAGAAAATCGCTGGTTGAAAGCATCGGAACATAATTGTTGGGCCTATAACAATGATGAACGTGAGTAAATCAGTGACCCGGCACCACCACCCATTAGACCAAGAAAGTTCTATCGACAGTTTATTCAACAGTTCTATTGCTGATCGATACACGGCACCTCCAACATCACTTCGAGAGAAAGACAATAAAGACGTGTAATTTACATTCTGAATACGTTTTCATTGTTAATGGAGAATAGAAGTAAAATAAACACACCCATATCTCCAAGTCCATTCATTGTGTGTATATACAATTATCAACCAACACAACCATATAACTACATCATAGATTCTTCATGAGCAACGCATCGCAATTAGATACTTGGTTGGACAAATTATCAAACTTGAGTTCACGTTTTATAAGTAATACGTGCACATTAGAGGACTAATTCCTTATGAAAACCACATGAAAGGGAAATCAAGTTTTTTCAAGCCATGAATTCTCATTAATTATTACTTTTTGCTATCATAAAAAAACAAGTGGAATACCAACCGTATATTTGAGTGCTCATTTTGAATGATTTGTCTGAAGGATGAATATATAGTATGTAAGTACTACTCGCATCACAAATTTCCATTTCACTTCATATCAAAATTATCAAATCACTCATAAACTGCAATTATTAGTAAAAACCAATGACAATCTTTGTTGGTAGATCTAGTTCACTGTTGCTATGGTTACGATTGCTCATTTTTGATACCGTACTTCAAATAATTATAATGACGTGCCTTATAACTAGCACTGAATATACATATATACTACATGGTAATCGATGAGATTGCACACAATATTCATGTCTACGATCTACGTCATAATCAATCGATAATACAAACTTTGTTTCTTATCAACATCGAAATCTTGATATACAATCATTGTTTTCAAATCAAGGTCAAGGATATGAGTTGGTGAGACCGTTTTGAGACGGCAACTCTCAGTTTTCAGACTTCGAGGTGGTGTTGTGACCAATAACAACAAACTAAATTACTAAAATGATATGAATAATATATAATGGTTGGGTAATTATGAATATATATATATATCGTTTTTTGGAGGCTCATTTCTTGGTTTATTCCTAAATATCAAATATTATATTCCTAAATAGTAATTAATTACTTCATATATATAAATATATATATATATATATATATATATATATATATATATATATATATATATATATATAAATATATATATATATATATATATATGTATATATAGATATATATATATATATATATATATAAATATATATATATATGTATATATATATATATATATATATATATATATATATATATATATATATATATATATATATATGCGTGTGTGTGTTTATGTATGTATATGATAACAATGATGCAAACTGTACAACATGTCTAATGTAGGCATACTTTATAGCACGATAATAACGTATAATATTCACATATACCTCCAAGAGCTCTATGGATACAAGCTCCGATCCGCATACAATTTGTGAGCGAGAATTGTATCCACACGCCCCTGTTTGAATGTTTTCATCTATGGGCAAACACGAGAGGGAATTCTGTGATAAACTGTTTCAACAGATTTTTAATCACTACAGGTCTAGAGAGAGAGAGAGACAGAGAGAGAGAAAGAGAGGGAGCCTGGCGCTGTTATAACTCCATGTTATATCAGGATTTGAAGCGAGACAGAGCGATCGCCTGCATATTGATTTACAAGCCGTGGAAACATTTCGATGTCCCACTTTTTAGCAATAAATACTCGACATAAAACTGGCATTTCGGACAATCGATTCAATTCATTCAAGTTATATTAAATAATAACAGAAAGCCATGCAACGATATAGCATGATACTTGACGTTGGCCATACTAACAGAACAAATTTAAAAGGTTTAAATTACAGAATTTCAGAGATTTTAATCTACATAACCACTGGGATATAAAAGAATCGTATTATTGGACCATTTCCTGCTATACTTGTCAAAATTGAAACCATTGACAATGTTGAAACATTTTGACCATGCTAATATCGTATTTATCAGTTAACATGCTGGTTCACAAAACAATGGTTCAAGATGATAGAAAAATTGTCTGAATATTGAGTTGTGGTTTTCATTTTTGACAAGGAAAAATCAGGAGAAAAACCAATAGTACGCTTCTATTAGAATAAACCGTGGTACATAACTCTTGTTTTCTGATTGAACACTACCACTTCTTGCAATTAATATAGTAGTTCATATAAGTTACATAGAATAATATAACAGAGTCATCCTTCTCCTCCAGAATTCTCCTTCTACGAGAATTAACGGTGGCCATACTAGCTGAATTGAAGTGAACATTGGTATAAATACAGTAACTTAGCCTACATTTTCTTTTGGACTTGATGTTGTGTAAGAGTGTGTTAATCCCCAGTAAGTTATATCCCCTATCATTAAATCTCACGTTAGGTTGTGCCACTATTCACGTGGACACGAGATCAATAAATCTATTGTTACAGAAAAACGTGCTACGTAACTGGAAGTTAACCATGGGCTTGACCTAATAATTCATAGGGGCGTGCTCACAAGACAGTTCGATATAAGACCTATGAAGTCTATAACTGGCATAAAACAAATTATAGAATTTATTTCATTATATGCTTGAAATGCTTGAAAATTAAAAAGAAAACAGAAGAGTGAGATTTTTCAAATATCTCTTGTTCAAGTTTTCATATCAATAAAATGATGAGTACATAATGAAATGCGGCCACTATTCACGAAAGTATGTAAGAACATTATCAATTTGTTTTCAATTTCGAAGTAATGAATTATATGTGCGATGAGTATTTTCCATCAGTTTATTTTCCAATCAAATCCCAGTACTTTGCTATACTTGGTTTACAAAATATTCTTCAGGAGATATCTTCCCTGGAATTCATATCTCTTTTTCTGGATGTATAGGTAGTGGAAATCCATTTTATAGACTTCATCGACTTTTGAATAAAAACCATCTCTTCCAATAAAATCGAACAACACGGTGTAATTTTCAATCGAATCCCTACCGGGATCCCAACCACATACAAGCAAACAATCAGCGGGTTCCTCCCCCCCCCCCCTCCTCCCCCCTCAATCACCCTCTCACCCAGCCTTCCGTATCACGGGCCTTTCTCAAAGCGAAGCTGAAAGAATTGCCAAAATGTTGCCTGTTTGACACACGCCCATTCTATACGCAACCCACCCCATTATACGCAACGCAATGTTTCCCTCAGAGCTAGGCACTGTTTCTACTAGCGCGAACGCGAGAGAGCGAGAGAGAGAGTGGTTCTCTTGCAGACGGAAACTGATCAATATGAATTTGCCGCAGTAGTAGGTGCCTAGACGAGGCCGTGACCTGCCCTTACCGGTAGCTCGGTGCACACGACACCACTGTGTTGTGCGGGTAGTATAATCATGGGGGTATAAACACGTGACATTGATAGAAGACAACTGTCACGTTAAAGAGAGAACAGTGTGGGAAATATTAAATTTTGAAACAAAATGGCCGAAACGAAATTTGAATTATGTTCTAATTGTTATGTATAAATTATTGTATTGTTGAAATATGAAAATATGAACGTGAGAATTCAACATTTCCATTCTACATGAAAATATGAAAAAAGTAAGAAAAGTTGTATTTTTATATTTTTATTTTTATGTCGAAATTGCCGTTACTGTATACCATACATCATCCGTTTGAAAAAATGTAAATCAATGGGGAGTCCCGCATAGGTTGTCATCATTGCCAACATTCATACTAGAAAATTACTTTGCTGTTGGTTGAATCATTTAGCACTAACCTACATCAAAAAAGCTGGTTCATATAAAATTCGGTTTTCCAGTAATTCGAATTTTCATTGAAAACGTGAACAAAAGATACTATTATATAGAAACATTGACAGATCAATCCTATGAAAAATTAATTGCTATACTATATCTATATAAATCTATAATTATTATATCAGCAAAGTATCAACAAACATGCCCTACCTAGATTGACGATTAATATTCCGGAAATGTATTTCCTCTGAACTATTCTCATTAATGAATCAAAAATCAATTTAAGCAAACAGAATCCACTTTCCAAGTTGCTCAATTAAGCTAATGCAGCCAAGTCTTTACTTTCGTAGCAGTTACTGACGTAACTGAGTACATTGTGGAAAACAATTACGGCAAGCTATACCGCAAACACATCCTAGAACGACTGATGACTGACCGAAACACTCGACCGACAATGTATATGGATACCGAAGACGTTTGATCGGGATCCTCAACTAACGCAGCACGACCTGTGTCTGTTTACTCTTGAGAGACGACAGTTACTTCAAAACAATTAACGCATTTTCGCTAAAAACACAGAGAGCACAGAAAAACTGTATTTTTAATCTCATAATATAGAAAATATTTTACATAAATTAATTTCCATGAAACTAAAATCCTTGAAGAAATGAGAGTATGTGATGAGGAAAATTCAGAACATTCAGTAATTTAGAGCAGGCCGCAGTCAATTTAGTGGTATATCAGAAATTCATGAACAGTAAGTCATAAGATGACGTTTTTAAATACATGCACAACGGAATGAATTATGCCTATTCAGTTAAAGATGCATCATTTTCAAATATTAAACAATATTGATCAATATTGAACATTACACCGTTTTCAATAACTACAAATTACAAATTACAGAACATAAAATCAATATAGTTGGGCCTAAAACGCAAACTACTCGATAGAAGTGTTGAAAGATGTGTTTCCACCAAATTACAATCATGGTATTTTGATAACTTGACAAGTTATCCCCATGAACGCAATCGAATCCATTGTCATCTAATACGTCTAGAGGCCGTTTAGCCAACACATAACTCAATTGATTTGAGATTTAATAACATGCAATAACATAATGATAGCATGAAATCCTCGGTAGTTTGAGCCACTCCCAACGCGTGTTGACTTAACAACGTCCAACAGCCAAATTACACATATGCACACATACATAGATCTACATATGCGTTATACAAGAAGGTCGGCCGGCGCTGATGATGGATCATTCATCAAGGTGTAACACGATAATGTTAGGATTGGCCTTACGTGTCAGCTAATGGACCAGGGCACTATTAACTACCTTCCACAAATTTAGTTTGAATTAACTAATGTTATGTAATTGAAAATATTAATTTACATGGCTTTTTTAACAGTTCACGGTATTTCTTACAATATTTTCGAATTCATTATAAACATCTTTTAAATGTTTTGTTTAAAATTCAAATACAATATTTGATCAAGAGAATCAAGAATTTGAATTATCGAACGACAGTATTTTAACAAATTATACATACATCAGAAAGCGAACGTTAATATATGGGATATCGTAGAGAAAGAAACCCGGCACCTCCACCAAATATGTATAATGTATAACTATTGAGTATAGATTATTGGTTTTGAGCAAGAAATATGATGATTTATCATAAAATATATGATTTTTTTGATTATACACTGTGACCCTATACTAAAAACGAATCATTCCCAAATTTTTTTTTTTTTTTACTTTTCAAGTGATCAATTTTATTTATCGCTAAATAATTCAAATTGATAACTACCGAAAAAACAAGACAAATCCATGACTTCACAACCTGACATCCGTGTGGTAAAATCCGTAATCTCAACTTCTATAATACACGGAAGAAGGTTCTAATCACATACAGAATCTAAGAAAATAAGACACGAGCTTCTGCTATTTGTGATCACAGTCTTTACTTCGGGATGACCGACAAACCAACGAGGTTTCAAATAGGTTTCCCGTCTTATTTTCAACAAGAAAACAAATATGGTTCGTCCTTTGTCTGAGAATAGAACGGAGGTATATGACTACTTAAGTAACCACTAGCGAGATTGGTCACGCAATAAGTTGAAAGAAAACAGTAGGTTAAGATTAGCATAGAATACAGGCGAGCATTTTCCTAGAAACATAATGTAGAAACGACTGAAAGAAATAGATTTAAGCCTTGAACAAACTTCAAAGTAGTTATTGGAGAAAATTATTGAGAATATCTTTCGTGATTCCATTTCGTACATCTAAAAAGTGAATAAAATATGAATGTCATAAATATGTGAATTTTCATAATATTCGTGAAATTTACATACTGGAATTTGTATACAAATTCGAAGCATTTCAACATATGATGCATGCTAAAGGATGATAATATGGGGTGATGATGATGATGATGATGTGGCCCTACTAGATGACCTCCATTCATGCTCAATGAATAAAATTTTGAAATTTCCAATTCCAATTTGAATCCAAATTTAGATTTCACAGCTTTATTATTGTGTATGTAGTTTGTACGCAAGTATCAAATATTCGTAACAAAAATACTTTTACGCGCGTTCACATTAAAATAACGCGTACCGATTATCTGTGTTCTTCTCACGTATAATTATACGTGTAAATTATGCGGTTGTAGTGTTTTCCTAGTTGGCGGGTACGTAAGTTTCATTTCTTCATCGGTACGATAGCAAACAAATCGCAGAGTGAGACGATTCAAGAATAAAACGAATCTACTACTACACTAGATGTTTTCTGAAGCAGTCGCTAGAGACATGGTATATCGCCAAATAATTGTCAATACCGGTCAATGGAACCTTGGTTGTTCCACCACAGGTATAGCGTGTGATGCCCGAGCGTTATGGGGTCACGTTTTATGAGGGGGGGGGGGGGGTGCCACCCAAATTGCTCCGGCATATTGAAGCGGGCCAACAACGAGGTTAAATCAAACAATTGTCATTCAAGAGCGGAATTTGTTCAGATATAAGTCAGCCGGTTGTTTTCCAACTGAGGATTGAATATTAATTAAATAAACATTAGTCGAGGAACAGAAAAATATGAGTTACCAGAGGTGATGGCAAGACAACTGACTAATTATTGCTTAATTCAAACTTTTTTCAGTTGTAGAGTATATACCAGTGAAAATGTTCTCAATTCTCAATTATGCGAGTTATTAATTTCAATGTATGTCATTGTGAACTTTCAAACTATCAGAAAGATTGTGTACTTCAATATCAGAATTAGCATTCATTATGATAGCAATTGAATTAATATAATTAATTGTTATTTTTTCTGTTAGTTGTTGTATTTAATGACAACTATCAGAGGTCACTATCAGAGAATCGAGTTTTCAATCTATTGGTGAATCATGACGCTATTAGATTTATAAATGGTAATTGAGAATTATCTCAAAATCTTCGGAGTCAGTTGTACGGAATTTTGATTGGATATCAATTATATAGTTAATCATTATAGTTAAGATATGGACATAACGTGAGTACCAAGAGTGATATCAAGTTCATTCACCAATGATTACTTTATTAACTAATGATTAATTGATACAACCAGCTCTCATATATCATGATTCATCGTGTGAAATAATATAGTATATGAACGATAAAACTCATATCAGAATTATTCAGTTTCTGAATAGAATAGCTTGCCGTAAGTTTTCCTGAAATCACACAAACTCGCCTTGAATTCTCCAAGTGCCAGTAAACACTGTAACTAGTTGACGTGATAAATAGGACTAAATAAATAGGACAGGTAGGGACTGGAATGGGCTTAGTAGAAATGTTTTTGAAGGGGATGAAATCAGGTTAAAGTTATTCCGTCAGAGGGTTAAGGAGATGGTGGGATAGGGGTACTTAGGGAACTTGCCACCGCGCATTTATGTGCATTTGCAAGAGTTAAATAATAATAATAATAATAATAATAATAATAATAATACGGCTTCACATCGTGTACTTATACTTGTATATTCACATCCAGAGCAGCGAATACATTGATAACTTCTATAGCCTATAGTATTCAAGCGCGATTGGCCTGAAAGAGTGTCTGTATGAGAAAAACCGTTGAACAATTGATTGGGTAAAGAAAGAGATGCGCGATTTTCTTCCTGGACTGATTATTATGTACCATCTGATTATTAAATGCAACTACATAACTAGACTCATCAATTCTCAAGAATACATGCAACTAAAATTCTTAAATGATTCTATTCCTATAACAATGTACTAATATAGCTCTCTTTCTCTTTGTTTTTCCAGGCATTCCCCTTCTGCACGAGAGCCCAGTACACCAAGTATTCCCGCAACAGGAAAACTAAGACATCGGCCAGTTTAAGATTTACCAAACAACAACAACAGCAACACCATCATCTGCGCACTCACTTCAGCTTATACAACACCGCACATCACCTTTTTTAACAAAAGAGAGAGACCGACGAAACCAGCTGAGTGACTCATCAACAACCGCGGACATCTTAAAGGCTACAAGAGGCCACGTTAAACGCAAAGGGGAACGCGTCATCAAAGAAATCATACTCGAAAATCGAGTTTACTATATACAAAGCATTAACAACAAGGACTTTTTTCTAAAATAGAAAAAATTGCTATATATATATTTAAAGTAGATGTTTGTGATTCCCCCATACAAAAATATATAATCAATATACCCTTGTGAATATATTTGATTGATGAATTAGAAATTTTGTGGTTTAGGCTCTGTTCCGTAGATTGTTGATGAAAAGGTTAAATTAGTGTTTAGGTCGTTATAAGCTTGAACACTACAAAATAGCACTTTCAAAATAAGCGCAGCTTCGTTTTCGTGATATTAGGAATTATTGTTATTGTATTAATATTTTTCAAAGAGAAAATAATAACGCTGATAATGTATTAGCTATTTGATAGACGTACGCGCTGTAATCAGTTCTACCGGTGATATTAACATAATTTTAGGACCCGAGTTAATCGAATCATTCACCATTGATCCCGACGAGAGTACCGTTATCATGGGGGCGGAGGGGGGCGAGGTGACGGGCGAAGACGTTCCCTCCCTCGTAGAAAAGGCCAAATTCTACACCTCATTATGTCTCGGCACCACCGCCATCGTATCTGTTTTCGCCTTTCTCTTCCTCATCCCATTCGTCGTCGATCCTGCCATCTCGACAATCATGGCCGACTACGATGCGATTCCGGTCACGTGTATGTCTGTCGAACATATCTACTCGGAGGGTATGCGAAATTGTTCGTGGTCCTCCTGCCGCGAAGGATGCACGACACAGGCTATACGATGTCACCAGATACTCGTCAACTATAGTATGGTGCCGTTCAGCAATTGGGGGAAACGAAACACGAGTTCTGTGATTTGGGACATTGCCGATACGAAGTTTTTCGTGAATACCGAGGGGTGTGGTTATCCACCTCGAGTTAACTGCTCGGAGTTTGCTAAACAATACGGACACGGTAATTTGTTCTCGGTGTTTCCATGTTATTATAGTCGTACATATCCGGAGATGGTCGTGGCGAGATACAGCTGGGATGCGAATCTGAGACATTTGATTCTGTCGCTGATCGTGCCGAATGTACTGTTCGGGGTGTCGATCGGCGTGCTCAGCTACTGGTACTGCCCGAGTTGTACTAGAGTGTGCAACAAGAAGGCATACATCGAAAAGTATCCGACCAAGGAAGAGTAAGTAGAACCGTTGGTGAAATGTATCCGAACATATATAATACAATTATGGTATAGGCATACCCTTTCCATGGAATATGAGATATCGCAATGTTACATTCGCATCTCTTATAAGTATGTAGGCCTATTTATACAACATGGATTGCATTTCAACTTTTACAATTAAACTTCATGTTTGCATGTAACGTATATGGCGAACGGCAAAAAAGAAATTAATTTTTAAATTGTATACCTTTAGATATATGGCACTTATTTCAACATGTATATCAAACATATGTAATATTAACTTTTTCCCTCAATCTCAAGGTTTATCCTGCAATAATCTCAGTGGGTAGCCTTACAGTGTCGCGATCCCAGATCACCTTGAATCTGCCATTTCAGTATAATCAGTATTCCTCATTACTTCAACTTTCTGACTGCTCACGATTGGTTGAATTGAAATCAAAAGGGTGTGCAAATATTAACGAACTGAAGATCCTACAACAAACACCGTGTTGTAACGGCGATTATTTGGGACGTCTAAAGCTTGATTCGTAGTATTACGGTCACACTGTTTTTTCCGTCTCGGCAAATCACATGAACCAGTCAGAAACTTTACGGATAGTTTCCGACTTGTTCATGTCATTTACCGGGACATGAACGTGCAACCAGGCACTTCAATCAGGCAATTAACCCTGTGAATTGTCCGTTTCTTCTCGAGAAATCGTCCAACACTGTGAACTGTTTGTTTCCTGTTCAGCGAACGAGACGAGGACGACTACTACGAGCAAGAAGAGTACTGACGCCAGGGAGGAGGCGACAAGAACAAGAAGCGACGTCCGAGGGGCGAAGTCCAACTCGAAGAGATGTCGTTCGCCGAGGACGAGGAGGAACACATCTACTATAACAACTATCAACTCCTATCAACCTGATTATTGCCTCGTTCGAAGCGCACATCTGCGCGTAATAAGCATGATAATAGGTCAAACTTCTAACAGTCAATGCGTTAGACCATTTGAAAAAGTCGCACACCTTCAACGTGAAAACAAAACTCTATTGCATCCGTTTGAAGGAATTCATTGAAATTTTAAATCTCTTACTAGACTATATGAAATTGATCGAGGAAACCAATTTTTATTAGATTTAACGAATCTTTATTAGATATTTGTTTTCAATCAAATTTAAATCTCAATTGAGTCACCAGATTCAGGTCAAGTCTCACAATCAGATTCTGTCAGAGTCATTGTTGAAATGTGTTATGAAATATTGATTAGACAATCGTTTTTATCAAAAATCTCTCGGTGCGAAAGGAAAAATAGTCCTGTAGAAACATAAATAACAACGAAGTAGCCACAAAAAACAAATACAAAATCAACACCAAATAAAAATAAATAGTCAGCTGATGAATGAAATGAAGTTACATTACATATAGAATCTTAAAAATAGCTCTACGATGGGAGTGCGCGAGGAGAAATATTATTCTACGAATCGATTCTTGAATCATAGCATTCATCTTTCATTTCAAAATCAATTCCATGTGTACTTTTTCAAATGGTCTAAATATCGTACTTATTACCTCACTTTTATCTTCTTCTCAATTCTAATAACTCGTAAGCCCTTAACTCAAGTGCCAACACCATTGCTAACTAGATTCAACACTCTCTCTTGACCCTCGCCTCTATCAGCGGGAAATGCTCGCTGCGGGGCCAGCCAAGTAGGCATGGCGTGTAACTGATTCGATACTCAAAACTAAAATAACTTAATTAACATTAGATTTAAGACACATAATGCTACGTATTTGGTATACGGTGAAATAAAGATCCAGCATTGTTTGAGTTGCATTGTTTTTTCAGTAATATGAAGTTATGTAGGCCTATTCACAATTGATGCGTCAATATATTTTCACCGTCGACAATTGAAAAAATATATTATGTATAACGTTATCGTAATATGTCAATCAAAATGACTATTTGAAATGTAAATCTTATGACGTATAGACAATGAATAAGAATCTGACAGGTTAAGAATAATCGTTGATCGATATTTGTAACTATATTACATTTAACCTCTACATAATTTCTTGTGAGTTTTGATAACAGCTGTGACAGCTATATTGGTATGATTGGGATCATTTGACTGGCAGTTCATAATGGCTCGTTTTTGAAGGATATACAAACCGGGGGAAGATTTTTAATAAGATTTAATATGTCAAGAAACTCAGTCTATTTCTAAAGTACAAACCAATTCGAAAGATTTTCAAATACGTATATCAAGATGGGTTTTAAATTATATTAATTGAGAACAATCTGTGATTGAGAATATACGAATGAATTTAGCAATACTGTAATAGCCTAAAAAGATCAATACCCGTTTGCTCAGAAAACTGTGCTATCAAACGTAACGTAACTATACTCTGAAAATGATGACATAATTATTTTGATTATAATCAATATAATTATGATGTTATTATAGTATTGGTAAAATATGTGGTAATAATGATGTCAGACTCTGCTGGATCTTTATCTCACGTAAACCGTAACATAAAATGCATATTCTTGTAAATAAAGATGTTTATATAATAATGCCTTTAGTTTGTAGGGTGTGACAACGCTGCAACATGGTCATAAGTATATATTAACAAAGGTATCATCATCTAGAATGGTTGTGAAGAAATTGGCAACACTGCAGTCCTTTTATAAAGGAATCGTGTGTATAATAAGCATTGCTTATAAAGAGAAATACCAATTATAAATACTACTATTAATTATAATAATAACAATTCATAAATATAATACTCTTTGAATGGCTGAATAAACTAAACCATGAATGCTTCTATTATAGATCATGAGAATTCTTCGTGAAAGACTTTATCCAACTAAGTTTATATGATAATATGAAAATCAAATTTGTTTTAGTAATTCAATTCATATGAACGCGTTCACCACTATCTTTTAACTTCATGACAAGTGATTCTAAATCACCGATTTAGTCTTGAAAGTAACTTCCTAGAGATAGAAATTGAGCTGAAGTTTCCATATAGTTCCATTAGTTATATGACGCAAATATTCCTCACATTACAATTTGCAGCTCACGTTTTCCCTCAGATATAGTCATAGAATCAAGTTTGTTCTTAAGACCACCATATTACAAGGTTTCCTCTACGATAATATTGATAACAATAATAATGAATAAACGTAGTCATCTAGAGCACTCGACACTTCGTCGTTTTACAATTATTTCACCTGAATAAATAATAATAATAATCGATCTAAAATGGAGCTAACGTGAGGCCACGTGATCACCACTAACAAAGCAATATCGCTGCCCTCTTACATATATGAATAAAAGAACTTACAGCTCAAATTACGAAATATATTCGAATAACCACGCCTCGATTGTTTTATAACATTTTCCCAAACAAACGTATATATTGTCTTCGTATTGAATTGCGAACAGCGAATTTGTTAACAAGTGATTATATAAAAATAGGATTGTTTTTTTGTTAACTCAAACCATGTTGAATGTAAATTGTGTGCAGCAAGACAATATACTATAAACGTAATATACCGCTGTTCTATTTATACCATATATTCAATGTGTGGTGTCGCTTATGTTCATAGTGGATAATTATTGTTTATTTAATATTAATACTTCTATCTTGTAATCCGCCTTCGACATATTTTATGAATAAAGTGTCAAAACTTGTGTTAACTAATTATGAATTTTCTATTCGTCTTACCACTACCCAAGCGCTGAAGAATTTCATGATATTGTTTTCAACTTATCCAAAGAAAAGTATGACTTGAAGGATAGCTATATTTCGATATAATTCGAAGAGTTTACACTTATTTGAAATTTTGAGCATTCAAGTTTCAGAGCGAAGTAAAAATAATCAGATATCACGAAAAAAATGTATTTCATAACCAGTGAATGTATGGAAGAACTTCACAATTGATTAATTACTGAAAGATCTGATTTTTTTCCTATTTTTCAACTTGACTCAGATTTTTTGTCATCCATCAAGTACGCGGTGATTATTGAAAAATATAATAGGCCTACCATGTCTTGTATTATATATGTTATCATACATTTTGAATAATTATGGTTCAAACTGTCATCATAATCTTGTAATTTTCGTCAGAAATTTCCGCTATACATTCAGATGATGAAAAGAGATGTAGATGTTCTCTTTTCTCTAGTTTGACCACGATATTTATATATATATATATGCAAATGTAATCGAAATCATTCAGTATCAAATTCAAGAATGGCATTTAAACTCACAAAAAGTATTCAACTTATTTCATTGGATACAAATATCACACATATAGTACGTACCATGAACAATTCGACACTATTCAAACTAACAATATGACTTTTGACTTACAAAAAGTGATCGATTCAAATATATATTACGCATCCTACCATCAACACTGTGACATTATAAACATGACTGATACCAATTAAAATACTGCGGATACCTCATCAATAATATGGTTAAAGACGTTGAAATAGTGAGAAATAAATAAATTGCTTCAAATGTAAAATATGAAATCCGGCACCTCCACCAAAATGCTAGTTAGAAGCTCATTATATTTGATCAAAATTGTTTTCTTTATTCGATTGAATGATATCGTACCTGTTTTACCTTCCACTTTTATCGAACTGAGGCCCGATCTACCCTCATCTCTCAGTGACATGAATAACACAAGTTGGCTCTTGAGATTCTTGTGCCGATACTCATAAAATGATCTGATAACATTCACAGATCATATTATTGGGCATCGTGTGCCAATAAGAAATGAATAAAGGTTTATAATTTCAATGAGAAGCCTGAAAATGAAAAAATACTTAACAGCAATCTGAAACCTATACTTTGCTGCAAGAAAACTGAATACGTATATATGATTAAAAAACAAAGTGATTATCCATTATTAGTAGAAAGTTTATTCAGTTTATTGAAGTTTGTTCCATTTTAATATAGCACCTGCCCGAATGAAATCTTCATTGTATTCTCATAGGGGTTGAAATAATTGAATGAATGTATATTCCACTTTAGCAGCACTCAGTGAGTCAATTTATCTATGTTGATGTCTTGATTTACTTCCAAAATAACAAACACAAACAGACCGATTACAGTTTCAATTGTACGGCTGAGTTATCAGGGCATGATTTACGATAAGAAATGTAACTATAAGCTATGATTTACAAGTGCTAAATTCTTCAAGTTAAAGCGAGATTATATTTTAAATAACAATGTTATTACAATAGTCTAGTTGATAGACGTGCTTCTGTGTGGATGCTAGTGAATACACACATACACTAACTGGAACATTGAGAACCATTACAAACAGTTATGTGTTTAGTGGAACAATTATTACAGTTAGTGATTACTGGACACAAAAATGAAATTAAATATGGAGAATTTGTAACTAAGAGTGCCAAAAGTGTGAGGTGTGATATTGCATCAAAGACTGAGATTATTAGATGAGCGTAGCGAATATTCCATTTCACATACCGAAAAAAATGAGCTTGGTTTTTATGGGTTTTTTTGTTTGTAATTTTGTACGCGGCATACAGGTCAGGAAAAAATATCTATCGACTTGAAACTTTTTCTACATATTTCTTTCATACCAGAATAGACTGGAATTGTTTTTCAGAAAAATCGGTCGGAAGGTGTTTCCGGGAAAAATAGTCAAGTTTGAAAACTCCTCATAAAAATAAGCCGGAGAAAAAATATTTGAAAAACAATAATTCTTCAGAAGCTCTCGAATTTTCACCGAATATGAACAATACTATTATACATCTTTTCAGAGATGTTTGCAACAATCGGAAGAGAAATAACAAAGAAAACGAAATAAAAGTGTATACATTTTATTGAATATTTGGATCAATTGGTTTTGCAAAGTGTATATGCGACAGGTTGCAGCACTATAAATATCAACAAGTTGCAGGTAAGTTTTTTGAACGTTTTAAGTAATCCAAGGTCCGTGAATGTGGATTGAGCTGACGAAATATTTTGCATTGTACATTTCTATACTTCTGAGCTCATCTCACAACACGAATCCCGCGTTTTCCTAGTTTATTAAAAGTCAACTTGTCTAGTTTATACAAACTTCAATATAGCATGAACGCCATAAAACTCTGTATAGTGCTACACGCCGATCTTTCAATTTTTAATTCGAAAAGTGAAACCACCAGATTGTTAATTATCTATTAAACTCAAAGGTGTGGGGTTTTCGAACAAACCGAAATCTGTTTGTATTCATGAGTTCAGATACCACCAAATATCGTAACATTGCGACGAGTGTTGTTGCGACGAGTGTACCTACAGCTAGCTTGAGATAGGTCATGAGAAAATAAAATAACTAATCACACTCAACATGCAAGTGTAACGTGATCGATCAACCCTTACTTTAAAGAGACGCGCCGGTTTACTGCGCACCCACTTCGCGTCAGTCCATCATGGCGGCTGTGTACGCGTATGTACTGTGCTGCACCCTAGCATGAAAGCCAATAACTAGATTGACTATAAGGATACTTTATACTGTCCTGAATTGACTTGGCGTGACTGAAGAAATAATTATTACAATTATATTGTAGTATACAGAATTGGTAAAACAACTCTAATAGTTCATTTAAATGTCGAAGTTCGCGAAAATCAATAATTAGAGATTTAGTAGACCCAATTAATGTTTGCTGGACATAACGAAAAACAATGTTCATTCAAATTCAATGTGATTCTTAGTGTAACAAACGTCACCTTCTGTAAAAATGATATGAACTGTGAAGATTATCACATTCCTACAAGGAAATTTGACACCCACCAAGAAGCTAATATTTCACAATTTCTGTTCAACGTGATATAACAAATTGATCGGATGAATACAATGGATAATTATTATTGGATGAGCCATAGCGAAGACTTCCATTTGGTTTAAGATGGGCACCTCTGTTTGTTTTCTGGTATACGCTCCACAAGTCAGACGATTTGTTTAATCACCATGAAAGCGAAGTTCGATATATTGTACAACTTTTTGAAAAAATGAAACAAGAAAACTCTCTGTGAAAATTTCAAATCTATACCGATGTTGAACACATCAATGATACACGTTAGTACATATTTTTACATGAATCGTACCATCTAGTTTAGTTTAATGAAGACTATGGTTGAAATTATTTTTTTTCAGATCAAATATCCAGTAAAGTGTAAACTAATGAAATGGGAAGAGTAAAAACCACAGTCAGGTTTAGTTTTGAAAGAAGTTAATGTTTACAGAATGTTTACAATAATTAACCAACTGATTACAACTGACTAACTAACTTTTCATTTTTTGAAAATAGGTGGGATTTTAGATAATAATCTTTTTAACATATTATATCTCTACTACCATACTAATAATCATTTATTGCAGTGAATTAATTTTTCTGACGTTGGTAATTCACTTCACCCTCATGTTTTTTTCGATATTTCATACCAATGCAATATAAAGTATCAGCATACTTGACATATCTGTGTTGGTACCTGTAAATATATTTCAGCCCTGTATAATCCAACACAATCAACAGAAATAGTAACAATAGAATGAAATAGATTGAAAAACTATCAACCTTCCTCACACAACACAATCAACAATCCAGGTTCCTCAGACGCGACGCCTGCGCCCCTCACTCAGTTCCTCCCCCACCGTCCCGTATCCCAATCCTGCTCCCCTCACAAGGTATACATAACAACGCCCGCCGGTTGCCCGGCCAGCAATACAGTACGAGTCATCGACACACGTCTGTCGCACGTACCACGTACACGTTGCACGTACCCGCGTGTATACCCTCTCTCTTAGTACCCGTGTAACGCAGTGTGGTACTCATTACATGTAGTAAGTTGCGTGCCCGGGAAAAGAAGCGCGCGAGTGTGACAGCTGGATCGACCTTTGACCTTATCGAATATTCCCACCCGGTCGGCATGGAGGTTTATAAACAATGCAAACCGCACGGGTAATAGGCAGATAGCTACAGTTATAACGGATAGTTTGTACGGAAAAGAAATGAAGAAGTGGTACAGAGTGACATGTGAAATCATCTTGAGTGTGCAGTATTCCACAGAAATATGAAAAAGTGGGGGAAATGAAATCTCTGAGGATCTAGACACTAAATAATAAATGGCTATGAAAAGTGAGATTATTTATAGCTTTGCATGAGAGTGAAATTCAGAATTCATGAGACAGATTCTGAGACAATAAAGAAATAAAGACTAAAATTGAAACGAAATAGACAATATCCTGGTAAATTTATTAAGATAGCTAGCATATGCACATTGAGCATATATCATATATATATATAATTATCATCAATATATAGTAATACTGATAACCATAAAACAACGAAAGTGAATTGATAAAAATCTTGCCAGATATATTTGGCGCGCGTGTGCATCGACTCATAAAACCCGCCAAAGAACAGATTCGATTCGCTCCCCCAACAGCACAACATGCTGTGGTGACTAATCTTACTCGACCGCTACCACCGCCGCGAACCCATGACCGAAGAAGCCATGGGTAAGAAATACAAAGAACGCCTGATCCCCGAACAAGACCGTCGAATATGTGGCAGCATCTGCATGTGTCAGCTGACAGTGGTGATGAGCTGCGTCGCTCTCGTCTACCTGACGGTCGCGATCTACATGCCCTCGCATCGCGCGTTCAAGTCGGGTCTCGAGATGACCCCGGTCATGTGCACGACGGTGAACACGACCATGCAAAACAACTATTGTGATTGGGCGTCTTGCGGAGAATGGTGTTTGACGAAGACGTCGGGATTTTGTCCGCAGATCCATGTGCAGGTACGCAGAAACGGGACGAATCTGAGGCTGGAGAATTGCACGAGGCTGGTGAGCGTGTCGTGTCCACAGGTGAGAATGAGATATAATTATTTACTTTACAAACGAATCGAAGCCTTCTGATTGATATTACACTAGTCAAACACTGATAAAACTATTTAATAATGAGAAGTACTAAAGACAAATGCCTGTTTGAACATTATAGTAAAATATGGTTAGTAATAGAATGTAAAACAACGTACCACTACCCAACTACCAAAGTCAAAGAAAGTGAAATTTCAAGTGAAAGAGATAATTAGTAATATACTGATGATATATTGATACCGCCCATCTGGCTGAATCAGTCACAGAATTGCAGTTGAAATCGAAGTCAAGCCGGGCGTAGATTCGAGTCCCGCATAGAGCATCATACATACAACATTCACGAATAAAGTAACAGTTAGTGGGGTCGTTAAGCAAAAACAACCCACATACGTAATTACATGAGATTCTCTATATCCAATTCTATTGATATCAGTATACCGCTATGCTCTTATAATTTCAATATAACGTATGTTTTAAACGTAACTTCGTACAAATATGTGTATTTTTTATAACATATCGAACCGAAGGATGAGAGTGATGACAAGAAGATTGGTTTTATCAATGTAACTCATTACACTTTCACAAATGCGGGAAACCGGAAACTCCGACAACAAACGATTCAATGGTTCAGAGTGCTGTCAAATGATCTGGTTATGCAGTTCATTGGTTTTTAGACGAGCTTTAGCGAGGATTCAATTTGACATACTAAAAAACATTGGTGTTCGTTTTTACGTTTTTTTTTATGTTTTTTTGTCGGTTCTCCACAGCTCAAACGGCTACAGCTATCAACTTCAATTTTTTTTTTCATTATGGTTCCTCATCTAACTTGGATATGTATAGTTTTTTGGTATTATCGGGTGGTAACTTTTATTTTTATGAATTTCAGAAATTTCAAAAACACTCGTTAGAATAGCACAGCGGAAAAAAAGAAAATATTTTCATTCTCAAAAAAATGAAATTTTGCGTGAAGTTGAATTACATTTTGGTACACATTTCTGGAAATTTTCAGCTTGATCGGGTCAGCCATTTCGAAGAAAAAGCATAAAATGTGCTAAATTGGTAGCCTATCACTCGATGCAGTTTTCACCAATTTATAACTAGGATGTCACCCAATTGGAAAATGTAAGCAAAAGTTTGGCAATCATGAGGATTTCCTCAAATATGTTTCAATAACGAACTAGGAAAAGCATATTTATTACATAGACTTCGTTGATAGAGTAGCAAGGAGCAAAATATAAGCTATATGAAAACAAAAATGAAGTTTTCTCAAGATTTCCTTCAAAACGTGTGAACTGTATTTCGTATTTTTATAAATGTCGGTAGAATGATCGGTGATAGCAAATCAATACATTTCCTTCAATTTAATTGCAGCAATTAAAAAAAGTCGACATACTATTACTATCCGCTCGTCTAACAAGGCATATATGGCGTTTTCCTAGTAAATAATTAAAATGTGGTGGTAAGATCACCCTTGTGGTGCCCCGTCCAAACGATCCTACCTTTCATCTACAGCCTTAATTGGGTAACAATGATTTTGTATCAAGTTTCGATGTTATAAAAAAAATATGAGACAATGAGTCACTAACGTCAATAATTCAATTGGATACACCATGAATTGATCAGCATGCTATTAGTTACCAGTAGCCTACATGGCAATGTGTAATATCATGAATTTTGTGAAAATCACTTTCACTAATCCGAAGGTCACGTGTAAATATTTCACTTACATTATACAATACAACCCTTAAACTCTCAACCGTTCACCAAAGTTGAAAATAATATGTATCAATGTAAATTATACATTGATCAATGTAATGATGCCTATAATGTTCTCACGGTTCCAACAGGGTCAATCAGCTAGGGGGACCGCAAGTAGCGGCGCATCATGCCATCTCCTTCCTCGTCTTCATCTTCTTTGCTTTCTTTTTTCCTCTTTACTATAATATTCGCCATGTTTTCCGTTCTTCCCACATTCTTTCTTCTTCCCCTTCTTCCCGTACAATCCTCTTCTCCTCAAGCTTTCATATATCTGAACCTCCATCTTCATCGTTGGTCTTCCAGTTTTTCTTCCATCTTCCAACTCTTTCGATTAGGTTTTTCTGGCTTTTCTCTCATGTTCATATGCTAATACCAATTAATTAATCGTTCCTAATTAATCTTCAGAAAGAGAAAGATACAGAAAGAGTTCATAGGAATTGGGAATATATTCTAAGCATGACGCAAAAATCATCCAATGGATAGAAAGGAGAAAATTGTTGTGGAAGGAAGATACCAAAGATTTACTATTTTTCTATACCAAAATGTATTCAAATCTTCCTTAAAAATATACTTGGGAGGTTGTAAGCTGACTTTTCTCTTTCGTGGTTATGTCCATTTTACAGAAGCATAATATGTTATGATAGGTAGGGCCTGCATATAATACATTTGATGTAGAAAAATTGTAAATCTTTGGTATATCTTCCTTCCACAACAATTTTCTCCTTTCTATCCATTGGATAATTTTTGCGTCGAAGCTTAGAATACATTCCCAATTCCTAATAACTATTTCTGTATCGTAAGTTATTCCCCTCAGAGAGCATCATTATTACTTCTCATTTTTTCTTATGATTATGGAAATATTGATAGAAATTTTAAAACAAGTTGATGATCTTCAATTTGATTATATTTTTAAATTCTCATCAGAAAAATGATTATAAAATATATCGTACAATTTTATTGGTTGAAAGCCGTATTTCTGTAGTCAGTCAGATGTGTGGATATTTCTCTTTTGGCGAACGGGCTATACATATTCACGCTTTTATTTTGTGCACATTGACTTGTTCGTGCATTTATTTGTATTGAGTTTAAAAACACACTATAATGATAACTGAAAGCAGATTCACAATAGCTTTATCGAGAGTTTTGAATGAAGTCCTCGTCTTCTTCGAAATGTGTAGAAAATAGATGCTGTTTCACAACGAGTCTTAATTTCATTTTTGGTCTTTCGTTACGAACACAACTATATCCGAGTCACGACGAATCAATCAGAGGCGTCAGAATGATACTTAACAAATCACATTCACAGCAGTAAGAAAACTAATTCTCTTTTGATAGGAAAAAGAACAATTGATTAATTCAACAAATTTGGATGAAAACGTAATTTGTGGCGTTGAGTAATTATGACTCAATTGACGACACGAAATAGGCGTGGCTTAACCAGTAAATCATTTCAAGATACCCCAATTGGATATTTGAATTTGACTACAGTTCTAAAAGCCCTGTTCATTGGACGGTATAATTTCTGACGTCATGTGGGCGGAGACTGTGAGTCGGCAATTGTGAAGAGATCTCGTTTCAAGCGCGTTTAAAACGGAGACCAAGACAACGACTGGAACAATCGTTGAGACTGTTGCAAATCGACCTTAAGATCAATTCGTACATATACATATGCTAGACTGGAACACACATTTCTCTTCTTCAGAAATAAGTTATTACCGACGTTTCAAGTTTGTAGCGCATTACGAAACGAAGGATACGATATATGGTAAGAGGATTCAATTTCCGCACCGTAGTGTAAAGAACGACCGATAGGTATATGATATGGTATATATATATAATATTATATATATATATATATATATATATAAATATATATATATATATATATATATAAATATATATATATATATATATATATATATATATATATATATATATATATATATATATATATATATGTATATATATATATATAGACAACCCTACGGACCAACTCAATGTCGAGCAAATATGGATAATTGTAACCCTTAAAAGAACTAAACTTGCAATAGGTGTTGGCTATAGAGCTCCTAGCCTGAGCTATAAAACTATCGATACCATTAGTGGAACCATAACAGAACTGGATGCCCTAGCTGACAACATTATATTTCTAGGAGACGTAAATATAAACGTTTTAGATGAAGAGAAACCAGATAGCAAGTACCTTAAAAAAACTCTTACAAGACTCAACATGACACAAGTCATAGAAGAACCAACGAGGGTAGCTACCACCTCTACCTCCGACACAACCACTCTGATAGATCACATATATATGAGGAATCTAACGCCACTCATATCAACCGAAGTCCTAGATTTGAAGATGATAAAGAACCTGAAAGGCGAGAGTATCACAGACCACAAATTGTTATCGTGCCTGCTGATATACAAAACGCCCAAGAAGATGCAAAAGACCTGGACCTACCGAAATATTTTGAAAGTCGACAATGATAGCCTTGCAAAATATGCCTGCCAAGTGCGATGGGAAGATATCGAAGAGATTACGGAACTGGATGCAAAGTTAACGTTCCTCAACGAGAGCATTCACTGGATCACTGATCAACTCGCACCAGTAAAAACAGTTACATCTTCCAAGCGAAATGTGCCGTGGCTCACCGACACAATCCAAGAAATAATCAAACTGAAAAACACAGCTTTGAAAAAATTCAAAAAACATAAACAAAACTCGGATTGGGTTGCGTATGCAGACATACGTAATCATGTGACGGGAGCGATACGCAGAGAAAAAAGAGCGTACATCACAGACGATTTACTTTCCTGTAAGAGCTCGACAAATTTGTTCTGGTCGAAACTAAGATCCTGGGATATACATAATAGTAAAAGTAAGAAAGCAGACATTCCAGAAGACCTTCTTGATCCTGACAAAATAAATAAATATTACATCGAGTCAGTCGGTCAACTTGATGTCAACACAGAACTACTGACATTCTTCGAAGATACACTTCTTGAGCCAAATACCGAGATGTTCGTCCTACACACAGGTGATACAAGTGAAGTCAAAGAAATCATCAAGAAAATCAAGACTAAAGCAAATGGAGCAGATGGATTAACAATAGATATGATACGTCTATGTCTACCATACTGTGCCTCAGCCATTACCAACCTCATCAACTGCTCTTTGAGCAGCAACATGTTTCCTACATTATGGAAAGAAGGCCTAATCATACCACTACCCAAAGTAGAAAACCCACAAGTACTCAAAGACCTACGTCCTATAACCATCCTACCTACTCTGTCTAAAGTCTTGGAGAAGATAGTGCACAATCAATTGAGTAAATTTGTCGAGGTCAATAACATCCTTCCAGACACGCAGTCCGGCTTCCGTCGTGGAAGAAGTACTACAACGGCCTTACTGGATATAGTGGACGACGCGATCAGTGCAATTGACAGCTCACAGCTGACCAGCCTTGTGTTGTTAGATTTCTCCAAGGCATTCGACACAATCAACCACACACTTCTACTTGCTTTACTTGCTCACATAGGAATGTCAAGTGCCACTGTAAATTGGTTCAGGAGTTACTTAACAGGCCGAACGCAGAAGGTCACAGTACGCAAACAGAATGTGATACACGTATCTGAACCACTTGCGATCACCACTGGCGTTCCACAAGGTTCCATCCTGGGCCCCTTGCTCTACATAATTTACACATCAGACTTATGTAAAGCAGTTAAATACTGTAAAATCCACACCTATGCAGACGATACACAGATATATACCAGCTTTTCCGCAAAAGATTCAATTGCTGCACAAGATAAGATGAATGCCGATCTAGCCTCAATAACACAATGGGCTACAGATCGAGCATTGCTCATAAACCCACAAAAATCAATCTTGCTCTTGCTGGGTACAGATGCACAGAGAAGTAAGATGTCACAAGACTTCCAAGTATCTGTGAACAATACCGCCCTACCCGTTGCAGAACATGCAAGAAATCTAGGACTGACAATAGACAAGAAACTTAATTTCACTAATCACATTCACAACATTCGCAAGTCCAGTTATCACAAACTAAGATTATTACGGCCATTCAAGTCTCTTCTTCCACCTTCGGCAAAATTAGCTTCAACTGAAGCTTTAATTATCTCCAAGCTCGACTATTGTGACACAGTATATGGTCCTAATCTGAGCTGCGAGGATGAGAATGAAGTACAAAAAATTCAAAATGCTTGTATCAGATACTCATACAGCCACATCAAACAGAGAGACCACGTCCCTCCAGCAATCAGAAAAGCAGGTTGGCTCAAAATGAAAGAAAGGAGACAGCTTCACATAATTAATACCTCCCACAAAATTCTAAACACTGATATACCTTCTTACCTGAGAACGAAGCTAGTGCGACGGGGTGAAATTCATTCAAGACTTACCAGAAATAACAATCACCTCAGTATTACTAAGCACAAAACGACCAAATTTAAGGGTTCCTTTAAATACAATGCCACTATGCTATACAACGCAGTTCCTGAACAGTTCAAGACGTTAAGCCAAAATGCATTCAAAGCTGCAGTGAAGAGACTACACAAAGATCGGATGTGTATGGCAGATAAATAGCAAAGTGAAGAAAGACTAACAGTACAGCTGTATGTACAGTCAGTTCTAGACACCGTATTTCATACTGTTTTATTATTATATTCATTCATACCATATTGTTTGTATCCCATCATATCATTTTTCATTCATAGCTCATAAGTTAAAATAGGACTGGTTATATGGAAGAGCAGAATATTTTAGCCATACTAAAATCTGAATATCGCCACTTTTTGTATCAATAAGCAACAAAAATGAAGACAATTGAAATTGAAATTGAAATATATATATATATATATATATATATATATATATATATATATATCTATATGTATGTGTGTGGACTTTCAGAAGGTATTAAATTATTAATATTATTATTTTTGGTAACACTATATAGTTTGGACCCTGATGAGGACGAGACCAATCTCGTTGAAACGTTTGTCAGTTTAAGTAAATAATATCACGATTGAAAAAACAGCCCAGTTTCACTCAATTTATTCAAATATGAATCGTGAGAGTTTGAGTCAAGTTATATATATATTTATATATAAATGTGTGTGTGTATATATATATTTATATGTTATTTTGGTATGCAACTTACAGCAGCAGAACACAAACTAAAGCAGCATGTGAAGTGTGTTTTCATGTATAATAACTCTTTCAAACGGTGAATGAAAACGAGATGATCGTAACATAACAATGCACTGAACTTAATAAATCGATATAGCGAAGAACTTCGTGTTATTGCACTTACTTCATGTGGTTGATTGTTCGCTTTTTTTTCATCTTGTTATTTTTTTTGCGTTTTTGCTTCATGGCTAAATTATATGGCTATATAGTACCGATATATATACCGACGATATAGGTACAAATAGCTTTAATCCAATGTGTAATTAACTAATTGACATGAAACGTTTTTATGAGCATGAAAACTGTCTAGCTTAAGCTCCACAATTTTCGGGCATAATAACCTGAACCATTTTTTTTTAATCAGGTCGAAATTTCGAGAAACAGAACATAATAATCCCTCGGGAATTCAAACAGTATAGTTTCTCCGTGTATAAGATTTAAACACTGTATTTTTTCACATTATTATGAACTTTCACATAAATCAGACCAATGTATGCGTGAAGGTTTTTTCATGTATTACTAATTTAATTTACTATACACTAATTTCACAACTCGAATGCTGCGTTTGAATAAAGTATGATAATGTTGTTAGAACGATAGTTTAGATATACGAGCTTGAAAGTTGAATAAGCGGTTTAAATATTGTGTGTGTGTAGAATACAGATGGTTCGGTTTTTACAATCAGTTAATTCTGTTTTAACGCTCCCATTCTTTCTACGATTGTTTTACGAGTTTTTTGTGCGTCTTTACCAGATATTATCCATTATACCAAACCATCAACCATTCAACCAACATTTTTTTGTCGTCCGTCAGTTATAATTAATGCATCTCTATAAACTCTACAATGCGGGTATTCATACATTTAACTGTATAACCGTAGCAAAGTTAGCGATAAAATAACGTCGTATACGTAAAAATATCTGGGTTACGTATATTTTACATTTGAGCTTCTCACAAGTTTATCTATTTTCTATACAATTTGACTCAATAGTATTTTGAACAACTGTTCACATCTCATTCCGTCTATATTGATATTATATACCATGCACAACTAACAATAATTTATAATAATTCAAATCAGCAAAATCCCCAGGCAGAAAAATTCTCTTTTCCGAGAGACAGGTATTCAGCAACTGTTTGACAAATATCTTAATTTCGCTGTATCCACAGAGGAGATATTAATTTGGATATTACTGAACCTAATCAATATACCGCCCTTTACGTGGTCGACTCAGGTCAACGGCGGGCATATTTGAAACGTGCGTACAACGTGCGTGACTGAGATACGCACTCTCCGTCGTCCGATCGATAGATATGCGGGTCTCTAATATAACGATACTTTAGAAGAGATTATACCTGTGCGATTAGATTAGCAGGTACAACATGGGATTATAAGACATGATTGTTTATATAGGTTAAAGCTGCACACATCTAGCTGAAACTTTGGCTCATATTTATGTGAGCATACAATGAATGTTTTCATCTGAATATTTTTCAACCGAATATACTGTTACTACAATAAATTAGTTGAACCTTTTCAGCAAGCATTTTACTTCATATGCACCAAAGTGACAGTTCATAATTATCAATCAAATACAACATTGAAAACTCACAAATGTTCAACTATTATTGCAATTTCATTTATATGAATGAAAATACGGTCTTAATCAAGTATCCTCTTTTTTATAGTCATGCATCGCGGTCAATCTTAGATATTTTCTTCACTTGAATTCTACTGTAATTGAGAATTACTCATTCGAAAACATGGATTGTATCAAATAAATATCGAAGAGAATACGAACCACGAGTCACTTCAATTAATTATCTCCGTATATAATGAACCTCCACCACAAAAAAAAGCTCAACAATTTGATTCTAAGATCATGAAAAGTAACGACAATCCCCTATAATATGTTCAAACACAAATACAATGCACAAAACAATCACAATATATATAGACACAATATAATTAATTGACTGTTGTTCTAATTTGAATACAAACACAACTGGAAATCTCAACACAAACTATTAAAATAACCCCACTTTATTGTTGAATTGAATTGAATATTGGGGTTTGAAGGGCTTCGACAACTACATCATTTTGTTTCCATTACATCACGCTTGAATAGATTCTCATATTTGTTACGCCACTCGAATAGATTCTCAAATTTGTTTCGCCACTTCTTCCTGTACCAAATCACTCGATTCGTGTGGGCTATGATCATACTTTTTCTCAACAGAATTCATTCATGAAAATATGAGTTGAAAGTTGGAGATGAGTTCAAATTAGAAAGAATACACTTGAGTAGGGAGAAAATGAGAGAACGAGACCACTTTTTCCTGGAGCAAGATGGCGGTCGCGACATCCCACTCTAACCTATGCTATTAGGCACTAACCTCACCACATTCACCTTATTCTAGGAGATTCCTAATTCGAGTGCTTATAATTTTCGGAGGTTCCTAATTTCTGAGGGTTCCTATATTTTAGGACCCAAGATTTTTGAGGGATTTCCTCTTCAACAATAGAATATTTTATTCTTAAAAGTGACGGTACATTCCAACCCATACCTACAACCCATACGTACTTTACCACTTTTATCTTATTTAAAGAGGTTTCTTATTTCAGGGGTTCCTAATTTCTGGGTGGCTCAAGATTTTTGAGGGTTAATGATAATCAAATAATTTATTCTCAAGTGACATCGCATTCTAACGTACACACTAATCTCAACACATTCACCTCATTCTGAGAGGTTCCTTATTCTGTTTTTTTTAAGGGGTTTCCATTTTTTGGGGCCCAAGATTTTTGAAGGTCTTTTCTTTTTTAATTTACACATTCTCACTGTATTGAGTGGTGATGATTCTCTTACGGTGATTCTCAGATAATTCAATTATTTGTGGAGATGTAAGACGCTCATGGCACTATGTCATGTCTTTTGTACGGTGATTTTTTTTCTTCTTCTCTCAAGTGGTATTTCTTGATCCAATATTTCCATATCATGTATTTCAGAATATTCTCAATCGAGATAAAATCATACTCACCAGACTTATAATTTAATCTGCCTCTTTCAGATTATAGGCCTATGTCATCTATTTTTTTTTCTTCTTCCAATAACCATATTTCTTCATTCAGTATTTCCGTATCATGAATTTTAGAATATTCACAATCGGAATTAAATCATACCCACTAGTCCTATGATGTATCTACCTTTTCCAGCCCATATCTATTTCACCTCTTCCGTACGGTAATCTCTTTTATTTATTTTATAATTGACATAAAATAATTTGTTAATCGTTCACCAGAGTATAATATATTCATTTTCATTTCAAGCCCAAATCTTCTTTCTCCCCACTCGATTATTTTTCCAACTCAAATACAATTCTTATTTTACTCATGAAAATTTAGCACATGTTATATTTCTCAAACGAATTTCTTCCTTCGCTCAATAAATTTTCAATTCGAATTGAATTTTGATTTCACTGATTAAGAATATCTCTCCGTTTCCTGGATTTTTTTTTCTCATCTATTCAATTCAAATTCAATATGGGCATTTTGATAGTAAGAAATATTTATTCATATATCATTCGCTGTTTATATATATACATTTTTTTTATGTGATTAACATTAGATGATCTATTAATCTTCCACTAGAATTTATCATTTCTTTCTATTTCAAGTTCAAAACCTTCATCCAATTATTCTTTCGATCCGAATACAACTCTCATTAAACTCATACACACTACAACCATCTATATATCATCTAAACTTAGTTATCATTCTTCTTCTTTGTAATTTGATCAATCCAAATACATTCATATTCTACCAGTGATTGCTAACCATCTATAGACTATATTATTTCCGAATCGTAGACCTATCAATATTTATTCATTAATTTTTTTCATTTTTTTTTCCTATTATTTATCTGCAAATGATGATCATATATTATGAGCTAGGTATTTCTCACAGAGCAGAGTTTTATTCATAGAGTTGATACACATTCAAATTTCTAGAGTTGTTATTCATGATTTAATCAAACAAATTATTCATCGAGAAATGATGGCGAAAACATTTGTCTTTCATGCAAAAAGTTCTCTGAACAATATTGATTCATTAATTCTTGTTATACATTGAGTTCTTATTAAAGCTTCAATATTCCGAAACATATATTTTCATATCAATATACAAGCAAATCAAGATTTTAGTTTACAATTAGTACATTTATCAATCTATTGATTCTTGTTATACATTGAGCTCTTATTATACCTTCTATATTACAATACATATATTTTCGTATTATTATACAAGCGAATCAAGATTTTAATTTACAATTAGCACATTTCTATCCATCCAGATAAATAAATTGTATACATAGACATTCGTTTACTATAACATTTTGGAAATTTTGAAATGTCCATGAGCTAAAGTATCTATTCCGTTCATCAAAATATAACGTTTGTCATCAAAACAAGATAGTGTTGTTTTTCTTTGTTTAATAGTGAACAGCTGGTGGTCAAAACTCCTTATCGAGTACATATCAGCTGACTGGATCTGTTTTTTAAAAAGACAATTTCTATAGTCATTATGTTTTACATATTTCTTGAGGGTAGATTTGACTATACCTTTACCTACTTTCTTATTAGTTCCTGTATTCTCTAAGATTGAATACATTTTGGCGCGTAACCCAACAAATTCTTTAATAGGGGTACCATTCATCTCATCTTTCATTTTACCCAAAACTTTCTTATTTTTTTCACTGCAAAGTTGATGCTGCTTAGGGAAATTAGATGTATCAAACAAATCCTCATCAGCTTCCATATCCAAGTACAAATCTTCAGTCTGTATTTCGTAGCATAAGCTATCAGTATCCGTGAATAATAATGTCAATCTATCACCGAATTTCTTTTTTGCGTATTCATAATGAAATTTATACATGACAGTTTTACTCAGATCTAATATAGTGAACCCTGCATAGATGGGCCGATTGAGTAATAGTTCTGGCTTTTTTGAGTGAATAGCTACCAAGTTATTTGAAAATATTTTAAAACTTTCGAATGCTGGTGATGCAATCAATTTTAGTGCACGCTTTTTCTCAATAACGAGTTCAACATTAATTCTGTTGCGTATATTCTCCATAGTCTTACCAAAAACCGCGTTATTCATTAATTTGAAGAAATCTTTTTCAAAATTGTTGACAGCTAACGCTCGCTGTCTTGTATTGAAGTTAATGTAGGGTTCTAACCACGCACTTTGCTTAAATTCTAGTACACGGTGAATTTTACTAACCTTCATTCCAAGAGATGTGTATTGTTTCAAATTTCTATAGTGTAAAACGTATTTCTTCTTATCATTTAAATTTGGAACCAATTTTTGTACATTTACGGGTATTTTTCGATCAAATTGCCTCAGCAGATCTGCACTATATTTAGAGATTATATTTTCAGAAATTACCATTTTTTCAGGAGCAAGAGGATAGTCATTATGTAAATCATGTAGTTCCTCGGGATATGCCATATCAACTTCTAGAATATATCCCATCTCAGCATTATCTTCTACTTTTCGAAAATTAATTTGATCGATTTCATCCAAATTAAGCCATTTAAAATCACTAAGTGGTAACTGTTCAGACATGGCGACCCCATAAAGATTATTACAGTCCCAATAAGCAATGTATTTTGAAGGCTTACTGGGGTCATATCCATCCAAATATTTATTATTCGCCTCCGAGAAACGTTTAGAAATCATGGCTACACCTCCCCGGATGGCGCTTTCAATAAACAAATACATATTAGGATCTGTAAACAATTCTAATTTAACTCCCGACATTTTCAAGCAACTCTCCCACGCAAGTCCGGGAGCGGTATAGGTATGGGCGGGATCGAGTTGATAATTTTTCAAACAAAGCGACCGAAAATTCTCGAAGACATCAGCTAGAAGAAGAACATCTGTTTTGACATATAAATCTTGATACTGACCTAAATTTCGAATTTCAAAAACACGCCAAACTTCACTTGCGTGATTGTAATCTATATCACTGATGTCTTCCCTTGTGAGTATATTATAAAATTTATCACGAGTTGGTAAGCTAGTCTCCATCAGCTTAGATTCTGAATCAATGTAATCATAAGGAAAAACACCTTTCCGTAGTAAAAGATGTATTTTTTCCTTTTCAAAACTTTCCCCCAAAATATTAAATTTGTCAGAACCATACCCCAACAGATTTGTCACCAAGGTATCTAAAGAAGCATTTAAAAATTGGTAAGAATCGATAAACCGTAACCTACCGACTGAAAAAGAAACGTACTTCTGAATATTATTAGGAATGCAAGTAATTTTTGCCTTGTATAGTTTACCGATATGTTCCATAATTAAGTGGCTGTCATAATTTCTAAGGTTGTGGAAAATAACTGGAATGTGTTCCACTTTCTTATAATTCAAGTTACATGAATTATGAGCAGCCCCCCTGAATTTCCCGCTGAGATGACAATGATCTCTTACCCTATCTAAACCTAATACCCTATCGCATATTATACACTTGGTCGCTTGCTCAAACTCGGTATTATCTTCTTCGGTCATAACAAGCGGTTTCTCAGACGTCATAATTTCTGTAAGCTCTTTTTCGTCCATCATCAAAACTCCCAGAAACTTGTCTACTGCATGAGGTCCTTTATAAACACGTGGCGGTTTGAACACTTTTCCATCAGAATTAATAATAACATACGAAAAACTAGAAGGTTCATGACGAGTTAACTGCGTAGTATGCGATACATTTTCATCTTGATCACAACCAGAAATCTTTGTTGCAAAACACTCAAAGTCTGCATAAATCACAAACGGCACTCTCTGAGAGAAACTGTAATTTTTGAAAGATAAGATTTTTTCAGATTCTTGAGGCATTTTTATCTTCTGTGGATCATGTTGACTACAAAGAGTGTGATGACTTTCCAGTAGAGCGGCTGAGGTGAAGCGATGTAAGCAGTACGGACAATGTAAGCAGTACGGACAATAATATTTTGCACCATTATGTTTCGTTAACGAACTTAAAAGACGATTCAAATTCTTAATGTAGAAATAGTGGGAATTGTTTTCATCACTAATCAATAATAAATTCACATGATGACGACACTCGCGAAGTTCAGTTATTCTTAGTGGATATATGTCAGCTTTTTCATCATATCCAAATACGTTCACTGAAATGTCATTGTTTTTTTCGAAAACTTTCAACTGTGATATTGGCACAGGTAACGATATATTTCTCATGTCTAGTTCATTCTCGAATTGTTTATAATACTTCACTCGTTGGGCATGCCTTTTCCGAGGGTGTAAGCTTGCTAGTACACTCCAAATAAAACATTTCTGATCATTATTGTTGATGTTGATGATGGATTGATTGCGTCTCAACTGACCCGGAAGTTCCATATAGCTACTAGCAGCCAAGGGTAGGTATTCGGCTATTTTTAGTTCCAGATAGTAAATATGTTCAATACCCCAGTTGCTACCTTCACGAGAGAATTTCTCACTCGACTTCTGAATTTCTTCAAAAGCATAGCTGAACTGTTCATCAAAATCATTTTTGCCCAATAGCTTAAATGTTTTCAACCGGAAACACGGACTCGTAGATATTTCTTCTTCGCCAATACCACGGCTATAGCGTACAAAAAGAGATATGTACCACTTAACACCTTTGAATCTATCTAAATTACGGAACAATGTAGACTCAATTTTATCGACATGATTGTGTAGGAAGCTTAGAATATCTCTGTTATCATCAGCTTGACGGAATTTATAGCTCTTGAAAACACCGTTTAACGATGAGACAACTTCAGAAGCATCTTCCTCGTCAACACACGGATCATTGTTCATAATAACATCTTCTTGACTTTGTGTCGCTGCTGAAGATTGCTGTTCTGTTTTATGAGTCTGACGATGACGTTTCAAATTTATTTCCCGACTAAACTGTTTCGAACAAATTTCACATTTGAAAATATTTGAATGATCAATTTTGATATGATTCCTCAAATTATACGCTCGTGTAAATTTCGCTTCACACAAATTACAATGATGAGCTGGATTGTTCGTATGATTTAGTTTATGTCGGTTCAAATTTGATTTTCTATCGAACACAACTTCACACTCACTACACGGAAACACTTTCTTCAATGACGAACTCATTTTCATGAAGAATCTAGACAAGGAAAATCAAATCAAAATTAATTCACCGAAAAATTTCTGAACATCAGGTTCAAAAATACTCGACCATTCAATAGTTCACATGATACGTATAGAAAAATGAAAATAATTCATCAATTGAAATTTTATCATCAGAAATGCAGTTATTGACACTTGGTTTTCATTTATTTATTCATTTGTACTCATTTATTCGTTATTTCCATTCTATTCCATTCCACTAATTCATTTTTCATTCATTTTTTCATTTATTTATTTATCTATTTTTAAATTTATTTTTCACATTTTTTCTGAATATCAACTCTCAACTTTTCAGCATCTGATCTGGGGTTGGGTGTTGGACCGATGGTGACGATATAAATATTCAGAAACAATAATAATAATATTGCACATCATCAATACTTACAAAAAGTGATTGGTAGATATACGATAACAAAGATACAATTTGATTACAACGGAACACTGTTACTAATAATTCGAGATGTTTATCGGTGAGGGTGCAATGATCGACTGAATAATATTGTTTATAATGTCATTTCTATATTTAAAACTTGAGACTCGTAGGCCTACTATAGCTGGAATGACCCTCGGTCAGCTAAAAAGAAAAAAAAACACAATGTCAGCAATTATATAGGTGAAACAGAGAGAGACACATCCAAACAAGTTGAAACTTGTCATCCTGTACCAGAAGTATCGCATTTATGTACTCATTGTAACACCATTATAAATTTTTCCACATTAAAATCGAGTCTCAACATCGATATATCGTTACCAATAATCGATACATACTAATATCCAATCAATCGATATTAATTTGGAAATCATATACCCACCCAAGCTGAACGAACACTAGCAAGAAAATCGTTTGGTTGAGATAAATAATCTCATTCTGCTGATGAAGAATAATGAAAACACGAGAGAGAGAGAGAGAGAGAGAAAGAGAGAGAGAGAGAGAGAGAGAGAGAGAGAGAGAGAGAGAGAGAGAGAGAGAGAGAAAGATTCAAGTGCTGTATCAGCTATATTAATACACTCAGTCAATAATTGGGAGAAAATGAGGATTCTGGTGTACGAGTAAGATGTACGCTTCAAAAGATGGTGCCATTTTTCATTCTAAAAGGCGTCATTTCGAATTTTCAATTTCCGTCATCTTTTATGAAAGAGTATGAAATATAAAACAATTAGTAAATTGTCTCAACATTATCAAGACCCGGTATTACCAAGTCCAGTTAGCAGTTATCTGAGAGTTGGCGAAAACAAATATCCCAGGTAACCATGGTGATAACAACTTTAGAACACTCCATGAAAATGTAGAAGGAATTCAAAACCTCGTAAAAAATATATCAAAATTATTATTTAAACAAATTATTCAAATTCAAGTTCAAATGTAATGAATTGGATGGAAAATGTATTGGATACTCACATGCAATTTAGTAAAGTTGATTGATTGTAGCTCAGTAGAAAAATAAGATGATGTCACTTTGAATTCACTTGTAAAACTTATAACTCACTCGAAGAACTTTTCACAATGTGACCTGGTGCGCTGACGTCAAATGATCGAATGATCAAAAATTATAATATTACTTCTCAAGCCAACTTTTGATGACTTATCATTTTATACGACTGAACTTAAAAGATGTAGTCAAAAATTGGCTTGAGAAGTAATATTATAATTTTTGATCATTCGATCATTTGACGTCAGCGCACCAGGTCACATTGTGAAAAGTTCTTCGAGTGAGTTATAAGTTTTACAAGTGAATTCAAAGTGACATCATCTTATTTTTCTACTGAGCTACAATCAATCAACTTTACTAAATTGCATGTGAGTATCCAATACATTTTCCATCCAATTCATTACATTTGAACTTGAATTTGAATAATTTGTTTAAATAATAATTTTGATATATTTTTTACGAGGTTTTGAATTCCTTCTACATTTTCATGGAGTGTTCTAAAGTTGTTATCACCATGGTTACCTGGGATATTTGTTTTCGCCAACTCTCAGATAACTGCTAACTGGACTTGGTAATACCGGGTCTTGATAATGTTGAGACAATTTACTAATTGTTTTATATTTCATACTCTTTCATAAAAGATGACGGAAATTGAAAATTCGAAATGACGCCTTTTAGAATGAAAAATGGCACCATCTTTTGAAGCGTACATCTTACTCGTACACCAGAATCCTCATTTTCTCCCAATTATTGACTGAGTGTATTAATATAGCTGATACAGCACTTGAATCTTTCTCTCTCTCTCTCTCTCTCTCTCTCTCTCTCTCTCTCTCTCTCTCTCTCTCTCTCTTCTCTCTCTCTCTCTCTCTCGTGTTTTCATTATTCTTCATCAGCAGAATGAGATTATTTATCTCAACCAAACGATTTTCTTGCTAGTGTTCGTTCAGCTTGGGTGGGTATATGATTTCCAAATTAATATCGATTGATTGGATATTAGTATGTATCGATTATTGGTAACGATATATCGATGTTGAGACTCGATTTTAATGTGGAAAAATTTATAATGGTGTTACAATGAGTACATAAATGCGATACTTCTGGTACAGGATGACAAGTTTCAACTTGTTTGGATGTGTCTCTCTCTGTTTCACCTATATAATTGCTGACATTGTGTTTTTTTTTCTTTTTAGCTGACCGAGGGTCATTCCAGCTATAGTAGGCCTACGAGTCTCAAGTTTTAAATATAGAAATGACATTATAAACAATATTATTCAGTCGATCATTGCACCCTCACCGATAAACATCTCGAATTATTAGTAACAGTGTTCCGTTGTAATCAAATTGTATCTTTGTTATCGTATATCTACCAATCACTTTTTGTAAGTATTGATGATGTGCAATATTATTATTATTGTTTCTGAATATTTATATCGTCACCATCGGTCCAACACCCAACCCCAGATCAGATGCTGAAAAGTTGAGAGTTGATATTCAGAAAAAATGTGAAAAATAAATTTAAAAATAGATAAATAAATAAATGAAAAAATGAATGAAAAATGAATTAGTGGAATGGAATAGAATGGAAATAACGAATAAATGAGTACAAATGAATAAATAAATGAAAACCAAGTGTCAATAACTGCATTTCTGATGATAAAATTTCAATTGATGAATTATTTTCATTTTTCTATACGTATCATGTGAACTATTGAATGGTCGAGTATTTTTGAACCTGATGTTCAGAAATTTTTCGGTGAATTAATTTTGATTTGATTTTCCTTGTCTAGATTCTTCATGAAAATGAGTTCGTCATTGAAGAAAGTGTTTCCGTGTAGTGAGTGTGAAGTTGTGTTCGATAGAAAATCAAATTTGAACCGACATAAACTAAATCATACGAACAATCCAGCTCATCATTGTAATTTGTGTGAAGCGAAATTTACACGAGCGTATAATTTGAGGAATCATATCAAAATTGATCATTCAAATATTTTCAAATGTGAAATTTGTTCGAAACAGTTTAGTCGGGAAATAAATTTGAAACGTCATCGTCAGACTCATAAAACAGAACAGCAATCTTCAGCAGCGACACAAAGTCAAGAAGATGTTATTATGAACAATGATCCGTGTGTTGACGAGGAAGATGCTTCTGAAGTTGTCTCATCGTTAAACGGTGTTTTCAAGAGCTATAAATTCCGTCAAGCTGATGATAACAGAGATATTCTAAGCTTCCTACACAATCATGTCGATAAAATTGAGTCTACATTGTTCCGTAATTTAGATAGATTCAAAGGTGTTAAGTGGTACATATCTCTTTTTGTACGCTATAGCCGTGGTATTGGCGAAGAAGAAATATCTACGAGTCCGTGTTTCCGGTCGAAAACATTTAAGCTATTGGGCAAAAATGATTTTGATGAACAGTTCAGCTATGCTTTTGAAGAAATTCAGAAGTCGAGTGAGAAATTCTCTCGTGAAGGTAGCAACTGGGGTATTGAACATATTTACTATCTTGAACTAAAAATAGCCGAATACCTACCCTTGGCTGCTAGTAGCTATATGGAACTTCCGGGTCAGTTGAGACGCAATCAATCCATCATCAACATCAACAATAATGATCAGAAATGTTTTATTTGGAGTGTACTAGCAAGCTTACACCCTCGGAAAAGGCATGCCCAACGAGTGAAGTATTATAAACAATTCGAGAATGAACTAGACATGAGAAATATATCGTTACCTGTGCCAATATCACAGTTGAAAGTTTTCGAAAAAAACAATGACATTTCAGTGAACGTATTTGGATATGATGAAAAAGCTGACATATATCCACTAAGAATAACTGAACTTCGCGAGTGTCGTCATCATGTGAATTTATTATTGATTAGTGATGAAAACAATTCCCACTATTTCTACATTAAGAATTTGAATCGTCTTTTAAGTTCGTTAACGAAACATAATGGTGCAAAATATTATTGTCCGTACTGCTTACATCGCTTCACCTCAGCCGCTCTACTGGAAAGTCATCACACTCTTTGTAGTCAACATGATCCACAGAAGATAAAAATGCCTCAAGAATCTGAAAAAATCTTATCTTTCAAAAATTACAGTTTCTCTCAGAGAGTGCCGTTTGTGATTTATGCAGACTTTGAGTGTTTTGCAACAAAGATTTCTGGTTGTGATCAAGATGAAAATGTATCGCATACTACGCAGTTAACTCGTCATGAACCTTCTAGTTTTTCGTATGTTATTATTAATTCTGATGGAAAAGTGTTCAAACCGCCACGTGTTTATAAAGGACCTCATGCAGTAGACAAGTTTCTGGGAGTTTTGATGATGGACGAAAAAGAGCTTACAGAAATTATGACGTCTGAGAAACCGCTTGTTATGACCGAAGAAGATAATACCGAGTTTGAGCAAGCGACCAAGTGTATAATATGCGATAGGGTATTAGGTTTAGATAGGGTAAGAGATCATTGTCATCTCAGCGGGAAATTCAGGGGGGCTGCTCATAATTCATGTAACTTGAATTATAAGAAAGTGGAACACATTCCAGTTATTTTCCACAACCTTAGAAATTATGACAGCCACTTAATTATGGAACATATCGGTAAACTATACAAGGCAAAAATTACTTGCATTCCTAATAATATTCAGAAGTACGTTTCTTTTTCAGTCGGTAGGTTACGGTTTATCGATTCTTACCAATTTTTAAATGCTTCTTTAGATACCTTGGTGACAAATCTGTTGGGGTATGGTTCTGACAAATTTAATATTTTGGGGGAAAGTTTTGAAAAGGAAAAAATACATCTTTTACTACGGAAAGGTGTTTTTCCTTATGATTACATTGATTCAGAATCTAAGCTGATGGAGACTAGCTTACCAACTCGTGATAAATTTTATAATATACTCACAAGGGAAGACATCAGTGATATAGATTACAATCACGCAAGTGAAGTTTGGCGTGTTTTTGAAATTCGAAATTTAGGTCAGTATCAAGATTTATATGTCAAAACAGATGTTCTTCTTCTAGCTGATGTCTTCGAGAATTTTCGGTCGCTTTGTTTGAAAAATTATCAACTCGATCCCGCCCATACCTATACCGCTCCCGGACTTGCGTGGGAGAGTTGCTTGAAAATGTCGGGAGTTAAATTAGAATTGTTTACAGATCCTAATATGTATTTGTTTATTGAAAGCGCCATCCGGGGAGGTGTAGCCATGATTTCTAAACGTTTCTCGGAGGCGAATAATAAATATTTGGATGGATATGACCCCAGTAAGCCTTCAAAATACATTGCTTATTGGGACTGTAATAATCTTTATGGGGTCGCCATGTCTGAACAGTTACCACTTAGTGATTTTAAATGGCTTAATTTGGATGAAATCGATCAAATTAATTTTCGAAAAGTAGAAGATAATGCTGAGATGGGATATATTCTAGAAGTTGATATGGCATATCCCGAGGAACTACATGATTTACATAATGACTATCCTCTTGCTCCTGAAAAAATGGTAATTTCTGAAAATATAATCTCTAAATATAGTGCAGATCTGCTGAGGCAATTTGATCGAAAAATACCCGTAAATGTACAAAAATTGGTTCCAAATTTAAATGATAAGAAGAAATACGTTTTACACTATAGAAATTTGAAACAATACACATCTCTTGGAATGAAGGTTAGTAAAATTCACCGTGTACTAGAATTTAAGCAAAGTGCGTGGTTAGAACCCTACATTAACTTCAATACAAGACAGCGAGCGTTAGCTGTCAACAATTTTGAAAAAGATTTCTTCAAATTAATGAATAACGCGGTTTTTGGTAAGACTATGGAGAATATACGCAACAGAATTAATGTTGAACTCGTTATTGAGAAAAAGCGTGCACTAAAATTGATTGCATCACCAGCATTCGAAAGTTTTAAAATATTTTCAAATAACTTGGTAGCTATTCACTCAAAAAAGCCAGAACTATTACTCAATCGGCCCATCTATGCAGGGTTCACTATATTAGATCTGAGTAAAACTGTCATGTATAAATTTCATTATGAATACGCAAAAAAGAAATTCGGTGATAGATTGACATTATTATTCACGGATACTGATAGCTTATGCTACGAAATACAGACTGAAGATTTGTACTTGGATATGGAAGCTGATGAGGATTTGTTTGATACATCTAATTTCCCTAAGCAGCATCAACTTTGCAGTGAAAAAAATAAGAAAGTTTTGGGTAAAATGAAAGATGAGATGAATGGTACCCCTATTAAAGAATTTGTTGGGTTACGCGCCAAAATGTATTCAATCTTAGAGAATACAGGAACTAATAAGAAAGTAGGTAAAGGTATAGTCAAATCTACCCTCAAGAAATATGTAAAACATAATGACTATAGAAATTGTCTTTTTAAAAAACAGATCCAGTCAGCTGATATGTACTCGATAAGGAGTTTTGACCACCAGCTGTTCACTATTAAACAAAGAAAAACAACACTATCTTGTTTTGATGACAAACGTTATATTTTGATGAACGGAATAGATACTTTAGCTCATGGACATTTCAAAATTTCCAAAATGTTATAGTAAACGAATGTCTATGTATACAATTTATTTATCTGGATGGATAGAAATGTGCTAATTGTAAATTAAAATCTTGATTCGCTTGTATAATAATACGAAAATATATGTATTGTAATATAGAAGGTATAATAAGAGCTCAATGTATAACAAGAATCAATAGATTGATAAATGTACTAATTGTAAACTAAAATCTTGATTTGCTTGTATATTGATATGAAAATATATGTTTCGGAATATTGAAGCTTTAATAAGAACTCAATGTATAACAAGAATTAATAAATCAATATTGTTCAGAGAACTTTTTGCATGAAAGACAAATGTTTTCGCCATCATTTCTCGATGAATAATTTGTTTGATTAAATCATGAATAACAACTCTAGAAATTTGAATGTGTATCAACTCTATGAATAAAACTCTGCTCTGTGAGAAATACCTAGCTCATAATATATGATCATCATTTGCAGATAAATAATAGGAAAAAAAAATGAAAAAAATTAATGAATAAATATTGATAGGTCTACGATTCGGAAATAATATAGTCTATAGATGGTTAGCAATCACTGGTAGAATATGAATGTATTTGGATTGATCAAATTACAAAGAAGAAGAATGATAACTAAGTTTAGATGATATATAGATGGTTGTAGTGTGTATGAGTTTAATGAGAGTTGTATTCGGATCGAAAGAATAATTGGATGAAGGTTTTGAACTTGAAATAGAAAGAAATGATAAATTCTAGTGGAAGATTAATAGATCATCTAATGTTAATCACATAAAAAAAATGTATATATATAAACAGCGAATGATATATGAATAAATATTTCTTACTATCAAAATGCCCATATTGAATTTGAATTGAATAGATGAGAAAAAAAAATCCAGGAAACGGAGAGATATTCTTAATCAGTGAAATCAAAATTCAATTCGAATTGAAAATTTATTGAGCGAAGGAAGAAATTCGTTTGAGAAATATAACATGTGCTAAATTTTCATGAGTAAAATAAGAATTGTATTTGAGTTGGAAAAATAATCGAGTGGGGAGAAAGAAGATTTGGGCTTGAAATGAAAATGAATATATTATACTCTGGTGAACGATTAACAAATTATTTTATGTCAATTATAAAATAAATAAAAGAGATTACCGTACGGAAGAGGTGAAATAGATATGGGCTGGAAAAGGTAGATACATCATAGGACTAGTGGGTATGATTTAATTCCGATTGTGAATATTCTAAAATTCATGATACGGAAATACTGAATGAAGAAATATGGTTATTGGAAGAAGAAAAAAAAATAGATGACATAGGCCTATAATCTGAAAGAGGCAGATTAAATTATAAGTCTGGTGAGTATGATTTTATCTCGATTGAGAATATTCTGAAATACATGATATGGAAATATTGGATCAAGAAATACCACTTGAGAGAAGAAGAAAAAAAATCACCGTACAAAAGACATGACATAGTGCCATGAGCGTCTTACATCTCCACAAATAATTGAATTATCTGAGAATCACCGTAAGAGAATCATCACCACTCAATACAGTGAGAATGTGTAAATTAAAAAAGAAAAGACCTTCAAAAATCTTGGGCCCCAAAAAATGGAAACCCCTTAAAAAAAACAGAATAAGGAACCTCTCAGAATGAGGTGAATGTGTTGAGATTAGTGTGTACGTTAGAATGCGATGTCACTTGAGAATAAATTATTTGATTATCATTAACCCTCAAAAATCTTGAGCCACCCAGAAATTAGGAACCCCTGAAATAAGAAACCTCTTTAAATAAGATAAAAGTGGTAAAGTACGTATGGGTTGTAGGTATGGGTTGGAATGTACCGTCACTTTTAAGAATAAAATATTCTATTGTTGAAGAGGAAATCCCTCAAAAATCTTGGGTCCTAAAATATAGGAACCCTCAGAAATTAGGAACCTCCGAAAATTATAAGCACTCGAATTAGGAATCTCCTAGAATAAGGTGAATGTGGTGAGGTTAGTGCCTAATAGCATAGGTTAGAGTGGGATGTCGCGACCGCCATCTTGCTCCAGGAAAAAGTGGTCTCGTTCTCTCATTTTCTCCCTACTCACTTGGAATCGTGTCATATCGAAATATTAAATAAAAATGGAAAGCCTTATTGGCGCATGTTGTAATTACTTGATTGCTATCTAGATAAGTTCTAGATACGGAATCATTTGTATGACTGGAATCAGTTCACTTTGGACACGCACTGAGAAAAGCCATTGCAGAGTATAGGTTTCTGAAATTATTTTTGGAATAATATATTTCTGTCGATTCTATTCGGAATTGGAGGTTTTTGGAATCGAGTTTCTCCAAAATGCGTGATTTTGGGATTCGAGCCTTCAGACCTACGGAATCTCACATTTTAGGAGTGTATTAAATTTGGAAAATAATCATTCATATGCATTAATATCATATATTAATATCAATAATATTATTGAGATATTGGTCATACTTTGAAAACATTCTCTATTAGTCAGAAATATTGTGTTACTTTCGTAATTTGTATTATTTAATCATCAATTATCTTTCATCCATAGCCTTAATTGGGGAACAATGATTTTGTATCAAGTTTTGGTGTTGAAAAAAAAATCAGTGATAAGGTAGTTATATCATCCCGAATTATGCGGAGGTCCTGAATTATTATCCCAGAACTTCTTCTCCAACACAACTTTTTAAATGGTCTTTACCCCTAAATTCATCACCATGAGTTTTACAATGTGTCAAATGAGCTATATAAAAATATCCAACTTCTTCTCTAAGATGGTATAAAGATCGTTCTTGTGGTGCTCCGGTCAGGAGATAATACATTCTCATGCTTCGCCTCAATTGGTGAACAATGAATTCATGTCGTTTTCGATTTTAACAAATAATATATATATATATATGTATTTATTTATTTTATATTAGATTTAACGAAGCACTCTACTGGTGACTAACATCTATTGGCGTCAGTAAATGATATATAATAAGAACGTGGGATGATGAGATGAAAGGTTATTTCATTGGGTGTTTTTGGATAGTGAGAAGGAGTCGACCGTGGCCTATTGTTGAGGAATCATCCCAGTATTGACCTGAACGACATGGGGAAACCACGAAACAACTTCATCAGAATGGTCGACTATGGTGGAAATCGAACCCTGGTCTCTTGAATGAAAGCTCAGTGTATTACTCACTCGGCCACACCCACAATATATGTATATATATATATATATATATATATATATATATATATATATATATATATATATATATATATTTGTATATATATATATATATATATATATATATATATATATATATATATATATGGGATTTTACCTCGGTAATACCTCGGTAGCTTAGTGGTATAGAGCACCTGCCCGGCAAGCAGAAGGTCCTGGGTTCGAGTCCCGGTCGAGGCGAATCTTTTCGACATGACTAAAACATCTCAAATATCTCGATATTGGATCGTATCCAAAAAGTTTAATTATCACACATATATATATATATATATATATATATATATATATATATATATATATATATATATATATATATATATATATATATATAAATATATATTATTTTATTTTTATTTTTCATTTTCATTCTAAACAATTAAATTAATGGATTAGTCAGGAGCATTCGTCTGGGACCAGTGAGATAGCAAGTCATATATTTATCTAAAGCAGCAAGACTGACTTTCAATATACAATTGCTAAAAGCTTTCTGTCAATACAAGATATCATTATGGCTACAACGCACGAACCTTGCTGGGATTTGACAAATCTACCGAATATTGACATTTTCCAAAGAGCAGAGAAAATGGATCGGTGCTCGCTGTTGTCCTTCAAGGATGACGACAGTTGAAACTTGGAAGTCGAACTGTGTGTACAGTTAGAATAATGAAAACAGTTACACAGTTTTAATAAGTTTGAAAGAGGCTACTCTTCTGTGATCAAACCACTTTACTCGAATGAATTGGGAAAAAAAATGAAAATGATTAAATTGAAAAAAAAAGTGGGCCTACGTAAAACCTTACGGAATACTTCAATAAGTGATACGAATCGGGTGAACGATTTCAGAAGCAGCTTGTTTACAAATGAAACCCTGACATTAATTATCCCTAACATTATTATTGTTTGTTAAATTAGTCATCTTATTTTCAATTAATCTTTGGGGTTTCGCTTTAATTAATTAATCTTTAATTAATTTTCAATTATTAATTTTTAATTTTTAATCAATCGCCCTTGCGGTGCCCCGTTCAAAGCATCACATCCTTCATCCATTGCCTTGATTGGGCAACAATGATTTCTAATCACGTTTCGATATTATTGAAAGAAAAACGATTAAAATAATAAATAACTACCGATTATAGGATCACTCATGAGTTGAAAGTCAATATTGTTCACAATATTTCCAAGTAGTACAACTACTGAAAACGTATACAGGATGAGTGTTTTCTACTTCAGTTTATATTCATATGATTGAAGTACTAAAATATAAGATGTCCACATTTTTTCAAATGTTACTCGTACAAGAAAAATTACTTACAAGTGGGAAATTGAAGCACAGTATTTATATGATCATGGGAGACTACGTGGAATTTTTGGAACTTTGAGCGTGAATATCTCGAAAATCAGTTCAATGACACCAATGATTTATTCGATATGACGTAAAATTCGAATATCTTTAACCGTGACTCACAAATATCTGGGGGTAAGAGAGGACCCCCTTCACATCACTAGATTTTCTTCAGAATTATCTTATTTATTTAAAATTCAATACACTGAAAACTGGACATGATCAATGTAAGCTAATTTGAACGAAATAAAGGTTTTTTATTCGACGATATTATAGATTTACCATAATTCTGTGAACATGATCCAGAACGAGAAACCATGGTAAATTAAGTCAATTTGAGATTTTTGTATAAAAGTGAAGTTGCGTTTTGTGGTTTGTGCACTAATAAAAATTATGTTTTTGAACACCCGATTACACTATACTGATTGTATTATGATACATACTAATAATAATAATTCATAATTTTATATATAAAATAATAATAATAATGAGAAATGTTGACTAAATAAATGTTATCTAGTTGAATGTGATGAAACAACTTTGCATCGAATTACGATAGGAAAATAAAGTTCTTGAATAAAGAAAATAATGATAATTTAATGAAGATGATCTGGTAGTAAGGACTCATTTCCACAATCCGGTTTAAAGTGACTCTGTCTCTAAGGAACGTAATTTCCTGCCACTCCAAAATTAATAATCCCGCGCTGAAAGTCACTCAATAAAAGCTAGACCGGGTGTTTTCGCCTACACCTATACTCCAAACTCAAACAAACGCAAACTACCAGCGATAGTTCAATAAACTAGTGAGGGATATAAAAGAGCTGGCGACGAAGTAAACAGAAAGCGACATGTGACTGACACAATGATGGATGACGACAACACATACCGTCGCGACGGAATAGATTGTTATGACGACGCCCGTTATACTCGGGAGATTCGGCGTCGTTTCATCTTTCTATATACTCGGCGCTCTGGGGGAGGGGAGGGTGGAGGGCGCCGTTGTTGTATTATTTAGACACAAATGATGGAATAAACAATCTCCATGGGTTACTCTCGTATATAGCGCTTGGATGAGTTTCTCTTATACGACAAGTTACTCTGGGAACCTTTGGGAGAAAATGAAAGTTACAATCGAACGTTGATATGTGCGGAGTAGAGTAAAAAAGCATCAGAAAAACCATTGTAAATATACCCGAAAAGTATATGCCTTGTTATATAAACAGAGATACCTCTGCTTTTCTAACAACGTAAATATACTATCGTGAAAAAATATCTGATTTGTATGAAGCGGTTTATGGGATTATAAACTAGATGAAGTAAAGATTCTGCGTACAACTGTGTGCTACAAAATCAGCTGAGCTACAGTTAGGACAATTATAATTTTGTATTCGATCCTTTTGTCAATATCGAAATCTCGATATATAATCATTGTTTCTCAATTAGGGCTAATAATGAATTGGTGTGGCCGATTTAAATCGATTTCAGAAGTATAATATAGGTCATTCTCCTAAAAAATGAAAGATATTCTAATCCAAAAATGTCCCGATTTGATTCAGAATGGAACCAACGTCGAATCAAATGTGTAATTGTTGATTATTTTTCCACATACAGAGGTCATCTCACAGAAAATAAAAATTAGAATCAAACTCTTATCTTCATACAGCCAATGTGCTACTTCATTTTTAAAATGAACAATCTGAAGACACAAGTAATTGGTATAGTAAAATCCTGAAAAATGTGAACGTTGTTTTATGTATCCACGTTTCTCCTTTTATTTCTACAGCAGCTGCATCATAAATCCCGAATAGGATAAAACTGATGACTCAAAGCCTTGAATGAAGTAAAACAAACAATGTATACAAAACATATACATCACAACTGATAAAACCAAGTCCAAATTATGGCTCTATGCATTTATTCACGTGACGTGAGCTATACATCAAACTTTATAATAGAACTATGCTTGTATTTTAAAATATTTAATTTCAATTTCTTGTCGTCATTCAGGTGAATCCGAGCGCGATGAAGAAATACAACTGCAACAACGGCACCGAATGCGGCGCGCTTACCGGCGTTTTCAACTGCTCTCTCGGCCACTGCGCCAACATGTCCGAGATCTACCAGTGTCACCAACGTGCTGACGGCATCCTCGTCGACTCCGAACGCGACAATATGAAACTGAACGGCTTCTTCGAATGTAACAAGTCACGCTGCATCAAGATAAAGCACCCATTCCTCTGCGATCGGTTCTGCAGTAAGATCACGACGACGGGGGTGAATGTGTACTTGATGTATGATGATAGCTTGTATACGGCGGAGTGTGCGAGTGTGTGGGCGACGAATAAAGCGAACGGGACGCAAGTGGGGACAGAGTTAGTGAACGCGACGGAGATATGGCGAGAGGAACACAGTGGTGGGGTGTTTTTAGCCTCGTGTCATACGGTGGTGAAGAATGAAAACGGGCTTAGGTGAGTGCATGAATTTGATATTACTTGATATAATATTGTATTATAGGTCCGGTTTTGCAAATAATATATTTGTTGATTAAGCGATGATTGGCGGATCAACTTGATATTACAATGATCGTATGTAACTCAATTATTAATTGGCTCAATTAACACAATTTCATTTTGATTGGAATGCAGTCCAAGCTTTATAGGCCTAGTTAACATTATCATTTGCAGTGGTTACAAACTCCGTAGAGTACCCCGTGATGGGAAAAAGTGAATTTTCAAATGAAAAAAAAATGTGAAACTGTCAATAATAATCGATAATCGACAGTTATAATAACTTATTATAAAAGAAATTATAATAAAGAAATAATAAAAAAAATATAATAAAATATTTCTTAGGTCCGGTATTACCACGGCCAGTTGGTATTTATCTGAGAGTTGATGAAAACAAATAGCATAGGTAACCATGGTGATAACAAGTTTGAACTGTCAGATAAAGGCTAACTAGACTTGGTAATACCGGGCCTTAATATAAAGAAATAATAATCGACAGTTAGCAAAGAACATAATTGAAAACAAACAGCAAAGTATTGGTGGTGGTGCCATGATACTCAAAACTTGGCACTTCCACCAAGTAGCCACTAGTGGTTAGTGTGGCTTTTAAACAGCCTCCTAGATCTATCCAAGCTGAATACACTGGTTAACGATTTCTATGCTTTCCCCTTATAAAAAGCCATGTGCGGAATATTCGATTAATTCAATATATAAGCGATGGTCAATATCGAATTGAAAAATTGGAAATAGCTCAAATAACTATTTTGAGAGCTGAATTTAATTGCGAATATGATTTTAAAATAGGTGAAGAATAAGCTGAAACTGAAACCGTATCAAATTATCGAAAATCATGACTTCCAAACTCGCGTTTTTTTCCCATTACATATTTTAGATTCGAATCGATATTTTCGATTTCATTCGATATCGATTGAGAATTAAAAATTCCAATATATTTCGAACGATATTCGATATTGAAATTCGATATTGTTTAGAATTTTCATATCGAACGGCAATTCCTAAATAGGACTAATTCTAGTACAGTTTTATGGTTTTCTTAGGCCCGGTATTACCAAGTCTAGTTAGCCTTTATATGACAGTTCAAACTTCTTATCACCATGGTTACCTGTGGTATTTGTTTTCATCAACTCTCAGATAAATACTAACTGAACTTGGTAATACTGGGCCTTAGCCATACACAAACTAGACACAACTTTTTTCATCTTATTTTTCATAATTATTTATTTTCATGTTATTTTTTTTCCATATTTTTAGATTGTAATATTAGTATAGTGCTTATTGTAATTGAAAATGTTGTTCTCGCCACCGTCTATGACATTCGTGAGTGTAGAAAATAAATAAAATAACTAAAATATCTCCTCCTCTAGGGCTACGGACTGTCTGAACGGGACAATCATCGAAGATGCGCGCATCCCTAAGCCCTTCATGAACTTCACTACCTTCTGGTCGATCTACGACAATACGTCCAACACGAGGCTCGACCCGACACAGTCCTACGTGCCGATGCAGAGCGAGTTGACGATCTACAACTTCAGCCGGTTGTACATCAACCTGGAGGCGTGCGTCAACACGTTGCAGGGCGAGTGTAAGGTTTTCCTCAACACGCATGGGAGAGACGGAGACAACCAGACGGCACAGTCGAGGTTCCCGTGTTACTACGACATGGTGAGTCTTAATGGCATACGCATATGCAGTAATACGCAGTCCTGGTGTCAAAAGTTCATTGTTGACTATTTGAAATAATTAGAATGGGGTGGTAAGGTCGTCCTCAGTGCCCCGTTGAAACGATCCTACTTTCATTCATAGCCTTGATAGGGGAACAATGACTTTGTATCAATTAAGTTTCGATGTTATTAGAAAATAAATGTTATACAAATAATTTATATATCTTTATAAATAACACGTTTTTGTTAAGATGTCAACACATGACAGTCGAAATTGAATGATTATTGAAATCTGGAAATGTGTAGGATTCAACTTGAACATCAATCGAATATATTTGAATTCAATTACATATTTTGGTTGTTGTTGAGTGTTGTAAAGGTCGAGAGGGGAATCAAATAATCAATTTAAAGTTTAAACAGCACGTACAGTTTGAACCAAAAGTAAAGTTCTTTTTCAATCTGAATAAACTGCAGGTTAACTTTGAGATATTGCACAGAATATAAGAGTTCAGAGAAATGATAATCAGATTTTTATTATTGGTTCAAGCTCTACACCTCTTTACGTTTTATTGCACGCGAAAATTGCATCCGATTATGTAATAGTTTTCATGTATGCCAATTTAGAGGTATAAAAAAGTTTCACGCTTCTCAATAAATTACAATTCTGATATCTCTATAGTTGGTCAAAAATTATTCGAAACAACTGGAGCCAGAGACGCCTTTGATTGACGTCACGTCGATGTAGGCGAATCAAACTTTACAACCTGACGACAGCAATGATAATAACAGACTTGACGCATACTGACGAATTGACTGTTTCTATGTAAATAAACACGTTGGTTAGGGAAGTTCATCCAGCTAAAAAAGATCAAATAATTTGCTGGATGTTTGATCACACCTGCTGCGAGAGAACTGGCCGTGGTCCAATCGAGATCCGCACACAGCTAACATTTCACAACCAGGTTTATAATAGATCAAGTAGTGCATTTCACACATCATTAACGCGAGCGATCATCGTCAGAACCCTTATCGTGACTTACCACTCAGAATAACGTCTTTGGTCTCTGTGTGGTCAATGGACTGGAACTTGGATTTGCTCATATCTACATAACGAGCAAGTTACTATTACAATAGAATAATAACAATGCAATTACTCGGCGAGATCGATATGTGAAACAATTAAGGGTTAAGTCAAGATGCATTGAGGGTTGCGTTGGTCTGCCGGTTGGAGATGGTGACTTCAGTAATTCGAAAACACGTTCCATTTCCTGAGTATTTTCTTGAGAAATATTGATCGCTGCTCTATCTATAGTGTTGTTTTGTAGAAACGGCTGATAGGCTGACAAACAAGATTACAGCTGTTATTAGCTGAGCCGACGTCATTGAGTGAAGTTAGTTTCTTTTATCACCACTCATCTACGCACGGTCAATAGTTCTTTAAACGTGGACCGTGAATTGGAACATATTTTCAACATGAGAGGGATAGGAATTGTGAGGATCAACGGGCAAACCCACGGAATAACCCTCAATGCATTTTGGGTTTAGTGATGGAAGGGTATAAATTTAACCAATTGACGACTCGAAATGGACGTGGAAGACCAGTTGACCTTCTAGATCTAGATCACTTGAGGTCATTTAGACACACTGATTGGATTTTTGAATTTCACCACATTTATGACAGCCCCATCGATTGGATGTTATGATTTGTGACGTCAATAGGGCGGAAATGCGAGTCGTCAATTAAACTCAGAAAGATGAGCTGATTGAAATTGATTTTCTCATTATTGGAAAGTTCAAATTAGGGTCATTTATTTTTTCAACTAATTAATATATAATCATGTGTATTTTGTATGATGATCAACATCTGTGATTAAGAATTGATCATGACACTGATGAGCACCATACAGCTTATCCGCCATTCTATACTTCGACAGCTATTATCGTTCACCGTAGCCCCATGCATAAATCTCAGGAGCGAAGGTGAGATTTTGTGTATAATACAATGAAAATACAGAAAGAATAGACATTCTGTCATATAGCTTTGGTTCCCATTTATTTCTGTTAACAAGTTGCGTCCAATTTTAGTTCTTCCCTCCATATCGCATATGAGCACATCGAGGAACGAACAAAAATGAATTCGTTCATTATTAAATAATATACATCAGTTTTAAAGAATATCAGGTGGCAATTATTGTCATGAATATTATATAACTCGGGACCATAAGAAAGAAAGTGTCTTCACTAGATTTTTTCATCTCCATTTCGAATTTCTTGACTTTCCCAGGTTTCCTTGTTGGTAGTAACACTATATGTACACTTATAGACGCTATGGAATTATTTAGTAACCCTCGGGCATTTCTTGTTCAGTCTTGTAGGAGCACAAATGAGGTTGAGGTATAGGAGTAACCTTCCAATCTGAAGCAGTAACTTATATGAAGTTATGCTTTGAGAGTGATTTTACGCGGTTATAGTTTTCACATTAACTTTCGACAACAGTTAGGAGTTATTCATTCATAAATGTATGTATATATATATATATATATATATATATATATATATATATATATATATATATATATATATATATATATATATATATATACATATATATATATATATATATATATATATATATATATATATATATATATATACATTATACATATGTTTCTTGTATAGGCTTTCATGGAGTGGATTCATATATATATATATATATATATATATATATATATATATATATATATATATATATATATATATATATGTATATATATATATATATATATATATATATATATATATATATATATATACACACATATATATGCGAGGTGTTAGATTCACTCTTACAAATTAAATGCATAAAACGAGGGACGTTTTTTTCCGGTTCACTGACATGGTCTCATTCCTTCCTTTCATAAGCATATTACCACCCAATTCACAAACAGATCAGTAACTTAATCAATTAACTTCATAAATATGTATTATTTCACGTATATTGTATATTATTGGCATATTATAGTATTTTATTATTCTACGTACATTGGTCCCTGTCTTATCCAATATTTTCACGATGATAATCAATAAAAGATATATTTTTTATATTCTTGTGCAATTAGATGAAATTTGAATAAGAACAAACAAGAGTTTAGTATATAAAGTCAATGTTACAACTCGAATGTAAAAAACGTCAGAATAAAATATTGGTAACTATGATACCTCACTGTTTTTTTTTTCATTCCTTATTAACAACGTTCATATGATTGATCTTTGCTTCTGTGGCTACGCTATTTTGTGTGTGTGTGTGTGTGTGACACCGGCAGCATTTTTCGGTGTTTCGTATATTCAGAAGAGAACATGAATAACTTGGTGAGGATCACTTTTCAACTATTTCAAGTTTAATCAAACTTCACCTCTAATAAGTATCATAATCACAAGCGATTACACTGTTTCACCTTTTTTAGTTCAACATTTTACACAGAATTCCCTTTCTTACTTTTTAACCCGACCTTCTCTTTGAAAAAAAAAACACTCATACAGCGAAAGAGCGATCTAGTTTTATTCATAAGTAGTTCTCCAACAGATTTCCTAATGATTAATGACAACGTCGTATATAGCGGCTTAGCCTACAGGTAGCACGCTAATATCCTGGACACAACCGCTTATACAGGTTGGTAACTGCTAATTACAGTCAATTGTGTCGACACGTTATCTCGCGCAATGGTGAGTTTCACTATAAAGGATCCAATGAACGAATGATTTCACCGCAACAGCTGGCGATAGTTATCAACTTTGGAATTCACCGTGAAATCAATTTTAGAATTATATCTCTATTTATCCACGAAGCAGCGCGCAATGAAAACAAAACACCGAATGATGCAGAAGGAATCCAAGTACATTTTTGGGAAGAAGTTGACTGTGAATATACTAATAACCACGTAAATTGGTCAAAAACTTTACGGACAGTTTTTGATCGATTCGATAGATCTACCGGCACGTAAAAAACGTCTAACCGTTTTATTATATGAAGCCTATACAGACTCTTTCTCTCTCTCTCTCTCTCTCTCTCTCTCTCTCTCTCTCTCTCTCTCTCTCTCTCTCTCTCTCTCTCTCTCTCTATATATATATATATATATATATATATATATATATATATATATATATATATATATATATATATATATATATATATATATATTATATATATATATATATATATATATATATATATATATATATATATATATGTGTGTGTGTATATATATATATATATATATATATATATATATATATATATATATATATATATATATATATATATAAACATATATATATGTATATATATTTATATATATATATATATATATATATATATATATATATATATATATATATGTGTGTGTGTGTATATATATATATATATATATATATATATATATATATATATATATATATATAAACATATATATATGTATATATATTTTTATATATATATATATATATATATATATATATATATATATAAACATATATATATGTATATATATTTTTATATATATATATATATATATATATATATATATATATATATATATATATATATATATATATAGATATATGTATATATATGTATATATATATATATATATATATATATATATATATATATATATATATATATGTGTCTGTATATATACTCCACTTTGGAGAATAGTCGAGTTAAAAAGTGTCATTCCATATAAGAAATGGGTTTCTGTAAACATATTTCATATCTCATCCGTTCATTCGTATCCACAAATAATCTAGCCATCGATGGGGTCATTGAGCAAACAATCAATAACCGTCCTCGGCTGTGAAGCAGGATAATATTAGTGCTGCTCAATGAATCACAATTTAGTACATCACTGATATACGGATCAGTGATTACTAATGATGAAGTACATCACGCTTCGTAAGTTCACTGAAATTCCTTCTGCAATGTGATCTTTACTTTTTACAAATTGTAGTCACAACTATAAAGGGTGAAAATTGGATCCAACGGTTAAGTAGAAGTTGAGTCAATAATCACGACACTGAATCGGTACCGAAACGGTGTCGTGAACCGCCATGTTGTTTATGTGAATACTGGCTTGTGATTGGTCTGTTGGGAAAATCGTGTCGGACAAGAAAAACTCGGAACTGGAAACCATGGACACACTAAATAGAAGTACGAACGTTCCGCC
>OZ023329.1:31662612-31740112 GCA_964007535.1 Brachyptera risi | reverse complement strand
TTGTAAGAATGTAAATAATTACATAATCTCACAGTAATTCAAAGAATGTAAGGCTTCTGAGAGACGTAGTTGGGATTTTTATCGTAGACCTCATTTAGATGAGCGTAGCGAAGTCTCCATCCCACTCTTATAGGGTTTAGTCTGTTTTTTTTTGTTTTTTTATGCACTCCACAGGTCGCAGGGTTTGACTGATCGACATGAAACCTTTTTTGGTACACGCAAACTCATTCAACTTGGAACTGTATAGTTTTTGGAATAAATCGGTTGGACCGATTTTGAGAAATATGACCTCAAAGTTTCTAAAAACCCCGTAAGATTTGGCTGGGCGGAAAATGTTGATAAATAAAATCTCTCCAAACGAGATGAAATTTTATCTGAATGTGTATACATAAATTATACACATTATCACCATGTTGTATGCAATTCTAATCAGCCCTTTTGAAGAAAAAAATTAAAATAACTGGTTTTATTCATAAAATATTTCATGAAAAAAGTTGCCGAGATTCACTGCTTTTTAGATTCGATATTTGCTCAACAATATTTTTCATATGCGTCAAGGTGTGTAGAACACCAGAGTCAATAAAGTAGCAAAGGTGGGACTACTTTAACGACTATTATACCTTATTCAGATATCTCGCTCATCTTACAACGCTTATGTTGCGTTTGGCTAGTCCTAAAAAACATAATAGGCCCTGTCTGAAAAATCCCAAAACTGATTGCAAATATAATTGTCATGTTCTGTTTGTTTCCTATTTTAGTACGCGACCTTCTTCTTCCATAGATACCGATACAAAAATAGCTACATTATTAACGGTGACGAGAGTGAACACTTGTTGAAAGCAAGGTGTAGAGATTACAGGCTCTGTTTATACGTCGATACGGTAGTAACGGTGACTTCAAGTTAGATCGTATAGAAGTTTTCTTGAGTATAGAGCATGGAAGGGAGCGGAATAGCGTCAAATGGACTAACGTTAAAATGTTCGTGTAACATGATCTTCTTTCCACATTTTTGACATTATTTCGGTGGAATAACGACAAATTGATAATTTGACACAATTCCTGTCGTCAAAACACCTTTTGACATTATTCCACTGGATTAACGTCAAATCGCTTTCAAAATCCAAGTTTTGCAAAGAATGTGTTACATAAATGGTTTGACGTTTGTCCATTTGACGCTATTCCATCTCCCCGGAAGAATGCCCCCACGTTGCCAATACTTATATTCTAGTGCACAGTATATTCTAGTGCACAGTGGAATAGCGTCAAATGGACTAACGTCAAAATGTTCGTGTAACATGATCTTTTTTCCACATTTTTGACATTATTCCGGTGGAATAACGACAAATTGATAACATTGACCTAATTTCTGTCGTCAAAACACCTTTTGACATTATTCCACTGGATTAACGTCAAATCGCTTTCAAAATCCAAGTTTTGCAAAGAATGTGTTACATAAATGGTTTGACGTTTGTCCATTTGACGCTATTCCATCTCCCCGGAAGAATGCCCCCACGTTGCCAATACTTATATTCTAGTGCACAGTAGGAGTCAAGTGAAATCAGTGGGAGTGCCGTGTTTTGTGACCCGCTCTCATTCGATCATTCAATCAGCGAAGTGAAGTGAATTTTTTCTTTCACATTTGTTGTTTGACATGTTGCTTTACTATATTTTAGTGCACAGTAGGAGTCGAGTGAAATCAGTGGAGGTACCGTGTTTTGTAACCTGCTCTCATTCAATCATTCAATCAACGAAGTGAAATGAATTTTTTCTTTCACATTTGTTGTTCGACATGTTGCTATACTATAGCCTATTCTAGTGCACATGAGTCGAGTGAAATCAGTGGAGGTACCGTGTTTTGTAACCTGCTCTCATTCAATCATTCAATCAACGAAGTGAAATGAATTTTTTTCTTTCACATTTGTTGTTCGACATGTTGCTATACTATAGCCTATTCTAGTGCACATGAGTCGAGTGAAATCAGTGGAGGTGCCGTGTCATATAAACCGCTCTCATTCAATCATTGAATAAACGAAGTGAAGTGATTTTTTTGTTTCACATTTGTTGTTTGGCATGTTATTTTTGTGAGCAGCTAAATGGTCATAAGAATTTTCCAATCAGCATGGAGTTTGAATCACTACTCATATCTACCAAGTAAAAACCCATCACATTTTGTATATATTTTTTATTGGTGCTAACGACCTGCGACCTATAGAATTTATATGAGGGTATTAATGAGCGATTGATATTAAAACAACGAAGATACGGAATATGGAATGACATCAAGAGAAACTCATGTCTTATGTGGGACACGAACCCAGGCCCGAATTGACTTCGTTATCTAAAGCGTAGACATGACTGATGACTGACAAAGTTTTCATTCACTTAAAAAAAAAAGTGATTTCGGACGATTAACAATAACGATTAACAATAAATACGTTTTTTGTTTGTTGAGATGGAGTTACCCGTTGAGAGATCATACAATCGAATTTATCATATTTTCACCATATACGTTAATCCATCACTGCGAAAATAAAGTCTTGTACCAACCATAAATACAGTCAAAAATGAAAATAGCTGCAAATTTCTATTTTGATATTAATACTAGTCCGCTAATTAAGGACAGGGAATGTTTACGACATTGCATTCATATTGTGTGTGCGTTTCTTTTCTCCTACGCGAGACAGAGCGATATCACTTGACCCAGTTGCCGAACAATACCAGCTCGAGAGTTCATATATTATAGTGGTTCTAGCAATTTAGACGACGTGCTATGATGAACCCCACAAGGTTAACCCATTACACGTGCTATTATCATCCCACGGGAGATTGCCTATCTCTCTCCCTCTCTCTCTCTCTCTCTTCCGCTCACTCTCTCTCGATCTCTCTCGAACTCATCGAGAACGGAAAGAGAATGAGGATAAAATCGATGTCCCTCAACGGGGGACTGAAGGAGTAAAACCTTCAAGACGGTAAACGCAACGTGATACAGCCACGATTGGTGGACACTGGAGGGACGAGAGCAAAACCATTTATAGGATAGTATTTACGATAACAAACATGAAATACATCTCCGTTCTGTTACTGAACAAACTGACGGTGTTAACTGTTTGCTGAACGGCCCGACCAATAATTACAGTATATTTCATCTATCCTAATTGAGTAAGTAGACAAGTAGACCTACAAATATAAATGTCAAGCCCAGAGAAACCGTCTATATTCAACTGCAAGACCGATAATAATATTACAATGTATATTAAAAAATGATTTCTATTAGAATTTCTTCTTTATATTGGGCTCAACGATACACTGTAATAATGACTTGGGAAGTATTGTCGTTGATGAACGGTGAGTGAGGTGATAGACAGGTGAAATGAAGAGTGCCTGGAGTGAGCGTGAAGGTTCGCTTCAATAGCATTCCATTTTAATGACAGAGGGAAACCACCAAAATACTATATTAGGACGGTTGACGAAGACGGAAATCAAACCCCGGTCTCCTGAATAACGGTTTGGCATGCTAACAACTGTTCCAGCGCATCAGTCACCATTTATCTTCAATTTTTGTCCATACCAAGATCTATCCCATGAAAGAAAACCCATTTCTACATATATATCATCTCTTTGTTTCCAGTACAACTCGTTCTTCGTAGTCGCCAAGTTCGACCTGCGCAAGACCTGGATCGAACTGATGATTGCCGTTATCGTCCCCACCGTTCTCTTCTTCCTCTCGTGCGCTACCCTCTGCATCATCACGCGGTCAGTCAAGGTAGGCGACGATGCGAAGATGCGCTGCAAATACTGCACGAGTGACATGGAGGATGCCGAAGAAGAGGACGAGGAGGAGGTTGAACAGCTGACGCCGACAGTGGAGGGTAACAACACGGCGACGGTCACGACTACGAACGAAGGGCGGTAAACAAAAAGTGTGTGGAGATAGGATGAAAGAACGCGGGAAAAATTGGGAAGTGACGAAGGAAAATACGATAGAAAATAGTGGTGATAAAAAAATTGAAACTGATGTTCTACGATGATGATTTGCGTAAGTTATTGTCCGTGTTGACTTTTAAAACTGCAAAATCTCAATATCCAACGTATGTGTACGGCCTCCATTCGACCATTCCTAATCGGGTGTGAACGTGAATCGAGAATATTGATCGATAGAAAGATAAAGCACCGAGTCCCTCATCAAAAACTCGTCAACGATGCTGAAAACCTTCACAACTACTTTGAACAACTTACTGTAAAAACTTTCAATTATGTCTGGAACCTGAGGTGTTATGTATTTTACTGCCCAGCTGTACAAGTATATATATTATATATTATACATCATCATACAACATATTATAAAATATGATATAATATGATTATATATATATATATATATATATATATATATATATATATATATATATTTATATAAATATATATATATATATATATATATATATAAATATATATATATATATATATATATATATATATATATATATAAATATATATATATATATATATATATATATATATATATATATACATATATATATATATATAAGTATATATATATATGATAATCAAACTCCCGGTCGAGGCGTATCTTTTTCGACATAACTATAAAATCCCATATATATATATATATATATATATATATATATATATATATATATATATATATATATATATATATATATATATATATATATATATACATATATATATATATATATATATATATATATATATATATATATATATATATATATATATATATATATATACCGGTATATATAAATATATATATATATATATATATATATATATATATATATATATAAATATATATATACATGTATGATATATATCAAGTTACACCATTCAGATGAACATTGTACAGGACAGTAACTAAGTCATGATAACTACACTCAAGTTAAAAAGTATCAAAATTATTCTCGAAGGTCAAAATAAATATAACAGTTCTCTTGAACAACAAACACCAATGACAACAATGAGAAGAAGCTATTAAGAAGAGGATACAAAGGAACAGTATGTATACAGAGAGAAGCATGAAGAGAAATACAAATGAAGATGTACGTATGAAAGAACCACATAAATTAGACTGATTCACGAAGAAGAGCTCAGATATCAAAATACTTGGACACGATCTCTTAGCAAAACATTGCAACAATTATATTTGCAGATACGAACTGATTTGAAAATTAGTCAATATTGTTGGAATGAAAACGAGGCTATTTGATGTTGTAGTGTAGGGAGATCGGTACAAAGACAATCGAGCTCAAAACTTTGATAGTAAACAGTTAACAGTTCAAACAAATGACACAGAATGTCACAAAAAAGACGTAATAGAATACAAGATTGAGTCTCTTGTAAATGAGCGCATGACAGTCAATACGTGTATAGATATACTAGTTTTTTGAAATAGCATATGAACGGCACTAGAAACACAGTTCATTTGAATATCTACAATAACGTATGATTTTATAAACTGTTCAAACTGTATGCCATGATTTTCAGAGCTCAAATAATACTCTTCAACCAGAAAAACATTTAGAATGTAACTTTCATAGTTCTCATGCACACTGAATTAGATTGGAAGGTACTGAAATATACATATACTTTTTAATGGTGATGCAATTTGTAGCTATTCATTCCATTAAACATATTGATATTTCGCTAAATTTACTACCATGCACTCTTAACAGAATACACAGGAATCGGAAATTGAAACAGAATGTCTAGAACGAAACACATTTCACTATAGCCACTGACAAACTGTAATTGAGAAACCCTACTCGAAAGAGTCTACTAATAAGAGACGACATTAATCACTATACATCTTACTTCACGCAGAAGTAACATAGGCTAGATAGACATTCAAAACAAATAACCAACGACTAATGTCACTACTCATAGCACGAACAAGTAAGAACTAGTCATTCGAGAGAACATTCTGTTTTTTTAATAAAATAATTTACATGAACATATAGCTGGACTGAAAAGGTGTTGGCGACACGCATGAAATATAGCCAAAATGTCTAGACAAATTCAAATCTATAGGGTTGAATTTGAAAGTTCTGAATATCAATTAAATTTTGAGCTTGCGATACACAATTAGCAGCTATAGGTTCTGCGTTTGAACGCGAGAACGTCTTAATTGTTTCTCGTAGTCCATAGAGAAGTAGCTGGTCCACAAAGACGCAGTTCACAGTCCAATACAGAAATCGACAGAGCTAGATAACGACAACTATAATAATGGTGCATTTGTAATTGTGCAGATCAAATACATCGAACGCACAATCAATAACTAATCCAAGAAAATATTCGAGACAGAGTCTCATATATATATATATATATTCAATATTTTATAGTATTAGTTCTGAATTGAAGTATTAATCCTTTTTAAACGCTTACAAAAGTGAGTGAACGTTATTAAAAACGACTCGACCCTATAGGCCTATTTGAATCATATTATGTAGAAACGAATCCAATCACATCGAAAGTAGGAGAAAGTAGAAAATAGGTAAAGTTCAACGAACAGGCTGGCAATCTGGTGATTTAAAGTATAATAATTAAGACTTTTCAAATGTATTGAAGTGTTTGAATGATATATCCTGAGCTTGTAATGAATGTGAAATTACATATTTAGTTGAATACTTGTCAATATGTAAGATAATCACGACTAAACGCCAAACTATTGAGGTTATTCCAAGTACCTACACATGCATTTAAAATAATGAATATAGATATAGTTACAGATATAGATATATATTATAGAAAGGGAGAAAGAATACAAAATGAAATCAATATATAAATATACACATATATGAGCCTATATATATATATATATATATATATATATATATATATATATATATATATATATATATATATATATATACTTGTAGATATAGGTAGATAGATATAAATAGATGGATAGATGGATAGATTGATAGATGGATAGATTGATAGATGGATAGATGGATATGTGCGCTAGGCACAATTGCACGTCCATCGCTCGTCTTATCTTGCATCTTATATAGGCGTAAAATTGAAAATCCATTCCTTATTAAACACAGGTAGGATAATAAAGTATGAAGATACGTTCCAAATGATATTTCCCATACTGGAACTGTACAATAAATAACTGCCTATATAAACTATACATTACCATACCAAAATTTACCAAAACGATGTGTATAGAATACTCAATACGAGGAAATAGAAAATCATTCATATTATAATAACCGATTATATAAATACGATATTAAAATATAAGATATACATAATAAGCTATATATTCTTCATTCATGACGATATTTTCTGTATATTTAATAAAATCAATTTTAATAAAGTATTGAGATTAACTTGGAGAAGTATTTAATCTATAGTTATAGGAGAGCTAAACACACTTGGAATCACACTAAATAAAACTCAGGACTGTTTTAGGTTCGAACACAGCAGCTGACATCACGTGACTGATTGTTATACTGTTCAAGTTCATCTGGGGTTGTTCGAAACATGGAACATTGAAAACGATTTCATATATTGAGTGTCCGTCGAGTTGAACGGTACGCTACTAAAAAATACGACTAATTTTTTGCTTTCAATTTGTGTCAATTTGTTCAGTTCTCACTGCATTGAACTTCCTTCATCACGAGGTACTTTCTGTACATTTGATAAAATAATCCTAGTGAAGTATAAAAATAAACACAAATGAGTATATAATCCCCAGTTATGATTCAACTCGCAGGAAATCATGCATATAACCATAATCATGCTTACTGTTCAGTTAGAATCATCCAAATACAAACAAATAACTATTCATAAAGATAACTATGCAAATTGCAACAAACAGACAAAATAATTCGGAAATAATGTATTCAAGTTCGAAGTAAAATGCAATAAATGCATTAACAGACTGTTCATAGAATGTCAATGTTATATACGTTGCAGTCGGTTATAATTTCCAAGACATCCCTGCCTCCCTGGTGCGTGGACCAATAGATCAATAATTCAATAATTCAATGAATTTGACTTTGAAAATTGTTCAATCAAGTCGAGTTGACGAATGAGCTATCTGAGATAATCAATTATCACACATATGCTGACTGAATCTCTGAGTATATCGAAAAAAATTATGATAATAAGTTTGGTTATCGTTTCACTACAATACGCACAGGAAACAAATTAATACTGCTTTTATGTTGAATCAAACAGTACCAATCAGTATAGTGTGAGGGGATTTATTTACAATTGACGGAATTTTATTTTAATAAGAATGATGTAAAATGAGTAATGACCATATAACTTTCAAACATGAAAAAATATCAGCACTGACAATATGAATCAACAAACTGATGTGGAGATTAGTGGTCTAATGTGAAGATAAGTGATCTAATGTGGAGATTAGTTGGCTACGCTCATTCTTCGAGTCGACCTAGTGAACATTAAATTTACGGACGAAATAGAACACGAGCAACAAATATTGTCAAGGACACATATAATAACTTGTACACAATAAAACTACGACTATTTTTATTGCCCAGAAGCGAGAATACGTTTATTGTTGTGGTTCCAAGTGAATTATATTGATGTAAAATATCTATTGATATTATATTCATTGCCCATCAAATACATTTCAAGCACGCATATTTAGTCATTTCACTTCACGTATCTACACGTTTTGGTCATGCACATGTTCTGTATGTATTTGGTATTGTATTCCAATAGAAGATCATTTTCTCATTTTCTATTTAAATGCATATATATATATATATATATATATATATATATATATATATATATATATATATATATATATATATATATATATATATATATATATATATATATATATATATATATATATATGAATAATCAATCATCATGACGACTATTAGTTCTGATTACGGAAAAGTTATTATGTTTTGAACATTTCTCATACATCATGCAAAGTCGTGCAATGAAATGAAAGGTACCTAAAACACAAAGTAATATTTTTAAGATCTTACTAATATTAATATCTACACTATTTATACGTACAGTAGTTCTGACTATTTCAGTACAATGAAGAATAATTCACGTAGTATTTTCACTAAAAATGTATTATGAACTTATAGAGTATAAATTCCTTCATAGAATTGTGTACAGTTGAATGTAGTTATTATCTTCATATCCTTCTGAATTGTATATTCTAAAGTTTATTTCCCTCGTTGTTTTGAATGTGCCTTGATCACTCGTTCATTCATCAGAATATTAGATAATAAATGTTTGTTTTTATCTTCGCCTTCACTTTATGATGATATTTATCTAGTCTACTATCAATGTTATATCAATATCAAAAATACTATTATATTTAACTTACCTAGACTATATATATACATATATATATTCAGTATAATTAAATATTGAACATGATATTATTGTAATACAGACAAACATAATAAAATATATAAACATATAAAATGAGTAGTATTATTTCCGTACATAAACTTTATATTACTGACCCACATAAGTTATTATATCTCCTCTATAAATGTCTATATATACGTTTTCTAATTTATGTTGAAAGTAATAAATCGTTTTGTCTTGGGATGTTGTTAAACATGGAAGAATAGGTCACAAAATGTCATCCATGTTTAATGTACGTACATCGTCGACAGAAAAAAATCAATATTAACACTCGCTTATCTAGATTGTTCATTATTAAGCTCTCTTATGTCTATCTGCTTGCTATCAAATTCCGGTAGAGTGCGATGCTGAAATTCCATATTTTCCATACTGGGACTGTACAATAAATAACTGCCTATATATACCAAAATACCCATACCCATACCAGAATTAACCAAAACTATGTGCATAGAATACTCAATACGAGGAAATAGAAAATCATCCATTTCCCGGCGGTTAGCGGTGATATCACGTCGCGTTATTGTACGCATTATTAGGAAAAATAAAAATATCCCCCTAACTTCTATGTTATCCTAAAACCCACTTGAGAAAACACTCTGATAGCCAATGGCAGTGCACAATGGTTGGAATTCAATAATTTGGACAGGTCTTACCACTAAATATTACTAGCTGTGGATTATTTCATACATTGCATCTAATAAAATGATTGTTTACACAGCTCAATGAGAATCGACCACATTGGTTCATATTCAAACTTTCTTTTATTAAATTCTATTTAATCATTATTTGAACATAATCGAGGGTCATGAGAAAAAACTTGATATTATTTTCTAAAAATCTGTGCGAAAATGATAACTAATTTATTCACAGCTATAGACCTTAACGAGAGAGGAGTAAAATTTAATTCTTTGAGGTAAAAACCATAAATTTATTATAATTATAAATTCAAGTAGTCGAGTAGGCCTACATTATCATCTTACAAAGACTATGCTGCGTTTTTCTGGCATGGAATCGATTGTCAACAGAGATATCGACACGTTTAATTAAATACCTGCAATATTTCACACACTGTTTTGTCAGCTTTGGGCTTTTAAGAGCGACTACCAGATTAAAAAGAGAAGATGCTATTTTTCTCGGCAGAAGCTGGTTTATATAAATACTCAAAACTCATTCAAAATAAATATAAATCTTCAATATAAATTTTCAAATATTATTCGCAGTTAGCAGAATTAGTTAAAGAGTTAGCGGTCCATTCATTTTCTACAGATGATATCTAAAGATTTTCCAATTACTTTAATATCAACTAATACCATCTGACCTGTATCATAGCCATTACTTCATCCCATTCCAATACTAATATAAAATTGACGTAAATTTTACAACCTGCGACCTACATACCATGGTATTACCTAGTGCGTCGTAATCTTGAACACAATCCCAAATAGCCTCACGTTTACAGTACCCTCCAGGTGAACGACGCGTCTTTTCAACGACCTGTGTGGCACGCACATGCTTGTTATTAAATGAGGAAGAGAATTGGAAGATCTTTCCAAATAAGGGAGAAATATACTAACGACATGAATACTGGTGAAATGAAAATATGAGTAAATCTAAAAAAGTTCCTTGCGATTTGTAAAGGAGTCAACTTGAGAATAAATGCACAATAAGTTTAATCATCTCATTTGTTCTAGTGGTCAGGACAGTCATAAAATGAAGTACAAATTGCATTATTGTTATTTTATTATATAAGTTAGACCCACACTTCACGGCCTGCCTGATGATTGTCGGCATCTTCCTTTTGTGCCTGTAGATGACTGTCAAGCGATCCCACCAATAGACCATTTTCATAATTCAATGCGCAGGCGCGGGGGGCGCCTCCTAGCAGCCGAGATCGCTGGTATTGCATTCTGGGAGTTTTAGTACTGTTCAAAACGTCAGCCCACTTATACACAGGGTTAAAGGCAAAACACCAAGATATAAAACTTGCATTATTTCTCATCTTTCTCACTCTGACAGTGTGAAAATCTCTCAGTATAGGCCTATAGTAAACATATGGATGTTGAAACTTCTATTATATTATAACTTAATACGTTCACTGTGACGCACAATGATATAAATCAAACGTGCTAAATAGCATTGGCAGCATAGGACTTTCGAACTCGGGTAATAACATCCCGTTCTAGTTCAAACGATCGCCGCTAGATCGCTCATTCTTTTCGGAAATGGTCTATTGGAGAGCCCTGACAAGTTGTCAATCCCCCCACGAAGTAGTTGTACCCGGAAAATGTGTCCGTCTTCAATATCTCGACACCAACCACGTCAAGATTTTCACCCTGACTTATGGTTTTTTGTGGTTTTCCTCAGTCTTTAGTGAATACTGGGATGTAGAACTCAGAAACTTAATCGGTCACGATCAAATAAAATTTGAAAAAAAAATGAAGAAATTTGATTAATTGATTAATTTATAGAATGAATAGCATGCAACAAATATAATGAGAATAAAAAATTGGTAATTAAAATGGATGATACAGATGAATAGATGAATGAACAAATGAATGGATAAATTATAATAAATGAAAAATGAATCAATACAAAGTAAATTGAAAAAAATATATATCAATATTGTAATGGATACTAGAAGAAGGAAGAAAGACCAAAAAAGAAGAGTTTAAGAGTAAGAAGAGAAAGAATATCAAGATTTTTTCTCCCCAATGTATATGTTTGAATTGGTTCCTATCACTGAAATTATCATCTCAAGATTTATTGTTTTTTATATGAGTTATCTTCAATTGATTGTTAAGTGATAGAATCGCCCTTGTAGTGTCCCGTCCAAACGTACCTGTCTTTCATCCATATACTCCAGTAAATCTAAGCCAAAAAGGGCCGTAACCTCATACAAATTGTAACAGAAAATTTTATCGTTGAATTTTGACTGCCTCAAAATTTACAACTGAATTCGAAAAAGTTTGCTCAAATCGAAGTCGCCATTTTGTTTTTAATCGAATTTCTATGAAAATCTTATTTATTTTTCATAGGCCGTTGTCAGTGAACCACATTCCTACATTTCATTTTAAAACCACGACAAAACTGTTTCACATGACACGAGAATAAATCAAAATAATCGGACAAAAATTGCCATGATTTTGTGATTGAATTTAAATTAATGCCAAATTTCATTAATCAGATCTAGTGAACAGGGTTCAGGAGTTAAAAATGTAAACTCAACGAAATCTCATTCAGATGATTATACGTAACTGCTATAAGAAAAGTTTGCTCAAATTGAGGCGGCCATTTTGTTTTAAACTACATTTTTGGGAATTAATCAATTTGATTTAAATAGTCGGCCATTATCGATGAATTGTCAAATTTTTTTCAACATCATGAACAATAAATTCGTTATATAATAAAAATACATGATCAGGATAATTTTACTACAATTTTAATGAATTTTGAATTAAATTCGGATGAATATAATTTTGTGAAATAGGCTGTGGGGAGCAAGCGGTGAGTTGTAAATATCTCAATTGAACGGTAAAGTTATCTTGTAATTATATGAAACGACTGGCGAAGAGTTTGCCGAAATCAATTGTAATTAAAAAAATTGCATATATAGTCAATATGTTGAAAAAACTATTTTTACGTGTTTTATTCCTCGATTTTCACAGGAGAGACACATCTGTGTAACAACAGGAAAGGTATAACTTGGATTATCCAATATCAATAATCCAATGTATTCATAAACTCATTTGGTATCTCGTAATTTGATCTAGAATTGTTTTCAAATTTGAAATCTCAAGCTCGCACTTGGAAGTGGTCGAGCATCAAGCCCAAGGTCGAGCAATTAAGCTTGTACATCCCTAATAATCTAAATCGACATTTGAAGGAGAAGCACTGGAGCAGTGGATGCTTTGCTTTGACACAGTGTGTTTGTGTGTGTGTGTATGTGGGGGGGGGGTGTATGATATTGGCACATGCAGCTCGGTTGCTGACGCACTCTCTCATGTGATCCGGTAGGAAAATGACATGTCGGACCTGGTACGATCTCCGCCACCGTCCATCTTTAAATGGGCTTTTCCGTAGTTTCCCTTTGTAGTCTAGGACACGACCGCTTGCTTCTCACTATCCTTCCCATTGCCTAAGAGACCTTCATCTCACTATCTTATTTTTAATACATTCGAATCCAATAGATGTATATTATCATTACATCGCGTCTGTGAACCCAACAAAAATTATTAAATTATAGCTCAGTGCTTTGCTTTGTTCAAATGACAGACATATCTCACGTTTTTTCTCACGTTAGAAGGATTTTTCGTTAATACTATGTGTATTGCACATATTTGCCATGTGGATATCAGATATCAGGATATCAATTGTGTTTTTTTTTTCATGTAACACATATTCTGCGACGCTTATAAGCCTACTATTGCCAAATAGACGCCATTTCCGTGATTCTTTCACGGCAATCCTGCATCCTCATTAGTTGCTAAGGCAATGAGTCTCATTCGGCCCACTTAATGCATGGTTGATTGATTAACGCTTCTCCCACAAAACGTCCTACAAACGGATGTACAATTGCTTTTACTTAAAACGGTTTTTACTTATTATGTGTTCCGGACTTTCGGAAACTGAAAGACTGTTATCTGCGGCGGAAATTCATGGTTACCAACGGTACACAGTTCTCGTGTTGAAGTTCATTGGTTATAAACATTTAAAATGGGGTGGTAAGATCGCCCTTGTGGTACCCCGTCCAAATGATCCTACCTTTCATCCTTAGCCTTAATTGGGGAACAATGATTTTGTATCAAGTTTCGATGTTATTAAAAAAACAAAAATACAATTGCTTAATTGCTTAAGCTTGGGCTTGATGCTCGACCATTTCCAATTGCGAGCTTGAGATTTCAAATTTGAAACATTTCTAGATCAAATTGCGAGATACCAAATGAGTTTATGAATACATTGGATTATTGATATTGAATGATCCAAGTTATACTTTTTTCTGTTGCTACACAGATGTGTCTCCCCCGTGAAAATCGAGGAATAAAACACGTAAAAAATGTTTTTTCCACATATTGACTATAGGCCTAAATGCAAATTTTTGAATTAACCATTGATTTCGGCAAACTTTTCACCAGTCATTTCATATAATTACAACATAACTTTACCGTTCAATTGAGATATTTACAACTCACCGCTTGCTCCCCACAGCCTATTTCACAAAATTATATTTATTCAAATTTAATTCAAAATTCATTCAATTTGTGGTAAAATTTTCTCAATTATTTATTTTTTATTATATAACGAATTTATTGTTCATTATGTTGAAAAAAATTGACAATTCATTGATAATGGCCGACTATTTAAATCAAATTGATTAATTCCCAAAAATGTATTTTAAAACAAAATGGCCGCCTCAATTTGAGCAAACTTTATTTGTTGCAGTTACGTATAAACATCTAAATGAGATTTCGTTGATTTTACATTTTTAACTCCTGAACCCTGTTCACTAGATCTGTATAATGAAATTTGGCATTTATTTAAATTTGATCACAAAATCATAGCAATTTTTGTCCGATTATTCTGATTTATTTTGGTGTCATGTGAAACATTTTTTTCGTGATTTTACAATGAAATGTAGGAATGTGGTACACTAACAACGGCCAATTAAAAATAAATAAGATTTTCATGAAAATTCGATTAAAAACAAAATGGCGACTTCGATTTGAGCAAACTTTCTTGCATTCAATTCAAAATTTCAAGGCAATCAAAATTCAACGAAAAAATTTTCTGTTACAATTTGTTTGAGGCTAAAACTTAGTTTGACTGGAGTAATAGCCTTAAATGAGAAATATGATTTTGTATCAATTGTTTTGATGTTGATGAAAATATTTAAAAAATACAAGTTTTGAACACAATTTGACCGTATTACTTCACACTTTCATACGAAAATTATGCGCTCACTTTAGCAACGCAAACCGATTTTAAGCGATGCCAATAGATCTCAGTTATCTTAGTGCGTCGTTAGAAACCAATATATATATATATAAATATAAATTAGCTTCGAAATTGATAAATATGCCTCGAGATGCACATAATTGTGCAAAATACTAACAAGTCGCATTGTGGAAAAAAGCAAAAAGTGGAAAGCCCCGAATGAGAAATTTTAGGTTGTATTGAATCATAACCGTCAAATATATTTGCCAAGTATTTTTAATACACGAGGATCGTAAACTAGCTCTGTAACAAGTACGCTTGCGTTCACATTAATGGTTCATTTCAGAATTGAAATCTAAATTCAAATCAAATGTACACTGATTTCATCACTGATTTTTTCTCAGACCGTACGTGAAATGTCTGTGTATATTGCCTGCTAGTTCTAGTACGTATTACGTCAATCAATTTCTTCAATGTGTATTTTAATGTGACTTGATCGACCACTTTATATGACCGCAAGTGTACCTTAATGTGAATGTTTGTTATGGATTGACAGCAGCCTCTCTTATAATAATACGATGCAACTTCACTGCATTTTTTTTTTATATGAAAAGTTCGATGATTTATAACGTTATACACACGCAGAAACTGTTAGGCTATGCCTTATAGTTGAGTGATTAACGAGCAGTTATACGAAACCGCGCAACCATCAACGCAAAAATACACACTGTTTTTCATCTCTTGATTCAAATATATTCTGTTTGAATGAAACCTCGTCAGCTTGGCTTTTGTGACAGCTGTCTTCTCTGCGATTCTGTTTGTTTCCTATACATGAATGCCCTTTGGGCATTACATTGAATAATAGAATAAGCAAACGATATGTTTTACCACATTTTCACATGAATATCATTACAATTATATCCCTTAGAAAAAAGAGAGAAGTACTTACCACAACTTGGCAACATCACTCATATATGAGCGAAGTGAAGTTCAATTATTTTGTTTTTACATATTATTCTCGTCAACAAGCTACCTTTCATTCATAAACACTGTAAGTTTTCAGATTATTTAATCATTAACAAATTGCATATTTCATGTTCACTTCGAACATTAAATATAACATCGTTATAATCAATGGTGCCTCAATTATATTTGAATTATAAACATATAATTATAACTATATGGACCCATATTCCGTTTCGATTATTATAAATGGAAGAAAAGATTTAAAAAAAATGAAGAAAAATACGTAGTCCTACGGTGTATAGAAACATAGAACATAAAACATTATATGTAGGCCTTACACTTTAAACAGCAACCATATTACAATTTCATTTCATTTAGATTTGTTATCTCCTATCTTATACCTAATATTACCGTACTTCTTATCTTACCCATTGGTATGATAGCTATAATCCAATGGCAGAATATCCCGTTTCATCAGACACACACACACACACACTCTCTCTCTCTCTCTCTCTCTCTCTCTCTCTCTCTCTCTCTCTCTCTCTCTCTCTCTCTCTCTCTCTCTCTCTCTCTCTCTCTCTCTCTCTCTCTCTCTCTCTCTCTCTCTCTCTCTCTCTCTCTCTCTCTCTCTCTCTCTCTCTCTCTCTCTCTCTCTCTCTCTCTCCCTCTCTCTCTCTCTCTCTCTCTCTCTCTCTCTCTCTCTCTCTCTCTCTCTCTCTCTCCCTCTCCCTCTCCCTCTCTCTCTCTCTCTCTCTCTCTCTTTCTTTCTTCATCTCTTTCTCTCATTCCATCTCTCTTTTTCTCTCTCTTTCTCTCTTTCTCTCTCCAGCTACATCTTTTTATTGGTTTTATTAACACGCCATGTCGTACGAGAAACTTTGAACAGGAAATGGAACGTGGAAACTTTGCTTCGTGATTCCACTCCCAATAGTAAACGGCGTTCTTGTGTCCGTTTCTCTCTGTATGCCTCTTTTCCTTACAAAATAACCGAGCAGAATCGATATTACACCTGCTATATATCCTAGAAGTCACAGCTTCCGGGAGTAATATATGTACTGTACATGGCAATTGTATGAATATAATGTGTGAACAGATGTAATGGAGCATATGTGATATTCAATTCTACTTGAAAAAACGATGGCCAGAGATGCGCTCAGAGTTATAACAAATTCAAACGCTTTATAGTTAATTATTTAACAAATTTGAGCCAACAAGTACCATTTTTAGCTGTACATCTGTACAGGTGCAAATGATAATCTGAGTCTATTCAATGAAAACTACGTGGCACATGATCAGTGTATACAGATTATTGAAACAGGTTATATTAAAAATATCTATATACTTCTCATTTTTCCAAATTGTTCTCATGTTTTCGCAAATGAATGTTATTCGCTACATTCAATTACTAAAACGACACCCAAACGGACGTAGAAAAGTTGGATTGAACCTTCGTTCATCACCTAATTATAACATTTCAAATTACGACGGTTGAATAGAAAAACGTTCCTCTTTAAAATAATCCATTTCCATCCTCACTGCAACACCCTCTCATCTAAAAACAGCTCTACATACCACAACGCTATTTCCCGAACGTTCGACATTCGGTCACATACCGGGTGTTCACCATACCAAGGTCTCTATTGGTGACCAACGTATCGTATTATGATAGTACTAGAGCTATTAAATTCACAGGAAAAGGACGTTCATCCTCTGTCTCTCAATCTCCACGATATTGATTGTGTAAGTCGTCAGCTGTTGAGAGGAGTCAAGATATCAGAGATTATTAAAATAGCTTTGTTGAAACGAGATGCCATACTATATATATATATATATATATATATATATATATATATATATATATATATATATATATATATATATATATATATTGTGTGTATACATTGGTCCCTATATATTACGTACGTGTAGACAGGATTATGAAACCGCAATGACGGTACATCGTGATAACAGCTTACAAAATTTAAATTAAATCGATTAAAATTATATCATGCAATGAAATAGAAGTGAAATTAATTCCACTTAGATATATATATATACTAATTATAAATGCATATACATCAAATTATTTTTTTGTGAAGAATACGAAAATAATATTCTATCGAAAAAATGAATGTGAATACAATTTTCACCTCTCTCTCTCTATGGAAGTAGTACGAATAATATTTTGTTGTAAAAGATGAAAAATTAAAAATGGAAGACATAGTTTGAAAAAACAACATTGAAGTAAGACAGGAGTAATTATTTCAAATTTTCATATTGAACTATTTTCATTGAAACTTGTCAGTTTTACTACACATATATAGCCTACAATGAAATCTCACAAACTGCATGTTTCTGTAGTAATTATTAAACCATTGCCATACAAGGGTATCAAAGTACGGAACCAACAGTTTCATACTTGACAATTATCGGCTCTCACAGCAGTTTTGGATCGAAGCGTCTATATCAGACTCAATTGCAACATCCCATACTGGAGAAAATGTTGATTGTTTTGTGAAAATTTGTTTTGTGTGTGCGTCGCATGTCAGAAACAGAAAACCCAAAACTTGTAACAAAGTTTAAACAGAACTTTTTTCTATCAGAAAAGACCTGGAAACACTGTGGCCAAATCGATGAAAAAAATACTTGAGAAGAATGAAAAGAATCAAAGAGAAAGAAAAAAATTAAAAATTCTTCAATATATACTCTCAGTCATCTCGCAAAGACTTTTTGCTAGCAATAAGGCATCTATCAAATTAAAATCATATGTGAACATAATTATATGCCAGGTTATAAAAAATTCAAAACATTATTAAACTCATTCAATTATCTACTACTTGTTCTAATTAGCACCAATGGCCACGCATGCATTGAAAAGTGCTTTCGTGAATGATGAGAAATAATTACCAAAGTGCATTAGAGTCGTATTTTTGTACACGAGCTATATAGATAGATGGAAGTCGTCCGAATCAATAAAACACATTTCCCCGGTAAAAAGCTTTTAAAAACGAACATGTCGTATATGGAAGTGTTTCTGACTTGGAGAGGGAATAGCGTTAACTTTGGAGATGCGGATCAATTGACTGTGCATGGAGATCTGAATGATGAAGCGAGAAACAGAAGAAAAACATTCTACAGGGAATGTAGTTGAATTCACGTTCGTCTACCAAATGAATAATTATAAAAACTTTGGTAATTGTGAAAAAAACGTCACTACAACATTGAACATATAATGATTTTTGAAGAAGTACTTTGGTATTCAATCGTAAATCTCGCCTGGAAACATAATTCTGACCCTCAAAATGCCCTTTCTATATAAATTATAGCGATGTAATTTGTGTTTATTATGGTTTGGTCGATTTTCTTCTCAATAAAATTTAGGAAAGATGAATTGAAAAGATTTACAGGATCTTCACTTATTTATTTATTCACTAATTAATTCAAACATGTATTCAAATCTCTTATTTCTACGCATAAACTGAAATTTACCAATTCCATTACCATTTTACTCAAATTAGATTAATTGCCTTACTGGGTCGTCACTGGAAAGCATACACACAAGAGAATATATTTTACAATTAACCTTTTGACGACTTTCATAACTCTTTAGTCAGCGAAACAAAAAAAAAACTGAATGGTACTTGCATGCAAACTTATTCGGTCTCCTTCCTTCCATGCTTCAACGTACGATAAAACAAATCCATAAGAATAGTCAATGCCGTTGCTTTTCAACTTCGATTCAAGTTTCATGTAAGCTGGCAATAAATGAATCTTTACCCTGTGGGAATTGCCCAATCCCGTCTCAACATAATATTTCACTCTACATATTACAGCTATATAAAAGATTGAATCCAATGATGAGCTTTCATGTCTGCCTCATTATTTATCGTCAGATTTGACAACATGCTAGCACCATATCTCACAAAACAATAAATAATATATTATTATTATTATTATTATTAGACGAGCTTTAGCGAGGATTCAATTTGACATACTGAAAAAATTGGTGTTCGTTTTTATGTTTTTTTTTTTTTTTTTTTTTTCATGTTTTTTTGTCGGTTCTCCACAGGTCAAACGGCTACAGCTATCAACTTCAAACTTTTTTTCGTCATGGTTCCTCATCTAACTTAGATCTGTATAGTTTTGTGGCATTATCGGGTGGTAACTTTTTTTTTATGAATTTTAGAAATTTCAAAAATCCCCGAAGAATAACCCGGAGGAAAATACTTGAAAAATCAAAATTTTTCAAGACCTCTCAAATTTTCGTCGAATATAAAGGAAACTATTAAGCACATTTTGAGAGATTTTTCGCATCAATCGGATGAGAAATAACGAAGAAAACGCATTCATAAAGCATTTTCCCATCAATTTAGGCTATTACGGGAACCAATTGAATCTATAGCAACAAGTGTCACCAATTAATTCAAAACGATTGAAATGAATGAAGAGGAAGGCCGTGACATAACTGATTCTCGTAAGGTTTTTGAACGTTTGGAGTGATCCAAGGTCTGTAGATGTAGATTGGGTTGACAAATTATTTTTCATTCTAGATTTCTATACCCCTAAGCTCGTCTAACAACGCGCATCCCGCGTTTTCCTAGTTATAGCTACAACGTGTAGGCTATCGTCTCTGTAAATATCTAGAGGCACTTTCATTGTTGAGAACACTGATTGTATCTATATCTGAAGCAGAATTATATATTGTTGACAATGTTCGACGACCTCATAGCGGTTAAACTAAAGCTATAGCTTTCTAGCGTCCAAAACGAGACGAACTTTTGAACTTCATAGATTGAAAATACTGGAAAAACTGACAATATTAGACGTCCGTGAAGTTAGTTAGCTTCTCATATATCAGAATATCAGAATATTATTTTGTGCTATTCGTTGGGGCTTCGTTAGTACCCGTTGGTACCTCATAAAATTGTTGGTACCCCTCTGATTACGCCATTATGACGCGTTGTCTTTGATCAACGTCACGCTAATCCCTCACACATCACGGATATTTGAAATTCGAACGGCCTGAGTTGGTGCTTCGTTAGAACTGGTTAGTACAGTCAGAATTTTCGTTGGTATACTCCTTTCGCTTGGTCAGGATAACAAATTCAGTTTTAGAAACCAGCTCCTCGCATGTGTTTATCTCTGAAATTTCAACGGAATTCCTTAGTGCATTGTTAGTAACCGTTCATGCCGTGAAGACTTTCGTTAGTACTTCTCTGGTTTCGTCATTACAACACATTTTCCATATGAGGATATTTCACGCCAGCCCCTTACATATGATCAATCTTGAAATTTCCAACGGCAATCGTTAGAGCTTCGTTTGTACCCGTAAGTATCGCAGCAAAATTCGTTGGTACTCGTTTGGTTTCGCGAATTTTCCATGTGAAGGTCTAGATCTTCATGCCAGCGCCTCACACGCCTCCGATCTTTAAATGTCCAAAGGTACATCAGGTTGGTGATTCGTTAGTACAGGTTATAGTAGCATCCAAATTTGCATTACTGTTATTCTACTATTTGATCAGGATAAATGTCATAGTCTAGTCCTGACTGCTGAATCCTATCTGTGGTCGACTTAACGAATGTCGATATTATAGGGCGCAGTTTGTATAACTTAGTACTTGGGCCTGTGCATTGATATACTTTTATCAAGTCTCCTCAAAAGTAAGAAAATCCTTTAATGTGATACATTTAAAATAACAGGATCAACTTAAATATAGAGCCCATCTATTCGAAGACTGTTTTACTCTTAGCTAATAGGAATCAATTAAGTGAAATATCGGTTTTTTGGTCATAGGTTCAGACATGTTTAAGATATTGAAATATTATTAAGACAACACATAGTTATTTTTCATATCTGTAAACCATTTAACTTATATATCGCATGATTCTCACAGCAGATATAGGCTACTGCTGCAAATTTTCTTTAGCTGTATAAGTTCGACAGTTTTAGAATTCAATGTTAATATTTTTGCACATCATTTTGAGGGCATTGAAATAATAGGCCTATGTTCCTTCCGTCTCAGAATGTTAGTATCTTAGACCGTTTCGAATCTATTTGCAAAAAATGATATTTCGCTAAATCGACTTCCATGCACTCTCTATACTTTAAAAGGTTGATTCGAAATCAGCAATTAGTTCACTTCAATTTCAGTTAGGGCCGACAGGAAAAATGTATGTATACTATTTTATTTTCATAATTTTAAGTAGCTATATCGAGATTATTCTTATTTACCCTCATACCTTCAACGTTTTTCTAGCTCAACATATATAACAAAATTATATCTGACTAATAAATCTATAACAAGTAAGCCTACATGGACGTACAACGTGAAGGTAAGATATGCCTACCAACACCATACATATAACATAGTTGTATTGTGTATGGCTCATATATTAAATTAGCATATAGCTATATATACTGTAGACTTGCTTATTTCCGAAGTACAAGCTGACACGCAATATCTTTTGTAAAATTACAATTTTATGATTGAAAAAGCTTTTTCATATTCAATAAAGAAGAAGTATTCCTGATGTTAGCTGTTCTCATGCATACAGAGTAACAGAATACGATTAGTGTCGAGTTTGTGTTGTGGAATATCGGAATAACGAACACTGGACTGACTTTTCGATGGAAAATTGGGAATTATAGAGACTTGAGAAGATACTCGAAAATTTGAAAAAAGTATATATATGATAATTTGTTAGTAAATCACAAACAAACAAATGCTTAGGAAGAAAACGATTGTGGCAGTATGGAAAAGATGAGAATTCTCTCTTTGAATGATCACACGGCTAGTTCGTCCATATCAAGTAGTAAATCGTAAATAATATACGACGTAACTAAATATTCATATAGGGGCCTTCAGTGGATTAACCTGTAACCTAACCTACAAGACAGAACTAGTAGCTGTTACCTATTATATCTATAAAGTCATAGAAAGAGAAGGAACAAGAATTAAAACTGAGCTGTGAAATATTCCTCTATGTAGGCGTATAGGTTTCATATATAATTAATAATTTAATTTAATTTGTAAGTGAGAAAAATGACATTTGAAATAACAAAAAAAGTACATCGATGGATATGATTCACCCTATATGAACTCTTTTGAATATTGACGAAACTATTTCAATGCAGGTCCCAATAGAGATATTGCGTTGTCACTCGTGTACCTTTATTTTAGTCAAGTTTAGTCAACTTGGGTTCATTTCAATTTCTAGTTTAGTTTTTAGTTAGCTTTTGGTCAAGTTTTGTTTTAATTAAAAAAAAATCATAATTCATGACAATTATTATTCAAATTATAAACCGCACACTAATCTGTTTCAGTTTGTACACTTCTACAAGTCGGGCTGGTGTGAACATGGCACTTCCACGCGTGGGACTGGTACGATCGAGATGGATCTGTACACAACAAAAAGCAAAGCTAATTCTCTTGACAGTTTTTTTTTCTAGTGGGATACCGAGTTACTAATTGAATATCAGATGAGTACAGCGTCTAAGAGTAGTGCATATATAAACACTCAAGTTGGCAGTAAACTTTGTACTGGTATGAAGTGACTGTTCCGGCAATTCCCTTAAGTGACCGACGATCATTTTGGCTGTCCACTCAGCTTGATTGTCAAGAACTTTGAATAATGCAATTCTTCTTAATGGTGTTAGTGTAGGCCTATACTACAATGCAAGAGAACCGAGACAATTTGGCAAGGTTCACGTTTCTGCAGACCAATTTCGTCACTACTCATCACTTTCGGTGGCATTGTGGTATAGATATTATTGTTTTCTATTTATCATTATGAAAAATATAATTGAAAATCATATCGGAAACGTATAATAAATGAAAATAAAAATAGTTTCTGACACCAATCGTATAATCATCAAGATATTCAGTAAAATTGTACGCCATGTAACTATGGCCTTTATACTCGTGCTCGTGGCTGACTTTTCTTCGTTTGTGAGTCGAAATACATGAATGTAATATTTATAGTAGTAGGCCTACGGTATTGTATTTTTACAATCGGAAAACGCCGCTTTGTATTCATATTCTATTCTGACTCCTCATGAACCCAGAAGTTTGTATATGAGCCTACAAAGTATAACTTTGTGCTTCAATATGAGAAATTTAGAATATTGATACACAAACCAACAAAAGGATTAAAATTAAAAATATTATTATCGCGTGGTTGGTATACAATTGTACTTATACTCACGAAAGAAGAAGGTATAGAGAGCGACCGTCCCAAACCACTAGCGCACGGTTAGTTCAATCCTTCTTTCGTGGATACAAGTATATACGAGTAACGATCGTGAATCGCAGTGGATCTACGAGTGAACGTTGTAATCCCCAAGTTTACTGAATTGCAATTTCCAGGCCTTCAAGCCCACATTCCCTTGGGTAGACTTACATCACCAATACAACTCGAAACCGAATATCAATGCAATCGCGTCTTATCTTACAACTTATCTCGACTTATCCTGTCGACGATCTTAATTTGTTTCACAAGACAAGTAGAAGCTAGCTGTACTCGGATATGTGACAAGCTTATACCATCTCGATAACCATCTCTCAAACCATTTCTAACCAGTTTTGCGCTCAAAGGATCGTATCAGCACACGACTGAAGCGTCTAATTTTACAGTTTTAAACAAATAAAGTCGATATATCGAAATTGAACGATAATTTTGTGAATCTATTCGCTTCCATACGATATGATACCGACACGATTATTTCGATTGTCGAAACTTATTTTTACTCCTCCTCACTCGGAGTATTTGGATTCGCGCCAAAAAGGAGTGTCGATTATTTGCTTCTATTGTTAACTGTGCTGACTGTGACTGTGACTTGTAAACTGTGACTGATATATATAAATCTTCATTAGACTATGTCATGGTATACATGATTGCCTTTTGACACATAATAATAATCAAATACAAAATTAATGAAGTAGAAAAAACACATAAGAATAATGAATCACACACGAATGATTGATAAAAAAATGATTGTAGGAAATAATGAGAGAGTAATAAACAGTAACCTGATATGAAAAAGTATTAATATGAACAGAGATATGAAAATAATATAAAAATAATAAAAAAAGAAGAAGAATTATGCTAAGAATGTGATGAGTACAAATGGTTTTTCAAAATGGCAATAGATCCTTTCAAGGCTAAAATACCTATCAAATATCTAATATGATCTAATATACGATTAATGATTGAGAGAAAAATTATCGATTGATATTAATACGAATAATAGTCGATTCAGCCATCATTTGACAACGCTGACTCATAAGTATGAAAATAGTCAATTGGAGGGACCCAAACCGGTACCCAGAACCGAAAACGACAGTTTTTTTCTCTAACTGGAACCGGATTCTGTATTTAAATTTATAATTCCTTGTCTGTGATATATATCACAGAAACGGTTTTTACTCATAATATTGTGTTCCGGACTTTCAGAAACTGAAACTTTTATCTACGGCGGAAAATTACTGTCACAGACAGCGCAGTCCTGGTGTTGAAGTTCATTGGTTTTAAATAATTAAAATGGGGTGGTAAGATCACCCTTGAGATGACTCATTCAAACGATCCTATCTTTCATCCATAGCCTAGCTTAATTGAGGATGAACAATGATTTAGTATCAAGTTTCGATGTTATTACAGAAAAAAATTCTATACTCGCATCTGAACCTGAAGTGAAATCATAACCTCAAACTTTCGGTTCTACAACACTGAATTCAAAATTCCTTTCTTTTTATATATATATATATATATATATATATATATATATATATATATATATATATATATATATATATATATATATATATATACAAATAATACCTTAAGCATTGACAATGATGATGACCACATAAAACTGAGCCATTCAATTAAGAAACTGATGTCAATTATCATTTAGAATGAAAAAAGTCCTCATATTCAACTAAACCTATCCTTCCACCTCGATGTCGTGAATATTATTTTAGGTATAGAATATAATAACATATTAAAGTCGCTCCAATATAGCACTGAACTGTTTGCAGCCTTCAAGAACAGGAACCTTTATATTGAATTGATTAAGATCAATACCGAGACTGGAACCCTAATTTGTGTAGGTGGAACCAGACACGGATTCGAAATCGAAAAAAAAGAAAGAGTTCGTGTTCCTCACTTCGATAAGTAACAGTGAAGCACCAAGAAAACAATTCCAGCTTTAAAACATGTAAGCAATATAACAACATATTTGTTAGAAAGCGTGTATATATGTAATTCAACTATCCCAGTCTTCTAACGTCAAGTGCTGTATTGTGAATGCATTTATAAAGGATGCACAATACTTCAATTTCCGATTCTGTCATTTCAGGTTTGTAAAATAATACTCGTGAAACCCACATGTGCTACAAATCGCGGATCTTCAACTTTTCAATTTTCTTCTTCAATGTAATTGTTCTTTACAGCGTTTTCTAGTGAACCGAACCTTTACTACATACCAAGTATACTTGTAAAAAGAGCAATAAAAATGCCGATCGATCGTCTCCCACCATTACACATCACTGTTGTACGGGTGGTTCGGTCCTTCATGTCTCGATAGAGTATGTATGTGAAGTGACGTTGATGTGTTGGGGAGCCATTTGGTCAAAACAAGAGATGAATCTCAAAGTGGCAATCTAAAATAGTATTCGAGAAAAGAAATGTGAGATTGAAGAATGCTATCTTCATGCCTTGCATCCAAGTGTTGGCTTATGTGTATGGGGTTATAAGTCTACAGCAGTTCTATACAGAAAACAAAATATTGAGATTTTTTAGTGGATTTTGTTCGTATTGCATTTAACAATAGAATAACACTGCATTGGAAGTAATCATAGTGCTTTCGCTGACAGAGACTTGTAATTCGATTGAAATACTTATCATAAGAAGAAACATTCGTAGTAAGAAGTTGAAGGTTTTAGAAAGTCTCTGAAAATCAAAGGAACGAAGAAATTATATACTGTAGGCCTATTACAGTATGTAATATTTCACATTTTATTACGTAGATTGATTAAAACCGATCATATCGAAAAAAAATGAGAATATATCTCTTCCTTGGAAACGTACTCTGATACCTCTCAGTTACAGTACTCCTCGGAATGAATGGATATTTCCTGCCGGGAAAAAACAATTTCTTCCTTTTTATAGAACACAGGAGGATTTCATGAGTCAGAAAAGAGGGACGGAATGTTTTCAGCAAGTACAATTTAGTGTACTTATTCCATTAATACCATACACTTTCTCTAATATTGAAACTATCAAGAGACATCATGAAAACAGTTTCTATTAGTCATAAGCTCATGCATGTAAAAGCTATAACAGTCTATGCGTCGACTTCTATATAGAAGTTGCAAGAAACTTGCAACTTACAGAAATAGAATACATAGACATAGAATATAGAACATATAGAGGCATTTAGACATAGGATATACAGCATAGAATAGAATATATGGAATATAGACTATAATATAAAGAATATAGTATATATAGCATATACAGTATAGATGTATGCTCCTAATAGCATTGGCCTATATGACCGTGTAGGCATATAGACATATAACTTATGATATAGAACAAACATAAGCATAGAACCAGAGGTATATAGAACATAAAAGATAGAAATGCAAGCTTTTGAAAGTACCATTATATGTCATTTTTATTTGCAAATATACAATCGAGATGTGATGTCGAACAATATTTGTGACAAAAAATCTTGACTTGCGCGAGCTATATCGGCCTAGATCTATCTTGCAACAACAATGATATAGAGAGACTCGTATGACAAAACAAAGTGCATGTATACCCACTGACGTCATCAAAGTGCATGTGCATGTTTTCCCGGCATTCATAAGGAATGATAAATGAAATAATGGATGTGTTTTGTATTGTGGTAGTCAGGTAGGTTGGCGTATTAGAGATTGCAAACGACTACATGCACGGATGTGTGGTATAAGGACAGTGTAGCATGCACGTATGAGACTGAACCAGCTGTGCTAAGTTCACTGTAAACCATGATCAATCCTAAAGTGGCTTCGAGTCGCTTTGAGGCACAATCAAAGGCACCACTAAATATTACAAAATATTACGAAGTTTAAAAAAATATATATTCAAGAATAACCTAGAGGAGAAAAGTTGGGGCAAATATTTTCTTACCGGCACAGGTAGCTGAGTGGTTAATGCACTTGCTCCATATGACCCGGGAGGCAGTGGGCATGTCGGACCCGGTTCGATCCCCGCTACCGTCTATCTCTACAGGGGTTTTTCGTGGTTTCCTCTGTGGTCTAGGCTAATGCCGAGATGGTTTCCACAATATAGGCCACGACCGCTTCCTTCCCGCTATCCTTCCGATTACCCATAAAAAAAAATTCATATCATCATCCCATCATCTCATTAATCATTCATCCGACGCCAATAGATCTCAGTCATTAATACAGTGCGTCGTTAAAACCCGATATAAGAAAATACATAATTTCTTCGGATAAATGAACATTCAACAGAATTTAAACAAAAGAAATATTCACAATATTCCAAAGTTGTATGTGAATCGGATCAGCCATTCTGAAGGAAATGATTATATCATATGTTTTTTTAAGATAAATTAAAAAGCTATATCCTCAGTCTTTGAAGTTACTCCTTTCCATCATTGCTAATTACTACAAAGAGGGTTACTCACTGAACAAAATAGTCCGAGCTAACAAATGTTCCATAAACTATACGACAAATATAGCATATTAACAATAAATAATGAAAATAGAACGTTTTGAAGTTGAGCATGCACAAATCGAATGAGAGTTTTGAACGATGCACGCCGCGGTTTGAACCAACACAGTGGTAACCATGCAACCGGCTGTCAACTCATTTCCCATCTGTTCCACTTCTCACCAACAAGTTGGCTATAACAAACTCCACGCAACTCGATTACCGTTGCGATTATTAGATTAAATCGATTCACCGTATATCGACAAACTTTGGTTGAGAGAGAACGTTTGAACGTTTTAATTCCAGCCGATATTATTGACCAGACGAGAAACAATAACGCTTGGATATTCTCTATCTCTATCTCTATCTCTCTCTTTCTCTCTCTCTCTTGCTCTCTCTTTTTCTTTCTTTTTCTATCTGATTAATGATGAGTATTGTTTGCTTAACGACCCCACCAACAGCTAGGTTATACAGGGGTACGAATGAGCAAGTGATTATGAAACGATGAAGTGGTCGTAAGTGAAAGGACGGTTATAAAAACCCATGCCTTATGCGGGACTCGAACCCACGCCCAACGTTGACTTCTGTTTCTGAACTAGTGCCTCAGCTGACAGATCTATACCTATAGGGTGACTTTTCCCTCTTTTCTCTCTCTCTCTCTCTCTCTCTCTCTCTCTCTCTCTCTCTCTCTCTCTCTCTCTCTCTCTCTCTCTCTCTCTCTCTCTCTCTCTCTCGACGACAAACTTGTATTATTTTGTAGAAACGCAATTCCTTATCGCGACTACTGTACGTGCGTGTCAACATGGCTCCTCCATAGAAAAACGTTTAATAAATTATCATTAAACCGTTTATTTGAAAGACTTCCTTGGATTTTGTGGTCGAATAGTGAGCAATCCTATCAGATGAAGAATACATATTGCCATATCGATAAATGAATCAATAGTCGCATTTTATCTCCGAACCTGTAGCGCACAAAAGTATGTTACCGTAAGCCTATGTGTTTCATGTTTAATTTTTTTATAAAAATCATGTATATTTTATTACTAGGAAAACGCGGGATTTGCGTTGTGAGATGAGCTTAGAATTATGGAAATCTAGAATGAAAATATTTCGTCAGACCAATTCACATCTACGGACCTTGAATTACTTCAAACGTTCAAAAACCTCACCTGCAACTTGTTGATATTTATAGTGCTGCAACCTGTCGCATATATACTCAGCAAAACCAATTGATCCCAGCCATGATGCATTGAGGGTTGCGTTTTTCCGTCTCCCGGCGACAACAATGCATCTCAATCAAGCCCTCAATGCATCTTGATCCCAACCTTACAAAATGGATACTTTTATTGCGTTTTCTTTGTTATTCCTATCCGAATGTTGTGAAAGTCACTGAAAATATCCGTAATTATGTTTTTTATATTCAGTGAAAATTTTGAAGTTTTTGGAAATTTCCCACATTTCAAGTATTTTCCATCCGTGTTATTCTTATGAGGATTTCTCAAACTTTCCGAATTTTTTCCGGAAACACCTTTCCATCGATTTTTCTGAAAAAACAATCCCAGCCTATTCTGGTAGGCCTATGACAGAAATATGTAGAAAAAGTTTCAAGTCGATAGGTATTTTTTCCTGACCTGTATGCCGCGCAAAAAAATTAGGCTATACAAACAAACAAAAAAAAACGTAGAGACGAAGCTCATATTTTTTTAGGTACCGGTATGTGAAATGGAATCTTTACTACGCTCATCTAATAACTCGATTTTTTGCTATTCATATTCTGTTACGTGTTTGTATTTATTTATGTACAACTTTTCGGGCCGACGACTTGGAATAATCGAAATGAAAAATACCTTTCCACTAAGCAAGTTCTTGCTCAGATTTCAGTTTATGTATACTAGCTGATGCTCCCATAGGCCTATAATTGAACCTACAATTCAACCTAAAGTTGGTAAAGCTTTGTTGAATAGATGAGTTCACCGTGGAATAATATAGCACTGTATATCACGAAGCTTCGCACAATATTGAAACTGTATAGCCCCAAGTTCGAGTAACGTGACTAACGTACGTCTAACTGTATATTGATTGACCTTATGGTGCATAGGCTTATGGTGAATAGATATATTTTTCCCGACAACGAGAGAATCTTCTTTCAAGATTGTCTCCATATTTATGTTATAGTTCTTCATGTAATATTGAAACTAGAAAAGCGCAACATATGATTTGTTGGATGAACGATATGGGCATATTTATTTGAATATTATGCACCTCGAGCTTTTTTTGTGTGTGTCACTGCCTTCCTATTCCATCCATTACTCTACATTACATCCATCTAGGCCTAATCGTTCTACAATTTGATTTTGTGGGGCCTATACCTGTTGCTTGAATTCTAATTGGGTTTCTTGATAGCGTTCTTTGATGTGAAAAAATTACATTACATTTTTTTCTCATCAAAACGGCTGATCTGATTCATGTACAGCTTTGAAATAATGTGTATCATTATTATATTTAAACTTTGAATTCCGTGAAAATTTTAATTCATTAAAAAAAAATTCAAGTATTTCTCTTCAGGGTTATTTTTAATGGGTGTATTAAAAACATGAAAACTTGAAAAAAAACTCTGAAATGGGTTTATTAGAAGTGCGGTGCAACCACCTCAAAACTATAGGCCTATACAGTATCGAATCAGACGAACACTTGTGTATGCCAAGTTTCAACTGAATTTGTACTTTCTTATGACCTGTGGGGGGCGAACAAATAAACAAAAAACATTTTCGTTTTTTTTAATATCAGTGAAAATTGAGTCGAACCGATCGAGACATTCAAAAGAACATTTAATATTCTTTCCTCAATAACTGAAACTATATGTTCTTATCCTAAATCTGAAACTCGCGCTGCTATAAAAAAAAATTGGTCCATATAGGGCCAACATGAACAAATAATATTAATAATATAATTAATATTGTAGGCCTGAATCCATATTCCAATCGAACAAGACCAATATATGTCTATAGCTTTGTTATTGTATTTTAGTCTCGAATCAGAATAATCGGTGCCCATAAACCATAAAAATGAAACTACATCTCTAGTATTGAAAATATCCTGCAGAAACCCGGCACCTCCACTCGACTTTCAAAATGCAGCCACGCTCGAAACTTTCGAAGAAATCCACAGACGGTACCAACATAGAAAGTATTTTGTTTAAAACATGATATATTTATATTTACATCCATACATTTATTTGTATTATTAATTGGATGGGCGAAGCGAAAACTCCATGGCACCATAGTCAAAAGAAAATTTGAACATGTATATTTTTTTATTGTTTTTTATCGCGTTTCACATACCAAACAAAATTGAATATTTCATCAAATTTGACATAAACACATGTGCCATCATCTAACTCGATTCTGTATAGTTTTGAGGTGCAATCGGTGGCACCACTTTTGAGAAAAATTATTTTGAAGTATTGAAAAAAATAATCAGGGGTAGAAAGTTTGAAAAACATATTTTCTTTCAATAAATTCAACATCTCAAAGAATATTACACAATATTTACAATATTAAAATGACACACAATAGAAGTTTTACATAAATAGGATTGGCTTTTTTGAAGAAAATGATCATATTATAGTTTTTTTCAACTCGATTGAAGAGTTTACGAGAGTCAAAAGGTAAACCAATCAATTCTTAAAACAAATATAACAAGAAGATCGGGACTTGAATGGTTTCAAAATCAAGATCTATCTATAAATTTGCATTACATTTCACATAAATGGGCCTATATCGCTCATCTCACAACACATTATGCTGCTGAGTTTTCTTAGTTAAATATAGCCTACCTATAGCCTGTAACTCACGGGTATGGTCATGTTATGGCCCGACACGGTCATGGTTAATAACACGGAAACAAAAACATGATGAAATTCATTCACAAAAACGTATTTAAACCTCGTTACATTCATTATAAACACAAACGTTCAGTTTAAAGTTTATAAATAGTTTATCATCATCTCGTAAGTTTACTTTGTTGACGTTTACAAATCACGTAGGCCTATATACACTCGTGGTTCACAATGAAAACACCACCAGCCCGTCTAGAAATACTATACAATGTTTGGTTTTAACCAGAAGTTATTCGTACGAACGATCGTACCGTGTTGTAGGGGTTATGGTCTCTCTCTCTCTCTCTCTCTCTCACTCTCCATCATGGGGTGAACGTAACCGTATAGGCACTTTTCAATGAAAACAAATTGCGTGTTCAAATGAAACTTCACGTAGATTTAGAGAGAAAGTCCAACCCAGACATTAGTTATTGTAATTCACCTCATAAATCCTATAGACGAAGGCAATAGTATAGTTTTACACGATAGGCAGAACTGTGTAACTGATCTGCTATTGACCACATGGTTGATCTACAATTTTTTGGAAGAAAGAAGTCAGTGTTTGGTTGTGAGAATGTGTCGAGTAAGGTGTTCTAAAGACGATTGAGGCTTCATCGAGCTGTCAAAACGTATTTATTTTCCATGTTATGTACGTATTAGAACATCCAACAAAATAATTCCAATAATGACACAAAACTAGCAATTTTGTGCTATGAAATCGATTGTTGTTCAAGTTTTATTGATCGAGATGTTTCGTATACGGTGATGGTCACATAAAGTGGTCGATCAAGCTACATCACAGCATCCTGAAGAGAATATTTCATGTTAATATATATATATATATATATATATATATATATATATATATATATATATATATATATATATATATATATATATATATATAAATATATATATATATATATATATATATATATATATATAGGCCCATATGCATATATATATATATATATATATATTTATATTTATATATATATATATATATGAATATATATATATATATATATATATATATATATATATATATATTTATATATATATATATATATATATATTTATATGAATGTATATATATATATATATATATATATATATATATATATATATATATACATATATGTTTATACACAATGGAAACTGGAAGGTGATACGCATTCCATGCATATAGTTTACGGAAAAATAATCGGTTAAATGTGCTTAGATTTCATTTAAATTAATATGTCAATCTAGGATCAAACCAATTTATGTGACCTCAAAAGTAAATTGGCAAAACGTTTCGTGAGAAGTTTCTATATCGCCAGATGCATGTTTGTGCCTCGAATTACATTGAACGTTTTTAGGACGGAAGTAATCAAGAGTAGCGATTTAATATTTCCTAATCGTTATTGCGATATGAACCGAACAGTATAAATAAGACTGGAACTACATTTGACAGTTGAAAGAGTTCGATCTCCGAGTTGTGAACTTGAAACAATGTGCGCACGCATCCATAGATCATAGTTACATCAATGCCTTCAGATGCCCATATTATATCATGCCTATTCAGAGGTCACATGCCTTCAGATTCGACAAATCAAGTTGAGAAAATACTGAACTGACTCACCCCCCAAAAGAAACGTTGACGCTCTCTTGAAAAAAAACCAAAATTGAAATAAATTGGGACAACACTGAAAAAGATGAGTTCAGTTTAGTTGGGAACAATTATTTACGAAAATGAAGTAAATAGATGAAGTTGTTTTCACGAAATGAAGTTGATATTAGTGCATTAGTATTCCATTAAAATGTTCAAATTGAATTCTTAAAATTTGAATAAATTCACACTGTAATTATATACAAAGTTTCTATAATTTACTCGGCACTGAGGAGAAAATGCACACATTTGCACGCAAATGACTTCTCACAGTAAGCCACGATTCCCACTCGATTCCCTCTACGAAGAGAGCATATTCAATCTAAACAATAGTAGCAGACCTTCACATATAAATACATTTAAACTCATCTTTGTGCAGCTAAATACCAATACTAATTACTTTCGAACTCTGTCTTGGTGTAACTCATTCTATGAACCACATATGACACATACACACAAGCACACACTATCCCTACAAGACTACATTATGACACACTAATATGTATTATATGAACCAGAGAGGTTGTTCAGTTTTTCCGGCATTTCATCGTGAAGGATTGATCAAGTTATAAAACAATGCTCCTATAATTTATGGCTGAATAAAGGAAGAAAGGTCCTTCATGATCAAGGTCAATGTCAAACTGGAGTGAATACAGAAATAATCACAAAACAATCATAAAAATATGTACAAGCAGAATAATGACGTGCATAGTTGCTACGACAAAGACGTCACGTCGCTCAACATTGGTGTCGTATATTTGAAGTTTATATTTGTAATAATGAAATGCTTTTCAATGTAAAACATGGTTGATTCGTTTCGCACAATTACTTTATTGTACAGAATTAGTTTTTTTGTCTTGTGTTTTACTTGAACGAGGATTGGTCACGCAAAGCTTCGCTCGCAGAAAGTCATATCTTGGTACTTCACAAACGAGAATTGTGTAGTGGGAACAAAAAGACCGGAAGAGGATAAGGGTGGGGAAATTCAAGTGAGGAAGAGTGGGGGGAAATATATGGATGGAAAAAGGTTAGATATTTGTAAAATCTGAAACTATCATATTTTCCACACACAGAGATATAAATTAGAATAAATAAATTAACTTGTGCGGCCTACTGATGTGGTCATGTGGATTTCACAGTAGGCCTTAACTACACATAGAATATGTAGTTCTAATCTAATTGATCTGAAACCTGGATATTTCATTGGCTTGAAATGTCCTATATAATATGGCTATAAATATGGCTATATCTACTCTTCACCTCTTTCTGTTCGATACTCTAGACTGGCATATGTCGAGAAGAATTGAACGTATATAGAACCAACTCGAAGAAGAAAAAATATATAAAATAATCGATAGTAGAATCGAATCGAATGAATGAAAAAGGAGAAAAACAACGTCATGGCAAAATATTGCTTAGATAAATTGAATTGCTAGGTGGAACAGTCATGAATGATAAGATATTTTTCTTATTACCATCTAAGCTTGATACTATAACTAAACCATTTTTCCTCAGACACGGCCAAGGATGAAAGGTTAGGATCGTTCGGATGGGGCACCACAAGGGTGATCTTACCACACCAAATTTGAAGAAAAATGTTGACAATCTCGCAAAATATTCATCAAAGAATTTAATCAATCATAATTTAAAATATTATGCTTATGCACAACAATCAAAATTAAAACAAATCGCGAATATAGAACGAAGACAGGGATTCATCGACAGAAAAAATTGTATTTTCCATACAATTGAATGAAATTAAATACGTTGTGTATACCGGTACTCTATATTTTTACATTTGCAATTACGATTAATCATTCCAATAAACACAAACAATTATAGAATTAGGTATTTGGATTATATCCTTGAACTCTGAAGTTGTTTATAGTCATAACGAGTCCCAATATATATATTTTTATATATATATATATATATATATATATATATATATATATATATATATATATATATATATATATATATGAATATATATATATTTATATATATATATATATATATATATATATATATATATATATATATATGTATGTATATATATATATATATATATATATATATATATATATATATATATATATATATGTATATATATATATATATATATATGAATATATATATATATATATATATATATATATATATATTTATATATATATATATATATATATATATATATATATATATATATATATATATATATATATATATATATATATATATATACGTATCGATAATGATGACTTCAAGATAGGTTTCTTAGCTGAGAGTTGACAGTTGCTGGTATCACAGATATAATTGACTGTGAAACATTAACCGTGCACGATAAAGAAATAATACATGTGTCGTAAGATACAGATAAAATTTATCTGAAATACGAGTGATAGCAATTTGAAATGAAACAAATACATATATATCGGTAGTGAGTCCAGATATTTTTTTCAAAATATAACATTATTTCAAATACTTGAATATGAAATAGAAATAGAATAAATTCATCTAAAATAAAAATTATACCATTCCAAATAAAAGCAAATCTAGTAAAATCATATATTCTAGCCAAATATAATATTTCTTCAGAACAAATCGTAATCTAACTATAACATATAAACTAATGTAAATGTTCATTTTGGATTGATCGATATGTAGAATAACCGACGCCAGTGGAAATTAGTATCGTTGAACGTTAGTGTGCGTCGATAAACCCAATATAAATAAATGAAAGGTATAATATAAACTCCTCAGAATGGATGAAACAATTTCACCATACAAAAGGTTCAAACGAAAAGTAGTGTATAATGCTATATGTTGACACTGGAAATGTTGGAAGGACTGACCCCTCCCCCCTCCCTATACTCTCTCTACACCATTAATAAACCATAATGCAAAGCCGGCAATACAATTCGTGCGCGGTTCTTGCGACAGCCAAGTGTAGATATCACAGTTGTACTTGTACTTGTCAGCGACTCGGTGAATGCACACTTGCGGACATATAAAAAAAAAAATTTAAATTTGAATAAAAACTACCAACCATTATACCACTAATTTTTTCATATAGGGGTGTGCATGAGAGTACGTATATGTGCCCACATTATCTGCTAGTTTTAGTGCGCATATAGACCAAAGAATACCGGTATTCTTCGGTCTATGTCGCGTATATATCATCTTTTGTATGCATTTTAAGGTGGCTTGATCGACCACGTGATCACGTGACGAAGTATACATGTTGCACAACACGGCTAAGCCGGACACGTCGGCCTCGGACCAACCCTTACAACGTCGGTCATCCTAATGAGAGACCGCAGCGCAGACGATATCGTGTCTATAGGATATCAACCACAATACGTCATGTAGTAACGATGGTGCAATGAATTCAAGGATTTCAAAAAAAATTATACTATACAATAGTTCATCATTTCATATTGAATCGATGCACAACGCATTCCTTTTGAAAATGCCTTTGGAAAATTGAAAATATATAATAAGGTGGACTCAGATCACGAATGTTTTTGATATTCTCACTAGAGTTTGATATACAAAATATTTTGACAAAATCAGCACCAAAATAGAATAGAATTTATACACTGGTTTTAGGCTCAAAATCCATGCTAGCACATACAATTAAACACGAAAACCAAATGTGTAGGACGAAAAACTCGTCTTTGGGAGTTGGATTTGAACTAATATCGAGCTCTCTGGTACTTTTTTTAGGACTACATCTCTGGACGTGAGAAACAAACCGAAAGTCGGAACAACCCGGAAATAACACTTCCGTATTCTGCGTTTAACGACTTTTCATAGACTTTTCCTCGGAACCACAGTAAAAACAAAAGTTTGTTTCTCCCCAAAAAAGTTATTTTCGAAAATTCATTCTATTCTTTATAGTAAATATAATTTAAAATATTATATATCTCTGATTATATAATAAATCTAAACCAATCGCAAAAAGTGATATAAATATTGCCACAACACATGCATCATGAACGTGAAACATACAGGGCAGTGAATGTTCTAGATATATATTTTGATAACGATCATTTCGTGTGTACTCTATAAATACGCCTAACAAACTTTTATGAACTTTTTCAACTATCTTTTTACATCATCACTATATGTTGTTATAAAAATAGTTGAAGCATTTTATTATCAGTGTATATATGCATCTGTTGAAACGACTAACCCCTCATTCAGGAGACCGAGATTCGATTCCCGCTACGGTCGACCATCCTGAAACAGTTTTTTTCGAGATTTCCCTCTGCGTTTAGGTAAACGCTGTAATGAATCCTAAACGGGGATCCAGCGAGTTGAGGGAAAGAAGTTCCCGTTAGGGTATTTTACAAGATGTCAGGACGATATGTGATGTTGACGCTGAAAACGTTACTCGTCTGCGGGTGGATCCCAAACAAACCACGACTGCCTCCTTCCCACTTTCCACAACAACTAATAAAATAACCTCTCATCTTATCATTTCATCATCTCATTCTCATTCGTCATTCACCTAAGCCAAAATAGATCTTATAGTCATCAGTACATTTTTTTCATATTGGGTTTTAACGACGCACTTTAATGATGACTAAGATCTATTGGCGTCGGATGAATTATTAATGAGATGGGATGATGAGATGAAGGTTTTATGGGTGAAGGGAAGGATAGTGGGAAGGAAGCGGTCGTGGCCTATATTGTAGGAACCATCCTGGCATTAGCCTTGACTACAGAGGGAAACCACGAAAACCCCTGTAAAGATGGACGGTGCCGGGGATCGAACCAAGTCCGATACTCCCACTGCCTCCCGGATCACATGAAGCAAGTGCGTTAACCACTACGCTGAATGTACCGGTGTTATCAGTAAAGTACGTATACTCAATGAGAATATAAATAAATAGAACAGTTGAGAAGATACATTTTTGTAAAACAAGAATAATGTATACAACTAAAAAATTATAGGTATGTTTTCAACATATAATTGTATTCATTCCAGGTGGATAGTTTACGGAGAGAAAGCTTCTGTATTATCTTTGTAAATTCGAAGTCCTTTTCATGCTAATTCTATTCGTTTAATTTCGAATAGTTTATAAAGAAAAAAGCATCATACCATTTGTATGCATTTGAAGACTTTTCCATGCTAAAATTTAACTATAATCTTAATACAGTGGAATGAAAGTATATGCAGATATACTGATTGTCTATGCTTTTCAACTTCTATTGTGTCATTACGCTGCGTTCTACTTCAATAAAAGTAGTCTGTTTAAATATGCAAATCGTAGTCAATATACGTAATATTATCACGTTATATTCAACAGTTCCTCCACGAGGACGCGATAATCGTTTTTTATCACGTTTTGAATCTCATTAATAATTTCTAAAGACTATTCCAGACTCTGCTCGAGACATTTACTGGCAACAGCTGTCACTAATTAGATGAGTCCAATAATCGAGACGTGCACTCCAATAGAGAAGCTTGAAAGGGGAATAGAGCTCAATCCGAATAGCACACTAGGTTGAATCTTCTCAAGAAACTTCAAGAAAGTTCAACGCATATCAATATCAAATATAATCAAAAAAAGATTACACGACAGGAATACATATTTATTAAGGCCCGGTTTTACCAATCTTAGTTAGAGTGCTAATCCACTAACTATTAATTAAAGGTACGAAAATAACATATGTAACCAATGGTGATAACAAGTTAACCCACTAACTATTGCTTAAAATCCAGTTTCGTAAAACCGGGCCTTAATTGAATAAACTTATTGTACAGAACATCACAATGGTGAACATTAAATGATGGAAAGTAGAAACTTCAACAGATGTTTCGGAGAATTATAACAAAAATAGCAAAAACCAAAACAACATTTTATTCAAGTGCTTGGTTGTGGTGGATTACTGAATAGGCATACAAAGAAGTGAAAAACAAACTCTGGAGCACTCAGGGTCTACTGGGGAGCATTTTTTTCTTACTAAAAAGCAATTCAAATAACGATGTCATGTATCAATGACAATATAATTTTAAAATAAATTAAAACGATTATCGATATAATTATAGGCTATAGGCTATAATTATATCGTTATTATAGGCCCTATATAATTATTATATAATTATATAATTATAGATTATATTGAACGATAAACGATATAATTACAGCCTACAGACTATAATTATATCGATTATAGTTTCAATGCATTTTAAAAATATATTGTCATTGATGCCATGAGCACGACATTGTTATTTGAATTGTCTTTAATAAAGAAAAAATGCTTCCCAATAGACCCTGAGTGCTCCAGAGTTTGTTTTTCACTTCTTTGTATGCCTATTCAGTAATCCACCACAACCAAGCACTTGAATAAAATGTTGTTTTGATGTTTGCTATTTTTGTTCGTGAATGAGCGCCCCGCCTAAAGGGTAAGGCAACGTGCCTGTTGCATGTGGACTGTCTACATGATAACATGTTTCCCTCACTCAACTAAGATAATAGTATTACATAATCGATCGCCCGCTTCACCTACAGCCTGCTCTTGCCATTTCTAACTACAAACAAGTGGCTATAAGGCCTATACTTATCTACTACTCACACACATTAATTAATTTCTTCATTTCAAAACAGATTACACACTTGTTTCGGGGATTCTTCTGATATTTAATGCTAATTACCCCACCCACTAGGTTTGACAAAAAAAATCAAGCCCAGCCCAGACGAATTTTTGATGAACCAGGATTTTATAGAGTTGTATTGGATTTAAACAAAAATTGGAAAACACTTGTTCAAAATGCATTAAATGGACTCAGAAAGATTTTGTTGTAATACGACTGTGGCATAAACTCAATTGTAAATAATAAAGTGAATAAATTGGATGAATGAAATCTTGAAAAGTTTTTAGAGGTCAGTATTGTTAGATCAATTAGCATTATATGAAAAAAATAATGATTTGTAAATAATAAAGCCCAGTGAGTTTTATAAAGCCCAATAAAGCCCAGTGAGTTTTATGGGCTGGGCAGCTGCTGCCAACACTGCTACACCAACAGCTAAGGTTGTATGAGAACTTCTAATATCTTGGCATTCAGTTCTGTCCATCTAAAAATTATTGAAAATCATGATTTTTCAAGTAACTGTATCATTTCATATAAGTACGGTAACATATTTTATTCAAAAGTTGTGTATTCTGATTTAATATAGAACATTGAATTTTAATCTCTCCAAATACTCTTAAGACATGACCATCTTTTTTAATCAAACAATATTCTTGTTTTATTCACTGACAACGGGCAATATCAAACAAACTTAACAATCATTGTAATAGGCTTACAATTATTGTTTTTTTTTTTTTACCGGCACATGTAGCTGAGTGGTTAACGCACTTGATTCATGTGATCCGGGAGATGAAGGGGCATATCGGACCCGGTTCGATCCCCGCCACCGTCCATCTCTACATGGTTTTTTCGTGGTTTCCCTCTGTAGTCTAGGCTAATGCCAGGATGGTTCCTACAATATAGGCCACGACCGCTTCCTTCCCACTATCCTTCCCGATACCTAAGAGACCTACATCTCATCATCTCATCATCTCACCATCTCATCAATCATTCATTCGACGCAAATAATTATTAGTAAATAAATAAAAATCATTATAGTATGTCGTTAAAACCTAATACAAAAAAAAAAAAAAAATTTGTTTTCCATATGGTGCATGAAATTGTGAAAATTTACACGTTGCTTTCATCGTTGGGCACGCATCTATAGTGGTCTTCCTTGAGCCTTGGAGTATAGCTATCGTACCGATAGATGCGCAACTCATGCTAATTTCTGCTGCAGACTCTCTCCAGAACGGTGAGGGTGAATATTATATTTATTGGATTTATTTATTCATTTATTTATTCAATAATTCCTTTAACCCTCTTCCGAGGAAATCGAAATGGTTAGCAGTTTACAATGATTAGCTTACAATTATCAGCTTACTGACTTATAAAAGTGGCTTATAACATTATATGATATTAAGTAAATCCATTGATAATTAACAATAATGATAATGATAGTAATATTTAAAATGATAATGATAATAATATTTGAAATACTATTTAAAATAATCCTAATAAATGAAAATAGGTTCTATTAATTTTGAACTCCAATTTTCAGGTGATATCAACTTTCAATAGCTAATGTTTGTTCAATTTTGAAGATCAATTTTTGAAATTACATTTCATTTTAAAATTAATTCTGATTGGGACTATCAGAAATTCTGATTTTTTCAATCAATTTTAATTCTTAAGATGATTAATTTCTTCAATGATCAATGATTCATTTCTCAAGATGATTTAACGACGCACTGTACTGATGACTACGATCTATTCTACCCTGTTAGGAAAGAACAACGTAACAACCATTTTGCACTTTTTCCGGTTACAGCAGTTTTTAGTCTAATTTTTGCTCAGCTTTCCAATGCACTAGGTTAGAATGCCGTATCTTCATCAAAAAAGGATGCATTACAAAATTTTCTCAGTGAAATTGAAAGAAATTTTGAGAAACAGTCAAGCCAAATATCGTATCGACCAGTGTTAAGTTAAAACAACGTAACTAATAACCATGCACACAGTCAAGAAAATTTGAGACACAGTAAAGTCAAACAACGTATCGACCAGTATTAAGCTAAAACAACGTAAGAACCACTTTATACAGTCGAGAAAATTTATGAATAAGTAACAACTTATCAACCAAATGACGGTCGATACGTTGATTTTGCTTGGTATCATCGTGTAATTCAATTAATTTTAATTGCGATATTTTTTCAATTGCAATACAGCAAATCATACCAAATATATTGCTTGATAATCTTTTTTTCCACTGCTATTTGTGCTTGTGAAATATTGTAAATAAAAGATTTCATTAAAATATGTACATGACTTAATAATATTGATTGGCCCATGACACATCCCTATTTAGATGGCATAATTATAGTTATAGTTACTCAGACAAGTAAATTGCAAGTCTTACAAAATTATATACAGAATGTGGGTAGATCCGTTATTTTAACTCAATATATTATCAATAATATGTTACTTTTATAAGTATTAAGCCAAAACAATGTAAGTGGGTTGATACGTTATTTTGGGTAGTGAAATAGCAAGGTAAAAAAACGTAAGTCCCTTAACTAATTACTTTTCGATATAAAATCAATTAAAAATTCACAGTTAATTGTAAGGCGATGTGTAGATCCATAATTCATTTTTAAATTTCTCAAAAGTTCAAAAATCAAGTTTTGGCATGCAAAAACGCGTTTGTACCGGTATTTCAGAATAATTTTTGTCAAGAAACTGGTTGTTACGTTGTACTTCCCTAACAGGGCAGTATTGGCGTCGAGCGAGGGTGAAGGTGATAGGGTGAAACAAAAGGGCGATTTTTTTTTCCAATAACATCGAAACTTGATACAAAATCATTGTTCCCCAATTAAAGCTATGGATGAAAGATGGGATCGCTTGGACGGGGCACCACAAGGGCGATCTTACCACCCCATTTTGATTAGATAAAAGTCTTTCAGTTTCCGAACGCCCGTAACACTTTATGACTGTTTCTGTGATATGTATCCGGAAACAAAACACACGAATGTTGATATCTCCCACTTTGAAGTAAGTCTCTTGGGCAATGATCACTTCTTTCCATTAACAGCAGATGTAAAATTCATCATTATGCAAAATGGGCAAAGAAAAAATGAGTGATAGGTCTATAATGTTATAATTAGGCCTTTCACTCTACTAATTAAAGGTCGCGGCCAATTAGTCCTTCATCCAAACATTTGCTTCGAAGACTGTGGTAAACCTCGAAAAACCAAGTCGGGATGGAAAATTGTGGGCAAATTGTGAATTTTAATGTTTGATTGGTGAACAAAGTTCAAGCTATATAGACCTACGCAAATTGAATTGCTGTGATTCTTAACGTTTACTAAGCTTGAGTAGAGTACTGCTTTTACAGACGTGTGCGAGATATCTTCTATAAAAAAAAAGAAACTAATATAGACAGAAGAAATACTGCACAAAAAAATTACATGAACAGGTATGTTTGATTTTATGCTTTTATGCATGAAAAAGTTACAAAGCATACGTTTCAACAAGATGCATTGAGGGTTGCGTTTATTTGCGGCCGGGAGATGGTGCCTTCACTTATCTTGAAAACACGTACCATACCGTGAGGACTTTTCTGTGTAATATGAATCGCTGCTCTATCTGGTGGTGTTTTGAAGAAACGGCTGATAGGTTGGCAAACTTGATGCCAGCAAGCCGGCCTTGAATGTTACGTTAGTTCCTTCTATCACCACTTATCTACGAACGGTCAATAGTACTTTAAACGTGGACCGTGAATCGGAACATATTTTTAACATGGGAGGGATAGGAAGTGAGGACACCATCTCCAACGGGAAAACGCAACCCTCAATGCATCTTGGTTTTCAACTACACATCAATGCGTAGTGAAATATATAAGAAATTAGCACAATTTGTATGGTAACAGCAAATTTTGGGTTTTTAATATATAACTAGTTAGACCCTACACAGCTCTGGAACTCTGTTGCCTATGATCCATCCAAACCAAGATAGAACACAATATATATATTTTTTTTTTTTTTTAAATATCGAGACTTGATACAAAATCATTGTTCCCCAATTGAGGCCATGGATGAAAGGTAGGATCGTTTGAACGGGGCACCACAAGGGCAATCTTACGACCCAATTTGAATTATTCAAAACCAATTAACTTCAACACCAGGACTGCACTGTTTGTGACCATAATACGACGCAGATAAAACTAAAAGTATTTCAGTTTCCAAAAGTCCGGAACACATATAAGTGAAAACCGTTTCTGAGATATATCCATACATTACCAGCATTGATATTGAGAGTAAACAAAATACACAAAATAAACACATTAAATACTAAGACATATACAAGACAATATGTGAAGTCAAAATCTAATAAATAATAATATAGTTGTATCCTCGAAAGCGACTGTCCCCCCAATCTCAGACCACAATAGATTATGGGTGATTTGAGTCTTCTTTTGTTTGTACGCACAAGTACATTCATAACATAACATTAAGTTAATAATTACTATTATTTTATATTTTCCCATTGATTATACATAGATTAACTTTGTTTAGTGGACATTTAAAAATTAATTACACATTATAACATTTTAAAAGTGAAATCTTTCTCTTCATTATTGATTAATTGTCTGTATGATTCAATATGCTCATTTGTTGATTCAAGAATATTTCTTTTTAATTTTCAATCACCTTTTATAACACAGATCCTAAGGCAGGGCATAATGGTAGGCCTATACTCTTTGTAGCCACATGCAACTTTTTTATTAATAATTGCACATAAGGCCCAACATGACATTAGGCCTATTAGGTCTATGGCAACAATTTATGTTAATATCTATGCACTGTATGAAAAGATATTGAATTTGCATTTGAAATTTCATAACTTTGTATTACATTAGTCTGGAATGGCATGCAAATGGAAGGCTTTAATAATTGACCACAAATATGAGAATTACCTATATTGATTGGGACGAAGTAAGAAAAGACATCAAAAGCTTTATAATTGAGACAACTGATACAACTTACTATACGCGTTTCATGATTTCAATATTTCCATATATTCAATATTTGATTAATTGTTGATAAATTGTTTCCGCATATATAGGCTACTTATCATCAGTTGAGGTGGCAGCGTTAGCACCAACGGCAACATACCATATTTTACCAACGACTAGTATGGCCTAAAAACTCGTTCAACTGATCCATGAGGTTGGACGCAAGTTACACAACTCCTCGACATCACTGTCTAAGTTACTCTCATTGGAAGTATCCAGAATCTAAAAAGATTATCTATCTCAAAACTACTTTGAATCATTGAAACTCACGACGCACGTGACACTTAGCATACATGTTATGTATGCTAAGATGATCTCAATGATTTTCCAAGTTATTTTTTAAATCACTGTAGGCCTATCTATTATGTATTCAATCTATTTATTAGGCCTACAGTTCGACCAACCCATCCAAGCAGAAACACATTGCAAAACTTGGTTGATTGATCGAAACATTGTAATTTCAAAAAATGACATCGATACTAGTAACTAGCGGGACCATTCAGACCAACAAGGTATGTACAAACTAAAAATCAATACTGAAAGGCCCTATATCCGTTGTTTCTGGTCCACAGTTGGCCAACTAGCAACTACTGTACCCAATGTTTACCTGGGGCCTAATTCTATAACTTCTGTCCGTTACTTGGCTAGTCGAAACTATTCCGATATTGCTTTGGTTTCGTTTTGACTGCAGTCAAAATCGGTATTCTATGGCACCGACGGAAAAGTGCATGTATGCAAAAGCACAAGAGTTGGACAAAGTAAGATATATCGCTTATTTTTAGGTGAAACACGTATGCAACGACTGAGCCACCATAGATTTTTTATGACTTTACTCACACAGACTTATTGAACAGACAATACAATAGACAATGAACCTACGGTTAACACGAAATTTGGAAATATAATTGCCGAAAACGATGAGTAATAAATCAATTATTCAGATTGGAATTCAATTGAATGCACATCCCAGTTGAAAACATAATTAAAATAACAGCCTTCTTTGTTCAGATCATTTATTCTATAAGAGTAGAATGATCTGAATAAAAAAGACTCTGAAAAAACTGTAGAGAAAATAGCTACAGTGATGTAGGCCTACAGTACTTTCAAAGGAACGCGATTTCGTTCTTACGTTCCACAAAGATAGTAACGAAGTTCCTGACAAAGTTCCTTGTTATAAAAAAGAACAAGTTTCCTTGAAAGTTGCCAAAACAGGAATGCGTTCCCAGGAATGCGTTCCTTTCTTTATGTTCCTACCCAACTCTGATTGGAATAACATCTGAATGTATAAGCAGTACATCTGCTACATCTGTTACATGTATAAGTAGCTCTGACGTCTAGCATGTCACGTTATGTAGAATCATCTGTTGAACAGTAATTTGCTTTTATATTCTGGTGAACTGTGGACTAATTTGGAACAATAACAAACCCGACCCCATGTTTGACACTTTCAATCCTAAACAGTCATTATTCTCAGAACTTCAAGGGTTTGAACTTACTATAGAATGTTTGTTATATCATCTCTTACCTTATATTCCTCTTGGCGGCGATATGCATGCATCATCATCTCCTTACGCTCCTCCTCCGTCATGACCGGTTCTCTGCCAGGTGCGCCTCCCCCTCGTTTCTGTATCTTGACGACCACTTTAGTCTTTTCGTTCTTACCAACGTAATCCTCGAGTTTCTTCCCGGGAAGAAACTCGCGCCCAGAGAACCACAACTGCGATTGCGTCACTTCTATAACGTCTAACGACGCTTGAGTACCACTCAGATCTTCCGTGTTTTCCAGCTCTTGGCGAATGACATCGTGCGGGGGTAAATTCATTGGATAAACAATCATCATAGCACCACGAAGAATGTCCAATGCCTCGTGTACCATTTTTAATTTCAAACAGAAATTGTCTTTAACTCGATTCTATAATGGAATAAGAAACAGTTGACTAGATGAGCATGAATGTTGAGCATGATATTATTTTCTGTATTCAAATCTTGAAGCACATTACAACCCTGAAACTAGATTTAAATTAATAATGACAATATCCCATTCCCTAATTTTAGAGAAAACTAGAAATAATCATCTCAATTTCAGAAATTATATTTGAACTTTTTCTTTACTATCATGAGTCATGAAGTAGGCATTACCGATTCTTCTATGTGGAAACATGAACAGAAACAAGCAATTCCTATGTCAAGTCTCAGAAAAAAGAACAGATCCTGGAGGACAAATAAATTAGTTACAATTTCTGAAATTTAGATAATGATTTCTAGTTTTCTCTAAAATTAGGGAAATTAATTTCGTCAATATTCGTTGAAATCTAGTTTCAGGGTTGTGATGTCCGTTAAGGAGCTCATTATTTGAAACACAGCAGGGCAAATGAAAATTGTTGAATCAAGTTGTAACCATGTTGTATCATCTAATATATGTGGGAAGGATACGCAAAAAATAAATATCAGCTTTAATACTTTTTATATAATTAAGAAAATAATTTTCAATATTTGTCTTGATTATTTACATATGCCATTATGAAATTCAAGGTGTTATTTATTTGTGGCACGAGAAATGTAGTATGAGGAGGAGGCTGCTATAGATGTAATCATATGAAGGTATAACAAGAAAGCTTGGCTATGTTAATGCTGATCGAAACCTCATGTTACACAGTAAACAAAATATAAATTTGCTGAAAAAAAAAATTGGAGGGTTCATAGGAGTCCTTTGCCTTGGATCACATGATTCTTAGATATGCCACTGAGGACATATGACTTGACTATTGAAATTCTTGTCTTAAATATGTATTTTAATTACCACCCTACATCCATGTGTATATATGTATATTCAACAAGAAATTAAGCTATACATTACCTTAGAAACAGTTGACTTGGCTTCAGCAATAGTTTTAGCAATCACCTCCTGCATTTTTTCACTCGGTTGCTTTCCATTTCTGCGACCAATAGGATCTTTATTGAAGGTATTTCCACCGCTTGGAGTACACTTCTCACCCCACTCATCAACAAGCTTCAGGTCAACCACTTGTTCATCTGTCAACCCTAGTATCTCGGGAGGGAATAGAGTTCCGTGCTTTGCCAGCTCTTCCATTTCTGTAAATATGTAATAACAAATGTACATGATCCTATAATCCTAGATACATAATCCCTACCGGTATGTATATTACTTCTCACTATCCTTCCCATCACCTAATAAACCATCTCATTAATCATTGCTCCGACCCCAATATACCCTACTTATCATTCAAGTGAGTTGTTGAACCCAATATAAATTTTTGAAACTATTGTTTGGATATTGTGATTGCATAAGGTTGCTAGGTCTAGCTGCAAAGGGTCGGCCACATAGGCAGCAGAGCCCTATTGAGGGGTCAAGATTGATAAAGTTGTCACGTTTGTTATTCTAGTTGTTTGTTAAAGCATTGAATTTGTAGTTTGTTATAGCTAGGCCTATCACATGATTATTGGGAGGTCAGCCGACCCCCCTGACCCTCCGGCTCTGCCGCCCATGATGCGAATATGCGAGCAGGAACCCCAGTTTGCAAACCGCGGACCAAGCCAAAAACTCGAACTACCACGAATTTCCTATCACACAGAAAAGTTTCAGCCAGACGTTTGTTTTGGCACAGCTTGGTTAATAGCAACAAATATTTCTGTTTTGGCACAGCTTTATAGTTGCATAGCAACAAATATTTAGTCAGAACGACTTGAACCTATTAGCCAAGGCCAGGTCTCAGAGAAAAGTATTAAAATTGTTTACTTGAACATATTATAAAATATTTACATATTATTTTGAACATCCAATTATATCACATTAAATTGTAATGACATTGATTCTTATATCTGATGCTCTAATATATACTTCAGGTAATTTAATAATCAGAATCAAACGTCTGACTTTCAATTAGGCCTAGCTAGTACCGTCACGTGATACCTCAACCAGAGTTTGCAGTCAGTCAGAAATGGGATTGTTTCCAAATCTCTGGCACGAACCGCGGATGGTCTTGTATCCCCTGTAACCTACGCATGCACCGCCGCCGCGAAGCTCGCGTTCGGTCCGCGGTTTGCAGCCTCGGATTCCATACAGATTTTAAACTGGTATTATGATGTACTGGGGACTGGGCTGGGCCTAACCCTCTGGACCCAGGGGCCCCAGAAGTCCTAAATTTACCAAGGTTGGTTATGTAGCTCCTGCCTGTGTAAATGCCTATGCAGAGCTAGCAATAATGCACCATAGGCCTACCTAGAGGCAAATCATCCAAATCCAAATCATTGGCAATGCAATCAGTCAGCAATGCTCCAATCTTAATGACTCCATTCCAAACTATTTATATACCCTTCATTGTATTTATTTATTCATACATGTCTACTCAGTGGTCAAACTCAATGTCAATGCTAATGAAAAGCATCTTCTTACCGGCACAAATTCGACTAATCTTCAGCCTCCCATTGTAAATAGAAGTGACATCTGTGACAAGCTCTTCCACCGGACAAGATACGGTGGTTTCGTACAGAAATTGACTCTCATCACCCTTCTTAATATGTAATATAACCATTTCTTAAGAAGATTTTATCTCACAACTTGAAGATCAGCAGACAATTTGACAGAACCAATAACACGCTACTTCTGTCGCTATGACAACGTGCGCACTTGCTTGGGCACTGCCCACCACTATTTCGTGATGCGATCAGCGATATCTGTCATTTTGATGGCTGTGTACTACTTGCACTAAATTCAAACTACGATTGGAATAATTTCTTACTGAAAAGTTGAGAATAACTTGATAAAATAATATAAGAATGAATTACTGGTTCAGCTGAAGATGTGTTCATCACAATAATTACATAATTCAGCGAATGAATTACAGCACTTTAACATATTCTAACCTATAATTCTCTCAATCAACTTGTGTGCATAAGGGAAGTGCAATGATCCAATCTCTACGGAAGTTCACAAGTAAATACCGATTTTTTGCGATTAAAAAGCAAGCATGCACACTTCAATATTCATTTAACCAAGGTAAGGGAACAAACAATTGGCTTCAACACTTTGAAAATGTACGCTGAAAAATGTACGCTGAAAAATCTTCAACCTGGGTTAATACTATTTTTCAGACGTGGAACGTTTTTATGGTACACATGAATACTCATCGGAGGCAACCACAAAGCCACCTTCTCTCATCAAACAGCTACAAGCAAGAATCAAAGCCACAGGTCCTATCACAATTGCCGATTATATGAAAGAGGTATTGACCAATCCTGCAGCAGGCTACTACATGCATCATGACGTATTTGGACAAAGTGGAGACTTTATTACATCTCCTGAAATCAGTCAACTTTTTGGAGAGGTGAGTACCTACTTTGTACTTCTGTGTTTTTGAAAGTTGAGCTTGAACCTTTGTCAAGGAATGGCTTACTGTATAAGCAATATTTACCATGTAATATTTGGGCACTACCATCTTGAATACAACTAGGAAAATGTGGGATATTACGTTGTGAGATGAGCTTAGGAGTATGGAAATCAAGAATGAAAAATATTTCGCCAGATCAACCCACATCTACGGACCTTGGATTACTTCAAATGTTCAAAAACCTTACCTGCAACCTATGACTATCAATTACGTAATTGATAGTCATAGCTGCAACTTGTTGATATTTATTGTACTGCAACCTGTCGCATACCGGTATACACTTTGCAAAACCAATTGATCCCAACCTTCAAAAGAATGGATACTTTTATTGCGTTTTCTTTGTTATTTCTCATTCAAATGTTGTGAAAGTGATTGAAAATATCCGTAATTATGTTTTCCATGTTCGTGAAACTTTTAGTTTTTGAAAATTTTCCGCATTTCAAGTGTTTTCCATCCGTGTTATTCTTATGGGGATTTTCCAAACTTTCCACATTTTTTTCCGGAAAAAATTCCCGACTGATTTTTATGAAAAACAATCCCAGCCTATTCTTGTTTGACAGAAATACGTGGAGAAAGTTTCGAGTTGATAGGTATTTTTTATTTTCTCCTGACCTGTGTGCCACGCACAAAATTGAAAAAAAAAAAAAAACATAAAACCAAGCCCATTTTTTTGGTATGTGAAATGGAATCTTCGCTACGCTCATATAATTACTTATTATATACGACCCATCCTAAACTCTAAGTGTGAGGCAATTCCTCAGTACGGTAGCTAGGCCTATGGTATTTCAAAGAAATTATAATATACCGTGCTGTTGAAAAACTTTGGCCCTACACATGAAGGATACAGGCTTACACCTGATTAAAATATGTGTCCATGAATTAAACTTACTATACAGTAGGCCTATACAGTGATTATATTTCCTAGTGCCTTCGGATGTCAAAGTAATAATGAGCACAATTAAGCCAACTTGTGACATAGATTAAGGAGACCTCATTTCTCATAACTAGATATACTCATTACCCTATGCTTGGTAGGTGGTATAATTTTTAAAAAACTTTAAATGTACTTCTCAAACTCTCAAACAATATACCTATACTTATTTTAGATGCTTGCAGTATGGTTTTTAACTGAATGGAAGAAAATCGGATCACCAACACCAGTGCAGTTTGTAGAGCTAGGTCCAGGACGTGGATCATTGTCGCACGACATACTACGGGTAAACTGATTTGGAATACCATTATCAAAAAAAAGACTACCAGTATAAACCCAAGTAGTGATTACATTAAGTGACCTACATGACAATCATGATAGTTTTTATAGGTAGAATTGCAGTTTTATATTGTATTTTGGTATTTTGTTTTACTGTGTATTTTTATTCTGAAATAATATCTAGATTACCTCAAATTAATCATTCAACTTGAATAACTTCCTGAGGTAGATGAAGAAAACATTGATTATGTTGAAGCAGAAGACTGCATGCGACAATTCTTAGCAAACCGTTATTTAAATAATTTCAGTCAATTGAGTCAATGGCCAGCAGTACATTATTAATTGTTGGGCATAAAGCTGCCAAACTGATAGTTAGTACCAGTAACAATAATTTTGTTTTGGCACAATCGACTTTCTTTCAAGAGTGCAAAGTCGCCTCGAGTTAAAAATGAGTCGGACGTCACACCTTTTTCTCCCACTATAAGCTGGAATTTGATAATAATAACAAATAATAATTTATAATTTGATAACGTTAGTCAACGGTTTCATCCAATGGTTTCTTCGCTCTGTTGCTGTTGTGTTTGCTCTGTTGCTCTGTTGTGGACAGATAGAATGCCCAAACTGAACAGAAATCACGCTCTCAGCTGTATCTCAATCGCATAAGAGTGAATTTTTTTACATCTAGAGTCATTTGCTTGGATCTTCATTTTTAGTATGCATATTCAGAATATATTCATCTAAATTTGTCGCTAACCATTCTGATTTTTCTCCATTATGGTAATTTAATTTCTCTTGTTCCCTCAGTGCAGGTAAGGTTCTCCTTTTGGCTCCAAAGTCTTGGGCAAGAAACAGACTTTTTCATCAGAAGCTAGTAGTGGGGGTAACGTGGCAGGGAAGAGAACTGTGATGGCGGATTAATCTCTAACCTACGGCAACTCTAGTTAGTTAGTGCTTTTGCCAAAAATGCTTTGTTTGAATAATTTTGCTTGGCCACTATACAAGTTTTGGACGTGTTATGCAATTGTGACTCATCGATAACAATTAAACAAAGGCTAGAGTAATCTGTCAGATGGTTATCCTCAAAATACCACTACAGTAGGATTGGATAGTAGATCTCTGGGCCCATGTAATTCAATAATTTAATTTGTATTATTCTTATTCAAACAGGTATTTGCTAAATTTGGTCTGGGCTCATTAGACGGTGTGAGTCTCCATTTGGTGGAAGTTAGTCCGCACTTGAGTGACCTTCAAGCTAAACGATTTGGCGTTGCCGATGCAAATGTGGATACGTCCAAACTGCATTACCGCTGCGGATTTACTGACCAAGGAATTCCCATCTTCTGGTATTCTCGGATAGAGGATGTACCTAGGGAATTCTCGTGTTATCTAGCACATGAGTTTTTTGACGCTTTGCCAATCCACAAATTTTTAAAGACAGATCTCGGTTGGCGTGAAGTTTTAGTTGATCTGGATCCGCAATCTGAAGTGGATAAATTCCGTTACGTCATCTCCCGATCGGCAACTCCAGCATCGAGTGTTTTCATCAAATGTGATGAAAAGCGAGATCATGTGGAAGTTAGTCCTACAAGCTCAATAATCGTTGAAAATATATCAACAAGGTTGGAGGAAGATGGTGGATTTGCTCTATTTGCTGATTATGGTCATGATGGAACAAAGACAGATACTTTTAGAGTGAGTTACCATACTAAGTGACTTTTTTATAGGTACCTGTAGGCCTATATAGTAAAATACTGGTACCCAAAATACTGGTAATCCAATTAATAATCCTTCCCTCATGAAATAATTTCAATTCTCGATTACAGGCCTTCCGTCGTCACAAACTTCACGACCCGCTAGTAGAGCCAGGGTCAGCAGATTTAACAGCCGACGTGGACTTCTCAGCAATCCGAGACGCTGCTCAAAACAAAGTCTTAACGTTTGGCCCAGTAACCCAAAGACAATTCCTCAAAGAAATGGGAATTGACGTACGGCTAGAATTATTACTCAAGAGTTGTGACGAAAAACAAAAAGTAGATCTCGTATCTGGATATCACATGATCGTTGACAGCGAAAAGATGGGCGAAAGATTCAAATTATTTTCATTATTTCCGGAAGTTCTTAAAAATCATCTAACTCGTTTTCCTGTTTCTGGATTCACGAAAAGTTGATGAGCCCCATATGTGAAACACTAGTCTTATGTTCATGTAGAAATCATTTATTATTAAAATAATTTTACGTAGGCCTATGCAATATATTAAATAGTCTATTTTTTCATTATTAGTTCATATGTTTACAATAACATGTAAGCCCCTGAATGCTCTAAATAGTTGAAAGTGTTCTTAGACATCTGTACTTCTTAGGATCTCCAGTTCTTCGGGTGTGACGTGTAAGCGTAGTTCTTTTTCAATGATTAAATCTTGGACTTGCTGTATGTCTGCAGGTAGCATTTTAGCACCATCCAGGTACAGTGCCTAGGCATACAAATAAGCAGAATTTTAGTATTCTAATAAAGTAATAATTTATATTGACTAATTTATATTTGAATTTATATTTATATTGTAGGTAGGCCCACTTAGGTCTACACACCCACAATTTTCATTCAAATTTCTAGGACAAGAACTGATAGCACTCCATCTCCAATAACCTAGCTGTTGGTCGCTATACAAACAAGAACCACGATATAGTGACACCAACCCATTTCATCATAATTTAAAGGAGGTGCTCCAACTCCCATCTAATAACATGGAAAGCATTTGTGGTTTCTTGCGGTCAGTTCAAAGCCAAAGGTCCCGATTGCCTGTCGCGATTTAGCGGATTCCCTTGTGAACTAGATGTAGATAAGAGTGGCTATGGTAACTGTGGCATTGTTGAACTTACAAAATCTATCATTCTTGTAAAAAACAAATGTGACTGCCAACATAATAATTCTATTGAGCCGTGTGTGGTACTATTGTTCAGCATTGTTGTTCTATATATAGAAGCGATAGTTGCGCTACAGACAATCGGGACCCTGGACTCGTGAACTGACCCCAGAAATATTTCAAAAATCTTCAAAATCTTTCAGGACCCGAGTTGGGTCACCTTCTTTATTTTATGATAAAATAGGTTTTTATCACTACATCGTGCAAGAACTATAAGCTAACAAAATGTGTTTTTGAATTGGATTTTTTTTATCTCTATTTTCCTCCAGTGTTGTCACATTGCTTAAAAAGTGAATGAAGTGATTATGACCAAATCCAAATGAAAAATCTGTTTGAATTGTATATTACAGTACAAAAATAGTGACAAAAACGTGAACAATATTGAAATCAGAGGAATTGAAACTTCTGTATTCAAGTTGAATACAAAAAGTTATTGTAAAATATATATACAGAATCATGATAATAAATTAATATTGTACAGTACTGTAACAATCACAGATAATCAACTAATGTTCGTAGCTGATACTAGCATCCATATTTCATTGCTGCATGATTGTGATTAAAATTTTAGATCATCATTTCATCATTTATCATCGACAATGAAAAAGAAACTAGTAGCATCTATCGACAAAGTTGACCGAAAAGAGTGCCAGTTTTACCAACGTTGTAATCTGAGGAATATTGTTGAACCTAGGATTAGTGAAAACAATAACATTGGTATCCAACTGATCAACAACTTCAAACTGAGGCTTGAGATGAACCTAAAAATAGATGTTTGATACAACTTTGTCTGAGCTGCATACGTCTACAGAACCAAAATTGACTACATTTAGTCACAAGAATTGGAATTCTAGTAATATTTCAAACTTTCGACTTCAAGTAAATCAAAAATGTATATGGTATTTTTTTTTTTTAGTTACATGAAGACTATAAACTACCACTTGAACTACAAAAAATATACATAATGTGCAGTATGTAATATGTTCGTATGCCTACTCATTTATTCACAATAGACTGTAATGTAATTCATTATTAATTCACATACCTTGACCCACGGACATTCTTCGATGGCCCTGTAGAAAGTCGTACGACATTCTGCATGGGTACCGTATTGAAATAAGAACTTCATGTAAAGTCGCCAGACTAATGGGCAACGTTTAGTAGAAGGATGGTTGATCATATGCCGGAATAAGGCAGTTAGGCGATTCTTGTAACTAGCATCGTTGACAGGCAACATTGGTCCCGCTGCAGGGCAAAAATATGAAGTGTAAAACGAAAACCATTTGTACAGTTGGTAAAACAGATGGTGATAAAAAATTTGAATATGAAAGATACAAGATCTATACGTGTTGAAGGTTCTGTCACTTGGAAGGACTAATTCATGCAATGAGAATTTCAATGAACTCAGTATCTTAACTACAACAAACTTGTACATCTTGGCTGTCATACTACAGTACTTGCGTCAGAAAATCCCGAGGTATTCCACTGAAGATCTAGCCCATGCATGAGGCAAGAAGAACAGGAAAACTCCAGATGGGGATCACATGCTTGGTATGATGTATTAAGATCTGTTAAATTTAGTGGAGCAAGATCATATACCACAAATAGTTAGATAACGATGTATTGTCAACAGTGATACACTTAAAAAACCACTCACAATTTTCCTCCTATAGAAAGTATTCTTTGATAATTTGGACAAATTTAGATGTCACATTTATGATGGGCTAATTATACCTACCAAACCATTCATTATTTTGATTGCCGAGTTCATTTGTTTCCAGTTGTAGTTGACGTTTCTTTGCTAGAAATAGTAAGAATATTCTAGCTGGGTTCGAGTTTGAGTCTTCCAACAATCTTCTAAGCTTCCACCATGGGCTGGCCTCCGAACTCTGAAACAATCGTGAAGAATAAACAATACGAATTACACTATTCAGTACGATTCATACGTCCTTCACCACATATTTAGTGATGCCTTTGAGAAACAAATTAGGAACCAGGTACCCACCAAAATTAACTAGGTCATTTTGGACAAGAAAGTCAATGTGTAATTGATTTGTTTTTGTATTTATATCACTCTTAATTACGGCTGTTTCATCAAGGTTGAGCTTCTACTTGAAAAAAAAACATCCCTTTATCGTATCAATCCACTAGCCTATAAATATAAGCTACTTATCTCCAGATTTACAGACAAAAGGCAATCAGTTATCTATTAGAACTGTTAAAGATTTGGGATTGTGATTGCACATTATCACATTATTTCAAATTTTTACATCAATCAGACCTGCCATATTTGAAGATTTGTCCAGTATTTCTAAAATATTTAATCAACAATAATTATGTTTTCATGTACCAGTAATTAACATATTCAATTGAAGTGAGCAGAATATATTTCTGCTTGATTGTGGTTGAGTATGAACCTCTCATCCATCTAATCCTATTGTGCGTACGTTTTCCAACAAGTTATGAATTTGTTTGAACACATAAAGCTTGATATATTAAATAAAAACAGTTTTGTTCAATTAGAGATTTTATTCATCCTTATGCAATGAACTATCTCGCAATGAAAATGTATTAATATGCATGATTAATATATAATATGATTGATATGCGTGATATGTGCAAACCTACACTCTTACCTCAACTTGCACAGCCGTTGCCAAGAAGTGCATGTTGTTTGGGAATTCCTTCATAGCTCTTTGCATAATTTCTTGCAAAACAGAGTAACTGCCTTTTGTCTCTTGGCAGTGATATTGAAGCATAGCAATGTAACCCTCGAATAAGGCTTCTCTTCGGCAATGGTCTCTGGGAAAAAATGAACAAATGAAAAGTTTTTGTGATACCATGCTTGCCATGGTTTGAAAGACTAACGATAATTATTTTAAAATTGATTCTTCTGCTACAACTTAGTAATATTCGCACAGTAAAACAACTGCCTACAAAAAGACCATTTTTTAATTACGACATTGCTGGAATGTGCATACAGGAATACTGCATAGATAACTTTCTACTGCTCAGAATAAATTTATTTAATCGAGCGAGCATATCTCAAACTTATCCTGATGAATCGAGTTTTTAATAGGGTTGCCGTTCGATCAAAAAATCGAAATCGAAGTGTACAATATCAAAAATTGATTGAATCAAAATCGATTGAATTGATAAATCAAATAAAAAAAAAACACGTCGGTATTAGGTAGCAAAAGACCATGTTTATATACCGCGCACGCGCTATATATAAGTATAACAAGACCATACACACAACTACATTCTCTGCTTAGTCACTGACTCGACTAACTAATAATGACTACAGCTGAAGACTCACGGCATGGTCCACTTTAGCATCAGTAGTTGAATGATTCCATGCGCATGTCTAAGAGAGAGAGAGGGGTATGCGCTTGCTGTCAAATCATTGTTATGACTTTCAGGAATGATATGTGAAGCGCTAAAATGCTTGAATGCATTCGGCAATAAGAAAATAGGCCTACAGTGAGTAAATAAATGCTAATAACCTTTCATTTGATGCATTATATAGGCCTATTGGTTTTGAATGTTTTAGTTTGCTTTTTTTCTCTTAGATTTCTCTTAGACTGGAAAGTACCGTATAAGGATTACGTTTTTATCATCTACGTGATACGCATAGCTTTTCCAAACCAAACTCTTCTGCCCCGGTGGCATGAATAATTTCATTTCATCTGTTATAGTAAATATTTTTAAAAACCAATAATACACTAATACTTCGGGAGTCAATCAATCACTTCATACTTGACAAGAGTCGAAACCACACTTCATGTCAAAACGACTAGATGAGGACTAGACGCACGTGCAGCAGGACTAGGGTGACCAGATTGTAAGAAATAAAATCCGGGACAAATAATTACCCGAAAGCGAAGCATCCGTGAAGCCGGCGACGGGGTTTGGGGGGCAAGGCCCCCCAACACCAGCCCCGCAGGGAATTTTTTTTTTGGGGCGTTTTTTCAATGAGTTTTGGTTGCTTTGGAGCACGGTGTGAATAAAAAATAAATACATCATCATTTTCTTATGTAGAGACCTTTATGTGTTTTATCTATGACTATCAATAACCTATGACTATCAATAACGTAACGGGATAAGCAACATGACGTAAGTCCTATCCTTTCAACGTTAGGCCGTTTTCACCATGATGGAATCAGCGCGCTTTCGTGTACATTTCTGAGATTCGCAATTTCAAAGTAAATCGTACGTATTAGGCTCGTATCTCAGTGTATAGTACATAGTTGTATACTTGCATTGTTTCTGACCTTTCTCGTAGATGATGAGTAATTATCCAGTTATCAAACGGTGAATATGGCAGTAGGGCTCTTGGCTAGGGGACTAAATGCTTTCACAGGCGTATTTTGAATTTAGATTGGCCAATTCAAATGAAATGTATCCCAATATTGTTTGATACAGTTGGAAAGAGCTGGATTCACAGATTGCATTACATCTTTTACTTGTATAGATCAACATACAACAATACCAGCAAATCATCATAACATTTGTGAGGCGGCATCCCTTTGATATACGCATGGTGCGAAAGGAAAGCGCCATGTGGCTTATACCGTTACGTTATTGATAGTCATAGGTTTTATCACTGTTTTTGTCAAGAATTATTTATTATCATGTTATAAACTTGTGTCGTGAACATTTATGTGATGATTGCTGTTGGCGCAGTTTCTTGATCTTGTGTTATTATTATTATTATTATTATTATTATTTAACTCTTGCAAATGCACATAAATGCGCGGTGGCAAGTTCCCTAAGTACCCCTATCCCACCATCTCCTTAACCCTCTGACGGAATAACTTTAACCTGATTTCATCCCCCTCAAAAACATTTCTACTAAGCCCATTCCAGTCCCTACCTGTCCTATTTAAGAAAGAGAATTTACCGACATCTAATGTAGCCCCCTTTATGACTACCGCTCTATCATGACCCCGCCTACCTCCATACCCTGACTTATTTCTTTTTATCAACTCATGCAGCTCCCCCCACCCCCCCTCTCCCTCCATTACCCTGAAGAAATTACATAAACGATCCTCCTTCCTCCGTATTTCCAATTTCTGCCACCCCAGGTCTCTCATCATCTCAGTTGGACTCTCCAACATTCTTACCCTCTCCCCCCTTTCATTCTCATCCCATTTCCACCTCCTAACCCTACCTGTAACCCTTCTCACAGCAATCCTTTGAACCCTTTCCACATCCCTTATCTCACCTAATCTATAAGGATCCCAAACTGAACTAGCATATTCTACCATGGGACGCACTAACGAGAAATATGCTTTTTCCTTAATCTCCATACCTGCCCCCCTAAGTTGCCTCATTACAAAGTTTAGTGCATTTATACTCTTTTTTACTATTCTCTCAATCTGACTCCCCCACCCTAGACGCCTATCAAATACCACCCCCAAATACTTGTAGTTTTCCACCAACTCCAGCGTCTTCCCTCCTACCTCATACACTACATCTGTCCTTATGTTTCTCTTACCGAATGTGACTAACTTGCACTTTCCTGTATTCAACCCCATCTTGTTTCACTGAACCCAACGATTAATTGCCGCTAAATCTACCTGAAGAGCTACTACATCCTCCTCTGTAATGATTTCCCTATATAACACACAATCATCTGCAAATAACCTTATTTTCGAATCAACAACACTAGTCAGATCATCTATTGTGAAACACAGTTCAGAATACTGAACTACACATACGGGACTTATGTTTTTTTGAATTTATGTGGTCTGTAATATCCGATCGACCACCGTGACCGATGTTTAAAAAACAATTACAAACTTTACACTCAATCTCATCCTCATATCTTCCTTTTTTGATAAACTTCCATTCAGCAGAATACTTCTCCTGATAGGAGCACTTTCGTTTCGGCATTGTAAAACAGAACCCAACACACAAGTGAACTGTTGCTCTCCAAGAGCCAGACTAATTAATAATACACAATACTACGTGTAAACAGTAGGCAGTGAAAGGTTGTCACATGTCAGAAGGGAGGGGGTGGGGAATTATTAATGTAGCCTGCCGAGCGCGCGGTAAATTTTCAAAGAGAACGGCACTTGCACTCAAAGAAACAAATTCTTCATGGCATTGTAAATACTGAAATTACATTTATTGTCGCCAAAAATAGAACAATTTTACTCTTGCAACGAAACCGGGACATTTAGGTGTCCCGAAATCTTCTTTCGGGACACCGGGACAAGAGGTAGAAAACCGGGACAATCCCGGTTTTCCGGGACGGATGGTCACCCTAAGCAGGACAAATGTTAACTCGAGACAAACAACCGATCAAAAATCTCAGAACGGTAGGCATCAATGGAAGCAAGCGCGTTACAAGGTCACACGCGTGACGCCTCACGAACTCTCTTACTGTTGTACGCATTCGATCTTCGAAAACTTTTCAATATCGATCGAATCGAAAATCGAAAAGTTCGTATTGAAATCGAATCGAAAACCTATAATCAAAAATCGATCAAAATCGAACGGCAACCCTAGTTTTTAAATGAAAAATAGTCACAAAATGTCACCCACTTGGTAACTGCCATGCTCTGCCTCTGAGGTATCTTTCTTAAGGCATCTTCTAGGAATGCAGCTGCATCCCATGTTGTTTTCACAAGATACAAGACCCAGGCACTGCACAAGAGCCAGTCAACAAGAAAGTCGGGTAAAAGGTGTTCAGTTCCATCCACGACACAATCTTCTGAAATCTCAACATCGTTGAACAATTCACTTGAGATATGTTGAAACTTGGCCGCGGCAGCGTCTCGTTCTATAACTGTAAATTTGTGCATCAACAGGTCGGCCAGTGGTAACGTTCCAAGTCCCAGTGCTACTAACAAATTCAAAGCTTTAGCTTTTCCTTCACTACTTGACATCTTAGTTGATTTTGTTAATAGCATCTCAGTCAAAGTAAGATAAAGGAAACACAACCTTGATCTGTCCTCTACATTACTTATGCCGATGACAGGCTCGTTAGGGTGTTGCGTTGAAATAGCTGTGAGTAATATACTGCAAGCGCCATCCACATTACCAAACTCTTTCTCAATAAGTGCATACTCCCTATAAAACAGTAGATTATTTCGATTATTTTCCAGTTTTAAAAAGTCTTTAATCACAGATTTGATTTTCTTCTTCTTATTCAATAGTTTCCACACATTATTTTGCGAAATAATGATGAGAAACCTCTCGAAACGAAGCCACCAGATATAAAAAGCAGTTCTCTTTGGTTCGGCTAATCCTTCAGCACACAGGCGAAACACGTTCGTAACAAATTCCAAGTATGACTCTTTGCCAAGGCTGGTAGATTGGTTCATAGGTGTTAAATATGTGGGTCCAACCGCTAAATCTACTGCCTCTGTCAAAAGTTCTGCCACACTTGAATCAACAACGCCAACCGGAAATAAAGTAGTGAGAAGCATTTCTACTGAGTCCATCGCCCACGGTATTTTACTCAAACCAAGCCATTGAAGAGTCGTCTCACGACATGGTAATAAAGGTACTTTCAATAAGGTCATGACGATCATCGCTAGTCGAAAGCTTAATTCCGGAGTAGTTATTGGGTGAAGCAAATCGGAGACATCGTCGGCAAAAATCACTCGCTGAGGATCTTCGCACTCGTCTTGAGAATCCCACGGTAACCAATGAGTACTCTCTCGTAGAGTCTCGACGCGCACCCAAAGTTCCGGCAACGGAAGATTGGATAATAATATGGGTTCTTCAATATCGATGACTTGTTTTTCTTGTATATTAGATGCTACTTCGATACTAGATTGGTTCAGATTTAGTTCGATATAGAGCTTGATTAAAGTCCACATCTGCTCGTGAAGACCAGCTTGCCGTAGAAATAATCCACAATGCAGAAGAAGACCTGATGAAAAATAATGAGCGTTTTTAATGATACCTGAGCTTCCAAATTTCAAAAATATAAGTAGGCCTGTGGCCTATAACATGAGGATACTGAATGAGTATATATATATTGGGTTTTAACGACGCACTATACTGATGGCTACGATCTATTGGCGTCGGTGGATGATGAATGAGATGAAGAGTTATTTTATTAGGTGTCTTGGATGGTGGGAAGGAGTCGGTCGTGGCCTGTTGTTAAGGAACCATCGCAGTATCAACCTGAACGACAGAGGGAAACCACGAAAAACCCCTGTCAGGATGGTCGACTATGGCGGGAATCGAACCCCAGTCTCCCGAATGACGGTTCAGTGTGTTACCACTCGGCCACTCGTCTCGGTCTGAATGAGTATAAAAATTAATTAAGAAGATATTCATATATGCCTAGATAACACAAATTATAGTTCAAAGGCTATAAACCTATACAGATTGCCATTCTATGTACCGTAGAAAAAAAGTAATTATAAATTGTTTTTAAAATTTTATCGTTGGAACTGGATGGGTATGCTATTAAGCCTATTATATGACCGTGTAAATACGTGTAAACGGGTGAGTAATGACTGCTACATTGGTTATCTTAATCTTGGTAATTGAAATATTGATTATGGAATATGGTATAGTGACATGAACCGTGGGCCACAATATTCGTTTATTTCAACTCTAGGTTAGCCAGTACCGTTGGTTCACCAGGAAATCCGGTTCACCACCAAATCATCATTTTGTCTTGAATAGTTCGAGTTTCAGTGGCTGTGGCAACAAAAATTTAAATTTAAAATTAAAAATATAATCTTCCATCTTCCCTGGGAGTTGAGATTGTCTGATTTGAATTGGAATAAAATACCTGGAAACACATGAACGGTAGTCATTTGACTCCAGTAGTAACGTCATCTGATTGGTCAGAATTTTGTTGTCATAAGGAATAGTCATAAGAAATGGATTTATTTCATTTCTTATTCTATATAGCTTACCATAAGAAAAAAATAAATCACAAAAAATAAATAAATGAAAAGAGAAAAAATAAATCAAACACCACAAGAAAAGAAGAAAAGGAGAGAAGAAGAAGTTTGAAAGAAAAAGCTCAAGAGCAACAAATACCTTTTTTCGGTTTTCCGTGGTTTCCCACAGTCCTCGAAGCAAATACTTGGATGAATTACTAATTGGCCACGACCATTAATTAGTAGAGTGATAGGCCTAATTATAACATTATAGGCCTATCATTAATCTATTTTGTCCATTTTGTATAATGATAAACTTTACATCTGTTGTTAATGGAAAGAAATGATCATTGCCACAGAGACTTATTTCTAAGTGGAAGATATCAACATTCATGTGTTTATACTGAAATACTTTTATCTACGGCGGACAATTATGGTCACGGACAGCGCAGTCCTGGTGTTAAAGTTTATTAGTTTTGAATAATCAAAATGGGGTGGTAAGATCGCCCTTGTGGTGCCCCGTTCAAACGATCCTATCTTTCATCCATAGCCTTAATTGCGGAACAATGATTTTGTATCAAGTTTCGATGTTATTGAAAAAAACTATATACCATATCACTACATATCACATTTTCTCATTGTGAACGGTTAGATGGAAAAGTCATCATCCATTTCATTTTGCACACTATACCATATTCCATATTTCATAATCAATATTTCAATTGTGAACCGGCCTCAAATCAATAAATAGAATGAATATAAGAAAATATAGAATAATCGTTGATTGATTACCATCTGATGCAGATTGATTAGTGATCCAATGCCTGATTATCGATAATCTGATAACCTTCTCCTTGTCACATTTCATATATGGATTTATTAGATGAGAGATTTTGAAAACGAATGTCAAATTGAGTTCAAAATGTTGATTCTCAGTCTATATTGATGCAATATAATCATTCATTAACTAACCCAGAATATTCTCCTCGGCGGGTTTGGTCTCTGAAGCCACGACTCCTCTCCTCATTTGGTGGAAACGCAGCATTGCTTTCTCGTACAACTCGACCACCTTTGATACCGAGCACAACGACAAAGAGAACTGTGTTGCACTAATATATCCATCCCACATGGCCATACTTCTTGGACGTTTTTCAAGCAGGCTCTCAAACTGACGAGATACTTCGTCTGCGGGAAAAACTGTTTCGACTAGTCTACAGCGCTCTTGTAATAAAAGCTCAGAGTTGAAATTGGAAGTTAGAGCTTTATCCAGTATTGCCAGTTTTCTTTCAGTAGTAACTTTTATTCCTTGCGCCCCTCCTCCGCGGCGATATGTACGTTCAAACTGGCAAACCAAGTCCTAGGATGGAATATTTCAAAATGCTCAGATCTTGCTCAAGAAATTGAAATTTGTGACAGTACACTTGTGACACACTTGTAGCGTGGGATAGAAAAGACTGCTCCGCCAATCGGAATTGTCATCTCCCATGGATATGAGTATAGCAGTCACTGATACAAAAAATTAGCAAAATTTGAGATGAACCCTCTATTTGCAAGGAGATCTTCACATTCTTATTTCATTCTCAGTCTATCTAGGAATATTGCAACAATTCCTAGGCAGTGGTAACGTTGCTACTCGTTGCCATTCTGGGTGATGAGGGTATTTTTTTTTTCATTTATAGCTCATCCCACTTTCATTACAGTTTGAACAATTCCACAAAAAAATCATTGGAGAGCTCAGTTTATCGCCTGAAGCATGAAACATCAGTAGTCAGTACTATTCGGAAATGATACGGGAGATAAACAGTACAATTAAAAATGAAGATATATTCTCAGAAACATTATCACGAACAATTCAACAAAGAATTGGATTCATTGTATTGAAATATTCAGTTGATTGGTTTTGAAGCACACCCTACACTAAATCCTCGAATATACTACCGGTGGCGATACCGTAGGCCTACATTAAATCTAGTGAAGTTGAAAACAGAATGGAAAAACTTTGAAGTGGTGTGGTTCATATTTGATGTTCTGTATGTAAAAGGTAGAAGAAAAGAAAAACTACAATAAACACGGAAACCGATATGCAAAATGTGTCCAGTCAACAGCATAGTCATTACCTGAAACCGTACGTATTCAAGCCATACATCAACGTTTGTAGCTTCTTCACCAAGAGTTTTATTGAACTCGGCAGTTTTTTTAGATAATTCCTCTTCCATTTTAGTTTGAGGAGTCACTCCTGTAGCATTACTATCTGCATCATCAATTACTTGCTCTACCTGGCCTTTGAAATAACGATCCTTGTGCCTTTTCTTCTTTGATGCTCGAGACTTACGTAGTTGATCGTAGTACTGAAATTCATTGCGCAACATGCCGAGAACATGATGCCGTGAGGTATGATATCTAAAAAAATAAACCAACAATAAAATCAGTGTAAATCACTTGTTAAACAGCCATAATAGTTTTGGAATCACTAAAACTTTGGCACAAATTAGGTGTAAACTGTTACTTACACTTTGGTTACACTAAATTCAGGAACTTGAAAGAAAAAATCTATATCAAAATCAATTGATAGGCCTGGGTCAATATATACATTGTGGAAGAGATGCCAGAATTTGTATACATAAAAATGCAAAAATTGCATATAGGGCCAGAGAGAAGTACTGTTTCTATGGTAGGGCCTACTGTAGGTTTACCATAGAGAAGTAAAGAGTTCACTTCTCTATGGTTTTACTTGATGAACCGTAAGTACCGTAGATCTACTGGTACCGAAATCTCACTCATTATTTCTCTTGTGATGGATATAAAATCTAGGTTCGATATTTCAGTGTCCAATAACTATCGAAATTTAAACTGATGCCGGTTTTAATCATTTTCTTGGCTGGACGATAAATTACTTGAGAGCGGGCAGGCACACTCAATCATTCGGATATAGTCAACAGCTAAGTCATGGGCTAAGTTCAGTAGGCCTACATGTATTTACTATTTAATCAATAATCAACATTAGGTACTAGCAAAATGTAAGTTTTTCTGGAATCAGAATAAAACAAAATTCTAAATTCTATTGATTGTATTTTAAAAACTACTGTTGAGGAGTTCATGGTGTGAAAGCTTATGCCTAGCAGACACCTGCAGGCTCTTAATGACTGATTTGTCCCAATTAAAATCTCTGCCAGTCCTAAAGTCAACCTCAAGTCCTTCCTGACCCAACATCCTTTTTATAGCCTCTAAGAATACCTCAACCATGATTTCCTTGCACATTAACCTCACACCCCTCAACTTACTCTCCTCAAAACTGTATAAATAATCCTTAACATTATACTCATGCTTATTTTACTTAATAATATTTCAACTATTATTACTAATATCTTGAAAAAAAAAAATTATTATATATTTTTCTTTACTAGACCTACTAGTGTATTATATTATACTTGACGATACCCATACTTGTACAAAGTACTGGTCCACGGGACGATAATAAAAAACAGATAGGCCTACAAATACAAAATATGGTGGTCTACAAATTTTCTTGTTCAACAACATGTAGGTATGTATTGTTAAAGTCTAACAGCCGTTTGGTCAGCAAAGTCAAAAAGTAATTTTGAAATGAATTCTACATTGGGGAAATTTGAGTGAAGCTTTATTGAACATGTGTATTCTTGAATTGAAATTACATCAGAAACACTGTCATATTTTTTTGGCCGAAGTTGCAGCGCTTTAATGAAATATTAAGTTGCTATTTTGACTTCATTTTGGTGAAAAATCAACTATTTTTTCTCTTAAAATGAGTGTAATTCATAAATGAGAACGGATACCTATATTTATTTTTGCATAATTCTATTCATAACATCTTCATCTACAATAAAACAAGTTTTTTGATTGGATGTCATTCCTTTAAGTATATTTTAATGATCTGTTGAATAATGAAAACGCATGAAATTTGAAGGTTGCGTGTTGAATGATAGCAAAACAGCCAGTATTTGAAGTGATATAACTCAAAATTTATCCCGGTTAGCCTATCATCTGTTTGGATATTATTGTCGAGCACATCAAAACGAATTGACTGACAAAAAATCATAATTTTTTCATGACAATGAGGTAATGGAGGTTAGACCTTAATATCGAATGAATAAATGTATTATTATTACTATCAACATTTTCTAGTCAGACGAATATGATGGAGAGATTGTAATATCAAATAAATCATGTATTACAGTATGTGCAACTCTAAAAATGAAGATTATTTACTAATATAATCAAGATTATTACACTGTATTACATTTATTTTAATATGACTGGATTGGTAAACAAGAATCAATCTGAAATTGGAATCATTATTTTTCTCAACAATAGCAGTCAGTAGATCTGATCATAATAATCAGGAGTTTTGAGTTTCTTGCTGACTGAACAAGCTGGCTCATCTCAGTATGTCAACACAACAACTACGTATACCACACAGTCAGGAAACGATTTAGGCAAACCGGTTCACGCTGAAACGGTTTAAAGATGGTGATATACCTGTCTTTTTTGGTGTAAAACCCTTTAGTCAACCCTGTATGGAAACTGAATTGGACATCTCGATACGATTGATATACACGTCAAACTGATTCAAGGCAAGGCTTTCTATATTACTGTTATAATATACAAGCATTATAGAAGGCCTTGCTCAAGGTTCAAAGCCTTGCTTGAATGCGGGTGATAACGATTGACAAGGCGCTGCAAATATTCAAAATAACTGGCATTAATTTGCTTAATTTGCATTATTTTGCTATAAAGTGATTCTAAATTATTGTGATATACACTTATTTGTTAAACCGTTTCAGCGTGAATCTGTTTGCCTAAACCATTTCCCGACTGTGTGGTATACGTAGTCAATAACACCTTTACAAGTATTTAGTGGAGAGGAAGGTTGAAGACTGGGGGGGAGGGACTGTGGAACTCGGACTGTGGAATCAAGTGGAACTGATACTGCCAACAAACATAATCTGGTAAAATATTGTAAACTCAACTTTATAGGCATACTGCATTACTAAATGGTGAATACTCTGTCTGGATGATCAAATGTTTACCCTATGCAGAACACTGACAGCCAAAAGTCTCGCTATTAGGTCTCGCGTGTAATATTTTCTACAAATCCCCTCTAGCCACCACCCAACATCACAGTGATAATTCTGCATGATTCTTGTTCAACTCAGTCGACGCTTGAAGTGCTAAATTTCTACTGAAATGTCTTTTGAATTTAAAAAAAAACAGCATGACACGAAGTTGAAATATATTCCACTTCAGGGTCGAAAGTATAGATTAAGGCACAGCTGTCAGTGCATCATTAATTTAACATTTATTTATTCATTCTCTTCATTGATTCATTCAAATCATTACTTACTGAGGTACTGCTGGTCTTGACAATGTTGTAACAGATAAATTTCCTCTCTCAGAATTTTTGTCCATGAAGTAACACTTTTTTTCAATAGGAGCTGGGGAAAGCCGTGTTTTGATATCATCTGTAGGCCTATCATCTCTTTTGGACCTGGTAAAAATAAAAAAAAATCATATGTAAAAACTAAAATACACCACTCAAACAGTTAGTAAAAAAACGAAAATACAAGAAAATTGCAATAGGTACCGTACAACAATAACATGATGAATAATAATAATTAATAAATGCAACTGGGGTTGCCGTTCTATATCGATATTTTTGATCAATTCGATATTTCAGCTCTTCGATTCAATATTCAATTGGATTAGTCAATATTCGATATTCAATCATTTGATAATCGAAACGATGATCGATAATATGAATAGGAAATCATAAATAACTAAAATAAGAACACCGGACTGAATGAATTTGTGCAAGGAATCTCACTGAGCCCTGTCAGTATGGCGTATATTGAATGAATATATATAAGTAGAGGAAAGAGCTTGCCCGTGCTTGTAGCGTGTACTTATAACAATCGGTATAGGATTGTTAAAAGATGACTAGTCCCTACCAGATTATCAATGAAATTCTCATTTGGTAATGAAATTGACGACTCGAAATGGCCATGGCTTTACCACTCAACCAGTTGGATCTATAACATTTGAGGTGATTAGGAGATACCCTGATTGGATATTCTAATTTAACTTCAGTTCTAATAGTCCCATTGATTGGATGTTATGATTTGTGACGTCAATGGGGCGGAGAATGCGAATCGTCAATTGACGATCTCTAGGGACAATTATAACTTTCTATGCCGTATTACTGTAGGCCTACTAGGAAAACACAGGGTAAACGTTGTAAGATGAGCGAGACATTTATAGGCATGAAGAATGTACTTGAAGTTATAGACACACCTTGTTTTTTAAATTATTATGAGCCTTTCTTAGTCATTCATTCATTCATTCAATCACACCATTTCATTAGTTGGGCCTATAACTCATAGCAGGTTGCAACCCATAGACTTTCACTGACAAACTTCCATCACAATACTAGTCATTGTTCTAATATAATGAATAATAATCCATTTTATCAGGCCTACAAACGACCAATCCAATTTCTTCCAATTTGGTAGAAATATCAAATATGTACCGGTATTCGAACAATACTAGGCAAACGCAGCATATGCGTTGTAAGATGAGCGAGATATCTGAATAAGATAAACCAGTAATAAGAGTCGTTAAAGTAGTTCTACCTTTGCTACTTTATCGACTCTGGTATTCTACACACCTTGACGCATATTAAAATACTTCATTGAATTGCGCAAATATCGAATCTAGGAAGCAGTGAATCTTGAAAACATCACGATGTAGTGATACCAACCTATTTTATCATAATATAAAGAAGGTGCTCCAACTCACATACTGATAACATGGACGGTATTTGTGGTTTCTTCCAGTCATATCAGAGCCAATCGTTCCGATTGTCTGTCGCGATTTACCGGATCCCCTTGTGAACTAGATGTAAATTAGAGTGGCTACGGTAGTGGTGGCATTGTTGAACTAACAAAATCTATAATTCTCGTAATCTACAATGCTGTATCTAGCATTGTTGAGCATTATTGTTTTAAATAGTCTGATATAAAAGCGATAGTTGCGCTGAAGGCAATCGGGACGCTTGACTCAGATTCTGAGCCCGGAAATATTTCACTTTCAAGGTCCCGAGTTGGGTCACCTTCTTTATATTATGATAAAATAGGTTGGTATCACTACATCGTGGCAACATAATTCTGCTATTATTTCTTTATATTTGATAATTAAAAGCAGTTGATTGAATTTTTTTCTCCAAACCAGCTGGTTCTAAATGCATACAAAATCGTGATGTGTATCATACATGTGTAGCCTGGACATTCAAAGCCAATTTCATTTTAAATGGAGAGATTTTATTTGTCAAATTTTCTTGCCCAGTCTAATCTTATGGGGTTTTTAGAAACTTTGAGATATTTCTAAAAATTGGTTCCAAAGATTTATTCCCAAAACTATACAGTTCCAAGTTGGGTAAGTTTGCGTGTACCAAAAAAGTTTCCTTTCAATCAGTCAAACCGTGCGACTTGTGCAGTCAAACAAACAAAAATATTAAAAAAACACCGAGACAAAGCTCTATAAGAGTGGGATAGACTCTTTGCTATTGCTCATCTAACAACATTCTGTGAAAATTTCATGTCATGAGTATAAAATTTAAAAATTCAAAATTCTACCCACTGCTAAATTCTTATAGAAATATTCCAAAGTTTCTGACTTTTTTTACGTAATAACGGTGAAACCGATTTTGCTCAAAAACATTCCCAGCTTAGGTATTCTGTTATGACATCAATGTGCAGAAAAAGTTTCAAGTTGATTACCAGTACGGTTCAGTATAACGTCGTTTATACGACTTTCAGGGGACTAGAAAAAAAATCGTATAAATGGATAAACGTATAAATGATTTATTAACGAATCTGGGTTCAAACATTTACCCACTGCATAATGAATGTTTTTTTTTTGGTCTTTATTTTCGTGTGTATGATGTTTTTGGTCTGGTCTGTAGGTAAAGACGCGTCACAGCTCTCCCCTCCGCCTCCTCACCAACCCTCAAACCACTACAGCATGCCATTATGTCCTTGACAGCTCTCAGATGACATGTGCTTTGTGAGAGAAAGACGCAGACATTTACCAATGCTCATAGCAACCAATTAACACTGTCCAGACGACTCCTAGTGTGGCATTTACTTCAAATGTTTGACATGACATTGACAGAATTACATTTTTTTGTTTTTCTGTCCCTGTTAGAAAGGGAATATCATTGAAATGACATTTGACTTCAAACAATGAAAAGCGATCATCATTGCCTTTTTAAAATACTTCGATTTTGAAATCACTTTTCGTTGACATGAAAGAAATGAGCTCCTGCACACGCCTTGCATACCCCCTCCCCCCCCCCCTACCCCCCTCCCACACATTATCAGCTGTCACTGACTGGGTAAATGTGTCAGTGTGATTGCAACATTCTTGGCAGTGTGCTTCCAAACCTTGAGGTTGGAGGTCCTGTTGCTCTAAAGAGTGATGATTGCTTTAGGAAAATGATGCGTCTCTTCATGAATTTAAGTGATTTAGGACTAGACAATATCTATAAATATTTTTGGGGTGGGAAAAACCTGGGTAGGAGTGAAGAAGTCATGATGAGGTGGTATTTTTACTAGGGAAAAGAGGTGTGCTTACGCATGTGTTGTTTACGTTTTGGGATTTTTACGACTTTATGATGAACACCTGACTGGAATTATTGAAAATGTTGGAAGGAGACAAGAAATTCAGTTGTATATACGAAAAGTCGTGAATAAATGAGTTGTATAATAGAAGAAATTCAACATGTAGTCTTATGGAGAATGGTTGGGACCACCTGGAAAAGTCGTATAAATGTAGAAATCGTATAAATGAGAATCGTATAACTGACGCTCTACTGGTAGTTGCTTTGCCTGGCCACAACCTTTTCTACAACCCTATGCTCAAGACTCCCACTTGAATACTAAGAAGACACTTCATTCATATCTTAATTTTCAGCATAGTGCGAAAGCTGTTTGCTAAAACAATACTCGTGACGACCATCCGACATGGTTGACCATCCTGACAGGGGTTTTTCGTGGTTTCTCAATGTCGTTCATTACCAATTCCTTGATAACAGGCCACGAACGAATCCTTCCCACTATCCAACAAAACCTAATGAAATAACCTTTAATCTCATCTTCTCACCATCCCAATCATATTTTTTTGTCGCAGCGCCAATAGATATTAGTTATTATTGCCTAATGAGCCTTCATAAGCCAAATATAAAATAAATAAAAGTAGGCACATATAATAAAATGGATAAAAGATAAACTGAAACTGAAACAGTAGCTATATGATCAAGATTTATGATTTCCCACTTCGCATTTTTTTCGATTTGATATTTTCGATTCAATTCGATATCGGTTAAAAATTGAACATTTCAATACTGGTATATATCGATCGATATTCGATAGTATAGTTTCGATATCATTTGCAACTTTCATATCGAGAACAACCCTTAATATATATAACTATGTTTTCATGTTTTTATATGTTATTTTCATAATATGTTTTTTTCTTTCATGTTATGTTCATGTTCATCATTGGGCCTACATATGGTTAGGTGAAAGAATGGCCACCAGACAGAACCTAGCCTTTTTTAATTGTATTCTGTAGGCCTACATTATAAAATAGGCCCAGGTCTAACTTGACATTCTATTCTATAACACAATAATCTAATAGGCTAACGTTATTACACGTCAAATACAATATTCATCCAAGTCTATGTACAGGGTGTAAGTTTACCTTTGAGAATGTGAACGATGATGCTTCTTTCTCTTTTTGCTATCGATATGCTTACTTCGTTTCTTACTGGAATGACCCCCAGAATGCACTTCATCGATCGAGCGTTTTTTCTCATTTGGTTTTATAACAGGCTCCACAGAGATTGGACGACTTTCAATGGAATCAATGATCAACGGATCTGAAGTAGGTAGGACTACGGTAGGCCCATCTCTTACATCACCAGTTTCAAGAGGTGTTTTTGGCAACACACGTGTTGCTTCCGGTACCGGTAGTGGTATTTGACGTACTTCAACTCCAAAGCTTGCATTCTGGAGCCACGTTTCATTGGAAACTTCTGAAATAACATAATTTTTTAATTATTCAACTTATTTTTCACCTAATCTAACCGATGTACCTACCTAGGATTCGAGTCAGATGAGATAAGAAATGACAGAGCACACTAACCTAACTTATTTGTTGACACTTCAGGCTTCTTGTCCTCTTCCAAACTATTTGTATTGTTGACAGCACTTGAATACGCAGGGAAAAGTGACATATTTCACGAATATTGATTATAACTCGATAATAATCATGTTCATTTATTTATTTACAAAACAGCGCCATTGTCTTCAAATTTGTATACATTCAGCTGAATGTCCAAGGTCCTAAGCTTAGGCCTACCAGTGACTGCACAGGCCTTGAGGCGATTAGTTTATTGTGCTTCAGTTCTGTAAAAGCTCCTAGAAAAAAATGATCAGGTTTGGGTATAAATGTATTATTCAAAATAAAAGACTAATTCATACAAGAGGAATAACTTCAACTCCAATTATAAACTTAAAGGTAAGTGCCAAATCTCGCTAGTAAACTTCTTAACCTCTTTGACGTTCTAACCTCTAAAAACTTGGGTGTTTTCAACAAGTTTTACAGAGTATAGTCAGTTCAACTAATAGACCTCTGGAGGAACGATTTCAAAAGTTACATAAAAGAGTACTTTTAACCTTGTGAGTAAGTAGTAGGGAGTGGATCATGTTTCCATACTTGCCTATAGTTATAATGTAATTGTTATCTCTATATTATATTATTGGCATATTTGTTATTTACAATGTATGAAATGAAAACAATCTAAGCTATAAACCAAAATAGTAGTAGGCCTAGTTGTCTTTATTGGCAGATGAGTTATTTCATTTTTCCTTAGGCGAATTCAAATTACACTTTTTCTTTCATTTGTATTTTTTTAGGAAAAAAAAACATCGCAACAAAGTGTACTCACAGATACGTTTAATCGTAATCACACATATCTACGAATATCCCTAACAGAAAGATGTAACCTGAGATGTAAGTATATTTTATTTCGTCAACTGTGATTTATTTTGATAATAAACCTAATTTATAAGTCATGTGTGTGTAAAATTTCACTTCATTTTTCGTGTAATTTTACATAACTAGGCTACTTACTAGTGATGAATTTTTTAAAAAATCAAAACATATTTTTGTAAAGAATATTTGAGAACAAAAATTATTTTAATATGAAATTCAATGAATCCAAAAATACTTATTTATAATTTAAGTTTGAATGATTGAAAAGGTCAACATTGAGCTTATGAGTCACAACTCTGTAGGGGCCAGAACCATTGTTTGAATTACAGCAAATTGAGACGAGTTGTTAAGGGGCTAGCACACTGAACTGTTATTCAGGCATCCGGGGTTTGATTTCTGTCATGGTCAACCATTCAGGCAGGGTTTTTTTGTGTTTTCCCTCTGTCATTCAGGTCATGGTTACTGGGATGGTTACTTAATAGCAGGTCACGACTAATTGCTTCCCACTAACCAAAAACACCCAAATAAAAATAACCTACCCTACCCAACATCTCATATATCATTCACCGACGTCAATAGATCGTAGTAATCTATGAAGCGCTTCATCAAACCCAATGAAAATAAAATGAAAAATACATACACTAGGAAAACGCCATAAATGCGTGGTTAGACGAGCGGATAGTAATAGTATGTCGATTTTTCTGCCAAACTTTTGCCTACATTCATCAATTGGGTGACATTTAAGTCAAAAATGGGTAAAAAACTGCTTCGAGTGGTACCAATTTAGCACATTTTATGTTTTTTCTTCAAAATGGCTGACCCAATCAAGCTGAAAATTTCCAAAATGTGTATCAAAATGTAATTCTTTTTCTTCAAAATGGCTGACCCGATCAAGCTGAAAATTTCCAGAAATGTGTATCAAAATGTAATTCAACTTCATGCAATATTTCATTTTTTTGAAAAATAAATATATTTTCTTTTTTTCCTGCTGTGTTATTGTAATGGGTATTTTTGAAATTTCTAAAATTCATAAAAAAAAAAGTTACCACCCAATAACGACACAAAACTATACAGATCTAAGTTGGATGAGGAACCATAATGAAGAAAAGCTTGCAGTTGATAGCTGTAGCCGTTTAACCAGTGGAGAAACCGACAAAAAAACATTAAAAAAAAAACATAAAAAAAAACATCAATTTTTTGCAGTATGTCAAATTGAATCCTCGCTAAAGCTCGTCTAATTACAGCCAAATTTGGCTATGACATAAGTGTTAGACATAAGACAGGCAGAATGTAAATAATTTTGAATAACAAATATTTCAGGCAGTAATTAAAATTCATGTGCTTACAGGTCAATACTGCATGCCATTGGAAGGTGTTAAACTTACATCCAGAGAGAATATTCTAACCACAGATGAAGTAATTCGTCTGGCAGAATTATTCGTTAAGGAAGGAGTAACAAAAATCCGTCTTACTGGCGGAGAACCAACCCATCCGAAAAGATTTAGTTCACATTATTGGTAACATATCCATTCTACAGAATTGAAGTGTATTCCTTTACAGCTTTTAGATGAAGAAGTACACACAATTAAGGCTAACGCTATTCCTACTAACATTCGTGCAGGTCATACCCACAGCAACCAGAACTACTATTCCCACGAATCATTCGTGCCGGCAAGACTGACAAATACTATTCCCAAGAACCGTTCATGCCAGAAACAACTATCAGTAACTTTACCACAATCGTTCGTGAAGAAAAACATAATATCTATTCCCACAAACAATCGTTCGGG
>OZ023329.1:31572170-31659670 GCA_964007535.1 Brachyptera risi | reverse complement strand
CTCGCACCCCCCTAGTTCAATTTCAATGGTGAATTTATTTCCAAGTATGGAGAATTATATTGCTATCTGCCATGTTCTGCTCTTTTCACTCTTGAAATGCTTTTTCTATATTAGGCCTATAATGAACTGCTGTTTTAGATAGGCCCTAGTAAACGATTAATATGTTGGTTAACACATACCAATAGCAAACAATTCTTGTCATAACTTGCACTGCCTTTGTTGCTATAACCGGATTACCAGAGTAGCAACTGCTGTTACACAGTTCCATCAATGACGACTCTGAAACATTTCATAGAAAAATCACACCTGGTAGTTAAAATCTCTTCAGACAGAAATATAGGTTTAATTGAATTGTTCATCATTAAATGAATCTGATAAATTCAATCAGCACATTGATTTAAGCCTAGATATAATATAATTTAGTAATAGTATCACACATATAAAAATTGAGAAAAGAGAGAAAGTGCACAAGATGAGACCAAATGGTTAGCCTACAAAAATGGAGATTACTGGTACCTGGATGTATCTGGCCAAAACAAGTGGCTGGTGATTTAGCCAATACCAGCAAAACATCCAATGCTGAGCCTAATACTTGTTCGTTGGGTGGATCCAAGGCAACGATCACGATCGCTTCTACGGCACCTGTCGGCCACAAATGTGCTCCTTGGCCGGCCAGACGATGAAGATTCCTCAATACTTGAGCTAATATGACATGGAAAAGAGATGTCAAGTAGTGAGCCGTATATTGTAATAGAAAATACATTTTAAATTGTATGTACTAACTATTAAACCCTTTTTTATATTCAATTAAAAGTAGGAGTCGCCGCAGAAAAAAAAAATCCTTATTCTTTCCCATACTTTATTCAAATAACAACTTGGCAGAATAACATTTACAGAAAGAAGCTGTAACCACCAGCTTACCTTTAACAGCCCAACGAGGGTCTGTGCGGAGATACTCTAACAGTAACGATACTTGACTCGGTATATCAACGAGTGTGGCTGAAGCAAGCTGTGTTAAGGTGTTCAGAGTGACAATAACAAACTCTTCTGCTGGATAACTTGGAAGGAGATCTGTACAAAGCTGTCGAACCTAGAACAAAGAGCAAGTATAAATATGCATTGCATACTGATAGGATGAGCACATACATATAACTCTACCTGATAATAAGTGTTAGCTAAAGGTCATCAGACTGCACTGTTTGTATGTTTTCCTTCCTATGCTCTCCAAACGTTTTGGCTACACTTTTTCAATCTAGCGCTTTTAAAAAACGGTACATAAGCTAGTAATTAGGTGCATGAATAGTTGAATATAACGTGGTTGTTTTGTATTTCAGAAAATGTCCTTTTCTTATATATCTATGAAAAAAAATTTGAGAAAATCTCATGAAATTTACATTACAGGAGACAAATCCCATCTTTTGAATATTGTATTACCGGTATCAGTAATTCCTACCTGTCACTGGGCAGATAGGCCCATGTATCTAAATTTCCATGTCAATTGGGCCTGTTTTTTAAAAATCAATCGATAATTGTCTCGATCGTTCCACCAACAAGAGTTATGTATTCTTATTTGTTTTTCATCAGTTACACTATAATACCAGTAGGCCTATACAAGCACCAAGGCTTAATGTAACGTCACTAACAAAGATCTCAAGTTGTACGAACCATAGCAGCAGTTGAAGTGTCGTGATGCATGTGTTGAAGAATAGGAATCAGCTGTAGTTTCATGTGAGCGGGAGTAGACAAGCCTTGAATCATGTCCGATATCTTGTTGCACATACTCACGGCAAACGTCCTAGATTTCAAAAACAAAAACGTTCAATGAAAAGCACATTTAATGGCATTGTAACCAAATAACTTCTGATAAACGATAACCATGAAGACTGGAGAGATGAATCTTTCAACATAAAATTCATGAAGCAAATAGGTGACCAAGACTTCAGGCTGGAGGTAAATGGTGTTATGATTTCGTGTTTTTTGCATCTGTATTTGCAAATTTTGGTTCTTGACAGTATTTTTTTTTTTTGCCTGAAATCGTGCGGAAATGACGGTTTATAAAGTTTTTAAAGGAAAATCAGTAACCAAGTTTACAAGTACACAATTTACAAGTGAACTATTGTTAATCCAAAATCGAAGAACCCCCAAAAAAGATTTTGGTTTATAAAAATTTAGATTAACCAAACAACTCCTCTTCAACATGAATCACCACTTTTCCCGCTTAGAATTTAATCAATTTTGTATTGCGCGCGAGAGAAAGCTAGGCGACCAGCCGATATTACTAGTGAGAAACCGTCGAACGAGCCCCAATATCGTAATCGTATGTGCTCGCTTCCATTGGCGCTCGGCCATCCTGAGCGGCCGTCTGCTTGGTCGAACGAATGTTTCGAGCTAATCATAGTCTCAGAGTCTCCTCATAGTCGTCAAGGTCAGTACAAGTGCATACAAGTACATGGCACGCATGCCCTTCAAGGAGTGAACGAACAGCTCATGCGTCAAATAGAAAAGATGGAATTTGAGAAAATTATGCTTTTTCGTGATAAAACATTTGGAAAACGTGTTTTTCAAGAAATATTTCGTAGTTTCAGGTTGATTGCGGTGTTCTAAGCGAATTTATACATATTTTGCGTATTTTTGCAGCTTGTGAATTACATTAATCAACTGAGAATTCATTGAAATATGCTTATATTGTTATTTCATCATCATGGGGCTACACAACATTTCGCGATTTCGTCTCTACTTTGCACACTTGACAATAGAAGAAAGTCGTAAGACTAGTTACAACTAAAATAATTTCAATCAGTAGAACACTCCAAAGTTCTTGACCATGCTCCATGTCTGCTTCTACCTAGTCCCCACAGTCCAGCCACAGGATCACAATCAGCACAAATAAATAATTTTGAGCATTGAAAAGTCAACCCAATCAGGGTATAAGAACTTGAGAAGACTAATTACTTTGATTGTGCAGCAAACTGCATAGCAGCATAAATAGTTGCCTCCACTTCCACCATGTCATGAGAGTCGAGGCTACGGCGAATGCTATGATGTACTTGTTGACGTTCAGGTATTATTCCTGCTACACTCCCGAGAGTGCGTAAAGTTAGAGCCCGAGCAACCTGTGAAAACAAAATAACTCATGAATGACAATTCATGAACTACAAATACAATAAACTCATGACTGAATAATAACCAACAAATGAAGCAATGATGAGCATGGACCAGATTTTATCCAAAAGATTAAATACTTGACCCAGATTCACTGCCGATAAATTTAAAAAGAATTACGGTTTTGTTTTCAAAGGTCTATTCCCATTGAACCCAATATAAATAAAATAAATAAATAAACTTCTTGAACATCGACATCTTTGCCTAAGTTATTTGGGTAAAATCCCAGAGACATAATTCTGTGTGTCAACTTGCTTGAAAAAAAAGGCAACACTTATTCAATTATATAATTTTTCATTCTCATCGTCACGATGTTAATCGTCAACAACTTATATGCCTACATAGCGTCGGCCTACATTTCAATGTTGGCGCCTGCTATCTAGAACTGAACTAAGCACACCTACTCCGTAGCTGGTGCACCTGAACTAGTGCAAGTGAACACGGAAACGTGCGGCTTTGGTTCAGCACTTCAGTTACAAACAAACACAAAAGTGCAAAAACTGAAGAACTAGATCAGAAAGTTCAGGACAAACAAACCAGGTAAATTTGTCATACTCAGTACTCCACTTAATTTTTCAAGGTAAGGACACTAACGTTGACCACTAATCCCAACCGAAACGACACCAACCTCTGAAAACTAAATTTGGTACGGTACCGAGTAACACAATATTACCACAAACAGAAAGTTCTACTGATTCACTAGATCAGAAAGTTCAGGACAAACAAACCAGGTAAATTTGTCATACTCAGTACTCCACTTAATTTTTCAAGGTAAGGACACTAACGTTGACCACTAATCCCAGCCGAAACGACACCAACCTCTGAAAACTAAATTTGGTACGGTACCGAGTAACACAATATTACCACAAACAGACTTAGGCCAACTAGTTTTCATTTTGGAGTTATTGAATTGGTTTTGAAACCAATATTTTCCATAGCCTACATAGGCCTATTAGTTTGATATATGCAAACTATCAATATCAAAAAAATCTAAAATCTATAAATATCAATGTATTACTGTACTATCTAAAAACTTACAGGATCATTGGAATGTATTACACTGAATATTCGACGTACAAATTCATCAACATTTATAATCTTGTCTAAATGTTTTTCACTTTGCTGGCAAACTCGCAAGACCCAGAGGCGTAGAAAGTTATTCCTGAAAATAAAATACAGTAGGATTATCAGAGCTACACAGAATATACGTGACTACTGTAAATTGTAAAGGTTATAGACCTACTGAGCATGTCAGATTGGAGGTAGTAGGCAGAGTTGGGTAGGAACTTAACAAAAAGAACGCGTTTCTATTTTTGGGAACTTTCAAAGTATCTAGTTCCTTTCTATAACAAGGAACTTCATCAGGAACTTTGATACTATTTTCGGGGAACTTGGGAACGAATTCACGTTCCTTTGAAAGTTCTTTTTTAACATAGGCCTAAGTGTACTTGTTGAAGTTATTTTTACATTACACGTGATCGTTATCCATCGCTATTTCTGGTCAACAGACCCAACTCCTGAGTCAAACTACCCTCAGGTACTCTTCCGGACGATTGTCCTGTCCCACCAACGCTTGGGTGTACTGACCAAAATAGACACCACTGAATGGAAAATACCCTAACTAGCCATCAACACAACCTCGCCAGGTAGGCACTGAGTCACCGACCGGTCCTAACATTCCTGAGGTTTGGCGTAATAGTAGGCCCTACGCGGCGAGCGAAAGAAATATCATCATCAAAAACCAATTACGAGATAGTATACATTTTGATTAATCAATAAGAAATACGTTCTCATGGAGCATCGACATCGACCAGATGCATCAATGCCCACATGGCAAACACGTGACACGTTCATCATTGTTGTTATACCTTCGCACTGTTTAGTCACATTGTGCATCTTGTTCTTGGTATTAAATCAATCGCCATGAGTGCTGCTCATGTAGGCGAAGTTATTGTTTCAACTTTAAATTTACTACCGTATGCCACTGAAAAATTCAACTGTAATATATATATATATCTTTCCCAGATAACCAATTAAATTGGGCCAGGGGGTGTTTCCACCGATTCATCTAGGGCAGGATTCATCTCTCCATCGGTTCCTGCCAGTTCCGACCTCTTCCTCTTCTTCTTCACCACTACTTTCCTCTGCTTCTTCTTCTCTTCCTACGAGTTCCTTCCACCGTTCCCTATCCTCCCACCATCTCTCATCTCTCACTACCTCCCATTTTTCTCCTCGATTGACTACACCGCATTCTACTCCCTCCTGCCACCTTTCTCTCGGCCTTCCAACTCTTCTCTTAGCTCCATCTTTTTCCGCTAACTCGAACATAACTCTCGGAATTCTTCCCTTATCCATTCGCCGCATATGTCCATACCACCTGAGTCTCTCTCTCTCCATTTTGAATGCTAACCTTTCCACTTCCACTTCTTTCCTTATCATTCTGCTTCTCTTCTTCTCCAACTTTGACACTCCTGCTATGCTCCTCACAAACTTCATTTCTGCTGCCTCCATTTTTTTCTCATCTCTCCAATTCAATGTCCATGTAACTGCTCCATATGTTAAAATTGGCAAGTAGTATACATTATAAATAAGTGTCTTCCCACTCATCGGAAAGTCTTGGTTCCAAATCAGCTTCCTTACTTTTTGGAATAGTCCGTCCGCCTTTGCTATTCTCTTATTCACCTCAAGCTCCACTTTTGCCGTATTACTTACTACACTTCCCAAGTATGCGAACTCTTCTACTTCCTCCAGTTCCTGACCTTGCAGTTTTATTTTCTCTCGACTTTTTCTCTTCTCTCTGCTCATCACCATAGCTTTGCTCTTTTCCGCACTAATCTTCATCCCAAACTCCTCGGTAATTTTTTCCCATCTCTCAACTTTGTCTTGCACCTCTTCCCTACTGTCTCCCCACACCAGGATATCATCAGCGTATATCATTGTCTTTGCATCTGCCCCTTCCTTCACTGGTTCCACTTTTCTCATCATCTCATCCATCACCAACACAAACAACATAGGTGATAGGACGCTGCCCTGCCTAACTCCACTCTTGACATCGAACCACTCCGTCCTGCCTCCATTTGTTTGCACTGAAGCCTTACATTCTCGATATAAACTTTTCACACGATCTATCATCCCCACATGTATGCCCTTTGCCCTGAGACTCTCCCACACCCTTTCTCTGGGAAGATGGTCGTATGCTTTCTCCAAATCTAGAAAAGCCATGTACACTTTTCTTCCCTCCTCCCACCTTGTTTCTACCAGTTGCCTGACAGCAAATATCAAATCTACTGTTGATCGGCCTGTTCTGAACCCATAGTGCTCTTCCCTTAACATGGGTTCCACTAGCACTTGCATCCTTCTTTCAATAATTCGTTCATACAGCTTGGCTGCCTGGCTCATCAGCGTCACTCCTCTGTAATTCTTACTTCTTTTTCTGTCTCCTTTCTTGAATATTACTGTTATTACTCCTTTCACCCAATCTTCCGGCACTCTCTTCTGCTGCCATGCTGCCTCCATCACACGATACACCCAATCCACCCCCCACTGTCCTGCTGCCCTCATCATCTCTACCACTATCTCATCTGCTCCTGCTGATTTACCATTTTTCATCCTTTTTATTGCCTGTGCTACCTCCTCTCTTGACACCCTCTCCACACAGTCCTCTCCTCCCTTCGCCGCTTCCTCCACTTCTTCTGCCCGTGTATCTTTTGCATTCAATAGCTCTTCAAAATGTTCTTTCCACATTCTCTTCAGTTCACTAGGTTCTCGAATCAGTTTATTATTCTTATCATACATGATCTTCTGCTCCTCCTTGTCTCTCCGCTTTTCTTTCATAATTCCATACAACATTTTCTTATTTCCCTGGCTATCTTTCTCCAACTTCTCGGCAAGCTCTACCATTGTCCTCTTCTTCTCCTTCTCAATTATGCTCCTAACCTCTCTCTTCCTCTCTAAGTAATCCAATATATTTCTCGCCGATCTATCTTTCTCCTTCCTGATCCAAGCTTCCTGTTTCTGCTTAACTACCCTCCTCACCTCCTCGCTCCACCATGCCGTCTCCTTTGCCTTCCTCTTCCCACTTGACCTTCCACACACGTCGTTTGTTATCTGTATCATTACTTCTTTAAACTCTCTCCATTCTTCTTCTACGTCCCTTATTTCACCTCCTGGTACTCTCCCCTTGATCAACTTTTGAAATTCCCTTTTAACACTCGCTTCTTGCAGTTTCCATATCTTCAATTTTGCTTGTTTTCTCCCTATTTTTCTTGTGGCGTGCTCTTTGTTCCACTCCTGTCCGCCCCTTATTGTGGCCACTATGAGTCTGTGATCTCCATCCAATGCCACTGTTGGATTCACAGCTGTATCACTAACCCATCTTCTTACCTCCCTACTCGCTATAATGTAGTCGATCACCGTTTTCTTTTCTCCATCCCAACTGACGCGTGTTACCTTTTTATCCGCTCCCTTTTCGAACAGTGTGTTACATATGATCAATTCTTTTCTTACACACATCTCTATCAAATTAATTCCATCTTGATCTCTACTCCCGTATCCAAATTTACCCAACACACCTTCGTAGCCTTTCCACTCCTTTCCCACTTTTGCATTCAGGTCCCCTATGATTAGCACCCTTTCTGCCGTAATGACGTTTTCTAGTTCCTTCAGAAAATGTTCCTTCTCTACCATCGGTCTTCCCGTTTGAGGTGCATATACTTGGATAATCTCCGTTGTCTTTTTTTCCATCTGCACTGTCATCTTCATTATCCTATCGTTCGTGTTTTCCACGCTAATAACTTCCTCTTTCATCTTCTCATTCACTATAAATCCTACTCCGTTTCTTCCTTCCGTTCCTCCTGACCACCACAATTTATATCCTTCTCTCAGCTCCTTCGTCCCTTTCCCCTTCCACTTAGTCTCACTTAGACCTAAAACCTCCAGCTTCTGATCCTTCATAACGTCAATGAGTTCCTCTATTTTTCCATTAAGCGTCATAATATTGAGTGTACCCACTCTAGTCTTCATCTCTCCTAGTGTCTTTCGCTTTTGTCTTCTATATTCTATACCTTCCTCAATTTTGCCTGTAATTGTGACTATGTTACTAGTGGCCACCCTTACTTCCTCACTGCCCTTATCCTGACTAGATGGCCTAGATTGTCTCTTCGCCGCCATGTTCTTGCTTCCTTGTGTTGCTAATTCCCCTTTGTCTTCATTCTGCTTTGGCTCTTCTTGCGTTGGCTTAAGAGTTATATTGTGCTTCCGTACACCCACCTTGTCCGAAAAACCTTTTCTCTTTCTCCACATTTCACTACAGATTTTCTGAGCCTTGTTCCTAACATTTCCCCTCTCGACTTGGTCTTATCTGGCATGTCTGGCCTGGTATACATCAAAAGTGCGCCATTCTGCTCGCACACCTCTCTTACTACCTTGTTTAGATGAAGTCCTGCACTCTTCTTCAATCCACACACATAAACTTTCACTTCTGCTCCATATACTGTTCCCACTACCTTCAATAATTGTTCGATCTTGTCCCCGATTTCCAACGCGCCCCTTCCTTCCTCCCGTTCTCTGCTTCCTACATAGAGTACTACTCTCTCAGGTTTTTCTGTCCGGGCCTTCTTCGATGATGCTATTACTTTAGCTAAATCCTCTGCACTCGCTCCGGGAACACTCCACGCACCATAGCCGCTGTCTTCACAAAAATACCTTGCCGTCGTTCCATTAATATCTCCTATGAGGAGTGTATGTATACTGCCAAGTTGTCGCTCCACAGTATGTCTCCGTTGCTCAGCTGGTTGCTGCCTCGGCTGGTTGTCTCGGTTGGTTTTCTCGTCTGGTTGCTGTCTCGGCTGGTTGTCTCGGCTGGTTGTCTCGTCTGCCGGCTGGTTGTCTGCAAGTGTATGCCTCTGTCGATCAGCTGTTTGCTGCCTGATATTGTTGTCTCGGCTGGTTGCCTCGTCTGGTAGCCCCGGCTGGTTGTTGGCAATCGTTTGCTCCGTTTCATTGCACATCTCCCCTTCCTGCTTCCGCTGCCCTTTCGCCTTCACAATCTCTTCAGCTATCTGTATCTCTTCCTGTATTTTTGTTTCTTCTTCTCGGCCCGTCTTGTCGTCCCCTTTCTGTGCCACTTCCCTCTCCTTCTGTTTTATTTTACCAATTGTATTCTCCAATTCCTTGATTCTCTTATTTAACCAAATAAATGTAGCCACCACACCTTTAACAACTTCCGACTTCAGAACTGTGTTTCTCTTTCTTCTCATTCTTCTCTTCTTTCCCCCCTCTTCTTCAAACTTAATTTGTTCTACTATCCATCCTATTAGCTTCTCTGTGCGGGTTCCCTGCTTTCTCGGCCTCTTCGTTTCTTTTACTATCGCCACATGTTCGGTTTCACTGGGCCTATCATCCCTCTTATCCTCTTCCGTATCCCCAATGTCTATCTCCACTATCTTTGGATCTGATATCTTTGGTTCCCCTCCATTGCTGTTAATTCTCACCACATCGCTCCCCACATACTCGTTTACAAACACACGTTCTTTGTCTTGCCCGTCATTTCTCGAATCATGCTCATCCATCTCACTTCTCATTAGTTCCCTTTCCACTAGGCCTATCACCTCTGTTTTGTCACTTTCTACTGCCACTTGTATACTTTCCTCTATTATAAGTTTTGTGGCTGGTGGCCTGTGTTTACTGTGTAGCTCTGTGCCAGCCATAACCCTACTTTCACAGCCCATGCAAATCCATCCCTTGCTTCTTGCTTATTAAAATTGATCAAATGTTTATAATTGATGCTTGAAACCTGCTTGAATGCTGAAGTGTTAAGATAGGTAAAATTGTCATATACCGCATCTAGGCCAATTTTCACTTTTTCATCCTTAAATTGGTGTTTTCTGAAAGATCTTGATTAGATCTATTCAGAAAAACCACCGCACACTAGGAATTAATAAGATATAATTGTTAAAAACTTACTCAAATGTGACGAAATTCCTATACCTACAAGCTGCGCCATTGTTTATGGTTCAAGTATATACGCTCTGTTATTTCTAGGTTATTTGGACACCAACCCAACCCAATAACCTAACCTACTGTCCACCTTCACAAGGGAGATCACAAAAGTGCGAAGGGTGGACACTAGGTTAGGTTATTGGGTTGGGTTGATGTCCAAATCTCGCGTACATCGCCGGCAGGCGGAACAGAGCTTATATACTTGAACAACAAACAATGGCGAAGCTTGTGGTTATAGGAATTTCGTCACATTTGAGTAAGTTTTTACAATTATATCTTATTAATTCCTAGTGTGCGGTGGTTTTTATGAATAGATCTAATCAAGATCTGTTAAAAAACACAACAATTTGGAAAAAAAGTGGAAATTGGCCTTGATGCGGTATATGACAATTTTACCTTAAGATAATTTGTAAAAATGTCTGCAACAACCTTAATGAAATCAAAAAGCACTAGATTGTTATCAATGTTCATGGTCTAAACACCGAAAAAATCCTGAGAAATATCCGCATCAAGAACTTTTAAAGGAACTTTTACAAAATTTGGAAAGTTCCTTTTTTATCTGAAGAACTAGGAACTCAACTTAGTTTCTTTTTTAGGCAAGGAACTGAACTTTTACTCAATTCCTTTATTTCAGGAACTTATCCAACTCTGGTAGTAGGCCTACCGTTAGTATGGGTCTCCATTTTTTTTGTCAACTATTCACATGGCATAATAAATACATGAAGTGAAATAAAATAAGTGTAGGCCCTACCGGTAATGACGTGTAGCCTAATAAGAACCGAAAACCTTTTTGTTAGTTTACAACATTTGCAACTTGTCATATATATAGGGCCTATTAATATACTTACCCCACTCGGAATACATCCGCAAGTTTTAGAAGAGAAGAATTGATGAGAATCGGAAACGGATACTTTTCAAATAGTCTTGGAAATCGTACAATTGCTTCACACTGCTCTCCAATTTTTTCAGATCGAAGTGCTAAAACAAGTTGAATATATTTTAACCCGAATACACATAATATTAGTATTAGTATATTCCAAATTAAAGTCCCTCTTAAAAACCGTAATCTATGAAAAACATACATAGTTCCGTGGAAATTTTTAATTTTTTCAAAGATACAGTAGGTAGCCTAGTATTTTTTCAATTTTATTCCAATTTTTTTCATAGGTTGTGAACTACGTCACCTGTAGATAGGTTTCCGTGTCTGACAACACGATTTAGCAATTCAGGATTGTATGGACTGGGTTACCTCATTATAATATTATCCTACCTTTGAAATTTGGAAAGTTGACAATGACACTAGAATACAAACTCAATGGCTTGACTCCCAAACATTTACTTTTCTGACTAATGATTCCACTCAAGTGATTTCAATCTACTTTTAATTATACCTGACAATGTTTATACAATTCTCTAATTGTGCTTCATAAGAAAGGGCAATAAATACAGATCCAAAAAATACTAATACAAATACCATTTAAATTTCAACTGCCAAATTGATTAAAACTAAACTACGAGATTTCTGTGCAACAAATTCAACTGCATTGGCAGATACGGGCGATCCTCCCCCTCTCCCCCAGGAATAAGTAGACTTAGCGACAAAAAAAAAAGATAAAGGAAGAAAGAAAGAAAATAGGAAGAGAGAGGAAGATGATTGATTGGTGGTGTTGAGGGGCACTCACCGTCTGGGAAGGAAATTAATAATGTACCGGTATAAGGCTATGTATGTCACGATTTCATATTTTACATAATTGTACTGAAAATTAATTCTACGTAGGCCCCTATGTTTTGGAATGTCAGATCTAGTAGGCCTATGTAGTTTAGTTAGTAAGAATCAACAAACAACACTACCGTGCTTTTTCCAGGTTGGGAATTATTTATTACGATTTTTGTAAGTAAGGATGACAATAACGACGAGGGTCATTTCTAGGGTGGGTGAAGATGCAAGAGGGCAGCTGCTGCCCGGTGGCTTACTGCAGCGCTACGGCGTTATCGAGTCAGACTGCATACCAGTGGTGGGGGTAATATGATTGTATGACATGGGCCATTATTATTTTTGTAATCCATTATTTTCGTACAACTTTCATCATCAATCAATGATGGACTGGGGCCAACTCATAAAATGGTTCAAGCCCAAAGAATAACAGCATTAAGTATATATATACTTAATGATAACAGTTAGGTCTATATAATATGCGTTTTCGTACGGTCTCCAGGTCTAGGCCCTATCATCGAGTTTATAGTGTGGCCCAAGGAGGTTAGATACTAATGTATAATCTCATATTTAATATTATATTATAATATCATCTTGTAATATTAATAATATATAATATTATAAGGTTAGTATCTAACCTCCTTGGTGTGGCCGAAGTTAGGTTAGGTAGGCCTATTAGCTCCTAGGTTATGTTTACTTTCCAATACTAGGCCTAGTAAACATTTAAGAAACAGGCCTAACCTTTATCCAATTCAGTTAAAGCAGAGTTTGCATCTTGTTCAGGCTCTCCTAAGCCAGTCTCGGTGAAAGAGCTTACCCTTACACCCAACATTTTAATAACCTTAATTACTTTAACATTATTTTTCAACCTAACAACCCTTGAGGGGGTTTGGCTTGGCCACAGCGTCTTCGATAATCACACGCGATGTCTCAGTGGTGCATCATGGGAAACTCTTTGTAGGTGTGAGTACGCCGCTTGTCTGTATTCATGTCAAAGTTCATCATCTTTTTTGAGTATTTCTTTTAAACAAATCGTAAATAAACAAGTGTTACTACATATTACATATCTCCAGTTGTGTTATAATGTGAGTTGCAAGCAGACAAGTGAATGAAGATAGCGGGGTCATTGATCTTTATTCGAGAGGTATGCGTCAATCAAGTACATTACGAGGGCCTACTTTTTAATGACAGCTAGATCACCCACGTAAAAGGTGCATTTTCCATCATTTCAATGAACTTTATTCTTATAACTAACCGCGTTTTATATTTATAGGTCCAGCTGTTGAAGTACTTATCCTAAAGTGGCTCATTGTTGTCTAATGTTGAGTGGAAGAAACATTTGCATTTCCAAGCTGGATTGCAGAAGTGTCAGACACGAAAGGCATGGAGACCGAGTCTGTGAAGTCGGGGCTAAGTGAACAGAGTTCTAGGTCCCGGCGTTCTCGTAGCCATAAACACCGCAACAATCAGCTTCATTCCAATCGCAGCACAAGAAGTAGCCGAAGTCACAGAAAGGACGACCCAATGGCTCCATTCCAAACGTCTGTGACTTTGAGTGACGAAAATCGAGATGGGCAAGAAGTTATAGAAGTTCAGATCTTACCTCAGGACGATAACTGGGGTGAAAATACAACGGCAATCACCGGAAATACATCTGATCAATCTGATAATGAAGATGTCGGAGGGGGTCATTGGCACGGTGATTCAGATACTGGATTCAGTTTCGTTTGTCACCGTTATTTAGGCTCTGTATTGACTGGTGTTCTCTCATTAGCTGCTTTTCTCAGCCCTTTAGCTATGGTTGTATTGCCTAAGCTTGGTTTCTTTCCTGCCCTCTCACCCAATCCAGCTTCCACAACCTTACAACAACGACTTCAACTGTTAGCGTGTGGTGCTGAGTGCAAAGGTCTACTCGTTTCACTTGCTTTCAAACTTGTTTTATTGGCAATAGGCGCATGGGCAGTGTTCTTGCGTCGCCCTCGTGCAACAATGCCACGAATATTCTTATTCCGAGCAGCTGTACTAGTACTTGTACTTGTGTGCACGTTTGCATACTGGCTATTTTACATCGTTCAGGTAACTGAAGTAGCTGTTGCGTCAGTAACAGGAGAGGAGGCAGTGCGTTACAAAGGATTGGTGTCGTATGCTTCGAGTCTCACAGATACACTTCTCTTCATTCATTATCTGGCTGTTGTGTTGGTGGAAGTACGACACCTCCAACCCACATACTACATTAAGGTGAGGCTTTATTAAAAAAAAATGGTGAAAATAAATATTTTGAGCAGACGAACTTGTAGGATTTCTTCGGAACTACGCAAAATAATTGGGTGGAACAGGGTAAGCTGCTGGTCATCCGTTGTAGTGTCAATTCATCATAGGCCTCATTATTGATTTTTCTTCACAGTTCTTTCTACCTATGATGAGTCATAGCAATAAAATGCTAAACCAAGTTGCTAAACCAACCTTTTCACTCATAAATGTATTGTCCATACAACTGATATTTGGTTCCGTTAGACCATATTATTTATATTTAAATATTTAAATACTGGTAATTCAACGTATTTCATTAACTTATGAACATGAACTTTCGCCCAAAGATCCTGCTGAAAATCGTATCAAGAATTCTCAAAAATAAGTTAGCAATGGGGAGGGTAGAAGGAAGAGAGGGTGACTGTTGCAAACTTCCTAACCAGATGTGATTATTTTGTAAAATAGCACGGGTTATACCTTATAGTTATATAATTATGTCATAGGGTAAAATATACTTTTTGGTTACGGTACCAAATATTAAATAGTGATATTAATAACAATAGTTATGTACCGGAATTTTGTTCTACCAATGTTACCGGGCAATAGTTTCTTGAAATAAGGTGTTTCATCATTTTTTAATGAAAAAAGATACATTTTATAACATATTGACAAATCATAGTTTCACCTCAATGATTCATTTCAATTCATCATTCAATATTTTAATGTTCTCATTCTACAAAATTGAGTTAATCTTCCTTGATTAATGGTGTAAGGAAATGTAAGAAATAGTCTCTTAATTTTTAGGAGTTAAAAAGTATTTCTTATTATTGTTTGATTAGCAGCCCCACCAATAGCAGGGTTACTTATACAGGAAAGTATTTCTATTCCAGTGTGAAATTACCAAACTTCATGATTGGAGAGTAATGCTACCCTTTTAATACATTGTAATAATGAATGTATGTTGATATTTTTCAAGTAGGGGCCTACATCATTATATTTCTTGTGTATTGCAGCTGAGTAATCTAATGAATATCATTTATACTGTACTTACAAGACCTAGGTGCAGGTATAAGTGGATCAATGATAAGATATTTCCTTTCTTTGATGTTCAAATTTCAAAAATTGAATCATCATCCTTGAATAGGCCTATATCCATGAAAGTAGAATATCGGTAGTGTGAACATTTCATTCTAATATTTCTTGATAAATTTAACTTATGATCTTAGGTTGTTCGAAGTCCTGATGGTGAGAGTAGATCGTATGCTATTGGGAGTCTTAGCATCCAGAGAGCAGCAGTGTGGGTGCTGGAACATTATTACACTGAGTTTCCCATCTACAACCCATATCTAGAGCGTCTACCAGTATCCAAATCAAGGAGTAAAGGTGGTTCAAACTTCAAGTTTTACGAAGTTGATGGATTAAACAACTCATCAATGCAGGTTGGTAGATATTTCCTACTGTATACTGGTAAAGTGGGGTGACTTTAACCCACTGGTGTGACTTTGCCCTCTTGTTGGAAAAAGTTTCAAACTGCTTCAAATGAAAAAGTTTAAATTTTATCGTATCCATTTTTTGTGTATCTCAATAGATACGTTTCAAAATCAAAATACGTATCAAAATAGATACGATTGAATTAAAATTTAAGACTTACTCATTTGTAGCAGTTTAAAAGTTTTTCCAACAAGAGGGCAAAGTCACACCAGTGGGTTAAAGTCACCCCACTGTACGGTACTTAAATTCTTCCTCTTTCAGACCTCTACAATAATGTTCTGGTAATAGAATGAGCATAACGAATATGGTTCTAATTCACCATTTTACTTCAATTAAATTACCTACTGCGAGGTACTGGTGGTTGACCTAGAATTACTGTAGTAGGCCTATCTCTGAATATAAGCTATGATGTTTACATTTCAGTCATATATGTCTGTTACCTCAGTCCATGCTCAAGGCTTTGAATTGTTGAAAAATACTTTTCACTAGAACAAGTTTCATCATGTCATTGATAAGTTTAAATATAAGTAAATTAAATGTTTCTCTTTTTAGAGCATTTACATCATAAATTTCAATGATCTTCCAGTTCTTTTATTTCAAATCATATTTTCCCTAAAATGTATTGTACCGGTATTTAAAATAGGGTTGCCAACAATAATCGATATATCGATTTAGATTGATATTTTTGCAAACGATACAATAATCGATTCAATCTCGGCGATACGATATCAATATGATTATTTTCAATTATCGAAATGAACATTCTTTTCTTTTCAAACTTACTATTTTACCTTTTATGTAATTGCTCCAATCAGTGTATGTGGCGCGAAAGTTCTTGTTTTCTATTGGGCACTCGAAAGCCAATTGAGAAACGCTGTTTGCGATGACGTCAGAGTTGATATGCGCAAGAGACGAAAATATAGACTTGGGCCTATCGCACGGTTGGGTTGTAGTTAGTAGGATCAACAAAGAGATTGCAATATGAGGTGCAGACTGCAAAGCTCTTTAACCTATAAAAGGTACCGTATTGTCTTGAATAAGCCCAGCTATGCCACTGGCCGAAACGACTTGTGACAAACTGTTGAGAGAGGCCTTAATTGATTGCCGGTTTCGAGTGTTTTTTTCACGCTAAACAGTCTCGTGCTCATCATGGTCAGACCGCGTCAGGGTAGCGCGTAGTAGGAAGACACACCATGCAGCAAACAGCTCGACGTTCATTATTGCGCGTCAAATAAAAATGATAGAAATTGAGAAAATGATGCTCCTTCATGATGAAACATTTATTAAACGTGTTTTAGTGGAATATCTCTCAGTTTCTAGTCGATTCCGTTATTATGAGTGTGCGGATGTAATAAGCTCACGCCCAATAAAAATGAGCAAAAAACCTATTTTTGACCGATTATAGGCCGAGATTCACATATAGGCTGAGGGTGACTTTTGGGCTCGAAATTTTAAGAAGAACCCTCGGATTAAAGTTGGGACTATATGGTATTATATTATAAGATAAATAATGAATTCCAGAAGTATGTTGTTACTTGTACTTTTTTTACAGCTCAGAAATCTGCCTCATCCTCTATCCCATTATCTTTCTACCCCTCCCTGCTAGGACCGAACTCCCGCACGTAGTCCAAGGTCAACCACTTGTCAATGAATCAATCATCACAGCTGCTTAGACGCAATTTGTAACACAATAATTCCAATGCGATACGATATTTTGACATTCGATACGATATTTTGACATTCGATACGATTATCGACTAGGAGAAAAAGCATCGATATTATATGATAAATAACCGATGTTAAGTAAACGATAATCGATATGAAAACACATATCGATTATCGTTTACTTAACGGCGACTCTTATTTAAAACAAGTAATTATACAATGAGCCACTGTACTGTACTGGTAGTACAGTGAAACCTCAATGGATCGCTTCCATCATTCATTTTGTCCCACCCTACTCCTATATAACCAATGTTAAATTTTCCCGGATGAATTGTTTCCCTGCATTGATAGTTCATTGTTCCTGGTCCCTTCAAAAATGATGGATAGAGGTTTCACTGTGCATAATTCTTTTATTTTATCGAATCAAAATGAGTTGAATAATGCATATTATGATTCTCAATCAAAATATTACCTGCAAATTAATTACGAGTTGTCAGTTACTTTGTATATTTCACGTTGTCCAATCAAATTTCTTAATTAACTTGACTGTAAGGTACCTATTACATTTTCAGCGCTAATCACAAGTGAAGGCCCGTTCTCTTTCTCTAGCATAACAAGATCAATTTTAAAATCACGCTTTTTATTTTCATTTTGCTCAACACCGTTGTCTCAAATGAAATCATTTTTTATTTTTTTTTATTGCAGCAAAGTCAATCTCGAGCAATGCTGGCTGCACATGCCCGCCGGCGGGATTCCAGCCACAACGAACGTTTCTATGAGGAGCATGACTATGAGCGCCGAGTCAAGAAACGTAAAGCACGTCTCATAACTGCCGCTGAGGAGGCATTCACACATATCAAACGACTACACAACGAACAAGGTATGTGTAGGGTCTACTACTTAACCTCGCTACTGAAAACTACATAACGTTGATATGTTTCTAATACGTACACATGTCATTTTTTGGCCCTATTTAAAAGAAATTTGCTCCCACCAAACTGGGGTTGGTATGATATAGTACCTTCTAATAGGTCCAGGGCCTACCTATTATATAAAAGTTTTAAGTTGAATTACCAAAAACCTGATGTCTCATTGAATCAACTCCTTGCACGTTCTCACCAAACTGTTTGAGTGGTTGTCAAATTGATATAAGGCCTATTCCTTGAGTTGAGACAATTGACCTGCATATGTGTAATCAATTTCTATGTAGGATAGGCCTACATGAAATTCAAGTGTAACTTCTGAGTTGAACTGGACAAATTGATTGACATTAACACAATTTGAAAGAGTAAAATTCATTGTGTTTTCCGTCCGTTTAGTACCCGCTATCCCGATGGACCCGCAGGAAGCAGCGCAGGCCGTGTTTCCTTCGATGGCTCGCGCTCTTCAGAAATACCTCCGTGTCACTCGACAGCAACCACGTCACTCAGTAGACTCAATACTCAACCATTTGGCCGATGCTCTGAGCCACGATCTGACGCCAAGAGCATTCCTAGAACCTTTTCTATTGCCAGCACCTGTGCTCCAGGTAATGATAGGCCTACATATTTGTTGTCATCTGTTAATGTAAAATCTAATAGGTTGGAATGGCATTTGTCAGTGTCATTGGCAAATGAACATTAATTGAAAATTATGCATTCAGATCATAAGCTATTACTATTGGGGTGGTAAGATCGCCCTTCTGGTGCCCTGTCCAAATGATCTTACCTTTCATCCATAGCCTTAATTGGGGAACAATGATTTTGTATCAAGCATCGATGTTATTAAAAACATATATATATATATATATATATATATATATATATATATATATATATATATATATATATATATATATATATATATATATATATATATATATATATATATATATATATATATATATATATATATATATATATATATATATATATATATATATATATATATATATATATATATATATATATATATATATATATATATATATATATATATATATATATATATATATATATATATATATATATATATATATATATATATATATATATATATATAAGGCTATTATTACTATTACTACTAACTTGCTTTTTTCTGTTTACTAGAATGAAAAAGAGCAGAAGCCTGTCCAAACGTGGGCCCTCATTTGCGAAGAGCTATTGTCGCGTCCGATTGGTCCTGGAATCACGTTTCAGTTACGTCAAAATGATGTATCTCTACTGTGCACGATACGAGCGCTACCTCATTTAAATATCACCGAAGAAGTGGTCGATCCCAAATCAAATAAATTTGTTCTTCGCCTTAATTCAGAAACGTCTGTTTGACTAAGACATCTACAATGACTAGTTTGATATAGTCTTGAAAGCTGCATTCATTCTTCATAAGTGTTTGAACTTCAAAGTGAAAAGTGATGTTGTGTGGGTGTCGTCTCGTGTTTTCCTCTTCTCACTGAATTAGCTATGCAAAAACTTTAGTTTTATTTTGCATCTTTCAACTGAGTATGATGATGGAAAAATCAGGATCTTGAAATTTCAATTTCTTACCTTTGACATAAACTTACATGGTTGTGTCAAGGATGGAAATTGAACTTTTGTATCAGAAATATATTATGTAATTTTGAAAGGAGTTTAAAATGAAAATCGAATGAATCCAGGCCTATACCGGTATATATATATATATATATAAGAATGTTTCAGGAAAACGTTCATACTCAATACTCGAGCAATAATGAATCATCACATCATCAAGAATATTACTTTTCAAACCTTTCCAAATGAATAATTTTGCTTTGTCAAACTTGAATGTTGTTTGTACATGTAATCCAAAGACACGATCTAGAAATGCGTATCTGATAATGGTGACATATCATATATGATACGTATTTATTTACGCACATTTAGAATATAAATAATGTGTTAGTTCACTTCTCTATCAGTATTAGAACAAACTGCTGCAAGTCTTGAAGCCGTAAGCTTTATACATTCGCCGGCAATTAACCGTGGTCTACGGTACTTGACTAAGTACAGTACTTATATTTTTACTTTTGTACATAATATATCTTACGTCAATAGATATTGTGAGACACTTTCTTTTTTTTTTATATTTACAATATATTGAGTTTCCTGAACTGCTACAACGAATCTCTCAAGTTTTATGTTGGAGACTTTTTAAAATAGTTAGGCCTATAATATATAGAAATAGTATTTGTATTTGGTGTTTTTAATTTTTAGTACCTAGATACTAAAACAAACTTGTCCTTCTGGACTTTTTGAAAGTGTTAACCTTTTTTAGCATGATGTGACAATAAGTGTAGCTTTTTAATACCATTTTACCGTGTGAGATTTATATGTATCAATAAAATTAAATAAGTTGAAAGAAGTCTAAAGTTCTGTGTTCTTCTTTGTTTAGTCAGCTTGCAGGTTGCCAATCTTATGCTATAACGTGTGCGATTAACTTACGATTCAAACTGCAATGTGAGTAATTGAACAATGTACCCAATACGTACCAATATAAATAGGCCCCTATTCATACTTTTTTTGCAGAAACCCCTCATTTTTTCCAACTCTCTCATTTCCTAGCCAAGTCGTTCAGAACTGTCAATGAGGAAGGAATATCCTGCTACGTACTAGGCCTGGGTCATTATTTTTGTAATTTTCAAAATTACCATACGTAGTATGTACCAGTTATCAGAGTAGAAACTGCGGCAGTTGACAGGATGCCCATTGATCCGGGCACGATTCGATCTAATTGCATTGCCAGGATTAGGTAGGCAACGAAACCTGAATAGAATTAATCATCTTTTGTTCTCACATATAGCATGCTTATTTGGCTACCATAAATGATATTGCATTTGTTGACAAATCTCTCGGACTGAGACGCGTGGCCAAGTGGTAACATACTGAATCGTCATTCGGGAGTCCGGGGGTCGATTCCCGCCATGCACGACCATCCTGACAGGGGTTTTTCGTGGTTTCCCTCTGTCGTTCAGGTTGATACTGGGATGGTTCCTGAACAACAGGCCACGACCGACTCCTTCCCACCATCCAAAACACCTAATAAAATAACCTTTCATCTCATCATCCACCGACGCCAATAGATGGTAGCCATCAGTATAGTGCGTCGTTAAAACCCAATAGTTATATACAAATCTCTCGGTTAATTTCAACTAGCTGCCGTCAGGAGACGAGAGTAGATCTAGAGAAAAGATTACAAATTTAGCACTGAGTGGGTAAGAATTAAGAATTATTAGTATTATTGTTGGTGTTTAATGGCGCGTCAACATCTAACGTCATTTTGCTTCAGTAACTAGGAATTTTATTATTGTTTATTATTTTGTTCATCTATCAGAGATAATTATTTATATACCTCCAAACACATGTATGCCTACTGTATAGTATAGAATTAGGAGAGCCGTTTTCTGATCAATTTTGTTCAGCCAGTCAACTCGTTTATGTTGACTTCGAGAATATCACTCGGAGCGTAATGAAAGTAACGTGTTTCTTTTTTAGGAATTTTTAAGGAATCTAGTTTCTTTTTTCTCAAATAACGTTGACAGTAACAGTTTACTTACTAATTTTCTGGAACTTGGGAACAAATTCAAGCTCCTTTAAGAGTTCCCTTGATTTTATATGATCAACAATTTTTTATCAACCTCCGTAATCAATGTTCAAAAAAATCGTCATTGAATCTTCCATTATTTCCATAAATTTCCATTCAGTTGTACACTTTGCCTGGAACAAGCACTGGCGTTATGGTTTCGGCATAATTACTCTTTAATTACGGTCTACACACCAAAATACACGCAAACAGAGCCAGACGGGATAAGCCAAATACAACAATATTAACAAATGCATGTGTCGATTCCTGTGTACACAGGGTAGGTAATCAGGGTGGGTATTTCTCACAAGTTGAGAAATATCAAATAAAGTGTGTGGGTTGTTTCTATATTTGTTTGATTAAGATTTATCTGACAGGCCATCCATCCCCCCGCTGTAAGTTATCAAAGAGAATGAAATAGCTCTGCAAACTTTTCGCAGTATCGTATTTGTAAATTGTATTGCCACAGCAAATGCAGTTATTTGCGGTACAAGAAACAATTTTACTTGAATTAAATTGCCCAAAGTCAGCAATTTTGTGTCTTCAGTTAAAACTGGAAAAAAGATAGTAATCAGAAACAATCCCGGTTTTCTGGGATGGATAGCCACTCTATGTAAAATCCATTTATCGATTGGCTTTATCTTTGTCTTATCACCCAGAACTTGGACTTGACATTAGTTCCTTTTATCGGCAAAGAATTGCAAGGAACTGAACTTTATTTTAGGAACTGAGTTTATTTTTTCTGAGGGATGTATAACTCACAAATTCAATCAGTCGCAACCATATATAAAAAAATATAAAAAATTATGAAATACAATAACGAGAAAAAAAAAATCGTAACTAAATGATCAATGTTTTGTACTAAAATTAACTATGATAAGTGGTACAGAGAAAAAAGGAGAAGAAGATAATCAAGATGATGAGAACATAAGATTTTTTCTTCAATCAGAGAAGAATGATCTGATTAAAGAAGGCTGTGGTTTTAATTGTTTTCTAACCCTGGCATTAATACTTCAAGATTCATTGTTTGTTAAATGAGTTATCTTATTTTTTGAATTATTCTTTGGGGTGGTATTCTTATGATTGTTTTGACGTTGAAAAAAGTAGGAGCTCACCCAAAAATCAGAAAATAGAGTATGCCAGTATGGTGGGGAAAGCCTTATTCCATAGAGGTTATTATATTTGATGAATTATATTGATGGTTGATATTAATGAAAACTTACGTTTTCGTAGGAAAACGCAGCGTGTGCAATATGCAAATGTAAAACAATTGACAGCAACTTGATTTTAAAACCACCGAATCACGGTCTTCCTGTGCTATTTGTTGCTTATTTTCATTTGGTTTTTATTTTTACTTTCTGATCTTATTTTGCTTTTTATTTGATCTAAAAAATCTCCATAATATATTTCTTCAGAACGGTTGATCCGATTTATGTAAAACTCTATGTGTATCATTCTTAAGTTCAAATCACGTGAAAATGTGATTTTATCAGAAGGAAATATTTTTTCCGAATTTTCTCTAATTGGTTATTATTACCTCATAGTTATTACAGGGTTTTTAAGAATTTGGAAATTATTTTTCTCACAAGTAGTTTAACTGTTTGCTCCTCAAAGCTGTACAGTAACGAGTTAGACGGTGACAAAATAATGTGTACGCCAAATTTCAAAAAAATTAAATTTGTGTATTTTTCACTTTTGGAGTTCGCAAAAAAATATTTTCGTTTTTTCAAGTACATTGAAATAAAGGATTTGCTTCGCTTGTCCAACAAAACCATATGCACTCATTGCTTGCTTATATTTATTACGGTCAAGTCAGGTAATTAAATTATCTCAGAAGATTTTAGTGTTTTTGTCTATATAATAAAACTACGCACACTTTCCGTCGCTGCATGATCATTACGATTTACAAGGTGGCGACTAATCGATTATTGAAGGTCGATACCTTCCATGTCTCATCAGCCTGATTGAAAGCGATTCGATTTGACTTTATTCTTAGGCTTTGTGAAAAAGGCGAATAAATTTGACAAACAATTTCTTTAAACATGGCAAGTGACAAAAAAACGAAACCAAAGCAAAAATCTAGTGAAGAGATATTTGCTGGGTTTCAGAATCTTAGAGGCGAACAGAGAGGTATGGCCAATAAACTTTCCGAGCTAGAACTGGAGCTTCATGAACACAAGTAAGTCCAAACATAACCTTAAAAATGTCCTTTCTTTATATTAAGATCAAGGCATGTGCAGGCAAAACCAATTCTTGGTCCTATTTCCTATTTGGAAATAGACATTTTTCTCCCCCATTCATTAAGTAGGACGTAACACGTCATGCATTGCAATTGTATGTGATTATTTATCATTACAGGGTTGTCATTGAAACGCTCAAAGAAGTGGCTGCTGATAGGAAATGTTTCAGAATGATTGGAGGCGTTCTTTGTGAACGAACCGTGAAAGAAGTTTTACCAATCCTGCAAACAAATAGCGAACAGGTGAATAATAAAGCTGGATTCACAATGCGAACTAGTGATTAGTGACTAATACTAAATACTAAAATTAAGAAGTTAGGCCTACTGAGCATTCACATAGGCTTGAAATAAGAATTAATTTTCATGAGTCGTAGCTGTCTTAAGATGATGGATTTCAATTGAAATCTACATGTTAGAAGGCTGTAAACGAGCGGTTCATCGAGCGGGATAGCTTCCTTTTGCATTGACTTCCTGTCGTTTCGAATTCACAACTTCTGATTGGTCGGACTAATGATTGAAACTTATGATTAATACTAAAGTTGAAAGTGAGTTAACTTTCAAGGTCAGTCACTAATATTAAACACAATGTGAACGTCAACACTGATTCCGTATCTGCCAACTTTAGTTAATCATTAATCACTAATCATTAGTTCGCATTGTGAATCCAGCTTGTATTTTTTTATCATTAAATGCTGTTTGTGGTAGGCCTACTGTAATGTGGATCAATCCATGAGTAATTAGCCTAATAACTGCCTCTAGCCTAGCATGCAATGTCATTATAGTAAAAGCCTAGGTCTAGCCATTGAGTTTACAAAACCTTACAAAAAACTTACAAAAACCTTACAAAATCAATGGCATGGCACATGGAATGTGGTGACTTGCTTTTCTTTGCAGATAATTAAGTTTCAGCATAGATACAGTAGTCACAAGATAGGCAACTGCCATATGATGGAGCCATTGAGTAAAGAAGTATCCTACTGGGCCTATTTTATCAATGACGGAGCATATGCTCACTAATAATCAAAAAGTTGACAGAATCCAGCGCTCCTAGCAGCATTCACCTACAACAGTGCTCTGACAGATGGCATTTTCTTAGTGATCACATCGCTCTTGGCAGGATTGTCAGGCATAACACTACCATGGTCTGTAGACTGTTGAACCAGGGACTGTTTAGCCACTATCTAGAGAGGATATATACTTACTCAATGGTTCTAGAGCTTGAAGTTGTTTTCGAGAAAAACAACAAATCTAAACCTCTAAAAACTGTAAGAAGAACATCTTCATTATGTAGGCGTGATGGATAAATACAGCCAAAACAAAAAGTAGGCCTAGGGCCTTTTAGATGTCAATCTGGTGCACTAAACAACACGCCCATTTTTCATCAATGAGATATTGTGATAGGCCTATACTGTTGAGCCCGTGTCACTCTGGATGCAACACACGGTTTCTGGGGCACAGCCATTTTTCATGGATTTAATCATCTTTTTTGTTGATAATTTATGTTTAAAAGAGTGGTTTGAAACGAAATTTACCTAACCTAAAACTAGTAGGCCTACCCAAGCACGTTTTATACAGGCTTGGAAGAATTACACAACAAAGTGGACAGGGAGCAGGCTCAACCAATGGAGTACATATACAATATCTATTTCGCACGCTGACGCAACTGGGTCATTTTACCTAGACAATATAGACCTAAATTATTTATCTGGATGATCCCCCTTGATTCATCTAATACTAATATTTGTAATATAATACTAATACTAATACTTTGTATTCTTATATTGCAGCTTTCAAAAATTACTGATAGTTTAACGGAGCAACTTAGCAAGAAAGGCCAGGAGGTGAATGATTACAAACAGAAGCACAACATTGTAATCCGAGGACAGGATGACCACTCCGTAGGTGAAGTTGAAGAGGAACAAAAAGCCCGTACAGGAGGCAACGTGCTTGTCTAATACCAGTGGTTATTGCTTGAATTACAAAGACAATTAAAGCTGTTCGAAATAATATGTTTCGGGCAAATATTACCTCTTGCTAATCGCCTGCTTATCCGTTATAATATTGCTACCAATTGAGTATTTTGCGTTTCTATTGGAATATGTTCGGAAATTAATTCCAGCCTTCAAAATAACTTCTGGTATATAACTTTACTTTTAATTAGTTTTGGGGCTAATCATCTTTTCATTACTTTTAACATGTTATGCATTGAATCCATTTCAATTTTAGCCTTGGTTTCCAAGCCAGTGATAAGACACTGACTTGTGTGATCTTGACCGTAATTATTTTTGAGTAGGCCTATCCAATAATGGTGTAATGAACACAATAAAATCATGAGAGTGACAATTGAAGTTGGAGCAAAGCCCTCAAATGAACAAAATTGAATGTTACATATTATTTACCCATTTTTCATAACTACCGGTGACTTGCTATTTTTCGTCAACATATTTTTGCTTGTGTTCTTACATATTCAGGACTCAATAATGCAGAGTTAGCTATTAATTTGAGGAACATCTACAGATATATCTGTGTAAACTCGAGGGAATGGCCTATCTGTATTAATAGCCTGATGAGCTATGACCAAAGTTAAAATGCTATGGATATTTCAGATTGTATTGGACTTTTTTTAAATATAGTGAAATCTCCATCCATCGTTTTTCAAAGGAACCAGGAAAATGAAACTATTCATGCAGGAAAATTTAAGTTTGATTAAATGGGAGTTGGGTTAGGAAAAATAAATGCTACAAGTAGGAAAACGATGGATCCGGGAACGATGCATAGAAGTTTCACTGTATTGATAATCAGTCAATCACCTATGCTGCCTAATAGGCCTATGCCTATTATTCAACAAATCTGTAAGAACGTTTCTAAGAGAGATTTTTTCTAATGTAGCAATAATTCAGTAATAATTGTACTATTCCATATGGTACCTGTGGGAATGGGATTCATTTGAAACTATTGGCAATATAATACTTGTACTTTCAGTACTTGGTACTGTACTTTTTAATATGGTACAGGCTGGTAATGAGAACTTTTTAAAAACTTCAGATGGAAAAATTAAAACAATTCTTGGTTACCAGTAGGCCTACTTAAGTTGAATAGTAAGCCTATACCTTGAATAATATTGTTTCTTTAATCTTGTAGTACCGGTACTTGTAAGAATTCATATCAATCTATTCCAACTAGTTCGATTTGAAAATACGGCTTTGAATCTATCCGTTCCAACAAGTGCAAAGTTACAATCAACAATACCTACCGGTGTGGTACATTCTGCGGTCCAAGTGGTACTTTATACATTTTTGTGCTATAAAATTCTTATTTAATGGATATAGTACATTGATATGAACACATGTCGCAGAATATTGTTCAGTTTATGCCTATTAGAAACCTTATGAATGACCTTATGAAATTTAAATCGGTAGGTTTTTAAACACTTCTGATGACTATCATGTAGGCTTTTCTGAACCACATTTCTGAACCAATAAATTTTGAGTACCAGCAATCTATTAGTTACTGGTGTGAAATAATCTACATCTCTTTTGACATTGAACATGTTTATAGCTTGATGAAAATGGGTCAATATTCTCATCTATGGTACCGTATGGATTTTGGCTCTACACTTAACCTACAATGGAATGTACCGGTATTATGTACTGTCAATACTCAGTATCGTTGCTGAAGTGTCGCTTGTTTATATGGACAAGAAAGAGATTTACACTGCAAACTGTTTCAAGTTGATGTACATACAGAAAAAGTCCAACCTGAGTTGAAATTCTAGACTTGAAAATGCCACTAAAACAACCATGAGTCAATGATTATATCCGAGTTGATGAATATTTGTTATACTAGTAACTGTAAACATTCAATTTAAAAATTGAAATATCTATCACATTCAAAAGTGATGACTTTTCCATGTTTTTTCATGACTTGAATTTCATGTGGTGGGTTTTAAGAATATATACTGGTGAAACTACATTTGAAAATTTGCATTTTACTTATTTTAAAGAATTGTTTTTTTCATCACATTCACTTTGCCTGCAATTTCACATGTAAGCTTGTATTGATTTCTTTGAATACTAATATGCTTATTATTTAAAAAGAAAATGAATGCACTATATATTAACAATGATATCTAATCACTAATATTTTTGTTTACATGTGTAAAACATCCCTACTCTGTTCTAAATTAACAATTTACCACTGAGAAAATTTAATTTGTTACACTGAATTTCTTAATTTAATATAATAATAAAATGTTGGCTCAGTTTATAATAAAAGTTTGTGTATTGTTATCACATTATTTTCTCCAACTATTTTTGATCGCTCTGATCTGTCAGATGAATGAAAGTTGACTTGCTCGCTTCATGTGATCCAGGAGGTGAAAGGGCATATCGGACCCGGTTCGATCACTGCCACATCTTTACAGTTTTTTTTTCGTGAATTCCCTCTGTAGCCTGGGCTAATGCCGTGATGGTACCTATAATATAGGCCACGACTACTTCCTTCCCACTATCCTTCCCAATACCTAAGAAACCTTCATCTCATCATCCCATCATCTCATCAATCATTCATTCAACACCAATAGATCTTGGTTATCATTAAGCCTATAGTACGTCTTAAAACTCAATATACAAAATAAAAAGTCAACTTGGAGATGGGTTAGCTTCCTTTATATGACATCGTAAACATTGATCTATTACGTAACCTACGGTATCTGTTATTTTGACTTTGTTATTAGTATTTGTGCAAGTTCAACCCATTATATGTATGGCCTACTAGGCTACTTACATACAAGAGATGAATACCGTAGTTGACCAACTGAATAATAGCGCAGACTTTTGTAATTTTGAAACTCCAGTTTCCAACTTTTGTATACTTTTTAAAAATGTAGTTTTGTTGCAGATCTTCATTTACTCTCAAAATACTACAGAATTTTTTTTTTCCATTAGCATGCAAGCGGCAAGCTCACCTTGTAAATGAGAAGAATATATATTGGAAGTAGGCCTACTACTAATAAAATTGGGCTCTAGTTTAGGTCTTTATTCAAAGTTCATTTGGAAATATTTCTATTATCGAATTTTTTTTTTTGAAAACCTCAATACAAGATGTTACAAAAAAAAGTATTGAGACAAACTTGGAACTTTTTTTGCTGCTGCAGAGTTGAAAATGTTGATAGCATGCGATGCGTTCCCATGATTCACAATATTTTGTACAATTTTTGTATTCAGGACTGCATCAAAAAATCCTGCACGTGATGCTCAGTCAAGTGAATACTAGGCCTACTTATCATTACAAATTGTTCATAGTTCTGACTAGCCTCCAGTTTCAATAAGTTTTCCTGCACTGCCATTTATAATAATTCAGAAATAATAATGAGTATTGTTTTTTATTATCACTAATAAGTGTCACAACATGCCATCATTTGGGAGAATATATAATTCATAGGTCTAGCTGTCAACAAAATTACATTTCTTGATGCCCATTCAATTTTGTTTGAACAGAACTGGTATTTCTGCAACATTTTTAAGTTTGTTGTGAACTTTTTCAACAATTCAGTATAGAAGTATTAATTTACATGGAAGAATTTGAAATGATTATAAAAAAGTCATTTTGTTGTTTGTAATATATGTTACTTTTATTTTATCCAGAATTACGTCTATATGCAATTACAATAACCACCCTCCTCCCCCCCCCCGCAAAAAAATGGGAATGCTTTGCTTTCCATATTGTTGGAAACGTGTCTACATTTGGACAAAATTTCACCCTTTTATCACAAAATCCATTGATTTTGATGCATAGACCTACATCTATGATTTATGATGATATGATAATCTATGATCTTATCTATGATAATTGTAAAGGTAAATTATACAGGTCGATTGATTGAAAGTGTAAGTCAACTTTTTATATATACATAATATATACAATTATTCATTTACTTTAATTATTTATTTATTATCATTATTGTATATTGTAGACCTACTTCAAAATCTGATGGAATGCCTCACTCCACTGCCCATCTCTTCCAAAAAGTTGCCATACGAAACCAATATTTTTTTTTATCAAATTGATTATTCTTTGAAAACTTATTTCTGAATCAACAGGTGTAGGCCTAAAATGTGTAAAAGTATTGAATGTTCTGAATGTGAATAAAGTTTCCTGTTGCTTACTAAAAGCTGTCAAGAAATTGGGTATATGTTCGTGCACATTTGTGTTCTGCTTTTTCTCGATGTCGTTCCAAGAAGTTTTTTTTTTAAATCATCGCAAGCTCTAGAAAATGAATTCTGCTTATTCCTAATTTTCGCTCATAACTATATAATCAAGTGATAATTGAAACAATTGCGGAAATTAATAAGATGTGTGGGGGAGAAATGAAAGAATAGTGTTTAAAGCTTCTAAGCAGAAAAAAATGTACTGTAGGCCTACAGATTATTTTCCGTCACAACATTATCGTCATTAAAATGAAATTCGGGCATAATCCAAATTAAAACGAAGTTTCTCTTGTACGAAACTAAATAACGTTTTTTTCAAACTACAATGTTATCTCAACTCCCGAGTTTATCAAGAGAATAATACTTATATAATTCATTTCATATACTCCTACTTTTAATCATTTTATTGTTATAGAGCCAATGTCTTCAGCTATGGCATAACTTATATTACACTGAATACGTTCAGCGTTAGACAAATACATTTAAATATGGCGGGTGGGGGTAAAAATAGGGTTGGAGAATTGTGGGTCGTTTGCTGTGGTGTGTCAAGTTGCTCTTTGATAGTGTCATGGGTTGGCGGTGGTATGGGGAGGGGGAGGGAGGGAGTAATCATCTATCCGACCCTGTAATCGTGTGCCATCATTAGCCAAGCTTCGTTACCTACAACCCTACTCACCTTACACTGTAGCGTTGTCTCTTTGGCGAACAATGACATACTGATATTATTAGAATGTTATTTGACGCCCCACGAATGCATCATCATGAACAACGAATGATGAAAAAAACTACCCTTGTGTAGACGTATCATCTATGACTTTTCGACGATTGGATGTTTAGAGCTTTACAATTCCATGAACATTCATTTCATCATCATACTGGGTTCGAGTCCCGCATAAAGCATGCTTTTTGTAAACGTCCTTTCATTTATCATCGCTTCATAGTTTCATAATCATCTGCTCAGCATTCGTACCCCGTATAAGCAAACAATAATCGAAGAAAAACTTTATGCTTGTTTCACCCGATTTCACTAAATGTTGCTTGATATTCTTAAGAAGTCCGTGGGCCGTTTTTCTCTTAGATTTGATTTTAATGACCAAAAAAGGTGGCGTATTAACTTATTTGTTCGTGAAGGTAAACATGGTGATATACATCGCCAGTTATTCAATTTGATTTTCTTTAGAAATAGGTGAATAGGCATAGGTCTAGTGAAGAGTTCATTTTATATACCATACTGGAAATCGGGCATGTACTGTTACATTACTGTTTTATGTAAATAAATACTCGAAAGGTCAGTTTAATCATGTTATAAGTCCATGGCATAATCAACCGACTCTAGAAAAAATTTCTGTCCATTAATGTCATACCAGAATAGATTGATATCTTTTTAAGCGTAATCTCTTTGGTATATTAAAATTTGAAATCCTTGAAAAAAGAGGAATTGGGTAAAATTTTCAAATTTTCAATTCATTTCCGATGCAAATCAAATGTTTATGAAATGCTTTTATTGTTATTTGTTTTTACCATGCAAGTTCAAATGAAATTTGGTTCGGTCGTTTTTTGAGAAGATGAATGTTTGTATTGAAAACATCGGAGAAATAATTTTTACGTTTGTTCGGGCTGTGCGTCGAAGGCAATGAGTGTATGACTTGACTAGTTTTAACATTTGGATAGAAGTAGGCCTACATAGCTTTCGAGTACACTTCACACAAAATACAAATATGTTGCTCATCTTAGAACGCATATATGCTGTCATTGCGGTGCGTTTACCACAGTTTATTGAAATGATACGAAAAAACGTTTAACGGTAATTTTTAAAAATGTTTTGTACTGCAACAACCTTGCAACTAGTATAATCAGTGACACAGATATTAAAACACCAACATAAAATACACTCAAATTCTTTCCTTTTTTGTGTCATAAAAATATGATTTTTAAATCATGCTATATTTAAAAGTAGCGTAGTTCCCTTTTATTTAGATGCAATGATGTATCTTTTATGCGTTACTTTTTGCACGTGTAGGGACCGAAGAGGATAGGTATTAAAAATAATGAGACTTGAAAGTCTCAAGTGACAATAGGATTACAATCTAGCCAAGACGGATGCAGTAGACTGCCTGTCTCTAAATCCCCTCCCCCCTCCGCCTATCACTCTCTCAAACATCAGTATTTGTGGTATTCAGGTGAAATGAACGGCACATTATTACTGGGAAATCCAACTCTAGTTTTTTTGACATGCCAGTCTACACTAAATTATGATGCTATATTTGGTACTGATTTTAATTTATACTATTCTTGATTCAATATCGATATGAAATTAATTATGAATTATTGAAATTATTTTAAAAGATATAGACTTTAATTCGGCTATTGCATTCGCTCAAGGTCCGTCAAATCTATAAAGTTGTGTTTATTACAAAATATATCTATACAAAACAATGTAGAAAAATTCAAGTCTCCAAATATATAAACAATATTTAAAAACGGGGAAGCCTTCATAAAAGTCTCTAGTTCTTTATAAGTTTTTAATAGCTTTTGAAACGGACTTTTATGGCGTTTTCCGTGGATTATCTGGCGACGTGCCGAGAGCCAACTGTGACGTCAATCCGGGCTGTACACCAATCATGAAACCAATAACACTAAACAAATCACAAACGTATCAAGAGTTAAAAACAAATTTAAAATGATTATCATCACTGTGTATCCACTCATGTAAATGTAATCTTCAATGACCTGTCAGTTTTTATTCGTTCATTTTTATTTATCTTTTTATTATTCCAAGTTGATTGTACATAGAATTTTTCACAATACTTATTTTCGAACATCGTATTTGTATGAATTGAACTTTTGTATGCCTAAGTTTCTTTCAAAAGAACTCGACTCATCTTGAGGAGGTGGGATTGAGTTGGTCGTTGCCTGTTATAATAAATAACAATTCCAGGATGTAATATAGTTCAACGACTGAGGGAAACCACTGGAAACTTAAGACCGGATGGACTACACTGGTGTCCAAAATGACAGTTCAGTGATGCGCTATAGTTACTGATCTTTTCCACTTTCAATTATCAATCCCTTAGCAACCAATAAGTCGTAGAAAACTTAAATGCGCCCAATCAAGATAAGAACACGTACAGATGTACACAGAGAACGCGGCAAAGCATGACAAAGTCTGACAGAAATAGTTTTTTCCTACAAATTACAAACGTTCATTCATTATTCTCCCAGGTCTATGTGCGTGCGTGTGACATGATGACGTGCGCTCTATGTGTGTGAGTAGGTAGGTGTCAATGCCTTCAAAGAGTTTGTCCAATCTTGCAGAAAGGTTTGGGAAACCCAACCCAGTGGTATTATGTGGAACAGGTGTTCGATGAATGGTCAGCCACTGGACAACTATACACTGGAGATCAAACCTACACAATAAGGTTATAGTTTCATTAAAGGATGAGCAAATGAGGACATGGTGATTTTTAAAATGGAAAACAATGAAATTAACAAATCACTAGCTTTGTTCGTCTGTCGTACTCGAGCGTACATTACGCTCTTTATGGGCAAAGCTAATTCAGAGCAGAATAAAACACGTCATAGAAATAGAGTAAAAAGTGCACATGAATGTGCTGACAAACGAATGGCTATTTGTAATACGAAATATTATAGTAATAATAATATGATGTACGGTTGTGGTCACATAGTGGTCGATCAAGCTACATTAAAATGCAAGTGAATGTATTGATATCATGTGTATTAAAACTGAAGAGCAATATGAATACACACTCCACACCTAGTCAATGACAAATTAGCTGCTAATTGTGTGCAGATTTAATTTAGATTTGAATTTCGGATTTAACATCCTGTCTGACGACAAAACTTTACCATTATCATGTAGGCCTACTATCCTCACACGAATAGGCCTATATGTACGTCATTTGCAATATTTTTAGTACATATAACCCTCTATATCCGCGAGTTGAATAATGTCAAAGAATGTTTACAAATGTATAAATGTGTACTATATTCATTGAAGTATTCATCTTGAATATGTTGGGAACTGTTTTTTGATATAATTCACATTTGAGAATATTTAAGTTCAACTCCAACATCATTTCAGCAAAACTCAGAAAATTCGTAACCATATTCATGTTTGCAAGCGAGGTTCGCGTATCAAGACACAGTACTGGTTTACTTGATAGTCGATATTATTGTTCAATGCTATATAGGGATATGTTATACAAATCATCTCTCCGTATATGTACAGAAAGGGGTGTGGTAGTAGTAGTATAGTAGTGGGTGTAAAAATACCAGATAATCCACATTAAAAACATTCTTTGACATTATTCAACTCGCGAACATCGAGGGTGGAAGCAGAAGAGAGGATAAAGCTCATATTTCCAATGGTTTTCACCCCAAAATCATCTCTATTGAACAAAGCATCCCAGTATGGGTGGTTATTCAGATTATTAGGACTCATATTTTCAGTTCTTTTTGGTTCGTATAACAGATGTGAAAACATCTGACAATCTGGTGGTTGGATCAGCTATCTATTGACCAATATTATATGTTATCAGCTATTCTAACCCTTTTTATAAGGGTGAACAAAATATATAAACCCTTTTACTCTCATTCTCTTCGTGTTTGAAATATGAAGAATTTAATGAGAATACATGTTTGCAGGCTTATTGGACACTTTGATTTTACTTCGTTCTGCGTGATGTACTCGTGGTTATATATATACATGTATATATATATATATATATATATATATATATATATATATATATATATATATATATATATATATACATATATATATATATATATATATATATATATATATATATATATATATATATATATATATATATATACATATATTTTATAATTAAACTTCTTGGTTACCAACCAAAATCGACATATAGGTAGGCCTATATATATATATATATATATATATATATATATATATATATATATATATATATATATATATATATACACATATATCCATATATATATATATATAATATATATATATATATATATATATATATATATATATATATATATATACATATACATATATATATATATATATATATATATATATATATATATATATACATATATATATATATATATATATATATATATATATATATATATATATATATATATATATATATATATATACGTACATCAACATCGGAACTTGATACACAATCGTTGTTTCCCAATTATTGAAGTCAAGGATGAAAGGTAGGATCGTTGAGACTGAGCACACAAGGGTGATCTTACCACCCCAACTAATAATATTAATAAGATGACTCAATTGGCAAACAGTAAATCTTAAATTAACCATAATATCAAATGACCTGCTCGATCAAATTAATATTCTATATGTCTATTCAACCTTATAGCTATAAATTATGAGTATATTTATATCGAAGGTATAGTAGTTTTCATTCTGATTCTATTTATTTTTCATTTCGATGTTTCATTTATTTAATTTCTGAACATTTCCAATATGGAAATTAAATTGGTTTAATTATCAAGAAGTCAATATTTCTTTATTCTGTTTCATTTTCGATAGAGAAAAATATCTGTCTGCACCCACCTATTGCCAAACTATGATATCACATCTAAAATATCATTCTGTGGCTGATACTATTCAATTTGATATTTTTTGATAAACGATCGAGTCATTATATTTTTATTGATGGACGTTGGTCGAGACCGCCATATGTATGATAAAAAGAGTCTGTAACTGATTGTATAACATTTGATAGTATATAAAATGATATCCTCTCAGTCAATTTAAATATAAATAATTATATCAAGATTCTATAGCATACCGCCCAATAGTTGAGTCATGAACACTTTTAGCAATGCTCTTATGAACATAAGGCATTAATGACGGTTGCCCAAGCAATCTTTTAATCCAGCAAGTGTTAATTATTCTTTCTCGTTGGGGGGAGGGGGACTATATGTGCGACAAATAACTGAAAACTTTATAATGAGGATTACAACTATATAAGTTACATCCAAATCCAATACCAATATAGAATAGGCCTAATGTCAAAAATTGGCAGTCCCTGTGACCTTGAAGAGTGTGCTGACAGGCCTAAATAGACTTATATAGTAGCTTGCATAGTCAAATTCAAAAATAAAAACAAATCATATGGATGACTTAATGAACTTGTTGACTTTATGAATGTAAATTAAAAATCCTATTCATTTTATGGATACATTTTGAACAATCTCACATGGGATTTTTGTTGTTGTTCACCCCTTCTAGGCCCTTATTTTCCCTTTTCATCCCCTTTCTTCCCGAGGCGCATCTTATATCAGAATAACAAACACAAGCCGGTTGAAGTTGTTTTCTGTTACAATATCAAAGCTTCGTCGTAAGAACTCAGATCAATATAATATTATCATATAATATTATCTTGCACTCTCTATACACAGCAAGGAATAACATTATTGAAAGATGAAAGATGCAATATGTTGATAGCGCACGTAGCTTCTGTTGAGGCTTCATTGTTGATCTGAGAGCTGTGGTTTACTTATCTTTATCACGATCATAGATCTTGACGTATCAATGCCTCCATGTTTCCATGTTATACTCATGGAAATGTCTTATTTTGTACTGTTCGAGTGACAAGGCAAGATGGACGCAGTTTGTTAGTATATAGAAACGAAAAAACGATTTTTGTTTGAGATTTTTAGAAGTGCAGGAATGAGTAAATAATTAAATTTACTGACTCAGCTAATGAAAAGCAGAGGTATTAAAATAGTAAAGTTACAGTTCCCACAGCATTTTCTTCTTCAAGTGAGGAACTTATACATATTTGTTACACTCTCTCTTTGTCGCCATCCCAACTCTATTGTTATAAACATAATTAATTTTCTCATTCTTTTAGTATACAAATTAATAGTGTTGAAAATATCCTTTTTTCACTCTTTTTAGAGCATGAGACGTAACAAATTGCACTGAAAGTTCATGATTTTATAGAAAAATGGATATTGAAAAAAAAAAATCTACCTATTTTCACTTTAAATTCATTAGTTCTATTAGTTATTAGTTTTATTAGATCGAGTTATTTAATTTCCGAAACTTCACAAAATGTGGACATTTGTGTATATAGCATTCCTCATTGAATTTTGAAATCGGTCAGTTTTTATCGATTGATCAATATTTCCTATACATATTTTAAGCTTTGAACAATTTATGTCATGAACAATAACTTTGAAATCATTAGGAACACTTAACAAGGTCAACTGATGATCAATGGACACTTCTGGATCTCGTTTAGATTTGTTGTCATTAAATATGCATTCATAGCTGTGAATTGTCAGTCTATAGAATAATGTCGAGCGAAGTTAGTCGAGCATTCATCCGTATGGCATCAGTCACTTTGTCTAGTTGACACGTTAGCTTAGCGTGGCAGCATGGCTAACATAAATACACATCACTTGGACCTAAGTTTACAACCATTAGTGACGGGTTGCATCTCTAACAAACTGAAACAAATTATTTGCAGCATAGACTTTAACTCATTAATATTTTCCATGGTGATTAATCAGAATGCAATCACTTAGTTTTAATGAATAAATTGTGTACTCTCATATCATCTAGGAAAAAACGTCACTCAGACAAAATTAAGTTATTTTCTTTAGCTATCTCTTGTAATTTCTATGACTTGTCTTCATGTACTTTTAGAGGTCAACGCTTCAAACTGTGCAGATTATATCGCAAAGCATACGTCTTTACGGAGCTATAGGTATAAAGATGATACCGAGGTCCGAGAGCATCAGAAGAGTCGAATGGTATTTGTATATTTATACGTAACTTGAACAATAAGTGCCTGCAGTTTGATTGTATATGTATTATCCAGCTAAAACGTGTTGATCATTTTTTTGATGACACAATTTTTAGATAAGTATATAAGTAATTTCTCATCACACTATAGAACAGTGCAATAACAGAGTAACATGCATCATGGGATGTTTGATTTCTTCGAGTTCGACCTTGAGTGTTCAAGAAAACTCTCAATGTACGTATTCATCGTAGCTCGTATAAGTCATGTAAGTCCAAAGCGTTATTAGTACTTATCAACCCTTGGTCGTAGTCACGTACCCCTTCCCACCCTCCACTCATCCCACCACTCCCTCTAAGCCATCATTAACGTCAACCCCAAATTTATCTTTTAATGTATATTATGGGGCAGTGTTATATACGAATCCCTCGAATAACCTTATCTAGGATTTGAGTTAGTTATTTAGTTATTTATACCAACCCGTTATTTTGATTATTGTTTGCTTAACGACCGCACCAAAAGCTAGGTTATACGTGGGTTATTTTGATTCATTTGAAATAGATAATATTGAATGAAATTAGTGAATACAATTTTATTGAAATTCATTTGTGTTTCATACATACGAATCTCATTAGTGAATGAAATTAATATAATTATCCAATTGCTGATCCAATCTGATTGAAAATATTGATCCCTGATTGTTTCAATTACGATTTGTTAAACCACCTCTGAGAAGAACGGAGATCAATTAAGTAGAAGATATGTAACAGCAATTACATAGGACAAAATGTAACTTTATTCAAATTTATATATAGTGTTAAATATACCCATAATTATGAATAAATAATTCTATAATGAATATAAATTTCGAATTCACAAATAACTGGATATAGGCCCCATAAAATATTCTGAATAATTGATTAGACCTGATAGAAATAAATAATGAAAATCTAGAAACATTCATTATTCTAACTTCATATTCCCACGCCGGTAGAAATTGATGATTGCATTGTTTTTTTTCCACAATTAAAATTCATCAAGTTATACCAACTTCTTAATTTTATTGTTAAACTTAAATCAAACCTCATATCATGCAGTTGTTCCAAATAAGTAACAATTTCCATTAGGCCGTAGGTTGGTGAAAAGATCTTTCACCGAATATTGAAATATTATAAACATAACAATAACAACTACAAATAATGTATATTATTTACTGTATAGTGCTACGCTCTACGCGCGAAACAAATGTACTGCTAAATTCAAACACGGCACCTCCACTAAATGCAACTTACGAAATGTTTTTTACTTTCGAAGATGGTTAAGACGATAAAACAATCTTATTTTTAAACAGAAAATGGTTATTCAATCCATATGGTTGCCATTAACGATAAATTATACAAATTAAACGAAATTATAAAAATTGAACATTTTTTAATTTCTTGAAGCGTATTAAAATCAATAATAATAATTAAATTATTGAATAATTTTGAAACACACAAAATATAAGATGAATGGAGAAAATAATAGATATATACAACGTCAATAAAGACTGATAAAAACATTTTATTATCTGCAATAACCTGGATATCAGCGAACAATAAGTCAGGACGAATTAATTGAGATCACCAAGCTTGACGTTAAAAGGTAGACTGTAATGATTCTTTTATAAAACCACCATCTACTTCAAGCTAGACGTCTGAAAAAAGAAAGAAACGAGCGAATCCATCTAATAAAGCTTTAGTAATAATAAGTAGTAATATGTTTTTGTATAATACTCTCGTCATCCTAAAGCCCGCAGAGATTGCAGTCTGTGGTGGAACTGTCAATCATCCAGCAGTAAATCCTCTTTCATCGCCACGAAGTATACCATGTATATAACTCCTACCAACACAGCTTATGTGGCCTGGTTTCACGCTAATAATGAAATCCCCTCCTCCCACATGATGGACTTAGCATCTCCCCCACTCTTATCCCGCCTGCTAGCTCGCATCCCGAGGGTAACATGCCTCTAATGAGGAGGGAATGGGAAGCCGCACGTTTAAGGGTGTGAAATTCTGAGTAAGAATATTGAATGGTTTTTATGTCCGAACACACCTCGGAAATTGTAGTTATTATTGTCGGATCATAAATAATCATAAATAAACGAGTCATATTGAATATCCACAAAAAATGATTGGATTATAAATATAGTTTAAATAAAATAGCTCATTTATTGTATTTTATTCCAAGGCCTACATCTCTTTTCATGAGAAGAAAAAAAATGAAACAAATGAGACTATAGCGAGAATTTCATTTCAAATACTGGACAAAATCGAGCATTTTTTTAGGGGGGGGGGGGGTACGGCTCCAATTGTTAGACAAAAATAACCAATCAACTTGAACCCGATACACTCTTTCTGTAGGCTTATACATTGGCACATTGGGTACACATGTAGTACTGCAATATAGTAGGGCCTACGGGGAATTATTTTTGAGCAGAAGCGGTCATAGGAACTTTTTCAGTAGAATAATATTGTAAATTTGAAAATCCTCATGAGGATATAGCATTGAATGAAATTTGCAATTATTTTATTTCATCCGATTAAAACTTTTTTGTACACAATTATAGTATGGTTATCTGTGCACGTGTTTACATGCTCGAATGGAATTGGGTTAGGTCGTTCTCAAGAGAATAAATGCATTAGTGCATGGAAAACTCGGAAATTTGATTTTCACATTCGGTAGGTATGGCAACTAGGTGGATGGACTATAAAAATGAAGTGCTACCTAAATACCAAATCACTTAATTAGGCCTACTAGTTTTAAAATCAAGGTGTGTAAACTCTAAAGCTTTCGAGCATATTTCATATATACATATTTCACTCATCTTACAAAGCATAAGCCTCAAAACCATGTAATAATGTATATAATTAGATTCACTGCATGCGTAGGTCTGAATATTGTGGATTATACTTTTGATCTCGGCTTTGATACACAATACCGCAACTGTTCCCATGACTTATGAAAAAGATAATTGAATGATTTTATACTTTCGCCCATCTTTTAAATATATGAGTATGAAAACTATACAACGAGTTTTCTGATTTTGAAAAAGTCGAACGTTTTCCACAGTGCATGTGGGTTTTCTTTCCCTCAAAGTTCAAGTCGAATACACACATCATAAAGAGCACGAGGCAACATGGCGACTTTCCAACATTCATCTATAACATGAAGACAATATAATAGTCTAATAACATTACAATAACATTGACATTATAGAAGCCCTGCTCAAGATCTTTAAAAGGTTGTTGGAAAGGAGAAGGGGAAGGGGCAGAGGAGGAAGATGCTGGAATTATTGATTCCACTCGGCGTTCGAGAGGGAGAATTATCAACAGCAGAAATACTTTTTTATGATAAAGTCATGAACTGTCATATTCAATATTATATCGAGTAATGTCGTCATGATTCCGATCGTATATTGTATTGTTAATAGTGTAATTAATTTGTAGATCATATTCGTTATTTTTATTTTTATTTTTTGCATATGCATATGCATCAGACATAATATATGCTTATACACACACACACACACATATATATATATATATATATATATATATATATATATATATATATATATATATATATATATATATATATTATTATTATTATATTATATTTATAATCATTTTTTGCAACTAATTGAATTGTATGTCTGTGAAAAATTATTTGTATCAAGCATTAACATTGAATAAAATAAAAAATAATAATAATAATATAAATATAATATATATAAATATATATATATATATATATATATATATATATATATATAAATATAATATATATAAATATATATATATATATATATATATATATATATTACATAAATATATTAAGTGTATAATTACAAAATTAAGTATAAAAAGTTAAGTATGAATTGAGTATAAAATTAAGTGTATTGAATGGATCAGAAGGAAGAGATAGTTAACAAATTATTTAGTGGGAGACTTTGAACCATGCTATCAATGTATTTCGATATGTATAACCTGTTATTTTTGTAATGTTGTATTTTCACTATTTTGTGATTGTGTGTTGTTATGTGTATGACGTATTACAATAATCTTTCTGTTGTCAATGTACAAAAAGAAACTGGCTCACTAGCTACTTAATAAATTAAATAATAATAACTTTTATATACGTTGGGCTCATATGACTATCTATATATAACAATTCGAATATATAATGATTTCTAAAAATACGTTCGATTAATTTATTTTAATTCAAAACATGATACAATAATGGTGTGGCCTGATAATATATTCAAAATTCAATGTGATTTTCAATGAATAATGATGACAAACAAGTTTGGTTAAAATTTGAATATTTTCTCCAAGGTGAAAAATAATAATATTGCATTTTCAATAGCTGTTTGCCAGCATTCATAAAATACACTATAACTTTTTCCAGCACATAATTCCAAGTTTGTTTTCTTCACTGATACACCGTCTCAATTTGCACCAGTAACACTATCACCCTACACAAAGTGTGCACACTTCCCCTCCACCTTCCCCCACTCCACTACCCAACCCATCCCTCTCCCTATTCACGCCTCGCCTACCGTCTCGATCCCGTCCATTATTCCCCACGAGTTTTTGTTCCACCAAACACACTGTGAAACCTATCCGCATCGAGTAGAGCTTTGTTCCCCGCTCCGTGATTGGCAGTGGTAGAGTTGATGGACGTCGTTGCCATAGCAACCGGCTCTTCCTCCGGCCAATCAAGGAGGGGCTTCTCCTAGCAACCACCGCCACACTGTTGTTGATTAGGAAGGCGCAGTGACACTCGGTGTCTACGCTAAGTATTGTTACGGATAGCAACATGATCGGAGCTGCAGCATCATCATCTCGGTTTTGATGCGGGAACGACAAGAAGATATTGACACCATCGTGGCGTGTTCTGTTCAGATTGCAGCCAGACGGACTGGCGCTCTCGCATTGGCACAAGCGATGGCTCTCGGACTAGGAGGACTGAGTGCTCACCCTTCGGAACGCACCCCTGTCACAAATCTACCCGGTAATGTGAGCATACCGGTAGCACCGATACCGGTAACACCGATTATGCCGAATCCGATGTTCGCATTGCCGACTCTGAACTTTACAGTGTCGCAAGTTGCCGCCGTGTGTGAGACCCTAGAGGAAAGTGGTGATATAGAACGTTTGGCAAGGTTTTTATGGTCTTTACCAGTGGCACATCCAAATATCGGTGAACTAAATAAGAACGAAGCTGTGTTAAGAGCGAGGGCAATTGTTTCATTTCATAGTGGTAATTTCCGTGATATGTATACGATATTAGAACATCATAAATTTACTAAAGAGTCCCACGGGAAGTTGCAAGCGATGTGGTTAGAGGCGCATTACCAGGAGGCGGAGAAGTTGCGAGGGAGACCGTTGGGTCCGGTGGACAAGTACCGTGTGAGGAAGAAGTTCCCGTTACCGCGGACGATATGGGACGGGGAGCAGAAGACACATTGTTTCAAAGAGAGAACGAGAAGTCTCCTGAGGGAATGGTATCTCCAGGATCCGTATCCGAATCCGACCAAGAAACGGGAGTTGGCCCAGGCGACGGGACTCACACCGACCCAGGTCGGGAATTGGTTTAAGAACCGACGGCAAAGGGACAGGGCGGCGGCCGCTAAGAACAGGTCAGTCAAGTGAGTCAAAACAACAATCATTATTATTATTAATTTTATAATTTATTTTTCAATACCATTATAATTTATTATTATCATGAGTGCAATTATTTATTAGCCGTGGATATTACTCGTTTCATATACAAAATTCAGCAACGTAAGTTGATGTTTTTCAAATATTCTTTAAAATATTTCATTTCTGGAGTGTAGAAACATATAATTCAAATACAATTATTTGTTTGAAGTGAAATTGTACTTATATGGTAGGCTACGCTTTTTCCCCGTAAATCGGTCCAAGACGTACCCATGCAATGCATCTCGTTGATTTTTTCAAAATATCTATAGCAATAACAATAGTGAATAACACGGTATTGTCAGGAACCAACCAGTAAGTATACTGTTGTTATTATAAATAATATGTTCATAGACCTATATATAAAGAGCTGCATGATGAACGGCAATTCTGCTGATCTCGAGCTATAATAGCTATATATATATATATATATATATATATATATATATATATATATATATATATATATATATATATATATAAATATATATATATATATATATATATATATATATATATATATATATATATAAATATATATATATATATATATATATATATATATATATATATATATATATATATATATATATATATATGTATATATATATATATATATATATATATATATATATATATATATATATATTTATATATATATATATATAGTTGATCGATTTAATAGAAAAATACAATTATTGATACATTTTAAGGATCATGCATGCAACACAAATTTTGCACGAAACTTAATGCGAGTGATTATCATTGGAAAAACGCTCTACATATCAGCATTTGTTAATTGCTAAGATGACGTAAGTGAATTTATTGTGTTTAATTTCTCGAATGAAAACTATAGTTGAAAAATGACAATCATATCTTACCATATCTTAACAGTATATTTATTTTTATCAACATCGAAACTTGATACAAAATCATTGTTCCCAATTAATGCTATGGATGAAAGTAGGATCGTTTGGACGGGACACCACAAGACATCTCACCAACCTATTTTAATTATTTTAAATAGAAAACAATGACCTTTGTCACCAAATAGGCGCTGTCTGTAATAATAGTTTTCTTGCCGCAGATAAAAGTCTTTCTGTTTCCAAAACTCCGGAACACATACCTATAACTAAACAGTTTTTAAGTTCTATCAAGGGCATACAAGCATTGGTATTATAAGAATAAACCAAACACACGAATGTTGACATCTTTCACTTTGAACTTTGAACTTGAAAAAAAAATCAATAACTTTCAACCCATAGTCACTTTTTTTTAACCTTTTCAACTTTTTTCACTTTTAAATAACTTTCAACAAAAACTTTTAATAGCTTTCAATACTTTGAGCTTTCAACAACATAAATTCACAGTAGAACCATGAAAGAATAATAATTATTTCTCATATAAATCAGAAAGAAAAATTTCAAATTTGCATTTTTTATCATGAAAATTATTTGCCAAATCCTGCCAAAGCCAAAGCCATGCAAATCTTTACGATCAGATAGAAGTCTGCACTTTATTCATTTGATGACCAATTTTATTTGCGTTATTTCCATTCAGTTTTGTTTATATTTATGTATATATATTTATATGATACGATTTACCGCTCATCGCTCATGTTATACAAATGACTCGGAAAGTCCTATCTATATCCTAGTGGGTCAATTAAACTGTGGTTACAACCCTCTACCATGCAGGCGTTTACACGCCGATACACCGCTATCTGGGAAAGTCCGAGTATCAGTATGTATTCATTGAAACATCCGACTAAGTTAGAGCACAATAATAATATAGCCTTCCCTGTTTAGGTACCGTAGATATCTTTATATTCTAGATCACGCAGATTAATTTCATTTCATGTGGCCCAAATAAGTACAACACAAGATGCATTGAGGGTTGCGTTTGCCCGTAAACAAGCCCTCTATGCATCTTGGTACAACAGGACCCCGAGTAAGAATGTAATATGTGTGTATAGACAGATGGAAAATATAAATGCATATAATTTAGTTCGAAGTTTAGAATAGATGATGACATGTTCAAGAAATAAAAAATAGACGGAATATTTTTATTGAATGATGTGAAAAATTATTCATTTTGGATATTACAAGGTATATTCATCGTATAAGGTATATTATAAACTTTGAAGGCGATTGTATGCAATTATATCAACGCGTTGTGCAAGTTTTATTATGCAGAATAAATAAACTCATCTCGTATAGGTCTACTGAAAGTTCATCTGTATTTCGTATGTCTAATTTATATCCCCCTTGTTTCAACTTATAAAGTGTTGATGACACAATTATTATCAAATATTGCTTTGTGTATAGTTTTGAGCTATTGTGAGAATACATTAAAATCTTTGATATGAAACGTATAGGCTGCATACATTCACGAGTCAAATTTAAATTCTGATTTTGAAAGTTGAAAAATGATTGCTATAGACTAGGCTACTCTCATTCTCTTTTCATTTAAGACGAATATGGATTCTGTGAATAAATATATGAGGCCATCACTTTTTTTATACATTACAAAATCTACTAGATTTGGTCCTTCTTTCAGGATAACCGCATTGGATGGATGCTATAGCCTGTTATACTTGAAAAGTTATATAAAAATGAATTTTAATTTGAATGTTCTAATATCCGTGTTATCCGCTTATTTATACAAACTATAGTTACAAAAAAAAGATTTTATATAACAAATTGTTTGTAGTAGTTGAAATGAATAAGGTGGAATTAATTTAACCGCTTGCGATATGTATGGAATAAATTAATTATTCGGAATATTGATCTCGAAATATGTATCAGTCTTGTTAATAACAGACTGTATGCCAACTAATTATCATTTATTCTTTCAATACCAACCGATAGGCCTATCCGAATGGACGTCGAATTGTATTGAATGAAACATATTTTGATCACAAATTGTAATTTCAAATGGTGGTTATGTAATGACCAATAAAGTAATTGAAACATATTATTTGTATGACATGTTTGAAACCCCAACATACACTTAATACGTCGTTTTTCATATTATGTGTAACGATGATAATAATATTAATGGTATTAATATTATTTTATATACACGTCTCTATTTATATATATATATATATATATATATATATATATATATATATATGTATATATATATATATATATATATATATATATATATATATATATATATATATGTATATATATATATATATATATATATATATATATATATATATATATAGATATATATATATATATATATTTATATATATATATATATATATATATATATATATATATATATATATATATATATATATATATATATACAACCTAAAAGAGCATGTGCATTAAGTATACTGTTCGTATACCTTGTCCAGTATACCTTACTGCTTATTGCATGCAAGAATATAGAAGCAAAATGAAATCATGTAGTGCAGATAAAGTCGAATTTCACGCCCAAACACCCGTATATATTGCTGATGATTATTTTTAATCCTTGAAACCTTGACGAAGCGCGTGCTTGAAATAAGTTGAACAAGCTATAACTTATACAGGTATATCAAAAAAACTAGATGCATGCGTTGATAAAATTAGGAACGAATGAAAATTGAATTATAGCTTGTGTGCTTGTTGACCGTGTATATAGGCAGTCACCGAGCTTTAAAATGTCATTTGTATTTATCATGTACAATTAAAACGTGGCTAATAAGTATATTATCACAGCTAAGCTATATATTATAGCCCACATTGTGTATATACTGTATTCGAAAACACGAGAAGAATGTGATTTATGAACGTATATGAGGGAGATATTTTCTTTTAGGAATTGAATAATTTATTGTGTTTTAATTACACTGATACGCAACAATAGAGCCTATATTATGAAATCGTGACGTAGGTCAGCTGCAACTGATGTTACTTCATCTTCCTCTAAAATATTGCCTCAAACATGAGAACTTGAAAATTGGATCGTGCAGACTAGTGGATATTGAACATCTAATTCGCAAGACATATAGAAATAATTCTGAATTATATGCACGCTACTACATATAAGTGCATGCATTTCAGTATCCATCAGCACTTTTTTTCTAAAGGAACTCAATTAAGCTATATATTATAATATCGTATCTTGTTATAGTAGGCCTAAAATCTAAACGACAACTTCCATGATTCAAGCTACTAATTTTATATATGATACTATATATGATTCAAGCTTAAATAGAAAATTAGGCAATATTATAGTCCTATAAGCCAATATTGAAATTTTGAGAAACATTCAACATTACATTGGCTATATAACAATTATATACCTATTATAGATCTCATCACTTTTTCTCATTTTTTCTAATTTTGTCATGGAAGGAAAGAATTTTACAAGTGCAAAAATTACTTTGGTAAGTCGACTCATTTTATTCATTTTTTCTCATTGGCTATAGGCCTATAACAATGATATATTATAGATTTCATCACTTTTTCTCTGCCATGGAAGAAAATAATTTTACACGAGCATAGATTACTTCTGTATGTCGACTCTTTTTCTCTGCAGAAAAACGATTTTTTTTCTTTATAAGTGAAACGTACTTTCAAGGAATCGATAATTGATCCACATACATGACCAATATTCAAACTATAGTTATATCACTCAATTTCACTATAGACTAAGTGTACCTCCAATAAACACTCAATCAGTTCAGTTCAGATACTTCAATTCAATTTTCAATTTATAAATCTTTGTATTCTTCATCTTATTTACAGAACAAGAGAACAGGGAAATAATACAAACAGTAAAGAAGTGAACCAAATCTGTGTAGATCTACATTGCGAAATCAAAAAAATAAGAGAATACTGTAGGTCATACTGTAGGTATACTGTAATACATTAATGCATATTAAGGCTCGGTTTTACCAATCTTAGTTAGGGTGCTAATTCACTAACTATTAATTAAAGGTACGAAAATAACATATGTAAGATGTAACCAATGGTGATAACAAGTTAATCCGCTAACTATTACTTAATCCAGTTTCGTAAAACAGGGCCTAATGCACACATTTTTATCTACAGTTAACTGAACCTCGTCGTCAACAATTTCATCCATGTTTTAATAAAAACCCACCATGCAACTTGCTTATATTGCTAATTTCAACATAATAATTTTCACACCTGGCTCACTCATCCAATAACATCATAGACTTGAGTCGTTTTCTTATCATCATCCTATTGTTGTCTCGCCGTTTCTATATACGAACACGGCTGCGATCAATCATATCACATGCGTCCACACGCATCTCACGCACATATAATCGCAGCTAATGAAGGTACAATCGGCAGGCACGGTGATGGATGCTGATAAATTGGCTGTTAATATACTGTTAATAGATCACACAACACAGCTATACAGGGTATAATATCGTCTGCCGTGTCCTATCTCACGAGCAAGAGCATACAGAAGACGACCAACACAAGAGAAACAATTAATACAAAGATTATAAGCATGCAAGCTGTGTTAATCCAATCATGTTGAAACTATACAGCGTTCGAGTTATATGTAAGGAATGTTTCAATTTCAAGGATTTTTCATAAGGAAGTGTATAGAAATTTGTAATATGTAAGGAAGTGTTTTAAACTTCATCAACTTCAACTTCTCAACGATTAAATTGAATGAAATTTTAGTACACATTGAGAAGCAGTGTATATAAAACAAACATATATTCTTAATGTATAGGCCTATACCTATCAAATAATATTTCACAAAGCAATAACTTTGATGTGATAATTTTTACATGGACCAAGGTACATGTCCCGTCACTATCCATCTTGACAGTTTTTTTTTGTGATTTTTCCATGTAACCTAGACAAATGCCGAGATGGTTTTTACAGAATGTCACGAACGCTTTCAGGACGCCCGCTTCAAGAATGCACTATCCTTCTCATGACCTGAAAATCCTTCATCTAATCATCCCATCATCTCATTATTCATTCATCCGATGTAAATAATCTTGGTTATCATCACTCTTGCGTCGATGAACCCAAATAACAGAAAAATGGCTTGGTCGATTATATGAGATATGTAGGCCTATATACATTTTTAAAATTGCGTTATTTCGAAAGACAAAACGAAGGTTGAAATATTGGAAATATGTAACTTTTCCATTATCACATTGGCTATAATTGTTTGCACTAAATGATTTGCACAGACTCTAGCGATTAAAAACGTGTAGGCGTATATATTGAACATGAGACCCAAGATGCATTGAGGTTTGCATTGGTTCAACTTTATAGTCGAACCAAGTTGATAAGAATACATTCAGGCACCCAAGTGAATTTATTAAAACTTATATGATGATGATTATTGTTTGCTTAACGACTCCACCAACAGCTACGTTATACGGGGGTACGAATGAGCACGTGATTACGAACGCAATTATGGAGTGATAATAAGTGAAATGACGTTTACAAAAACCCATGCCTTATGTGGGACTCGAACCCACCCCCAACGGTGACTTCGGTTTCTGAAGCCGTGTCTCAGCTGACTGAGCCACCGAGGGCGGCTCAAAACTTATGAAATATAATAATCTTGAGTATAAAATGATAAGTTAGCTAACAAATGCATATATTAATAAAATAATAAATATATGAGTATGTGCTAACAAATTAATATATTAATAAATATATGGATATGCTCTAGAACTAGAACACCACATTACAATCTAACCATGTTGAAAGGTTAATTGCTTTTAATTTCATTGCGTACATTTTATTGTCATGGGCCTATGCTATAGGTATGTTAAATATACTAAATTGATTGTGTTAAAAGTATTCTTAAATAAATTGATGAATGCAATATTGAAAACAGTTACAATTAACGTCACCATTATCTATAATACGTCTATAAATTCGAACCAATTTGAGCGACGAATCTGAATTAGCCACGCGTTCTGTGCTCAGAATTTCACGCCGTCGAGCCGTGAAACCCGCATTCGACACACTTCAGACCAGTCTATTGTGATTCAAACTTCAACAATCCTGAAACTTATCCCCATTCGAACAACAACAATACATATATTTTATTTACCAAACAATGAAATGAGTACAGTACATGAGCTAGTGAGGTAATCAGACATATACAAATGAAATTTTCTCAAATATAAGTGAAAGCCTCCAAGTTGAAACTTAGATAAACACAGAATGAGGGCTGTTACTTATCTTTGGCATTGATTTGATAAAATCAATGCTTATAGTACAAGAAGTTGTTATGATTACTTATTGTTCTACGTCCTATTCATGCAATCATATTTTGTTCTTTTATAGAGAATTCGATTTTATTGGCAAATTGTTCATGCACAAAGACCAATATCCTATCTTTCATCCAGTGCCTTATTTGGGGAACAATGATTTCGTATCAAGTTTCGACGTTCTTGAAAAATAAACAAAGAAACAATAGGCCCAAATGAGTGACCACAGGGATCCATCCGTGCTATCAATGAAGCACAAATACAAAAGCAAAATATAGCAAAATAAAAGCAAAATAAAGAAGCAAAATAGCGTGCTACAAATACAAATATTTAAAAACATTACAGGTAATACATAGAGAATTAAAATTATTCAACAAACTAAATTTGAAGATGGAATCGATTGAAATTCATGAATAATAATGAATAATGTACAATCAAGTTGTATTATTATTACGGAGATGATCATGTAGTAGGCTTACATTCGATGAGTCTCTCAAAAAATATAAATGATAATTTTGTCCTGTACTGAAAACTTAGGAGCCTATATAAAGTGTTTTTAAATATGTGTTCAATTGATTGCGTATTACCCGCGCTATTTAGTTTTAATTGATATTGTTGCAGTGTATAGCCATCGGTATGAATACTTGTTATATATATTATATATATATATATATATATATATATATATATATATATATATATATATATATATATATATGTCTATATATATTGTTATTATATCATTATCTATTGCCATATACTTTCATGTTACATATATATATATATATATATATATATATATATATAGGCCTATATATATATATATATATATATATATATATATATATATATATATATATATATATATAAATATATATATATATATATATATATATATATATATATATATATATATAATCTATTTCTTAATAATTCAATTTAATTGTACCAATTATTATCACTGATAACAGGCAACTTTTAACAGGCAAATGTCACCAAATCTTGTTTCTGTATTTCATTGCAGTCGAAAAGTCAACTCGCACGCAAACTGCAACCTATAAATCTTTGAAGTTGAAACATTATTTTTTTCATACAGGTCAGGCATGAAAAAAAATCACCAAAAATATTCTTTTTTCCATTCTAATAACTCACAAAAGACCGTAACACGAACGCAAGCAAACCGCACAAAATTACTAATTTTTTACGGGCGTTTTTTTTTTAATATAATATATATTCTAAATAAAAGTGAATCTAGCTTGTGGCTGTTGCTATAGCCACCGTCAATCAATGACACCACAAATGTCACAGGAGAGAAAATTAATTATTTTCGGCTTCCCTGTGTAGTTTTAGTTGTGTGTTCGGCTTACTTCCGTGCGATAGCCATCAGGTTTTTGGGCAACACTCTGCTGTTGGATAAGAGGAAACGCGCAACCAAAACTAATGACACCTCTGCTATGACTAGCTTTATACCAACAGCCATCAGTGTGTGTGTGTGAGAGAGAGAGAGGAAAGGGAGTAATTAAGAGGTAGCAAGCTGTTTTTTTTTCATAGAGTGTTGTTCTACAAACGAAGCCCATGGGAGAAGCGCATTAGATCACGCTTCTATGTATAAACTCATTCGCACGTTTATTCATTAAAGGTTGGGCAAGAAATGTAGCATTTAACTGAAATGGAAACCTTTGGTATTTATATACGGTTAAATCTAGTATAAATATTTGTGAAGTTATCTTAATTTGAGGTGTTTTTTTATATGTTTAACGAATTATTAGTTGGGTATATTTTTTCCACAGTACAAAACCATGCTTTGATCATTTGGTTGGAAATGAAAATGGGACTTCAGTTTGAATTAATTATAGGTACAATGGGCAATGAATAGAATGATTATGAAAATTACAACAGAATACAGTAGTATGAATGAATATTAGGGTTTAAGGCCCTTCGACAAATATATAGTAATAAATTGGAACATTTTTAATTACAACATACGAGAATTGTTATTAGATAAGTGATGTGTATCTTGAACAAATAGACCGATGAAGAATGAAAGTTATTCATTTTTATTATCAGTATAGGCCTTATAGATAAATGTTAGTTTAAGCTTGACAATTTTTCCTACCTACGATGCATAGACAATAGGGTACAAATTCAGATTATTATATCATCCATGTAACATTTTACGTTGATTTATTACAAAATTCCGTTCTTTTCGAAGGTCACAGAAAATAAAAACCAAGCTATGAATATTTGATTGCTATAAATTATTTCTTATAACTATCTATAAAGGATACCTAGATTTGGATACGTCACATACATTTCAAAACGAACGTATTTTTTTTTAATAATTCATGATGCAAGTCTATTCACTCTCGTCAACATAGCCTATTAGTGCAATAATAATGATCGTCAGGTGACGTCATCGCGGGCAAAGAAGTTGAAAGTGTAGGCGCACAAGAGAGAAGAAAAAGGACCAAAAAGACATTTATATGATTAATGATCTGCGTGTAAATAATGTAATTGCATATTGCATTACTCACACAAGTAAAAGAGAGAAAATATGGTATTGCTGTTGCTTTTGTCTTCAATCATAATTTCTCAGAGGTTGCTGCATGGAAAAACTAGAGTAAAAAAGAATAGTTTTCAAGGAATAATTGCGAGTTGTTTTGTAAATAAGATCCGTGAAGATGATAATGAGAAAACAATTCATCTAAGTCGAAATCGTGTAGGAATAGTTTACTACAGAAGCTATAAAGTAAATCATATTTTATGGATTGGATTCATCAGACAGATAAAAAAAATACAAATACAATATATATATTTTGTTATCAATTTCTTAAGCTTGTCCAAGATAATAGTCACCAAGGCCTACTACATCGCTTATAAACCAGGAGTTATTTGCTTTTAAACGCTTAAATTCAAAAACATCGAAAACTTGATGCAAATTCTAATACTGCATGCCAAGGATGAAAGCTATATCCAGATTTGCACCGGGAACCACTTACAACATGATCAACCACTCCATGTGACCGAAACCGTACATTATTGTATAAGAACATAATATATTGTTCAGTTAATAATAATTTGAAACACTATTAAACAATCACATACAATTGTTCTCTCTTTTCTTGTAATTATGTGTATTATCAATTTTCATGCATATCGATAATAAGTTACACTATTTTACAATTGAGAGATTGAAGTTATTATGCCTATATTCATTTTTATACGCATATTATGTTAGTGCTGGTTAAATAAACTCATAGGAGCAAAACAAAAAGTTGCTGTGGAGTGTAGACCATACCTACTATCAGCAATATCAAATAACAACTATAGGCCTACCCTTTAATAATTATACGGGCAATTTTTTGTTCTTCAGATTTCTCAACCAGTCAAGAACAAATAAAAAGAGTGGAAAATTTGTTGAAGTTCTACCGTGTAATTTCATCCAGTTAGACGTCTAAATTATAAGATCACCAATCTTGCGGTAGTTTGGTTTTTGCCAATTAGTCACGTGTTGAACTGGGGGGTGGCTTCCGCCTCTTCCACCTCATTACCCCCCCCTCCTCGTCTACTGGGGTAATCCAAGACGAGGACAGGTTGACAGGAACACAGCTTATATATTAAGACGTGGTCAACTCTATTATTTGCCACCAAGATATCGAAAGCTGAAAAAGTATCAAATATCAAGCACAATACCTTATTCTGATTCAGATCATCGGTGATTTTAATCAAGTCTTTGTATTATAGATTTCTTTTTTATTTCTTTATCCGTGTTCAACAATGTTCCAAAACAAACGTGTTCACGGTTCGATTAAGATTTTTGACCACATGTAAGGTGAAACCAATCATCTTGAAAAACTGTCCGAAAGTTTTTGTTTGCAAGTCTTCATGCTTCTTACAGCGACTTGGCTTACAATGGGATACCGCGACTTGGCGGGACATAGTAAAGTGATACTATATTGGAAAAGTTAAATAGGATGAAATTTAATTTATTCCATTCATATATATATATATATATATATATATATATATATATATATATATATATATATATATATATATATATATATATATTTATATATATATATATATATATATATATATATATATATATATATATATATATATATATATATATATATATATATATATATATATATATATATATAGAGAGAGAGAGAGAGAGAGAGAGAGAATCAATTTCATTCATACGGAAAATTGACTTCGGAGCATTTTTCATCTTTATTCATAGGCGTAGTCATCACAGCGAATATTTGATCGTATATCAGATTATAGATTTAATATGAAGACCGGTAAGGTAGCGCATATACTGGCCTTGAATTTGAGATGCAGCGTTCGATCCATGCCATCTTTACCCTGCATTTGCGTTTCTTACTCAAAATAAATATACTTGATGATAGTATATTTAAATATATTTGATTTTATCATTGTAATGTAGGCCTATTGTTAGCTGTGGATGGTATGAAACGCCTACAATGATTATAAAACCACCACTGAATAAATAGGCCTATATATCATTAAAAAATGGCAAATTATTTTAGAAACAAGATATTAACCACAATTTAATTGTTCCTATACTATAACATATACTTATTTGATAATGGCCTATTCATTCGCCCATAACTTGGTTTTATGAAACCATATCATGTTCATCATCACGTTCATATCATGTTGATATCATGTATCATGTTGTGGGGTGGTTATGTCATGATACGTATGTTGAACAATCGGATTTCTTATAATGAAAATTAATGAAAGTAACTGCAAGGCAATTAACCTTGCATGAATTATAGTAACTGCTTATCAACAATTATTGTGATTGCTCGTATCATTATTCCTTGAGATTATAATTATAATTAGAGTACCTTGATCGCTCATATGAAAAATTATTATCAATGAAGATTATATCATTAACTATAAATTACAATCAATTATAATCAAATAAGCCCACACAATAGACCAAAGAATTCCCGATATATTTTGTCTATGCCTATCTTGATGGACAAAATACTTATATGATATATATTCACTTGGCTAACCATATTTCGTATAGGCTATAGGTTTGAGCTATTTCTGTTAAGATTCAAATTATTATTCTCATATTTTTCGTTCTTTCATTTTTCGTTTATTACAGAAAAAAAAAATCAAATTAAAAAATCTGTATCTCACGCGCCCGTTCTTCCCACATAAGAGTCAAGTCTAGGGTGCATGGATGGTTTCGAGTCAAATGCCACACATCATGCTATATGCACAAACCGTCCCCATCTTATGGTCCCGCATAAGACCCTTCGTTCGAACTCCCAAATATCCTACATATTGGTGGGGTCGTGGAGCAAACATTAATCATCAAATATGGCTGACATTCCTTCTTAAAAATGTCAGATTGTTGAAGCGCATATCAATAATTTAGTCCTAGTCATATTCGAATTAACATCTCAAGTTTCTATTAAAGAATTAAAATATCAGCTAGAATTATGAATGGTCTAAATCAGTTTATATTTATTTAATCATTCCTTCACTCACTCTATATAAATGCTCTTGGTCATCCTGTCGAATATTTTTATCGAGAGATCGATATCAATTTCGTCGAAGAAAATTGATTAGTTTTCACTGTTGTTTCCTATATAAAATAAGCTGCATGAAAGTATTTAATAATCTTTCGTTATAGACGTATACGTATCATCCAAGTAGAGGAACGCAGAGTTTAAATTATTTTTTACTGCAAGTCAGCGAGAATCGATTTATTATTGTCGGAAGCGCGCGGCAAATTGAAGCATCATCTGGCGTCGATTCATCTAGGAGGCGTCGCCTAGGGCGCTCAAACCACGTGACCCCGCGTGCAAAGAGAAGAAAAATAATCATCTTGGAGACTAATTATTGTTCAATGAATAAGAGGTTTATATTTATCACTTGTGATGGAAGAATGATCAAGGATAGAGATGATGAATTCAAAAAGTTATTATGTACGCATATATATATATATATATATATATATATATATATATATATATATATATATATATATATATATATATATATATATATATATATATATGTATGAACAATATACCCATATAGTTTTAAATAAAGCATTATAATTAACGGTGGGGAATGTATGATTATAAGTGTGGTTATATATAATAAGTGCTTTTCGCTAATATTTACATGGACCTCGACATACTAGATAGAACAAGAAATGAGGAATTATTTTAAGTAGCCCCACGGATTATTATATTCATTATATTATATTCATTCCATTGAAAGACGACTGGAAGGTGACATTTAGTAAATCTATCATGAGCTATATAATCAATTGTCAAAAGTTTGGTTTTATTACGGTGAAGTTTAAACGATATATAAACTTATATATATATATATATATATATATATATATATATATATATATATATATATATATATATATATATATATTTATATATATATATATATATATATATATATATATATATATATACATATATCGAATATGCACAACCTCTTGTAATCGATTGGTGCATGAATTAATTCAAAGACGAACTCGTATCTGTGCAATTATACGTAGGTATAACGTAGTATACGTAGGCAATTAACCTACGTAGGTTATAGCAGTGAACTCAAAATTCTGTAATCAACGATTACTTTCTCTTTAGATTATTAGATTATTATTAGATTATTAGATTATTGATTCTTATAAGATTAGATAATTGAAGAAGAGATGTGGATTGAAGCCAAATTAGTGAATGTAACAGCCTACAGAAATACATGCCAATTCATGTAAGCATCAGATTTCTGCAGGCTAAAGAAATAAGCCAACATTATTTAAAAATAAATTCTGCTAATACAGGCATATATAGAATCTATAGATCCCCTATTCAGTGTAGATATCTGAAATACACGTTGAATATAGCCTACCAAAATGTATGTTTGTGTCGATGCGCATTGTGGAATTTTCAATAATAAATATAATTTGAAATAAATTTGATATTTTCCAATCTGGTTCTTTCCAGCATTGTTGTTATAGACTATAACTTCGTTTAAAACCATTTTGAAGGCGACTCTTGGTCTAGCGTGCGGTGTGCGTATATATACTGCTCACGATGAGACGATGATCTGTAAAGAAGAGCTCATCTGTTTGACAAATGAAGATGTTGACCCTTTAGGGTTGTTTCGGTATGAAACCTTCACCCCGCCAGGGTCTAATGAAGTGGTCCACCCCGCCCCGCACCGCCCCCTAACCCTACTGTATTCCATCCCCGGGGGGCAAGGGCCGCTCACGACTTGAAACAATGGCCTATAATAACATCATTTATACCGGACATTAGAGACTCTTAATCAGGGCTGAACAAACCAAGTGTATACGTAGTTGTTGGATAGATTTGTGTAGCCTATTTTACTTATTTCCGTTATTAGACCTATAATAATTGGACATGTTCTCGAACTTGTGTCTAGAAGTCGGTGTTATAATTGTCTTAATTGCAACAACTATCAAGTGATTATTTGATTATGTCTCGAGATTAAATCTCGTCAATATAGAATACAACTGACACTATGTCCCAATGATAACGGTTCTAGATCGATCTGAGAGCGGATAACATGCTTCACAAGTAAAATCAGTAATTACGGTACCACTTGATATCTTGATTACTTTCTGAAATTATATTTATATTTTCAAATATTCTGATCAATTTTATATGAATATTTTACAATTATAATTTTGATTATATTTGATTAATGAATTTTGAACTTGTATAGGCATATTGATTTTGCGTCATTTTTTTCATTTTCTATTCCATTATATAGCTCTATTGATTACAATTAATTCACCATATACATATTCACATATCGTCGAGGTGAAATATACAAGATGACATCATACGTTGAACTTAATGAAGATATGCACTTAACTATTGTACACCCTTGTTTTTAATCACGCGTATCACTGAAAACATACCACAAGATGAATCCACCTTTCTTTGATCTTAGATGACTCAATCTGTCAAATATAACACAACAATACTTTATAAACTTCCAACATGTGTGTAATACAAAAACAAAAAACTCACACCACGAACAGCGGGAAAAGTAGCGTGTGAAATCGATTGGAAAGAATGAAGGGGAGGGGGTGTTATCACAAATTGCTTCCCTCTCCCCCCTACTCTCCCCCCCCCCAAACTACCACAGCCGTCTCAATTTGTTATTTTCTCTTGTTTTATATCGAGCACATACAACACACTTTCACGTGTACCTTATCCTTGTCACACAGACTATAACCACCACCCCTGCAATCAGGGCGAGAGAGAGAGAGAGAGAGAGAGAGAGAGAGAGAGAGAGAGAGAGAGAGAGAGAGAGAGAGAGAGAGAGAGAGAGAGAGAGAGAGAGAGAGAGAGAGAGAGAGAGAGAGAGAGAGAGAGAGAGAGAGAGAGAGAGAGAGAGAGAGATGGTGGAAGAAATTGCACTGCGGGTATATTTGTCAGACAACAGAAGAAAGGAGTCAAATTGAACCTTTACGTTATTTTGACACAATAGAATAAATGCAGGAATGGAAAGTGAATGAAAATAAAAACGTAGAGAATTTGCATTACTTTTTAGAAGTTTAAACTTTAAAAATTGAGATACAGGCAGAAATCGAAATATGTGTTATCACGACGGTTGATATTGTGTTACCGTACGGTCATTGTGAGAAACAAATATCTCAAATACACAACTTCTATATTTTTGGTGTTGATTTGGTTAAAAAAAATTAACACTTTGGTCCATTTGATGTCAATTTGATTACAAAGAAGGAAAAAAAGGGTCAACTTTGCTGCTTTGGTATATATAGACATAACTTCCCAGCCACCACCCTCGTAAATGAAGTCTTCATAAATATTATTATTGGTTTCTTGGTCAGTTATTATATGAATCAAGTGTAGTTATACGTGACACAACACAAAAACATTATACGTGTTTTTATGTGGTTTGTATAGTGTGTTCTCTCAAACGAAAAATAATTGAGAATATGTCAGTATTATCTATTTTAACATTACATTTTTTATACGAGTAAATAAATTATGGTGAACTGTCAACAAAAATTACATTGTATTTCATCGATTGTCTGGGAAAAGACGTCCGAACAGATGGTTTTGTTCATATTTATATAAAATCATATAACAGTGATTTCAATCATTTTATGCTATATAAAAGACCCTTTATTGTAAGAGTAAAATCAGAGTCTATGAGACTTACAGTATAGTCACTGTATCACCGGTCATTAGATTTTATGATAGTGATCGTCGTTGGATTTCCCAAGTTCACACGTTATATATACTTGTCAGTTATGACGAACCCAATCGACCGTGTCCCCTATTAATTAACATTAACGGTCGAGTGTGTCTATCCACCAATGTAGCCGGCAAACCGTATCAATATTTACGATTACCATAACTCCTTTCTGTGGCAGAAAGCAAGCCACAATGCACCTAAAGGGTGCTTAGTTAATCAACACTAATTAGACATAGCAGTGTCATGAGGGAGGATCTAATACGCCAATTAGCTTTCTATACGATATCATGTAGACCTAGATTGGTACGTGTCCATGGCGATCGATTATTTAGGTTGAAATGGAAATGAAGCATTTATAACTTTGTGAATAAATACCAAGGATGAAAAAGTGACGTATAATACAGAATTAATAGTTAAAATGGTTTGAATAATAACTGAGTAAAAATAAAATTCAAAAATATTGAATGAGTACACTTCTTCTTATAGTGTATTAAACTAAGCGTAAAGTAGTTGATAATCGTTGAATTGTTGGATAGTGCGCTTTTTCCCCTGAATTTACTTGTTTTTTCTTTTAAGTGTTCACTTTGGCTTATTGTGTATGTTGATAATATTGTATCAATTGCTAATTTCATGAGTATTTTCAATAAGTGAAGAGATTGATACAAATCAGATTTTTTCAGAGAGAATATACATTTTCATTTGCTGGATTAATTTTAAAATTTTTAAAAATATAATTTTGAGGTTTTTCAAAAGACAGATTTCACACTAAATAAATAAATAAGTGTAGATCTATCCAAATTACGTGAATTCCGTTCAAAAGAGATCAATAAATCTCATTTCACATCAGAGGAATAGTTTCACTACTCTGAATTGAGCCGATTATTCCTTACAATCACACCTTGAATTTGAAAAATGATTACATCAAAACGAATAACAATTGCAAATCACTATATCCTAACAAGAAGTGACGGAATGACATTGTGAAAGTCACATGTATGTATATACGTCTATATTTGATTTGGTTTATATTTTGATAAAAGTTGCCCCGTGGTTTTTGATTGACAGTTCTGACCCGCGTCACATATAATTGTTTGAGACGTCGCCCGTCAGGCGGAAGTAAACGAAGGGAAATAATATTTTACACGCCTTTGGAGTGATTTGCTTATATACAGATATAATCTGTTGGTATCAAGCTTCAATTCGTATTAATAGGCGTAGCTAAGGAAAACGACATAATGGCGGTGTGAGGAGGTATGATTATGTCGACATATTTATTTTTCTCTGTAAAACAGCTGAGCTGTGTGAACTAAAATATTATGTTTGAATAAGCTACAAATTTAAATATCATTTCAATTTTTTCCTATCATTTCTTAATTATTCACATTGGGAATCTCAAACACAAAAATCGAGTGGAGTGATCGATTTCAGCTCGAAACCTAATTTATGGTATTTTTCTTGAATGTTGAAAGAAATTGTGAATTTTATCGATTGGTTTCTTCCTTTGACCTTTTGGGCACGCTCAAGATGATATAATAATTTATATTTGTAGCTATCTAAAGCTAGCTATAAATATAAAATGTAATTCAAGTTATATTGTTCAACATTGTATCGTGATTCCTATAAGTTACCATGTAAGGCGAACTTGTCGTGCAGCTTTAAACGCCATGCTGGTACGGGTGTAAAATGTCAAGTACTAAACTATTTTCATATAAACTAGTATACAGATGCTTTAAACAGCGCCCTTCGTACTTCGACTTTATGCATTCAACATTTCACATTTTTTTACGATCTTGTTTATATTTTATTAAACATAACTTCACAAAATTATGTTTTATACGTGCATATGTCTATTATCTATATGTTATTTGAAATTGTGTTTATTGTATGAGAATGTATTTATTTCTCAATTATTTCCCCACCACAGTTTATATTTCATATATATATATATATATATATATATATATATATATATATATATATATATATATATATATATATATATATATATTAAAACATATTATAAAACATATTTAAAACTTTATATTGAAACATTTTTATATTTGGATTTGTCTCTGTTTTCATTATACGCGTCATAACCCCAAAACAATGTGTATTCATATATATATATATATATATATATATATATATATATATATATATATATATATATATATATATATACATATATATATATATATATATATATATATATATATATATATATATATATATATATATATATTAAAACAAATTACAAATCATATTTAAAACTTTATATTGAAACATTTTTATATTTGGATTTGTCTCTGTTTTCATTATACGCGTCATAACCCCAAAACAATGTGTATTCATATATATATATATATATATATATATATATATATATATATATATATATATATATATATATATATATATATATATATATATACATATATTTATACGGAAACAATAATCCTCGTCATGACTGCAGACATTTCTTGAACTAGATAATAAAAAATACGTTCCCATTTTATATTCACTTTCCTCATTATAAAATCGAAAACTTGATTTAGAGTCATAATTTCAACATTTCTTGTCAAGTTTTTCCATAAAAGTTATTCTAAAAAATGTCACAGATAAATAGAGGTAGCTACATTATTTAAATGTGACAAATAAATGAATAACATGGCACTTCCACCAACATAATAATAATCGGGATTCGGTCAAGAGTATACTTATGTGCAATAACACCTTAACTTTGTACACCTTGTGCTAATACCATCATACACCATTTTAAAGTTATATAAAATAGCAATTTTTCAGTTCACCTTACATTACCGGTTTTTAGAAAGTGCACACTCATTTTTCCTTGATTCTAAAACAAAGAATGACAGATCTTTAAACGGTGTGCATATTGCATGGTTCATCTAGCAATTCGTGACGCTTGTTACCAACCAAGCAGTATTAAAAACAATCAAAAATGAATTTACCTCCAAACCAACGGACTAGAACTCATACCGCAATTACTTCTGATAGCAAAACATTTTCTTAATTTAAATTCAACATTTTTTCACTTTCTTTTTTTCTAGACAGACATCTCTTAATTTGTTCAATTTCATGACATTTCAATGAATTGACGCAAACATCGTAATACACAAGTAATTTCTATCCAGAAACTCATTCTGTTATATAAACAGTGCACACCTCGCATCTAATTCATACCCACTTTGAGCAAACCAATTCAATTTGTTGTATAAACAAAACAAATTAAATCCACTATTAATAAATGATGCATTTCAGTTTAAACAACACTTAGGGAGGAGGTTTAGATTGGCATGAAGCCAACAATACTTTCTTCTTACTCGTTCCATTGTCGTTGATAATAAGTGTTTGACGGAGTAAAGTACTCGAAGCCTCTACAAACAAACCACCCTAAGAGAGATCAACTTTTAATTGATGTCGGCACGGTATTCTCGCACCCTAAGTTCAGGCGAACTTTACGAGATACAAACGGGGGCCATATTGGTTTTGTGATCTTCAAACGGGCCCAACAATAGCACGACGGTGATTTCCTTGGGGAATTAGTAAGCACGACTCCTTTTGAGATAATCTTACAAATCGAGATAGATTTTAACTTGTAATTGCTTACGTATACGTGTTGCGACATTCAGTATATACTGGCTGATGCTAAAATGAATCAACATAGCCATATGTACCAGTTTTTTATAATAACTCTTGTACTATCAAATGTGAAATGTATATGATGTAAAAAATGGAACCACGAATGGTTTTCATAACTACAAAATGGAGTAAATTAAAACAGGAAATTTTCGTTGTACAAAGCTATACGACAGATCTCCTACGACAGAGATTGTGAGAAGTACCTGTTTTTAGTTACATTAAATATTATACACATGAAAATTAAAAACCTTCAGTATATGTTCTAGTAATCTAGCGGATATCCAAGAGATTTTTCCAGTTTTAAAATATCTTTAGATGTACTGCAAAATATTCAAAAGACAACAAATTTGCAATCGCTTGAAAAAATCATAAATTGAAATAAATGAAATGAATATCTGAATGAATAAAGAATGAAATAAATTCACTTTTGCTTTATTTGAGAGTGCATATTGAACTGTAACTTACGTTCGTAATGAAAATATCTATGCATTTTATTTTGAACAATGAATTTTTAGTGCTTTTTGTATGTTATAAAAGTTATTCCTAATATAATTTATGAAAATTTAAAACCATATAAGTCAGTTTCAGAGCACTTTGATCCAAGATCATACCAATGATAATCCAAGATGAGTTATTTGCAAGCCTTATTTCATTATAACACGGTCATAAAAAAATAAACAAGTTTTCAACTTGGCTATATTTATTTATGAATATAATTAAATTGCAAAGAAATGTCTTACAATGTATCTCAAACATTCACTTATTCCTCATGTTACTCATTTAGTTAAACAATTTATATACATTTTCATGTTAATATCTAGTTCTATCTTCGAATAATTATGTTAATTAAAGGATATAATACTCCTGGTGTTAGTTGGCGTGATTCCAGCTAATGAAACCGCAGGGATCCTACGACACGTATGGTATTAGTTTAATGAGTGTATACGGTATGGCTAGCAACACGATGTATACTGGACACGGTGTGACGTCACGGCGCTGTGTGATGACGTCACCCACAGGGCCGAACGATCCATCAAAACACCGTGGAGAGGTGTTCGCTCGTGTGACACTTCCATGTTTCAATCAGACTTTTCTAACAGACGTCTTGTTCAATTTAACTCACCACGTGTGAAAAAAAAAGTTTTATTGTAGACTGTTAACAATCGGAAGAAACTTTTGAATGTTCAAGTGTGTTTTTGAATTAACATTCAAGTCGCGGAGCCATAAAAAAAAACTGATTGCAATTCGAGTTCTATCATAGATATACATTTTAATTTGTTTTCCCCATTTTTATATGGCAAGCTACGATCATTCGGGCGAAGCACACCCCAATATGAGAAGAAAGAACAAAATATATTCGCATTATTATTATCCAGTTTCATTATTAGGCCCTACTTTTATTATCACTATCAATATCATTATTATTACCACTATCATTATTTATAAACCGTGAATAATTCATTTACAGTTATTTTAAACAAATAGCGTTTATCGCAATAAATAAAGTTAATGAGTGGCTTCTATATATGAATTGTAACTGAGATAAACAATACAGGAGATGATCATGAAGCAATGAAAAATTAAGATTTGAATATATTTTGAACTTATATAATTTATTCATTGCCTCATGTTGAATCCTCACTGATACACACCACAGCAGTAAACTGATTCCACTCAATATGTAAATTATGAGATTTTAAAAATATAATCATTGACGTAAATACTAATCAAGATACATGAGAACTATTTATCAATAGTCAATGTACATTTGATATCAAATAGACAGTTTAATGTGAGTACAAATTAATTTTAAAATATCAGTAACAACAGGCGTATGAATAGTTTGACGTGTATTACTGTGTAAAGTCAACAGTTTACAGTATAACAGTTAAGCCACATCCGATACGGAGTTTTGTGTTCATTGTTCACGCCCATCAGTTTCACAATCCACATCATTACATACAACTCCATATCATTCCATCTCAAAATCATTCTAATAAATAATGGTGATGAAACGATTCGAGTTTGAATAATTACCATAGATTTTACTCGTTTTGTAAAAGTACATTGTTCACAAAACCATCCATTCACTGGGGAGTCGTTAGTTTATTGGTAATCCAGCTTTATGCACAAATGCAAATACAGATAATATTCTGTTATACCAGAAACGTGAGTGACATTAGTCCCTAGACATTAAAATAATGAATTATAATACAATGTATTACAATGGTATGGTTTTATATAGACCTACTAATGGATTTTTTTTATCTTATGAAATGTGTAAAGAGAAATAAATTAAATACAATTTACATATAATAGTAATAGGAGTAGGTATAAAGTAAATATCAACCGAGTGGATATTATGCTTCGTCATTTAATTATTTTAATACAGGTTGTAATGCTGAGTCTTCACAATACTAATTAGTCATTATGTCTAGTCTAAGGTCTAGACTTTCTTGTAATTTCAAATACTTTTTGTGTGCATTTTGAACACCACTGTAGTTTTATTTTTCCCACATAAAATGTATTCAACGTATTTTCATATATTATCTCATACCGTATATATATATATATATATATATATATATATATATATATATATATATATATATATATATATATATATATATATATACATGTGTGTGTATTCAACGTATTTTCATATATTATCTCATACCGTATAAATATATATATAGGCCTATATATATATATATATATATATATATATATATATATATATATATATATATATATATATAAATATATATATATATATATTTATATACTGAGACGAGTGGCCGAGTGGTTAATATATATATAAAACCGTCATACAGGAGACCGGGGTTAGATTCTTGCCATGGTCGACCATCGGTTTTTCGTGGTTTCCCTCTGTCGTTCAGGTCAATACTGGGATGATTCTTTATAAACAGGCTACGACCGACTTCTCGTCACTATTCAAGAAAACATCATAAAATAACCTATCATCTCATCATCCCATCATCTCATATATCATTCACCGACGCCAATAGATCGTAGTCATCAGTAAAGTGTGTCGTTAAACCCAATATATATATATATATATATATATATATATATATATATATATATATAAATAAATATAGGCCTATATATTATATATATATATATATAAATATATATATATAGGCCTATATATATATATATATATACATATATATATATATATATATATATATATATATATATATATATATATATATATATATATATATATTTATATATATATATGAATGAATTATTTCTGGGTGTTGGGCCTACGTGAAACCATATATATATATATATATATATATATATATATATATATATATATATATATATATATATATATATATATATATATATATATATATGAGATAGACATAATTTGTTTTAATTTATGGAAATTTATTACAAAATCCATTTTATGAGTTTTTGATAAAATGGAAGAACGGAATGGTTAAGCATTAATAGCAGATGCTATGCTTTCAAATAATAATAATTCACACCAGGAATACGCTATGAAAAAAGTCGTTGTGAAAGCAGCTCGGAAAAATAAAAATATCGAAAACCCATTTCTGCTTGAAAACGGAAATTGTAATTTCTATTCATGTTTTGAAACGACAGTGATGAGCATGCCAACTAATGATACTTGAAATGACACATTGTAGGATAGACACTGATTCACAGAAATGAAAATCGTATAATTTCAAATTCAAGTTCAATTTCAATTCAAATCAAATCAATATTCTCAGATTCCTATATTGAATACAGTGGAAAAATTGCAAGTAACTTTTGTACAACCCTGTCTATACAGCTAAACATTATCTAAACACTAGTGTCTGAAATGAAAACGCAAAACCCACTTCATCTCTTTTGATACCCGTCTCACTTTTTTATGTAATCGTTCTCTCTCTCTCTTTCTCTCTCTCTCTCTCTCTCGCTCGCTCTCTCTCTCTCTCTCTCTCTCTCTCTCTCTCTCTCTCTCTCTCTCTCTCCCCCTCTAACCCACGCTCGATGATTTCTCACACACACCAACAATATAATCACGAACCACTTCGCGTTGCGCAGTAGCACGAATGTTGACACTCGTCACTGATGAAGTCAACAATGCACTTACAACAATAGGCAAACGGAAACTCAAACTAGCTATAATTTGTCACTCAAAATGTCACTTGATAATTTGTTTATCCTTCTCACATTATCATTGAGTGTAACATTCTAATTTAAATATTATGATCCTCGTCGAGCCTGTTCCTCACATTTCACTGTGACATAATATTATGGAAAGAGAATAAATTGGTACGAATTTGATAACAGCATGAAATTAATGGGTGTTTTGAAAGGGGATGCCACCGTTGAGAAGATTACGTTACATTTTTGAGATTTTAATGAGATTTTAAGTGCATCCTGTATCAAAGATTCTCCAAAAGGTGGTAAATAATGTATATTAAAATAACACTGATGATATCGGATCAAGTTTCAAAGAAACAAATAATTTAGAATGGCATCATTTATATGTTTTTCAAATGGAAAGTTCAGAGGAATATTATAATCATAAAAGTCTCTCATAACCTCGCATTTTGATCATTTGAACAGATCACACAGCAAATATAATCCAATATCACCAATTGAAAATAAAATGAGAAAGGCAAATTGAATCAATTGGATGAAAAATAAACATAAATATTAGATAAATATCAGATTTGAGCATATTATATTTTTATACAGTTTTTAATCAAATTATTATTATGTAAATCATCAATTATTATAGTAAGATGTGGATACATTAGAATGTATATATTTATGAACTGAATACTTTCATTGACACTCATTTTCAATCCAAATACTGGATGAAAGTGTGCCATTATTCATCCTTCATTTACCCAATACAATTAATTATGTATGAAGTCAATTCACTCATTTGAGGTAATTTCAAATTTGAATTTTCAAAATGATCACATGATAATTGTTAAATCTTAACTGGATCATAATCGAGTGAACATGTCATTTCAATTTTCTGTATAATTCTTCAAAATTTTCCACCATTTGTTCATAGAAACTGGAGAATTCAGAGAAAAACTACACTTCATTGTGATATTTCACCAGGCACACAGTATACTATCCATTGTGATATAACCAGAATATTTTTGAAATCTCAAATTGTATAAAAATAAAGATTGAACGTGATATCGAAATAAAATGTTATCTATACATTTTGAAAACATACAATAACAACTCTAATTTAGTTGCGATAAAACTGTTCCCTTTAAAAAAAACAATTGTTCTCATTTTCTCTTTGAGCAATTTTTCTCGGTCATTAATCAGAACCTACCCCTTGATAGGATAGTCTCCACAAACGCCATGTATAACATGGGTAACCTATATGTGTATAATGCTCTGTGAATATCTACCCTCTAGGCATTAGTGTGTAGTACACATCGCAAGGTATATAATTGAATAGCTTTTGATCTTGCTAGCCAAGGCTTATAATATGGTCTATGGCTAGTCAGCCGTTATACAACCAGTGGCGTAAAGGAGGACGCCGCACCACTAGGAAAACTTGAAGGGAGTGCAATAATTTTTTTTCAGGGATGAAATATCCGAAATGACCGAAATGTGAATTCGCCGATATATATATATATATATATATATATATATATATATATATATATATATATATATATTTTTTTTTGGTTGTTGTTGTTGTGACTTTCATGGTTAATATTATAAGGAATAAAATGATTTTCGGAAATACCATGTTCTTTAGTTGATTTATTTATTATTCATAATCTATCATTTAAAGAACACCTTGATAATGACCACAGTAAGGTGGTCGAAACGTTGGTGGACAAATAAATCAACTAAAGAACATGGTATTTCCGAAAATCATTTTATTCCTCAAATATATATATATATATATATATATATATACATTTTTTTTTAATGCTATAAACCACCCCACCGACAGCTAGGTTCTACGGGTGTACGAATGAAAATGATAATGATAATGATAAAGATAATGAAACTGTGAAGAAAGAGATGATAGGTGAAAGAACATTCACAAAAACCATGCCTCACGTGGGACTCGAACCCAGGCCCAACCTTACTCTAGTTTCTAGCACCGCGTGATAGTTGGCTAAGCTACGGGGGCGGCTTTTTTAAATGTCCGATGCATTCCTGTACAAGATCACCCCATCATGTCTCAACTTATGCTGTCAGTAAGGCCTATGGGAAAATACCTCTTTTCTGCTGTTTGTTTTTGGCATCATCTTTCAAAACTGTTTCAGATCGTACTAAAATGCCAACTCCATGGAAGTTGTCACCTGAGCAATTCCAACTCAGGCCAAATTTGTACAATCCATACAAGAGTCTTCTTAATATTGCCCTGCGCCGCTGGCTTCTATCTCACAATGGTTACATTGAGCTGGTTGTTCCGTAATGCGCTATCACAGCTTACAAAGTCTCGGCACATAATACATGTTATATGTATTATTATATTACAGAGCATTAAATTAATATACTGACTGCAGCTTTGGAAAACGAGAAGAGCGTTGTGAAGATCACCCCACAACATATTAAAGTGAAATGATAGGCCTAATTTTCATAAAAATGGCGGTTTAATTGAAACGACAAAATAAGAATTTGAATGAAATTGATTAATTTCATATATAAATCTTTCAATTGGAATGAAATAGCTGTTACGAGCTCTTATATGAACAGTAATGTATTTTTCACTGTAAATCTCATATCCACAATATCAAGGCATGATGGTAATGTTTGGGTAAGTTGACAATAAAAAGACTCGCATAAAATCTTTATCTTAGGCCTGGTATTACCAAGTCTAGTTAGCCTTTATCTGACAGTTCAAAGTTGTTATCACCATGGTTACTTATGCTATTTGTTTTCACCAACTCTCAGATAAAAAATTATGAATTTATATTCATTATCGGCTTCAGAATTTCTAAATATATATATATTTTGGAATGATTTTGTGAGGAAACCTGGTTGAAGGCCATCATAACACCATCATAAATCTATTTTATATAATCTGTGACATATTTTTTCATTTTAGAACAGGTCAAGGCCCAAAGTTTATTCAGATTCTTATCTGTTCATTGGACTTGTTCAGTTTATAATAATAATTGCATCTATTTAGAGCTGAGCTCGAAGTGAATTAAACTGATACATAGTGTAACCTAAAGCGCCTCTAGTGGAAATAATAGTCACTGAAGACGATGGAATCCCCTTAATATCACCCAACATCTATTTAGCCAAGAGCTCAACGCTAAATCCACCGCCTTGGTATTGCGTTGCCAACGTTTAAAACAAGAACAAGCACAAAGTCGAACCAATTCAAACGGCTTTGTTTCTGTTGTTGGGTTTGTGGAAGAAGCGCACGGTTGTTATTTAGGATCCTGAAACCAACTTCCAAAGAGCTTACGATAAGAGAGTCAATAAAAACAAGCCAAAGAGGGTGGAAGTTAGATGTTATACGTCACACCTTATATGTGAGAGCTTTGGCATATATATCATGTTGTTGGACGTCTCGGACTCTGGGTTACGTACAGAATGACGTGTAACTTTCTGGAAGAAAAATCATTTTAAATCATTTTAACTTGTCTGATACTTCAACATACGTGTTCCTGTATATCTAGTTTCAATTGTTTCAGGGTATCATGCAGGTTCCACATAAGTTCTTCAAGTTTTTGAAAACTGAATAATTGATTTCAATAAAATCATCACAAGCTCTATCCGTATAACATTCATTCTATAAGGGATGACTAGAAGTTGTAAGTTCCTATAGGTTACATGTGTATAATACTGTTACGAATAGCGACGTCTCTGCAGACAGAGATTCCATAAAAGTTATCACAAAATTCTTCTATATCATAGTGTGAACACGGTATGAGAAACCAATTTACTGGACCCACTTTCAAACTTCACACGCGTTGATATTTCAATTCGTATACAGCATATAACACCAATAACCCAACACCTACCGTCAAATCCCCCCAGACTATTTGTCCTTACCCCGTCCTCTAGCGACAAGTCGAATCACCCCCGTGGATTTTCATTTCCGTTAACCTTTTGATCTCCACACCTCCCGGCTCCATTGATCTAATCGTCTCCAACTTAACACCTCCATTACCCAAACCACCACTGGAGACGACGTCTCGATCAGAAGTCTCGTATTAGCACTTGGCAGTAACGATAGGATGTTTCGATCATGACATCAAGGAGTAAGTTCGCGAGATTACTTCCTCCCTGAAGTCAATCTTCGAAAGGAGCCAGGAATCAAAGTATACCGGCACATTGTAAGATTAATCATATAAACAGCACGATACGATCTTATTAACGGGTTGAAAGCTGGAAGTACACTGCGAAGATGGAGGTACACATTGATTTTATAGTTGCTTTGCTGATTTGTTACAAGAGCATGTGCAACAGGATTCAGTGGAATATCAGTTTTTTGTTTCATGGTATGAATATTAGATCAAGAGTTGGTTGTACCAACTGATAATTGAAGTTAATTATTAGTTGAGGTATGGAAATAACATACGTACCAAGGGTGATGACAAGTTAATCCATTATAAGTTTTGTCCAATTCAGTAATTATCAGTTTGTGCAATTGGCTTCTAGCTAGAAATGTAGACATTATACTGATACCGAAGCTTTCAGATCTTAATTTTTACCAGATGACAAAAAAATTCAAGAATTACATTTTTGAAAACAATGCCATCTAATTCTCATTTCAGAACAGCCAACATTTATTTCGACTATGTTTTCAAATAGAAATTGTTGCAACTATTTTAGTATATATACCATTAACAAGTAGTCTATACATATTAATGGTATACAATAAAATGTATACAATGCTTTTGTATTCTTTAATTGGGTATTAGAATATTGATATCGTTCCAAATTTGACCATCACTGAGATATATTTCAAATAAACATATTCAAGATTCACTCTGCTATAGCTTAAACAAGCTAAAAATTCAAAATTTAAATTGAAACCTTGAGAAAAAATCATCAAATGACTATATTATTGGAGAAACCTGGGCACTATAGGAGATCGTCTTGTCGACATTTATCTCATTTTAAAAAACGACTCAATTGACCCTTAGTGATAGGCGTGGCTAATCGCCAGAGCCACCTTGATCTATACTTCATGTGGGAATACTCACACACCTTTAGATCTTAAAGATATCTTCAGAGATACTCTGATAGGTAAATGTGAATTTTCCCACATAACAAAGCCCATTTGATTGGATGTTCTGTTTTGTGACGCTTATGGGTGGGTCAATCACTAGTCGTCAATTCCAAATTAGTTTTATGTTATGAATGTACTAATGATATTTGTATATACTAATATATATATATATATATATATATCTATATATATCTATATATATATATATATATATATATATATATATATATATATATATATATATATATATCTATATATATATCTATATATATCTATATATATATATATATATATATATATATATATATATATATATATATATTTATATTTATATATATATGTATATATATATATATATATATATATATATATATATATATATATATATATATATATATATATATATATACATATGTATACTATCAGTACAAATATACACAAAAGATAGATATGCTCTACATTATGCACGACCTTTTTTTTCAGTCCACGATATGAAATGGCAATGAATCAATATGACCAAACATTCGCTTTTTAGTCGACATTATTTTCTCTCTTTGTCACGTGACTGTTTGTTTGGTGACTGCGAGAAGGTGGTTGGGAGAGGGGGAGAGAGGAGGGAGAGGGGGTAGTTCTTGTATACCAAATCATATCAATTCTTGAATATGTCACAACGTGTACATAAAGAAATCAATGACTCTATTGGAACGACCTTTTCTTTCCCGACTGGCGGTATTTTCTTTACTCATATCGATTGTCGTCCAACTGAAATAGAAGTCGACGGACTTTTCGAACATCATTTTGAAAGGTTTTTGGTACGGTTGAGTAAACTTTAGGTCATATTTAGCTTTTATTAGTGTGTGTATATATATATATATATATATATATATATATATATATATATATATATATATATATATATATATATATATATATATATATATATATATATATATTATATATGTATATATACATATATATATATATATATATATATATATATATATATATATATATATATATATATATATATATATATATATATGATGGTAGTATGAATTATTGATTGAACTGTACATATCAGGATAAGTGTAAGCATTTGTAGCAACAGCTATAAAAATAACCAATTTACATGTTGAAAAACAAGTTATTACAAACACGTTTCAATTTGTGCATGCTGTACAGCATATAAGTGTATATACACATGTGAGTCTTATTAGAAAGAATCATACATTTTATTAACATGCTTATCATTATAGAGCTACTTACTAATTTATTGACTTTAAGTAGACATTGTATATTTTATTATATTCACTATCCAACGAATGATCTTATTCAAATCTATGATGAACATGGAAGAAAGAAACCGTACGTCTAATACCCACACAGGAATGAAATATTCGATTATTTGATATTTTTGATATATTTGATTATACATTTAGCATATATTTTTAATGTGGTGTACGTTTTCAAATGATTAATAAAACACACAATAGACAATATATGATACAAATCAATTGGCTATACCTTCAAGAACTATTCAGATGAGAAATCTTATCAGGTTTCCTTGATATATGGTACGGTTTGTTCGAGACACAGTGGTCTATTTGTATGAAACTGGATGAAGTTTGTCTATATACAGCCAATTAGACAAATGTTTCTTGTCAGTTTCACAAATAACAGAATCTATCTCTTTGATACAGAATAATAGTGCCACTCGGAGGAAGTTTTTCCTAGAATCTGAACAAACAAAAACTTATTGAAAGTTTCCCCTCATTTCTTCATCATTTTCTTTGTCTCGATTTACCTCATTATTGTCGCTATTCTCATCATTCTCATGAACAGAATCTTTAGATGACCTTCCATTCACTCACAATCACATTTGGTTTGGAAATCAATTTTTTTAGTTGTTTGATAAACATCATCTATATTCAAGTTTTGACGAAAATAAGATTGAAGGTTCAAAACAACCATTAATTTTTCGTCTCTTTTATATGTATATAGAAAATTTGAACCACAAGATCAATCACTCCTTTGTCAAATTTACGAATTCGTCTTGACAAATTTGAGTATCCCAATTATCAATTATGCTACTCAAATTAATTATCAACAGTCAACATATCATCCACGATTATTTAGTGTTCTCTGTCATAAAATAGTTTCTCTGTTTTCTGTCAGGTATCATCTATGAATCATTATTGATAAAAGAGTTTTCGAATAATAAATACATTTCAATGTTGAACAAAAATAGTGAAGTTACATATGTAACATCACAAAAATGACTTTTTTACTGTCATCAATTTTTTACGTAAATAATAAATACACTTAAAAGTAAAAAAATCCACAAAGTCTCCAATGAAGACGAATGCGGGAGAAAAAAATTATTGTCCGTATATTTTTAATTTTATATAATTTGTTTAATTTAATTTATTTAATTTAAATATTTTTTTTCAATTATTTTATTTTATTTTATTTTATATATTGATTTATGCAAGAAGACGATTAAGAAAATGTGAATATAATTTATAAATTGAGTGGCAATGAAGTAATGAATTCCATTTTCCATATTGTATAATATACTTTTCATTGGCACCTCATAGTATGATTACCAGCCGAACATCTTATAAAAAATGCAGCATTATAGCAATTAAAGATTTCTGTACTATTCCGTGAGTGTTGGCGGATCGAAACGCCCGAGTATTATAGCTAGCATACAAGAAGGACAGTCGACCGTCACCGCCAACAATCGAAGCTAGAAACAGCAGTGCTGAGGTACGTAGTCATTGTAGGGGTGGATATAGGAGAGCGAGCGAAGAGTGGGACATAGTCTTTAATAGGCTATTATTGAACGCGGTGCCACAAAGGGATTAATTGAGTCAAGCTAATGCTAGGAAAATACGAAAATAGGGGTTGTTGGGGGTAAGTTGGGGCAAACGAAACCATCATGGGGTAGTAGAGAAGATGAGGAATGAGAATAACGCTGCGATGGAACTTTTATATGGTAAGGGTGTACAAGATATACGTTTGAACTTTGAACCATTCATTGTTGTCATATATTTGTAGACTTTACTGTATACATTTTTATATTGATATAATTCTTCACAAACTGAAAATAAATTGAATTTATTATAATATTATTCAAACTGAAACAAAAAATCCATTTTTGATCTTGCAATTATGAACAAAATAAAATTTAGCTCATTTTCGTGCGACGGTGATTTCCTAGAAATGATCCCTGTCTCTTCTATCTTTTTATTCAAGCTCGTTAATTCTCAAATCTATTCATTTCATGATTATTCCTTTCAAAATCTATTCAATTCGCTCCGGGTTTATTTTCATCCTTGGTTCATTCCTAAAGCGTTTCTATTTTGAAACATTTACTTCAATTTCAATTTTCTCATAGAATCATCGACTTCAATAGCCAACAGCGAGAGATAAGAGGTATATTAACACATACATTCTTGTCACCCCTGCTTCTGTACCAATCTCATCTCCCAGCCAACTAGCATGCATCTCTAATGTAACTCGAGCTCACATCTCGTAATATGACTCTATGCTTTATAATATATAATCATCATATTATATAGACACAGTCGAGTACGGTAGGCCTTATATATCAAGGTAGTTTCACCCTATGATCCTTCCACATGGTTAATTTCGTCTCATCGTCAATACCTACAAAAAAAAAACCTTCATCAAAATAACAAACTATTCGGTGCAAGAATGGCTTTAGTTACTTTTGCAGAAGCTACAAAATAAATAGTATTTAGCGTACTTTACTTTGATAGTAATCACTGTTTTTTTTTTTTTATTGTAAACAATTCGATAAATTAGATGAATTTTAAATTAAAATAATGAGTTTTTGTATAAAAATAGAATATCAGTTTTAACCCACAAAAAATGGTAATAAGATTGAAATTTAATTGGAATGGAGTGGAACTTTTTCCCATTTACAATTTTTATAAGTCAACAAAAGAAAAACGTCATGCCCTTTTGAACTAAAATGTCTATTTGAAATACATGAAAAAACACAACTATATAAACTACAAATGAAAAATGACAGTATAATAACATTCGTGATCAAAGGTACATGCATATGTAAAGTAACTATACACTTTGTTTGATATTTTATAATGTTGTTAAAAAAACTGCACGATTTTTTATTTTTATTTTATTTCAACTCTGGCATTCTTACAGTCGTACCCAAATAGTAAACGAAGTAGACTACTTCTACTTCTGGTAAATGGCCTTACTGATTCACCTTCAGCTTTAACTGGGCAACAATGACTGATTTCAACGTTAAAAGAAAAAAATCTACTCTGAAGATAGAGGCCTACTAAAAAGTAGTGTACCAAAATATAAAAATATTTATAAACTTGTAATAAATACACTTCGAACTGATCATTTTTTAATGAAATATACAATCTGAACTTGAAAATACGATCGATAAATTACCGAATGAACTAAATAAGCAAACACAATCATGAATAAAGACCTAAAATGTCAAAAGTACTACTTATGTGTCTCTCTTGCTCTCACTGGTTCATACCGAACGAACGAGGTTCTATATCAAATAGCAGAGAAGAAAAAAGGTGACCCCAAATGCTCTTTTATATACTGTTGCGTGTAATATATATGAATACCTCTCGTTTAAAGAGTACCTCAACTTCTCAATCAAACGGTACTGACTGATATATATATATATATATATATATATATATATATATATATATATATATATATATATATATTTATATATATATATATATATATATATATATATATATATATATATATATATATATATATATATATATATATATATAGTTGTATTCCAGTGGTAGCGCATGCATGTACGAGTCTTAATCGACATCAAATTGACTATAGAATAAATATGACTGTTTCATTAGGGTTTCTCATTTAAAAAATGAAGGTGGTTATCCAATGTGTGTTAAGACTCATTAGCATGTTCCACTGGAGCATAGTTAATCTTCCATCTGATTGATTAATTTGGTTCCTAATTTAGTTAAAATAAAGATAGGTACCGGTACTCAATATATTCAGACATTTCAACTTTTTCAGTAAGTTTTCGAGTTGTTGTTATGCTATTTTCTAATATAGAATATAGAATGTTTTCATTTGATAATGAAAACATTATCCATACTAGGAAATATATGTAACGATATTTGAAACTGTTTAATGATGAATATTTAAATATTCATTTGAGGTCTTAAGATTGCCCTTGCGGTGCCCCATTTGAACGATCCCCAACTTTCATCCTTTGCCTTCATAGGGAAACAAGACTTTGTGTCAAGGTTTCGAGGTTATAAAAAAAATGCATACAAATTTTAATTATAAATACTTTATGTAAATGTTTGTAAATTTACTGGCTTGATATTAGTACATAAATTGAAAGTTTTCTTATTATAAATATTTGCAATAAGTAAATAATAATTTTGTCTGTTGGTGAGGTTGTGTTGGTAGTTTTTTTGTTATGCATCATTAGTAAAACTAACATTAAGCAGGTGTGAGAAAACCCATGATCCGTTATGACGCAATACTTTATAAAACTGATAGCTAGTCAGCTATAGTTCTATCCAAGACAGAAGACAGTTCCGGTTGCCCGTCCCTCCTATCCCCAACCGCTAGCGAGCGGGTGGTTCGCGTCTCCTTCTTTCGTGGGGACGAGTATACTGCGTGTCATAAGCCTGAGAATGAGATAGAGAGACAGATAGAGAGAGAGATAGAGAGAGAGAGAGAGAGAGAGAGAGAGAGAGAGAGAGAGAGAAGTAAAGAAAGCGAGATAAATACCCCCCCCCCCCATAAAAAAGGTACTCATTTAATATATCTGTATACCATCACAGAAAAAAAATATAATATTGGACTTTAAATATGATATATGTATATATATATATATATATATATATATATATATATATATATATATATATATATATATATATATATATATATATATATATATATATATATATATTCAGATTTGCTATATAAGATTTGATGATTTATGTAATTCGAAAGTTGTGAGTTAGGAATGATTCTCAATATATTTAAATACTATTCAAAATAATTTTTATTACAGGTTCGTACTGATGAAATTAAAATTACTAGTCAAACGCGAAATATGCGTTGTAAGATGAGCGAGATATCTCAATAAGGTATAAAAGTCCTTGAAATAGTTTTACCCTTGCTACTTTATCGACTTTGGTATTCTACACACCTTGATATCTGAATAAGCTATAAAAGTCGTTAAAGAAGTTCTACTCTTGCCACTTCATTGACTCTGGTATTCTACACACCTTGACGCATATAAAAAATACTTCATTGTTGGTCAACTCTTGAATCTAGAAAGCAGTGAATCTCGACAACTTAATTCTGTCATAATTTTTATGATATATTTTATGAATATTATCAGTCATTTTATTTTTTTTCTCCAAAACGACTGATCAGAATTGCTTAAAAAATCGTAATAATGTGTAAAATCCATGTATACACATTTAGAGAAAATTTCATCCCATTTGGAAAGATTTTTGATGAGCGTAGCGAAGTCTCCATCCCACTCTTATAGGGCTTTGTCTGTGTTTTTTTTTTTTTTTTTTTTTGTTTTGTTTGTAAGCACTCCACAGGTCGCAAGGGTTGACTGATCAACATGAAACTTTTTTTGTACACGCAAACTCATCCAACTTAGAACTGTATAGTTTTTGGGATGAATCGGTCGGATCGATTTTGAGAATCATCATCTCAAAGTTTCTAAAAACCCCATAAGATTTGGCTGAGCGGAAAATGTTGAAAAATAAAATCTCTCCAAATGGGATGAAATTTTCTCTAAATGTGTATACATGGATTTTACACATTATTACGATTTTTTAAGCAATTCTGATCAGTCGTTTTGGAGAAAAAAAATAAAACGACTGATAATATTCATAAAATATATCATAAAAATTATGACAGAATTAAGTTGTCGAGATTCACTGCTTTCTAGATTCAAGAGTTGACCAACAATGAAGTATTTTTTATATGCGTCAAGGTGTGTAGAATACCAGAGTCAATGAAGTGGCAAGAGTAGAACTTCTTTAACGACTTTTATAGCTTATTCAGATATCAAGGTGTGTAGAATACCAAAGTCGATAAAGTAGCAAGGGTAAAACTATTTCAAGGACTTTTATACCTTATTGAGATATCTCGCTCATCTTACAACGCATATTTCGCGTTTGACTAGTATTTTTCAACATTTTCCGCCCAGCCAAATCTTATGGGGTTTTTAGAAACTTTGAGATGATGATTCTCAAAATCGGTCCGACCGATTCATCCCAAAAACTATACAGTTCTAAGTTGGATGAGTTTGGGTGTACAAAAAAAGTTTCATGTTGATCAGTCAACCCTTGCGACCTGTGGAGTGCTTACAAACAAAAAAAAAAAAAAAAAAAAAAAAAAAACACACAGACAAAGCCCTATAAGAGTGGGATGGAGACTTCGCTACGCTCATCAAAAAATTAAAGTCAATAACATTTACACACAAGGCTGTGATATTTACTGATTATCAAAACGTACACCAAAGTGAACAGCACTCCCCAAGTATGTTCATATTTTCAATTCATCAATTCATTGAAAAATACCTCAGTGATGGAGAGATATTTTATAAACTGTAAAAATACATGAAAGTTGATTACCGGAGAACAAAAATGAATGAATAAAAAGTGTATTAAATTGAAGTGATGGACAAATATTATCATTTCAAAATACAGGCCTATTCCACAAGTGGACAAAAAAAGTCTTCAATTTTACCACGAATCATTGGCTCAAACATGAAAAGAAGGTTAATTTTACCTGAAGTAAAATTTGAATATAAACGATACCGGTAATTTATATTATATTCATATCATCACATATTAAATTATAAATAAATATATATTTATATGTATATATAGGCCTATATATACAAATTGGTTCTCATCCATCATCAACATATTTATATTATTACGTTTCCTCCACAAACGTAAAAGTTATAAAATTGTGAAGCTTCCGTGACGTCGTTCAACATGCGTTTCATCTAGCAATATATTATCAGATGGCATTAAGTTTAAGTTTATATATAATAATAATAATATATTTAATAATATATATATATATATATATATATATATATAAGTTTTACTTTTCACGCCTCTCTTTCGTGACTCGGTTGTTCATACCTTACACTAATTAAATTACCGAAATGAAAACTATTATATCATATAGTTTCAGAATCCACGCCCTATTCTCTAGGGCCTTGTATTAATTTTACAGATTCAAAGAGAATTTAATCTTGTTTTCATAAAATGATAACATCATCAGAAAGGGTGTTGTTATTTGTATGAATAATGCAGTATATTAAAGCGCCGGCGAATTGTAAGCTATAAGCATGGACATGAATTCTCATTTCCACCCTCTTCTTCTTTCGTTGTTGGATGGCTTTATATGTGGTTGATGATTAAACGCAACGCAAATAAAGGTACTGGGTGCTTGGTGCCGGACAACCATACAAATAGTTTGTATGCTGTAATTATTTTGGATTGTATAGTTCTACAGAATAATCCAGTGTAGAATAACATGAATTTAACTTTTCTATATAAGTTAACCCTTTTCTACAAATTAAAGCTCCGTATTATATAGCTCTATAGGACTATGATACGATTTTTTTTCACCTTTATTCAGTAAGGAAATTCAGAAACGAACATGTTCTATATTTGAATACGTTTTGTTCATTTTTAAATTTCTACTTCAAGTGTATGAGAATCTCTATATTTGCTTCACTTATTGTTAAAAGAGAGATACAATTTATCATACAATTTATAATCAATATGCATGGCTTCTGTCAAGTGACGTCACTCATTGTTAGAAAAAATGGCAACAATGCTCACCAATTGATATTGCCCTTACCAATCTTTGATATAGTTCACAGGTTCGCTGTATTGGTGTATTCCCTCACTCCCTTTTCCCCTTGCCTAAAAATTGGAACGTCATGGCCTACTGAAATATTATTTGCTTTTAAACTGTATTTCTATATTATTAACACCCTAAATGATTTTGTGAAAGGAAATGAACCATGGTAACGATTGTTAGTGAATTTCAAAAGTCTCCATAATTTAAAATATTTTCTTCAAAGAACATCAACGAGAAAAAAACACACATATTGCATTTTTAAAATATTGAAGATGCATTCAGTTTTTTTAATCAGCTTTCTATCTCTCTTGCACTTATGTATAAACACAGAACCCAACACATCTGAATCACCTTTTATGCATATTTGAAGTACAGATTTGCACCCTCTTACATGTAAGAGCTATAGCAGGGAGGGAGTCCGGCTTACAACTGACGCCTTGCCTTTCCTCTATAGGTATAAGGGATCAAAATCGAACATAATCCTAACAGCTCGTATAGGGGGCTGTGGGTGGCTGCGGGGGTGGGGGAGGTTAACCCCTCATGAAAACACACTTTTATCGTCGTGTTTACCATGTCAGGATTGTTAAAACATTGAGAGAAGATCAGTGGAGGGTGGGGGGAACATCCCTTAAAACTAACATCCCCTACATCCACTTTGTACTGTTTATACGCTAATGAACTTCACTTGATGCCCGCTATATTCTCTTTTATATTATACGTACAATAAAGTTAAGGAAGTTATGTATTGTCATGAAATTGAAGTTGAATGATAAGCCAATTTGGTGATGCACTTTTCGCTGCGGCATTTTTCAAACATTTTGCTTGAATGTGAAAATCGATTCAAGTAACGAAGAAGAGATACATAATTATTTTATGTATTATAACTACGGTATCGTATTTTATTTCAGAGAAATAAAAATATGTTTTTTTTGTAGGCCTATTACATGTTCTTGATGGCTTTCGTTGTTTGCTAAAATTATCACACTTAAAATTTTCGGTTTTGTATACAATGTTGTATCAAAAATCATTTCAAAATCTATTTCATCATTATTTAAAATGAAAATTTCTACAAGAATCAACGAAACTGTTGAAAAGAAAATTCACTGGGGAAAAATGAATCTAAATCAAATCTATAGATTTGAAATATCAACCAAACATGCGGTGAGCATTTTCATGTGACTTTTTTCACAATATCGTTTGATAATAATTATTGTTTCGGTATAAGCACAATTGATTATTCAGCCAAGATGAAACTATTTATTGAAACAATTGAATCGTATGCATTTCAATACACACTACTACATGCTGGAACTCGATATGGAATACAAGAACAATCAGACTGGAAAAGAACATTCCCCCTCCCCCCCCCCCTTCCCCTCTCCCTATTGCTTGCACTTGATTACTGAGAGGTGCCTTATTGAACAAGGAACGTACTCGAGATTCATTATAAAAATCAAGTATACTAGGCTTTTAGGAGAGTCTACTTGAAAAATATCATAAAAACAATTGAACGCATTGAAGGTTATAATATACTGATTTAACTTTATATTTCGATACGATAACTTCTCACTATTAGGCCCTAATAATTGAAGCCTACCCTGAGTTCTGCACTGTAAGAAAAAATTATCAAAGACTTGAAGGTTGATCACATATAGGTACAATTGATATAATTCTCCAATTTTTCACCAACACAATCGTAATAGGCACTATATTTTTTATTAATTTTTTATATTGGGTTTTAACGACGCACTGTAATGATGTCTAAGATCTATTGGCGTCGGATGAATGATTAATGCGATGATGGGATGATGAGATGAAGGTTTTTATGGGAATTGCGAAGGATAGTGGGAAGGAAGCGGTTGTGGCCTATATTGTAGGAACCATCCCGGCATTAGCCCAGACTACAGAGGGAAACCACGAAAAACCCCTGTAAAGATGGACGGTAGCGGGGATCGAACCGGGTCCGATATGCCCACTGCCTCCCGGGTCACATGAAGCAAGTGCATTAACCACTCAGCTACATGTTCCGGTGGCACTATATTTAGCTTGCGGTAATTTGATAGAGAAGTGCTTAAAAGTACAAAATTTACATACATGGCATTAATATACATGCCTTATCGAATATCTTAATAAAATACCAATCAGTAAATAAACTGAAATATTAAAAAAAACATTGAATCATATTGGATAAAGAATATTTATGTCCATGATATACTTTTAAGCATAACCTTCACTGATACAATTAACATCCCTACAGGAAGGAGTTATGCATACAATACTTGAAAATCTTAACCATGCTCCAACAATGGTACTCTCGAATCTCGACATATAAACTACTGTGTACCAATTTCACAGAACAAAGACAAAATGGCATCAGAATATGAGATTTTTTATTGAATCTTTATTAAATTATATTTCAGATTCTTTCTCACGAATCAAATAATTCGTATAGACGATGTCTTTATTCACGTCTACATTATGATTCCCTGTATACATATATATAGTTGAGAGTAACACGGGTGTTTCTCTCTCCCTCCCCCTCCCATCACCCCTTAACTTACTCCGTTATTGGATTGGTACTCTACGTATAGTACAATTGGATTAACTCTAATCAACCGGAAAATTAACTTCAATAACTTCGTCTATATACACTATAACGTTTGTGTATTAGGTTGCGCTGACTAAAAAAGATGAAAACTAATTTCGACGATCTTTTTTGAAGTCTAGATTCAATCAAGGGGCTGGGAAATAAGTTAGTTTGTGTTTTCCGTTGTGACGTGGAAACGTGACGATCAAGGCGGCGGTGGTTGTCGGTGGCTCGCTCGATCAGGAGGCAAGGCGTAATACGCACAGGGGTTGAGATAATGAAATAACGGAGTCGTGAAGTCTTTAGGGACATTTGACAGTTCACACCAATGTTGGTAAAATGATAACGGAGTCGATAGACTGTAACGTTTCTGTGATATTCTATAATGATTTCATGTGATATTCCAAGATAGCATGACTGTGATCGTCTTTCATTTCGTTCTATTAGTGTTGTGGAAGAACGGCACAGAGATTCGTCTATTTCATATTTTACCGTATTATATTACCAGGTTCGAACCTCGGTGTGAAACATTCATAATCTATTCAACAAAGACATTGTATTCGTGTGAGGTACAGATTTATTTTCAAAAACTAAACTTATTTTGATTTATTATTATCATTTTCTAGCTTCTTTCAGAAAACGGCCGTGTTACATTTTCAATTATGCCTATACATTGCGCTAAAAATTTAAGTTTGTGTGAGTAGTATTTATAGTACTTCTTATAGCAGTATAGCACTTGTACCCAAACATTAAGTTTAATTCAGATTGAACTCAGACAAAAGAGCGAAATACTTACACCTATAAACACAAGCCGAAAATAGCACCCGTCTGTCATATTATTAATTAATTTACAGTCCTCCCTATCTCTTCTCTCTCCTCTCTCTTTCTCTCTTTCTCTATGTCTCTCTTTCTTTCACCCATGAAAAAAAACACTTTCCCTCTCTCTCGCTCTTCTCATGCCATGTCAACTCTTCACCATGATTCATTATACGTTGTTTGTTACGTCTAGCCTGTGTTAATTGTCACATTTATAATTCAAAACTTATATTTTCGAGCTAAAAAAGTACATCCACATAAACTTATACATATAACGTTCTGAAGATAATTACTTTGAGTTCTAGTTTATTATGGCACTGGCAGGTGGATGTCACTCATCTAAACACACATAAAACTAATTCAAGTCATTTCTGTTAATTATATTTGTCACGTGGTTACCGTCTTATATCTTTTGCTTATACTTATGATGCCGTATAAAGAGAGCTAAGGTATTTAAAATAGATATTTAGATAGGTTTCAAGTTTTTATAGATGTTTCGTTTGGTTCAACGTTTGAACAGCTGTTAATATTCATATTCATAACTACTTCATTCCTGTGTATACAGTGTATGTTCTAGAACACTGAGAAAACGCTATAGGTATTGTTGTGAGATGCGCTATAGGAGGAGGATTACTGGTTGCTTAACGACCTCACCAACAGCTTGGTTATTTGGGGGATATACGACTGAGAGGAAGAATGCCCTTTAAGGGCCTCGAACCTACGCATGACTTGATTCCCATTTTCTACAATGCAGAATGAGTAAGGGCAGTTAGCTATAGGATGAATGAATAAGTTTTTTTTTGTAATCCACTGAAGTGATGATTATTATTTGCTTAACGACCCCACCAACAGCTAGGCTATATTTATTTTTCTATTTATTTCATATTGGGTTTAACGACGCACTGTAATGATGAATAAGATCTATTGGCGTCGGATGGATGAATAATGAGATGATGGGATGATGAGATGAAGGTTTTTATGGGTAATGGGAAGGATGGTGGGAAGGAAGCAGTTGTGGCCTATAATGAGGGAACCATCTCGGCATTAGCCTAGACTACAGAGGGAAACCACGAAAAACTCCTGTAAAGATGGACGGTATAGCGGGGATCAAACCGGGTCCGACATACCCACCTCCCGGGTCACATGGAGCAAGTGCGTTAACCACTCAACCATCTGTGCCGTTGCTAGGTTATACGGGGGTACGAATGAGCAGGTGATTATGAATGTATGAAGTGATTATTAGTGAGAGGATATTCACAAAAACCCATGCCTTATGCGGGATTCGAACCCACGCCCAATGGTAACTTCAGTTTCTAAAGCGGTGCTTCAGCTGACCAAGCTACCGAGGGTGGCCTCCACTGAAGTGATTTACTTCACAGAATTAATATGGATTATGTATATATCGATAAGGTACAATTATTCATCACAGAAATATATATCCTGCAGTACATATTCTTAGTTTTGATTTCAAATTTGAAAATGTTAATTTTTTTTCAAATTCAATTTTTTTTCAATATGTTCTAATTTTTATCAAAAAGTGATTTGCCAATTCTTCCTGAAACGACTCATATGGCGTTTTTCTATCAATATAAATTTGAAATAATTAAATTCACTTACAATTTAGACCTCCGTTTCAGTTCTTAGACAAACTTCTCATTATTTCATTTCATCTCACAACCACCTATAATAAGTTGTTCATTACCAACTTAGCAAAACAATTTACGTTCTCATCAATCTCTAATCAACTCAACTACTAATCTCCTACATATCTTTGTGTATCAAACCTTCCGTCTTCGTTCATATTACTCAATTAAAAATAGAACACCATTTGCTCGTTCTGTGTGTTCTAATGAGGTTTCACTCCCTTCTAGCGAACAATATCTCTGCAGGTTGTAATTG
>OZ023329.1:31547170-31567170 GCA_964007535.1 Brachyptera risi | reverse complement strand
AAATCACGACTCTGAAAATTGATATCCATCATAGATCATTTAACGGTGGAATGACTCAATACAAAGATGATATATAAAAAAAACTTACACTTTACAACGTAATCGAGACGACCAATTTCCTCCGTATCCAATTTATTGGCATGCCGTTGTTATAATATAGCCTTTGTGTAGGTGAGGGGTAGGGGGTGTAGAGGAAGGGGTTTGCGGTGTATTGTCTGTGTGTGATTTGAGACCTCTACGGCCGGCATGGGGCCGTCATTAACCTTATGGACCAACTCTTGTAGAAGAAAACTATCATTTAAATTTAGATCGGTGAATTTAGTGTTCGCCAAGCGAGCTGATCGGACAGGCAGCAGGATTCGAGATCAAATTACACACAAGTTTATTTTGAATAGTGGATACGATCCAATAGGATAGCGCCCTTCTCGGTACAATAATCGTTGGTTTCAAACGTAAAATAACAACAATCCAATATTGTTGATGTCTAGCTTGAAAAATTAGTTATATATAGTATCAAATGAATGTGTTTTTTTCCCTATTAGATAGTTGACGAATACAATTGAAAATTGTCTGCTGTATTTTTTCAACTTGCTCATTTAGTTCATATATTTCTCATCGCAAGACACTTTGCAGCTGTTCAGTTGTGAGAAAACAATAGAATGAACGTAAAGTTCTTGTTATAATTCTATTTGGACGGATTGAACTACATTGAAAATATCGACCAAAAACGAATGCAATTGATTGTAAAGCCACTGGAGGTGATTTCGAGGGGAGGGGAAAAAATGATGAAACCCAAATATAGAATTGAGTGGATGTAGAGGTAAATTAGAGCAAATAAAGACTACAACACAGTAACTCACATATATGCCTGCAGATAATTGATCGATTTCAACCCATACGTGATCCATATTTGGAATTATTTTTTCCAAAGAATAAGCAAGACAAGGTTGAATTTCCCTAGAAATATATTGATGACATAAAATCGATTTAAATTTTAACAAAGAGCGATTAATTATATTATTAAAGTAATACATCAACGATTCGAATAAATAATTCACATTTATGTTCTAGTTTCGTGATTTTCAATGATGAAAAAGAAAACAATCACGTCCAGTGAGCGGTGTCAATGCAATACATAATTCGTATATGCATGCTGTTGGTCACCTGAGTGGTATAATCTCTTTGCTCTACTCGCAAGTTAGCAACCACAAGGGCAGTAGGCCGTATAATGTAACTCTTAATCGCACGGTGCTAGAACTTTAAGGATTAGGTTACTCTTGGCTAGCATCTACTATATCTGGTGACGCAATAATATAGCATAAAGGTCGTTTGAAGCATGCGCCCTACAGACTTCCAACGAAACCTTGTGTGACACCAGTATATCACAGGTGGCATGTAGAAGGGAAACTGAGGAAGATGATAAATATGATAAAGTGTTTGTATGTATAATAAAACAGATTCTGATGTGAAAAGTCATGTGGTTGATTCCAGGTGGTATTATCAAGATATAATTTGATTCACGAAATGAATCGATCAATTTTGACAATACGTTTTAAAAAATATCCCAATTTCAGTTTTCAATTAAATATATACATTTTTACAGTTTCAATTTCAAAAATGAAAATGTAAACAAGTTGAACAACTTTCTATACAATATTCTTCTGGTTATCAATTCTGAAATCATATAGATATAATGTAAGATAGAAGCATAGATAGAAAGATAGAAAAGATAGAAGATAGCAAAGATAGAAGATAGTAAGATAGCATAGATATATAGCAATATAGATAGCAAGATAGATAAATTAGCTAATTTCTTCGAATGTGAAAATGTTGTCACAAAATGTTTCCTTTATTGCAACTCAGCCAGATGCAGTAGGCTTGCATATGCCGGATGCAAGTTAAATGATCACATTTATCTATATATTCATGTACATTTTACGGATCACCTTTGAAATTTTGATTCACATTTTGAAATACGAAACACAATATTCTCCATTTATACGTATTAAAATGGCCCACTGCAACTTTACATTAGTATATAGTTGAGAGCACACCATTTAACAAATAACATTATAACGATCCCAAAATTGTTTTCAATCTCCAAGCAAAACAACAATATTCAAGGGTGATTGACTAAATGAGGGTGAGCGACCATTATGATATTTGATAGATGAAACCAACTGGAAAATTAGAAGAAAAACTTCATGTTGTAGGCCTATTTACAAATAAATTGCACGATTTTGAAAATTACATTCAAGAAATAACAAGAACTATTCATCCAGTTAATTTAATATGTGAATTATTACTTATTATCTTAACTACCCCTCTTGTTCAAGTTATTCTAGTCTTAAAAATATGTTTGGTTTGGGGAGGAGGGTTAGTTTTGCTCCTGTCATTGTTGGATTCATCTCAGCTGTCAGAATCTGGTTGACAGCTAGGTTTAGTGTCTAGAAGGCTGTGGAGAAGAAGGGTGGGTTCCTTCGGCAAATCTCTGTCTCACGTCTCACCTGGCTTCGGCCTATGTTGCCAAACCATACGAGCATATAACATCACAGCATCATTAAGCATGCATCATTATTATAAAAGCGACGTGCAAAATGAGACGAAGTTTCAGGTTACATCTTATTTAGTTCTGGGATATTCAATGGGGTAGTGATAGATGAAACTTACTGTACGCTAGAAAACCATTTATCAATAAATTCATACGAAAATATAAAATATAACCATTATTCCCTGTTTTTTTTTCTGGAAATCAACAATTATTAATATTTATTTTCGAGTAGGCCCACTATATATATTTGTATATATCTTCTTGTGTTTTGAGAACTGCCTCTGTGGTAATGTTCATGTTTTTGCAATATATTGGGAATGCTAGGTATCTAATCAACTAATCAGTCCAACTTACAAGAGATTCATTTTTGCGCATATGTATAATTATTATTCAACAAAAATTAGCAATTGCATACATTTTTAAATCTGTTTATATTTTTGCGAGTGCAAAATATTTTTTATGCATAGGATCGACATTTCAACTTTTTTCATCTTCATCAAACTTAATTGCAAACTTTGTTGACTAGATTTTTGCCATGGAGGTATTTCAGCAACATGATAAAAAAACAAGTAAATAACAATTCATAATATTACGAATAGTAAAAATGAACAATAATGTAAATATATACGTAACTAATATTGTTGCAGAGTGACTGTATAGACTGTCAAATTGTTCATGAATGAGGATATCCGGGGTCGATATTCCATACGAAATTGACTTGTCATTGATTAATTATTCATCCAATTCGTTTAATAAAACGTTCCAATTAACGAGTTCCCGGCAACAATGTCCAGATTCGAGACCGGAAACACATAAGACTACTGAATGGCGCCAATAATCATATGAGATGACATTGGTCCAACATAAAGATGAGTTTCGTTTGTTCTTGACGAGTGGTTTGAGTTTGCATTCGAGTCCGACAAGGGGGCGCCTCCCACATCGAGACTCTCACTCGCCCATCTTAGAATATAGACCAAAACGGTCGATCGAGCCTTTAGAGACAAGTTGATATGAACCATCCCTTGTATTAACCTTTCTCCCAGTGAAAACAATGAAGTCAAAAGTATCGGATCCTTAAGAGCGAGTCCTCAAGAGTGAAGCTTGCTTGTTCTCTTCTTGTCGTATGTGTGTTTTACTTCTTGAGAGGTGGTTCTTTTTTGTCGTCAATGTTTGTTTGGCCCTCCTGTGTTTGTGTTCCGTGAGGCGGGGGAGGGAAGAGAGAAATGACGGCAAAGAGGGGGGAGGGGGTATATGATGGAGAATCAATCGAGACGCGTGGGAAAAATGGATCTTTTCAATTAGGGAATAAACATTGTTTGAGTAACAATGGGTGATTTTTAGTTGGAATATTATCAGAAAAAAAGTGAGTCGATTACCGATTATGTCATATAAGAATTAATTCTAAAAATTATGTTATGAAGTTATAATAAAACCTTGTTCTGACTTGTTTACTTAAAAACAAAGAAACACATCTGAGTAAAATCTAGAATTGTATTTCAAGTTCTGTCACTATCATTGTCTTCGAATCTATATCTTAATTATACTTTAATCGTGAATGAAATATTGTTTTCACGATGAATTTTCCAAACTAATTTCATAGCTATGACGAATACTGAATGTAAAAGAAATAAAAGTTCAAATCATTCGACATTTCCTGCATTGAAATAATTGACATAATATATTGACAATCCCTTATACAGCATCATCCAACCCTCAACTAAGGCATACACGTTGTACCGTGACATATATCTAGCAAACATCTCCCTCTATACATGGTCTGCCCCTCAATTACCCCCAACCCACCCCACCCCACCCCAACATTACCCGAACAACGTCATCTTTTTAAGTTTGTCAACGCTCGCCGCCGGCTGATGACATGGTTGATATGGGTCAATTACATGTTCTACAAGTAAACTCGGTTTCAAACAGATGATAATGTGTCACTAGATCGAATGTTACTCAGACTTACTCCAAACTTGGGGGACTGATGAATATACTTCAATCGTGTCAGTCATTACAAATACACTTTCAACTAAAACTAGAGAGTGCAACATTATACAGTAGAAAGAGATATACTTGAAATGAGAATGTTTAACAATACGTGCTTGCACTTTTGAAAGATGAAGGTTATATTTGATTGATTAATAAAATGTGTGTGAGAACTCAGCACTCTTTTCTAGGATATCGGTTTATGAAAAAGTATAGATATACTTTCTATACAATATTTTATATGATGATTGAAAAAATCGTTACCACAATAAGCAATATCATTCAATGTCAGTCAGATTGTGAACACAAAAATCAAGCAACATCATTGCGCTTGTATTGTTGTTATATATTGTTGTTTATGTATAATAATATAAGTATAATGGCATAGTTATATTTCATCCTAATGGACGTTCATGCAGTTGATTTTAAATAAGGTATTTTTGATTACTCACCTTATCTAAATTCAGGAGCATAATGGCCTATATGTGAATACAATAATTTTGAAAAGTTATAAAAACCATTATTCATGTGATGACAATCATTTATTTAACATGATATCCAGTATGAATACTATAAAATCACTGAATAACCTCACATCTGCGTTACAAGAAACTATGATGAAACATACATTTTACTTCAGTTTCAAAACTGAATTTAGTTCATTTTCGTAATGAAGAATTGAACAACCTATTTGACTGTGACATTCCCTACTTTTTAGTTGTCCATAGCTATAGCTGCGAGTATATGTCTATCATGTATTTGCACGACAATAATAGCCTAACTGTGTGTAACGTATACCGTATGAGGGCCTGGTAGCTTATTATTAGAGAGGCCAGAGGCTCATTTCATGGCACTTTTCAGACCCGTATCATTCCAACGAGAACAACAATACAGTCAGGCGGTGGTAATTGATATGCAAGCACAGCATGTTTCTACCATTCACAAGCTATGATAGCTTTTGATCGGACAGCGCCAGTGAAAGACACCAGAAAACACTAATAATAGGGTGTATTTAGACGCGTATTATGTGAAAAAAGTAGGGTAACGCAATGTGGGGAAAATTTGTTAAAGAACGCATCTGAAAAGAGATTGCATTCTCATCTGAACCAGCTCGTCTAGGTTATAAAGAACTCAAAAACTTTTGTAGAACTTTTGTAAAATATAGGTGGTTGGGAGTCTATTTATAATATGAATTGGGGAATACGTGAAGTACCATTTTAGCATCTGATCATTTTTCGAAAATTCAAATTTAAAAAAATATGAAGGAATCATATCAAAAAATATGAATATGACAATATGAAGCTAAACATATTAATTATATTGTTTCAATCTGTGAAGTATGCAAAGTTGTCAATACAATGAGGCAAACGTATAAATGTTTAAATCATAATCTAAAACACTCAAATCGAGCTGTAGGATCAAGAAAGCAGTAGTAGAACTTGTACATTGCAACTTGCTTGCAACAACTGTAAATGGATATAATTGTTTTCTACAATGAATGTGACACTAGCTGTGTCATATATTGGTAAGACTAATGGAAGAGCGGCATGTCATGTTTTTTTATTTCTTCAGTTGAACTTCATGAATATATTTTAAACTGTTTTGAAGACAATGCCAATGAGTTTATGTTTCATAACTTCCAATAATCTTCGGCTGTACTCATAGTGGCAACACTGTGTATTCCATACTGTAACAATGTAATATTCATTTTTTTTCCATAAAGCAAACAATACATTCCTAAATAACGTCACAAGAAAGTATTTGTCGGTGTGAACTGAAACCACAAATAGTCAAATATGATCTCGGACTCTTTTATGACAATATGAGCCTGTATTTTAATTTTTCCTGCATTCATTTAATTAGCTTCTTAATGAGACTCGTTATGAAACGAGATCCTACTGTTGTAATACATGAACAATAAAAATATATTTAAAAAAACAAGATTGACATTTCCCGCCTACATTATATGACAATAACGCTCAATTCTGATTGGTTAACAGAGGAAAGGAAGTTAACCATTTGTAGAACATAATTATACGAGCATGCAACATTCAAGCCCTCCTTCCTATAGTTAACTGCAGCACTAATTAAAACTGTTCTGCCTTTTCCTGTCAAGCTATGCAATTATAATGTAATAAAATCCTGCTCACACTGTTATGTTTTAGCTCGTTTGTTACGTCGAGCTTTTTATATGTATACACTGAATCATTCGTTTTCACCATATTGGAGTCTGCTAACAGAATTAACTGATGAGAAGAGATTTTCCAGTTTGAAAATGTAATGTGATTATATGAACTGTGGTTTAAACACAGTTTTTTCATTTTACTTATAAAAAGTGGATGAATGAATAGTGATTCAATTATGCAGGAACAAAACAAATAATGTTTCTTGTTAGGAAATCAGAAGCTTGAATTAAATACATGCATATATATAACACAGACTAATACTTTTAATTTTCGGGGTTCAAGTTATATATAGGTGAATTTATAAATTATAGCATACCCATAAAAACCCAACAAATAGTCGATAAACATTCTTGATAAGTCACGAGGATTAATTATCTGAATATGTCAATACTGAATGAATACTAACAATTTATTTTTTTGTGGATCATCCTTAAATAAGTACTCAAAATACAGTTTTAATTTATAAATCTTTGCTGAAAATATTGAAGGAATATTTCGTCTATTACGCATTTCGTATGAAACGACAGCGTGAATACGACGTTGAACGCTAATAGCTTCACTTAACAAAATTGTATTCATATTATTGTAATTTAAAAACTAGGCCCACATTAAAAAATATCATCAATGAATTATATTTCTAATCCACCATTTCTTTTCCATTTTTTCAGAATGCAACAACAGCAACTAGCCGCTCAGCTATCCCACCACCACGGTGGCTCACGACGCTCCATCGAGCCACCCCTCAGTCCTGTGGCTCCGTCGACATCCTCCGACTCGGATATCAGTCTCGGAGCCCATTCACCACCGATCCCCATGGCACACACACTCTCCTCCCACACCTTCTCCCAACCCCTCGCCCTGCACAGACCCTTCTCACCGCCTCGCCTCACGTGATACAGGCCACCGCACCCAGCTGGGTGGTAAACTACGACCGCGGGTGACAACTCTCGGTGCGATACTCATCCGATATATAATATATATATATATATATATATATATATATATATATATATATATCGATATAAGACGATTGTGATTGATCGGTGAATGAAGAAAGTTTATATATGTGAAAATGGAACGCACAATATTTAATTTTAAATCATTGTGTATGATGTGATTGGTCACTGTAACTATATAACGAAAAGTATTCAGAGAAATATGATAAATTGAGACAACTTTTCAATTTTATACTACGTAATGTCAATGTGTCTCATTGTTTGGAACGTTCATATATTTTCTTTCTAAATTTGAGTTTGGATCAAAATAATTCTTTATTGACACAACATTGAATATTTATTCATTTTAGATTATTATTTCTGTACCTCTTGTACATTCATTATAATATTTATAATCAAAATTCTCATCATCATAAATATAACACTTCATAATCCAAACTCAGATTTTAGAAAATGCTTTCTTGATAACTATTATAGTATATAAAGAGCATGTAACGCAATAGAAATATTAATTTCAATGAATAAAATGTGCAAATAAATGTTTACGAATCTATATATTTGTTCTTGTAGTGATTCGAATCGCAATATTGATAACAAAATTATTATAATATTTATATTGCTTTTAATTGATAGTTGAAATTGATGATGATTCGTAATGATTGTTTCATTGTTTCATCAGGTTGAACTAAGAAATTGAAAGAGAGCACATATTTCATTGCAATACAAAAATGTAGACTGTTAATAAATTATTATAATTCCTGAGATCTTGTCCTATATATAATGATATTATTTAAATATGTATGCAAACAAATACAAAAATATCTCTGTCGAGCTATGTGTGCTGGTTATAATAAGATATTACATATAAATATTATAAATATTATATTGTAGATAATGTGTCAATGAATCTCCTGTCTTATTTGTAAATATTAAAATATGATTCTATATAAAATAATATTGATATCACAGAATATATGTTTGTGTTTTATTTTAGCTGTTACACAACATCTGCCTTCATCCTTTTGATTTCAATAAAAAGTGAAATGCATTACTCCACGAAAATAAATTAAACATTTATATATGTTCTTATTGAGAAAAAAATGCATGTCACCTTCACATATTTCACACTCTAGCCATCTAATGACACAAACCTATACGCAAATGAGTTGCCAAAATATATAATATAAATTACTAGTTTTGTTCAAATTTGAAATGGTATACATGAGAAGCATGTTGGTATAATTTCATTCAACTGTCGTTAGAATTCAACTTTTATTTAGGCCTACAATGAGGATAATGAGAGATACTTTTACCGTCCATCTTTGCAGGTTTTTTTTTCGTGGTTTCCCTGTGTGTCTATGTGTCTATATATCTATAGTCTATTAGATGGTTCCTACAATATGGGCAACGACCGCTTCCTTCCCAGTATCCTTCCCATTACCTAAGAAACCATCATCCCATCATCTTATTCATCATTCATCCGACGCCAATATATCTTGGTTATCACTATAGTGCGTCGTTAAACCCAATAGGCATATAAAAAATATATGTGAGATATGATATATCGTACCAATCTGGTCGCTACTGAATTATGAATCTGATTTTCATTTCTAATAATGTATTTGCATAACTATAGACTTACAATGCTCTAATACTATAAATCTCAACAACCTTATACTCATTTCACAAGAACAGTGGCAGTCAATATATCATTTTAACTCCAACGTTCATGCATCATAATTTGAACTAATGACCAAAAAAACAATGGGGCCGACATTCCTCAGTAAATTAAACGAACATTTTTACGCAACTAAAAATAGGTTGGACATCCTATTTACGTTTTTTTTTGCACAAATAACGCATGCAAATTTCGAATTATCATCCAGCAACATTCAGGGTATAACAATATTCAGATATTCAATCCATTGTATTATATTCTATAATTTCATTGTAGTTGGGCGAGAGAATGAGGTCGGTATTCCATACTTGGACAGGAGTGATCAATCAAAATCATGAACACACCAGCTCCGGTAGCTGAGAGGTACCCAGCCGTGTTAGAGCAAGGATAATTTGTCAAACCAGAGTTTCTTTCTGGTCGGTAGAGCGGGAGGAAGGGGAGGGGAGGGGGGGGGTACAGAGCTGGTAACTAACTCACGAACTGCACATCAAGAAAATCTAATATTTTATCTACAAAAGCGTGTTATGGTAAAAATAATTATTACAAAAAGAAGAAAAAGTAAATTCTGACGTTGTTTAATTATATCTAGTTGGGGAAACATCATTGAGAAAAAAAGATCTTGAAGAAATTTGCTACGTAATTTTTTGGTAATTATGCATTGCTTTGTTTAAGCAATGAGGTTTTAATTAATGTGTGAGGTATGGTCTGTTTCTTCTAATATGCTTCATAATTATAGCAGGGCAATATTTCGTGAGGTTGACCTGATGTTCAGTTGTGCCTTTTTAATGAGGAAATATGCGAAATGAGACACTTAATTACTTGGAAATGTTTGTCATATTGTGTGACCTGTTGCTGGCCATGTGAAATGAACATTCTCCTTCTGATATGAACTATTGAACGAAGCATCGCATTCTGTAAGATGTTGGTATTGCAACTGGGAATCGAGTGTAGGCCTATAACATAAAAAAGAAGGATCATTCTGAGTATGGGCCAGAGTTGGATATATCAATAAAACGATAATTATAAAATCGTCACATATTGAGATATTGAAATACATATATATATATATATATATATATATATATATATATATATATATATATATATATATATATATATATATATATATGAATAAATATATATATATATATATATATATATATATATATATATATATATATATATATATATATATATATGAATATATATATATATATATGTGTGCGTTAATGTGATGATTTTTTCATCAATGAGACAAGTACAGAATAATGTGTATTCTCCCAAAAACTCAAGTTACATAGGCTAAACGACTATATAGGGCCTATAATGATACAGACCCACATACATAAAATGGCAGAAATTGCATGAAGTCCTAAATTTAATTCTCGTCTCCAATCTAGTCCTAATAGCCTGATTTCCTATCGGTATAAAAATTTGACACGAAAAGATTATACAAATTCATTTTCTCAAAATTTAATTCGCAATACTCCAATTAAAAAAAGATGAACACTCAGAATAATCTATTCAAATCAAGTCCAATGACTATTGTCTTCCTTCCAAATACCCCTCCACGTATAATGTCACTATCAATATTATAATAGAGGGTGTGGCTCACAATAACTAAACAACTAAATAAATCAATTGAAGAGGGTTGAAGTTGTTTGTCCGCCATTTTATTTTGTTATGGATACCCTCAATTGGCGCGGGTTAAATCACGTTGCCCGGGGCAACCACCAAAGGGATGTAAGCGATACTCCTAAGGCGGCGCTATCACTGTGGGAGCCAATCGCATAGTTTTGACATCAACAAAACGATATCGTCAAAATGAATGTAATCGTAGTAATGAAACTAAAAATTGTATATATACCTATGGACTTTTTTATTTTTCGTTTATACTATATATTCCTCATCCCCCTTTCCTACTAAGCTGAGAGGGGGTGACCAGTTGATAAAGTTGTGAAAATCCGTTCTATAAATGAATGAGGCTAGATTTTATTCCTGGTTGGCATGGTTTGTGGATTTACTTCGTCGTCGAGGTAGAAAAGTGAAAAATATCGGATCATGACCGATATATTTCCACCTATGGCCGAAACGGTATTCTGTTTATTGTTATTGTATCTATCCAAGTGGCATTATAAATAGATAAAAAATAAAAATAATTGTTATAATAGATTACAGAAAATGGTGATAAAATTATGATGGAATCATTAAAAAATTAAAACTGTATTCATTTGATATGTAAAATTGATAATGTTTAAAATGTATCATATTTTATTGATTCATTTGTATCATTTTTTCAAATATTCAAGGGATACATATTCATTTATTTTTGAATTTATATATGTTTTAAAATTGTTAAATAGTGCATGACCACATATTCTCACGTAAATGGGAACTGTGGGCCTATATATACAACCCCTCCTTATGGGATCACAGATCCTCCACTACGATGCGTTAAAACCTTTCTAAACGTGTGAAAAGTAACGAAGGTATAAGGTAGGTATCTGTTTTGACGTGTGAAGCTTATACACCAAGCAAGTAGAGGCACTCACGCTTGTGGATAGCGATAGGAAGATACTAATGAAACACTCGGCTTAGAGACCCTTGCTATATAGTCACTTCGTTGACAGATACGATCATGCAATACATGCATGGCCGTTCACTGGTGCCATTATGAATGAATATTGTGCGAAGTGGATATATAGGCCTATGGAAACATATAGCTTGGGTAAAGTTGAGTTAGATTCATTTGGATCAGTTCAGGTTACTATAGCAGAAACATCGACACAAGAATTCTATATTTTACTTCAATATCACTCACAACCCGACATAATGATGGAAACAAAGTGACATGAATTATAAGGAAGAAATTGAAAGAGAAATGAAAGAAATATTACTGATATTCAATTCGTAATGTTGAGATGTTGAATATTTGAAATCGTTGGGCTTATTACGAACTGTTTCAACGTCTCCATTCCGAAATTATACTAGCTAGGGTACTATAACCAGATTCTTTGTAGATTTTTGTAAAAAGTTTCATTTACGTACAGGTAGTGATTTGATAGATTTGATATGTTTACTCGCATTGAAAGGCTCAATATTGATTTTGAGAAATCATTTATACGGACACTAGTCGCAGGTAACACGTCTACAATCGGTATATATATTTTTTTATTCAACATGTTTTTATAGTTATTGTGTTCTATATTTCTGATATTGTCTGTAATTTTAATATTCTAATATGTTATTTCATTTAATTTCACATTATTTTATAGTTATTGTGTTGTATATTTCTGATATTTTCTCCAATTATAATATTCTAGTATGTTATTTTATTGTCATTCTGTGTCCTATGGCAACCCTCAAGGCAAATGCAGAGTCTTTATTTAAAGATATATATATATTTTTTTTCAACGATTTTTGTGTGTCACATTTATTTATAGTGAGCAATAATAATAGATTATTATTATTGAATTATATTCATTTTTGAAACACAAATCTGTATTAATTCAGCTTGTTCAATATTATTAACTCATCTTTCCTTATTTTTGTATATTATTAATATCATTTCTTCCATTTCTATTATTCATTATCAGATTTAATTTCAACCACGTCAAGTGAATATAATGGATATTGTGATAATTACGGAGCGAGCCAAGTTCAAGCGTCTCTGTAGGATGGATAATACATTATAGTGCTCTCTCTTATAGATGTACTTACCAAAGAAGAGGGAGAAACTTTTGACAGTCATCCCACTAATAACACCTTATGTCAAGGCTTTGAGTATTACACTGAATACAGATGCTTTTTACACACAAGAGTCTCTCTTTATCTTCTTGTCGATATAATATGGATGGGCATATGAATTGCAAAATTCCACCAAGGATTACAATTTCTTCGATGACTGTATACACCCATTTTTTAAATTATTGTACCGATATTTGTACTGACAAAAACATATATCGTTTATCGAGTTTATTTATTGTTAAAATGAAACAATCGAATGTTATATATGAATTTACTATAAATTACTTATATTTTATTGTACCAATATTTGTACTGACACAAACATATGCTGCTTATCGAGTTTTTTTACTGTTAAAATGAAACAATTGAATGTAATACATGAATTTTATATAAATTACTTCATATTGATATACTTTCATCTCATCTGATTATTTGATATAAAATTGACTGAAAAAATAGATGGAGCAATGATTAGGGCCAGTCGAAGAATCGGTTAACAGCAATTTTGAGATGATCGGATTTCAAAATGTTATCATACGAATGATGAATGAATAATGACAATTCCGATAAATAATAACTTATTACAATAGGCCTATATAGAGATTTGAATGGGAATCTGGATGGAAATTTGATTTGAAAGAACTTGATACTCTAAATGAAGCATTGATATGAACTTACGCGGCGGCCCGAGCATGAACTTTGAATTTTTATCAAAAGTGATTTGTCAAAACAAAACATGGCACTTCCACCAGAAAAATCTTATGCGCTTGATAAAGGTTTTGACTTTGAAACTCATGAAGAAGAATCATTTTGCAGGGGACTATGTATTGACATGTGAAAACCCTGAATCATCTGGTTCGAGGTTCTTTTAACGGTGATTAGTAATGCACTCAGCTTAGCTTTCAAATGAATTATGTATTTTTATTTCATTACAAAAACTCTATAAAAGTAATTCTTCATCATTTCTGAGCTAAGTATAATTATTACAAAAATCTTCAGTACTTGTTCCATTGAACTTTGTTTCATCACCGTAACCAAAGTTGAGTAAGGTTAGTTTATCCTTGAAATCTTGGAAGTAGAATAATCATAATGAGTATAATGACAAAGCAATATGTATAAACATCTAATGATTAATGACTTCTCTCTAACAACACTTTGTGTACTCTTTAGTTTTTAATCCTATTCAGGTTGGTACTTTTTCCCGTTCGTTATGTTTGTATCTCCGTATTTCCTGCTGTCACATGTTCACTCATTGAGAAAAAAACTGTCACCATTTTCAACATTCTAAGTTCGCGCCTTTTTAAAATGCCTTTCATGATAAAAGGTATACGCCTATACAAAGGGACACGATATATTAGAAAACTATCTCCAAACTAAAAACAGTGAGCTTACACTTGAGAAATATAAGGAAGAAACTTGAATAAATCGATTCCGACGGTTGTATTAGGCCTAAATAAAATCAAATAAATTAATGAATGAATAAAATTCATTCATTCATTCATTAACTGATTGATTCCAAAGATTTCATATGATATTATATATAGCCCTATATTATTGGTGATCAAGATGGAAGCGTAGATTCAACCGCTTGAATGAAATTACTTGACATGCATTGCAGATATTCGAGTATACTTTTTGACACATATCACAGTTCTATGAACGATATAAGTTGGTAAAAGTGAAGAATAGTTTCATTGGACCATACCAAATCCCGTTGTCCTTCCAGCTGGGAGACCAGACATTCATCTAATCCGAACCCCCTGCTTCCTCTCTACCTCCCTTTCCTTTCTTCCACACCCACCCTACTTTTAACACCTCAGTCCAATAGCGATTTCAGCACTATTTTCTGAAGAAGAAAATCACCTTTTGAAGTGTTTGTGGTAAGTAAATATATAGTATACTTCGCTACATCCGAGCGTCTTCGGTTATTATTCTGGAAGAAGGTTTTACTATAAGGAGGTGTATGGGAAATCACCTCGACCCCCTGTTGTTTGATCGGACTGAGTAAGGTGTGATACATATATTTTGTTACTGTTTCGATGTTTTTGATACAATCATTCTTTTTCCCTCAACAAATGAATTTCTTCTCCGATTTCCTATGTGGAAAACCGTACAGTATTCGTTCGTTCTATATTATAGTGTCTAAGGAAATAGAATGGAATGAGAAGAATTAGACTGATAATTATCTATATTAAAAGGTGTACTCGTAATTCCGTATACTGTAAATTGTGTACCCGTAACTTTCTCAAAAACTGAAGTCTTCATTCATGGTCTTAACATGAAAAGTGATAATACATCACTCATCTACTAGTATTATAATTAATAATTTCCTATGATTAGTGCACAACTATGTTAATTATATTTTGTTCTCTGTAAAGATGAATGTATTTTTCTAAAATAAATTACGAATAGCCATCCTCTCAGCTCTCGGTAGATTATGAATAAATTTCATATGAACAATTGTAACAATAATTATTATATTTTCACATTGATGATTATTTGTTACGTCTGTTATAATTCTCAATCGAAAGTTGAGTGTAAATCTGAAATGTAGTTTTGTTCTCATTAGGCACGTTCTTCAAATTGCTCAAACTTATTACAACTCAATTCTTTCATCGTATATGACACACATTATACAACTCGCCATACTCATCTTAGACTGCCAAGTTTAGTCTCATAGGCTGAAGAATACTTTGGGTGTACTTTGGTCTACGGTTTACGGATTCGTGGAAGATACAGAATAACAACTCCGTTGATTTGAGAAACAATCACAAAATCTCAAAAGTACAATACAGCTATTTGAATATTAATTAATTCAAAATTCAAAATGTCAATCAGTTTGGACGAAATACACCATTTGAATAATGAATGAGAAAGTGTTAAATACTCAAGTTATAACTTTACTTGGTTTCAAATTCCAACTGACAAAACTCCTGCTACTCGGATGGAGGAATGCTAAGAATCCACAGCAAACAGCTTCTGTTATGTTACACATTCGGATCACAATCTCCACCATTGTAGAATATTCCTATAATCGTATTTCACATATAAACCATATCCTTCCGGTCAAATCAGCGCGTATCAAGCATAATCTCATCCCACTGAGTGTGTATAGCTTATATAGTTTATTGTCAATATACGATTTTACTTTCGTGAGCGGATTAACCGTACCACCTTTTAAAAGTGAAATACCCAGCGCACAGTTGTAGCGAGTAAGACAAGGATGGCGATAGGGACTGAGGATATAGATCTTCAGGATCTGTCATTGCACAATGGCATAACCCCGATGTAATGATGGTATTATAGACACTTCGTTGAATAGACGTAGTGCCCGTTATTGAGTGATATGTCTATTTACTCTCTCTCTCGCTCACGGGAGTCTATGAAAAGGGGGTTGAAGTTCAATAGAGAAAAGAACTAAAACCCACCCTATTTCAGTAGCGGGTTATGGTACATATATATTTAACAGAAGCTATAGTCGGTGTGAGTTGAACTTGGTCGAAATGTAATGGTATAATAATAATTCATCTGTGAGTTATTAGATATCATGTTGACTGTGATTACAGGTTACTGGTGCAGAACGAGGATTAAATCAGAGAGCTACATTTCAATGCAGGATTTCTAGTATACATAGAAATGTAAATTTGGACGTGAGATTATATAGTATAATCTTGATTTCGCATAATTTTGAAATTTATTTTGACTGTTCTAGATCTATAACTTTCCGTGGGACAAATCTAGGATAACCTGTCATTAAGTTGCTTGTAGGCCTACAGTTCGTTAAAATAAATTCAAAAAATATGAATACAAAGAAGGTAATTAATAAATATAATTTAAAACTCATTTAAAATTCACCAACCACTCAGTAATAAGTAATGGGTGTAGCAGAATGTCTTAGATTTTCCAAAAACAGAGATTCAAACGTCATATTCGGGATTACATTCATACATCAACAGATGGGATTGTTTCATTTAAGTGTCAGTTAGCCGGATGCTTTAGCCTATTGTTGGTATATATCTGACTCAGGCCCGGTATTACCAAGTCCAGTTAGCCTTTATCTCACAGTTCAAACTTATTATCACCATGGATACCTGTGGTATTTGTTTTCACCAACTCTCAGATAAATACTAACTGGACTTGGTAATACTGGACCTCAGTATTTTAAATTCTATGTGCTATGGAATCATTTTCGTGATTTGAGGTAGTGAATACCTCTGTCGCGACCCATCTACAGATCGCTCTCCAGGGATTGTGGTGGATGATATCCTGGGAAAGATTGTTGCATGACCTTGGCAACTTTTTATCATTTTTGTAGTTAGGAAACTCATTCTAGTTACTGTATCTAATACGAACATTTTTTTTACTGTCATCAATTTTTACTTAGAGAATACACTTATTTCTTCTCAACTTTTTCGTTCTCTCAGGTTATTAAAGTATGAGAATAAGTTTTAATCATACCTTTGAGATCGATTATTGTTATTATTGATTGTAATCAATTATTGATTATTGTTTGCGTAACGAACCCACCAACAGCTAGGATATACGGAGGTACGAATGAGCAAGTGATTATGAAATTATGAAGTGATGTTATAGTGAAACAATGCCTTATGCGGGACTCGAATCCGCCCAACAGTGATGACTTGAGATTCTGAAGCGGTCGTTGAGGTTCTGCGCGCGCCTCCCTCAGCTGATTGAGCTACCGAGGGTGGCCCATACCGTCGAGTGTCGGGATCACAACATGCAACCTTCTTCTGATCATACCACAAATATATTTCTTCTTTCTTCATGCTTTTGTGAAATTTTGTAATTTTGCAACGACTAACATGAAGAACGAGAACGATATCGCCGATATTGCAACAATCGACCCCAGGACACTATCCAAAACGGCACCTGGATCTCTTCTATAACACTCTCCCCAGGGTCGCGATCTCGCGATCTTTGTGAAGAACATTTATTGTTGACATATACAATACAATTTTCATCAAGTTTTGACATTTGATAAGTTGGGAATTTTTCATAATTAATGGAACCAATCTTCCTTATCTTAAGAATTCAGAATTGAAACAGCACTGAGATTTGACTGTATTTTTGAGCTCAGTCAGCAGTATATATTGGTTCATGAAAATTAATATAATTGCCATGATAACTCTTTAATTATTAATCAATTGGCTGATTGGTGAACATTTCATTCGATTTTTCAATATTTTTAATCACACGAGAAAATATAATGATTTCTTCACCCAACGTCTCATATAATAATCATTCTAGCTCTAGTCATTTTATTTCGTTGGAAAAATATCAAAATTAGAAAAAAATACGATATAAAAACACACATATATATATATATATATATATATATATATAATATATATATATATATATATATATATATATATATATATATATATATATATATATATATATATATATATGCACATATACACACAGATGATTTTTCTTCATAATATCCTTGAAATTTGAATGACAATGAACATCTTTCCCTCATTTTTCGTCTGTTTATGCGGTTCGTTTCAAAATAACATCTTAACCTATCGGCTTAACTCAAGGTGTGTAAGTCGACACCTTTATTAAAAGCATCCCCAAATACCACACTAAACATCCTTCTAGGACACAATACATCATCTGCACCTCGGGTCATCAAGTTTATCAAACTTCGATCACGCTTGGTGACTAGATATACATTCTATGGAACCACTCTCCGAGAGAGGAAGGACACTGATGCGTTGCAATAATATTTGCACAACTTATACACCCCATCTCTTCTCGCCCATTAAATGTATCGTCGTAAAGAAGGCTATACGAGAATGACATTGGCAATTTGTCCCGGTTGTTCCCTCGTGCATGATGAGGGGATTAGTTTAGGTTATAATATAGTTGACGTAGCCAACTTAGCTAACTGGGTGGTGGATTGATGTGGTTTTAAGTTTCTTTGATGATGGAATATATCGAAAACATAATCACTCGGAGCTGTAGACCAGTGACGATTTCATTATAATGAAAGTAAAATGTTAATCTTGGATATAAAAATGATATGTAAGAAAACAGATTCGATGGTGATGAATGTTATAGAAACTCAGTGTTATTTAGGAAAAGAACCCACTTCCAACCGAGTATGGTATATATAAAGCTAATTACTTGCCACGAAACAGCTTTGATATAGACAGCCGTTAGGCGTGGGTTCGAATCCCGTATAGGGCATGGCTTTTTGTCAACGTCCTTTCACTTATCATTACTTCATAGTTTCATAATCAGGACTCTTATTCCCGAGATTATGAGATTACGAGATGAGATTATTTAGGTGGAATTCTGGTAATCTCACTGAAAATGCTATGAAAATATTAAAATCTCATCTCACAATCTCATCTCATCTCACAATCTCGAGAATAAGGGTCCAGCTGCTCATTCGTTCCCCCGTATAATCTAGCTATTGATGGAGTCGTTGAGAAAACATAAAAAAAACATTCGATAGTAAATATATCAAAATCTGCAAGACATAATTGATATATTACTATAGACAACAATTGAATTACAGAATAATTGTGATGTTGATAATTTGTAAACCAATTATGGAAGCAATATAGCTGAAATCAGTGCAATTGGGAATAAAGTTTTGTATACAGTAATTAGACAGTTTACAAGAGCTAATTTAAAACTTCTGTGATTTGTAGTTATTCAGTATATGTGCACTCTGTAACCGTAGCCCGTGGCGATAAATTAAGCTCATGCAGTTTCAATTGTAATTTATAAAAATACAACTGAAAGAAACTGAAACAAAAAAATATCAAGTATTTTCCGAATACATTTCCTTTATCAGAATGTATTTTCAACTCTTCACAGATTTGTATAACGTCGTTCGTCTGGGCGGCGATAAA
>OZ023329.1:31512170-31544670 GCA_964007535.1 Brachyptera risi | reverse complement strand
TATTGACAAGCTATCACGAAATATCCTATGTATGAAACATTACGTGTTCACTGACACACTCACACACACTCGATTTATATTTCATTTTCATCATTTTTATTAATGATTAGTGCCATAGTAACAGAATTGATGGAATCCCAAAAATCTGAAAATGATAAAGAATAGTGTTGTTTGATAATATTTTGTTGCCCCCTGCATGTATATGGTTTATGCTGTGAAAACACACGTGGAGAGCAACTTGTATATATATATATATATATATACACTGCTCTAGAGGGTTTATTTCTTTGAACAACAATATCAATGTCTTCGTCTACTATTGTCTATCAGAAAGCCTATATTTATGAGATCAACAACAATAGTTTAACAATGGCATAGTATATTTCATGTTCAATGAAAAAGTAAGGTTTATTTTCCAATCAAAGTTATGACGTATGCACCACCCGTAACTGTAACACCATTGTCATGGATACGCCTTCAAGCATCTGGTAATAATTCTCAATCTATTTAATTATGTAGTATGAACAAATATACTCTCACTTCAGCTAGTACCATAGTAAAGTATAGATTTATAAAACTCAAATATTTTATGGGCTTGTAAGATCAAAATGGTGTTAGTTCTATTATTGAAAGAAGTATGTATTACGTATGTTATCTAAAAGTTTATATACTGAAAAACATTTGCTTTTGTCTTTAAAAAAAAAACTTTTTATTATGTAAACGCATCCCTACTGGGGACGCTGAAGAGCGGTATATCGGAATAAATAAAGTCGACTCAGTCGTTTGACATGGGCTTCGGGGTACTATTCAATGGATATAGTTGTAAAATGTGGTGGAACTGTAAGTAAGGTTGGACACCCAAACTAATGTCACACAACCAAGTCGACTTCATTCCGATATACCGTACGCTCTTCAGGCGCTCCTTTAGGTTTATATAATTTTCTCATAATGGTGTGTTGCAATAGCTCAGTGGTGCAATAGCTCAGTGGTGCAATAGCTCAGTGGTGCATAGCTCAGCACTCATTCAAACGATGCGAGATCCTGTTTGCCGGCTGAGAGCTGAGACGAGACTAATGATTTGATAATTTTATTCGAGGTATTTATATTTACTTATTTTTAAAGATCAGTTCCATTGCGGCCCTCGACTTGTAATAGATTCATTGGATGAGCGAAGCGAAGACTCAATTTCACCATAGTCGAAAAAAGTGCCTGTTTTTTTTCGCGCTTCAGAGGTCGCACGAAAATTCAAAATCAGTTGAAACTTGGCATACACAAGTGTTCTTATCTAATTCGCCACTGTATTGTTTTAAGGCGCAATCAGTTGAACCACATTTGAGAAAACTCATTTCAAAGTTTTCAAAAATCCCATAAGAATAACCCGGAGGAAAAAAATCGCCAAAATATTTCCTTCGAGAGAATTCAAATTCTCAGGGAATTTCAATATAATAATTGTACACATTATTCTGAGCTTTTCAGTCAAATCAAATCAGCCGTTTCGATGTAAAAAAATATATAATCTACTTTTTTAAATCACTCAAGGCTATTAGGAAACCAATACAATCCAAGAAACAGGTGTCACCAATTAATTGTGAACGATTAAAACAAAGCCTTCTTTATTATCAGGAAAATTAATCAGGAAATAGGATGACAGTGACGTAATTTTTTGGATATCAATGTGGATATAATGACCAATCCAAAGATGAGTTGATGGGTTCCAGCTCATCCATCAACGCGGAAACACATGATGCGTTTTCCCAGTATATTTCTTCACTACAGACGTGGATGATGACAAGATGAGAGAAAAATATAATGCATAAATTAATATTATGAAAGAATATGCATGTGAAGCTTTTGCAGTGAGAGCAACGATACTTAATTTATACTACAAAATGTGTACAGTACATTGTTGGGACGCCTTAATGAAATGAAAATCAAAGATTATTCTTATTAATGTGATTACTGATGATTATTGTTTGCTTAACAACCCCACCAACTGCTAGGTTATAAGGGGGTACGAATGAGCAGGCGATAATGAAACTTTGAAGCGATAATAAGTGCAAAAAGTAATTAATCCATGTGCTATACGCGGGACTCGAACCTACGCCCAACGGTGACTTCAGTTTCTTAAGCGGTGCCTTATATAGCCAGCTGACTGAGCAATGAAAGGAGACTTTGAGTCATGAGTATTTCAGAAATATTATCTTCTTCATAAGATGTGTTTCATATAATTAGGTGAGCATTACGAGATTCCATCTCGCACTTTAAAAATCGAGAATGTATCTCGAGAATATCTTCTTTATCTTTCTAACTTTTAGTTTCTTCAATTTTGAGCAGAATCAAACAAAGACAAAGTACCAATCAACTTAATTTTTTTTCTGGACATGACATCTGCATATAATGGGACTGTTTTTGAGCAACGTCAGTTGGGCACTTTTTTCGGAATATGATAAGAAAATTGGAAATTCCCATGAGAAGCACATTGGATCAAGTTTTTGAATTTCATTCGATTGAGATGACATTTCCACACAATGTTATCATTATCATTTTAATATAGGCTTACAAGTTTCTTTCAAGGTCAAATAAATTTTGGTATGTTGTTCCTTAGAAAAAATATGTATTAGCTATATTGTGAGAATTAGAAATTAAGTGTTTTAAAGTTATTATTATTATCATCATTCAATTTATTGCCCATGGATTATTGAAATAATGTATGAGTCAATGCCATGATCCTAGGAAAAAAATACATTACAATTACAGAACAAATTGAATTTTTTTACAGAGTAAAACATTCTTCCAACAAAAATTGGTGTGGACCACTTTTAAAAACAGATATACCGTGAAGTGGGGTGAATTTAACCCACTGGTGTGACTTTGCCCTTTTGTTGGAAAAAGTTTCAAACTGCTACAAATGAGCGAGTTTGAAACTATTTTGAAACTATCGAGTCTAGTCACTGCCTTCATTATACAACCAACATGACATGTACCTGTACTCGAAAGCTATTAATAGCTTAAGAGTATGATCTTCGTTATTTCAGTACGTGCATCTTCACCTGCAGACCTTATCTTCAACTGCGCTCACTAAAATAAAGAAGACTGTATACATACCTCGCTAATCTTACAACGTGAATGCTGCATTTTCCTAGTGATAAATAAGTATATCCTACTTTCATCTACCTTGAACTATTTTCACACGATACCTCTTCCTACATAATATGTAAGTTATTAACCTAATACAAAGTAACAAATGTATTGACCGCATATACCACATATAACCATCAGTCACACACATTGGTCTTAAAATCGCTCTCCCTCTCTCTCTATCTCTCTCTCTCTATCTCTCTCTCTCTCTCTCTCACACTCTCTCTCTCTCTTTCTCTCTCTCTCTCTCTCTCTCTCTCTCTCTCTCTCTCTCTCTCTCTCAACATTCTGACGTTTGGTTGTCACGCCCAATGCCAGCCGAACAATATCTGCACCATACGATGCTAGCTAATCGCAACACCATCTCAAGAAGCTACAATGCATTGTTATCATGACAGCTATTGTATAAACACAGCATATTCTCAGCTATGAGAGATCTTGCTTCAGATTAATACACCTTTCAAGATTCTTGAAAATAATTCACAAAACTCTACGTTTAATCCGGAATGGCTTATTGATTGATATCGCAACTAGTTCATTATGAATAATATATACTTGATAGGATCCATGTGTTATAATCATAGGGAAGAGTTTTGATGGAATTGATAACAGTATATGCAGTATAATAATGAATGAGAATTTTCTATTGGATTCTATTTTTCAATCTCTTTCATGAACATTCTGCATTATTAATAAAATACACCTTTCTTGTTACATACACATAAGCCAGAGTTAAATGTGAAGAGAAATTTTGTGTGATTGGATGGACTGGATGGAGATTGTGTTAAAATGAATTGATTCAGATCGAGATTGATTTATGTATTGAGAACGGGAATTATTGATTGAATAATAATATCATCACAGCTGTCAATTGAACTAGGATAATTTCATAATGTTACTATACACTGCAATTATGTATAGTTTCAATTTTTCTTATGTTCAGAAAAAAACTAAATCAAATCAAGTTGCAAAAATCATGTGGATTAAATTGTTAGGTATCTTCTCGGGTTAACCTCTCACATTGGTGCTTTGGAGTTTCGAATCTCATCAATACAGCTGCTTACATTTATTTATTGGCTGGGGAAAATATACAATGAACACTATAGTAATAAGAGTGGAGGCTCGTTTATTGAAAAAATACTTATACTTATGCTCTCAATAATTGTTGTGTAATCAAGTGTTATTATATTTATAGGATGCATACGTTTGAATTTTTCATCCTTGGTATAATTGGGTTGGATCAAGAGTGGATTTCAAAACAAGCTGAAACACAAATCCAAATCCACATATAGACCTATATATATATATATATATATATATATATATATATATATATATATATATATATATATATATATATATATATATATATATATATTTAGATATATATATATATATATATATATATATATATATATATATATATATATTATATATATATATATATATAATATATATATATATATATATATACATATTATATATATATATATATATATATATATATATATATTTATATATATATATATATATATATATATATATATATATATATATACATTTCTTCATGGACTTTTCCAGTTTATCAGGAGATAGAATTTGTCTTGATAATATGTTCTGAAATAAACATGAAACGTTGGCTTTTAAACTAATTTGTTCGAGTTTGTTTTTATTTTTACACAAGAAACATAAAGAAATGTATATATATATATATATATATATATATATATATATATATATATATATATATATATATATATATATAATATGTATATATATATATATATATATATATATATATATACATATATATATATATATATATATATATATATATATATGAGTACTTCACTTTCTGTTGGAACGTACAGTACTTTATGTTGATGACGGATGTCATTATCACTGAAAAATACCACCTCGTCGAGGAATCGAATCCAGGACGTTTTGCTTAATAATAATAATAATAATAATAATAATAATTGTTTTTATTATTGGAGACTGTACAAACAGTATGATACGTCATGATACTCAACTGTTCTCTAGCATCTGAGCTAACGAGAACGATATCTTCCAATGATATTAATATGTTTGTAATGGTGATTCCATCATTCTATTAAATCATTACTATCATCAATATCATTCCAATTGCAGTTGAAATGTTGAGCAGTATTAATAAATTTGAATAAAGAATATTTCACACGTCTTTATTTCACCCGAAAAATATACATCACATGAAATGAGGCGTGAAAATTTTGAATATTATTTATATAATTATATATATATGTGTATATATATATATATATATATATATATATATATATATATATATATATATTTATTTATTCATTTATATATATATATATATATATATATATATATATATATATATATATATATATATATATATATATATATATATATATATATATATACAATACATACATCAAGGCTATCAAGCATCGATAGAGGTATCATGATCAATAATTAGTTATAAAAATATTATTCAAAATATAAAGGCAATTTGCAATTGACACCACATCCCCTTGATGTTCCACCAAAAACCACCGTCCAACCATCGAAATGTTACGGGTCAAAATTTAACCTCAAACCCTCAAGTTATTCGTAATTATATATCTCTAATGCAATTTACACCTTATCGCTGACAGATTAGTAGCCTGCTTGTATAACTATGACGATTAACGAGCGGTAGGGTCCGACATCGTGTTTAGTGATTAATTACATGTGAAAATTGATCAATGTTAATCAACCATTGTTATAGCACGTGTGATTGTCAGGAGTGTTATTATCTTACCACACCTTAAGGATCGGCTTGAGATCGTCTAGGGTCACAAACTCTTCGCTCACGGCGCAGAAATAAACACGCTATATACTTGTATACACGAAAGATGAAGGTCGTCTACCAACGAAATAATTTGGTGAACTCTCGTCCAACTCGCAAGGTGTATGGCTTTTAAAAGATGTTGGTGTGTTTCTAATCTTAAATCTCGTCCTGTAACATCGTGACATTTCAATAGTACAGATATACAAATATAAGGGTGATATTTTTGTTTGTTATGTTAGTAGACGACGTTATTCTTCAGTGGATACAGGTGTTACTAGTATACCAATTGGCGTAGCTAGTGAATTTAGAGAATATTTGGAATTTTCAAGCCTGTGAAATGTACGAATTGGTTGATAATCATTCTTATTGTGATGTGGAAATTCTGCTTGACTGTATCTGTTGGGTTTATAGTACGTGGGTAGGCCTAAGTTATAAAAAAAAGTTGTATATTCATAAACGTGCTATAGCTCAGTACTTGTAATATTATTCAAACTAGAAAAACGCAACATATACGTTCTTGGATGAGCGATATAGGCATATTTGTATGAATTGTAATGGGAAGCTATATATGCACATCGAGTTGAAAGCATCTTATGGCACTGCCTTTCTTTTTCATTCATTACTCCATTTAGTCGTTCTAAAATTGAATTGGTCGAACCTGTTGCTTATATTCTTAAGAGTGGCTTTGATTGATGTAAAAAAATTACACACATTTTTTTCTCGTGAAAAGGATGATCCGATGCAACTTCGGAATGTGTATCATTATCATAATGAAATTTCGTGAAAATTCGAATTAATTCGCAGGAAATATTTTTGAAAAATTCTCTCTTTTGGGTTGTTCTTACGGAGTTTCTGAAAAGTTTGAAATGTATTTTCTATGAAGTGATGCAACCGATTGCGCCTTAAGCTATACAGTATCGAATTAAATAACGACCCTTGTGTGTGCCAAGTTTCAACTGCATTTGTAACTTACTCTCGTTTGACCTGTGGAGCGCGAACAAAAAACAAAACAAAAAATGGGGTTTCGAGTACGGTTTAATTGAGTCTTCGCTTTACTTATCAAAATTACTTATTTAAGAACACGCGGGCATAAGTGCCGTCAAAATCAAAATATATCAAGTTCATTCAATCCACAATAAAAATATAAACTATCAAATATAAATATCAACAATAAAAATAATCATACATCTAGAATATTTTTCATATTATTTATATTTGAAGTGGGTTCCAAAACCACACTGTATAGGGCTTCTGACGAATTCGATATATTGACGTCGGTGAATGATGAATGAACGATATGGAGGGACCATGAAATGAAGGGTTATTTTATTTCATAATGAAAATAATTGGTTGTTTTAGGATAGTGAGAATGATTCGGCCGTGGTCTGTTGTTGTAAGGAACTATTCCAGTACCAACCCTGAAAGACAGAGGAAACATACGAAAAATCACTGTCAGGATGGCCGATCTTGGTGGGAATCAAACTCCCATCCCCTGAATGGTGGTTCAGTTTGCTAGCCACTCGACCACTCATGTCATTTCTGAAATGAAAAAACTTCAAAAAATATTATTATAAATGCAGGCGATAACACCTTTGAATAATTCAAGTTGTTTTTCGGTAAGTTACCTATTTTTATCTTAACTTTAAATAAGTACTCACTTCGTGTATTTATTTGTTGGTCTTCTTTATTTTAATTTGTTATTATATATTTTTAAAATGTGAAAGACGTTCTGAGACACATGCCTTAACTGTAGCTTTAGTTATAGCTATTGCATCAACTAGAGGCTATTCTACTTGCGTTCTATTGACTTGGCTACAAATCCATCTATGGTAAATGTCTGTGATTGAGTTGGGCGAAAATATATCGCCTATAGCTCAATCGAATTAATGATCGCATTGTCATATTCCCTAATGAACTAATTAACAATTACCAACGTCTTTATTATAGTAACAAAAAATTTAATTTTATTTCTCTTTACATGTAATATTTCGTTTTGATTCAGCAATGATGTCTTGCGTACAGACGAGTGGTTATTACTGCTCAATTCGCCATCGGCTAAATATGATAGATCTGTCTACCAACCGGAAACTGAAATTAATTACTTCATTTTTCTACGACAACTCATTAGTTTACAAAACGCAAGCGGCGGAAGATGAGATTCGTTCAAGCTTGAGGGAGAAATTAGGGAAAAAAGAATACAAAAAACGGTATTCGGAAAGAAATAATTAATTCTCGGATGAGATAATCGAGTTCATTTTCTTAAGTTAATTAGCAACTAATTCTCGTACTGTTTGCGCTCAATCGACCGTATTTTTATATTCAGCTTTCATATGGGAGCACAGATTTAGCTTGATTATCTGTGATGGAAGGTGAATAATGATTGATTTCTATTAAATAATGCATGTTCAATCAAAGTTGGTTGCAATTAGATATTGAATGAATGAGAAAATATATAATTAATTTGATATCGTGAATTGTTATACTCACCATCATTCTTATTGGTATCTGTATGTATTAACCTAATTAAATGAATATAAAATAAATAATTAATATTTATATCCAATCGTTCTTCTTGCACATTTTTCACATTGATCTTATAGTGTTTTTCTGAATGTGTATTAGGTATTTCAAAATGTTTGTAAAGGAATTCAAAATATTCCAAAACTTCTACGGAGAATGTCAAAGAATGTTATTTAGTAACGACGCCAATGTATTTGACTGTAGAATGGTAAAATTACAGAGGATTTTGACATCTTGCAACCACAGATATATTTCATCAGTCACTATTAGTGCGTAATATGATTTTTAATGAAATTATGTACATAAAATACATGGGATTCTCACAATCATAAGAAATTTAGGTTTATCAATGATTGATTGATTGATAGAACTATAAAATATGATTCAATATTTCGTTATGAGCTTGATAATAATAAAATGAAATTGAATTCTAAATTGGGTTCCCGAACTAGCTTAAAATGTATATTAGGATGTAATAAATTCACACAAGAAGAGACCAAGATGACAATAAGAGTGGGTGGGATGAAATTGCTGTGGGGATCTGGACCAATTAACCCCGAAATAAGACCAATAGCCACGCACGCCATCATGGCGGCCATGACAGCTGACAACAATGGACTTGTTAATTGATTGACAGACAGATTCAAACTGGCCGCTGGCTTTAGAAAAACCTTTATATTATCTATAATAACAATTCCCAGAGAGCCGATGGGATTGTGTAACTTAATACGATCATTTCACCATCTGTGGGTGCAAGACTATAGCTATAATATCTGTAATATGACTCAGTTTTACTTACGGATCATTTACTCCACAGACGAAACTAGTATGCAGCAATTAGGTTCAATTATGAGAGAAAATGGATGAGCTTCAATAATAAAAGTTGTATGAGAGATATGAATGATTCATTCATGATAGTTCATAGTTACAGAGTGGGCCTATGGATATTAAAAACGAAGTTTGTCGTCACCAAATATATATATATAATTCAGATCCAGACGGTGAAGGTTGAAGGCTTATTTTTTCTCCTTATACTTAGGAAATAGCACAGATGTAAGAATAGCATATGAATAAATGATTTAAATAATGTGGGAATGGAAATTACATGAAAATAGTGAATTAAAACATCATTGGATGAGCGTAGCAAAGACTTACATTTCATTCACTCACCAAAAAAATAGGGCTTCATTTTTATATTTGTTTTTGTAATTTTGTAAACGGCATACAGGGCAGGCAAAGTAATCAATCAACTTGAAAATTTTTCTGAACATTGGTTTCATGCCAGAATATAGTAATTAAGATTGTTTTTGAGCAAAGTTGGCTAAACCGTCATTTCGAATAAAATTCGGAAACTTATATTAATCCTCATAAGAATAGCACTGGATAGAACATTCATTGTTTCAATTTTATCCGTTTGAAATGACATTTTTAGAGAATGTCGATATCGATCTAATAATGTTGCTAGCAAGTTTTACCAAATTTGAATCACTTGTTTTCGACCAAATGAATTATTTTATTGCAAATTGACCAGTACTGAGATAAAGCTGGTCAATGCAAATCTCAAAATTGTGAGGCCCAGGAGTTATGAGAATGCTATATTCTATGAGAGAATGATATAATGAATAAGGATGACTTAGTAGTTGGAAAACTAATGAGTGTATTCAACTTTCTAGTACATTATATAAAGAATATCTCGCTATATAGAATCAAATATGTATCTCGCTCATCTTACAATGCATATTATGGGTTTTTCTGGTTTTATCAAATTTATCAAACGGTAAATTCTTAAAAACGGGCATCTCTTCGAAAGGAGACATTAGCTTTTTTTTCATGTATGTTTATAGTGTAATGTTTCATCAGTTGGATGCCGCAAGAATCGTCAAATTATTCGCAGTGGTTCTAGTTCTTTTCATTTAGCACTTCGTAGCCCCACTTATCATTTTTCAGTGCAATTCACTGTTGTGGTATTATTTAGTAATTTCTAATAATTCTAAATGTGACACGATACGTATACGTAAATGTACGTGTACAGCATTGTTTTCTGATTATCATGAGTGGACCAGTAGTAACCAGCAGTACAGAACCTAGTAATTTGTTTCGTTCATATTCATTATAATGCTGGTCATTATCTAATAATATTATATTTTAATTGTGACAAATTTGTATTTAATGCAATCAAATGCAATATAATGTTTAATGCAATTTAATGTTGTCTTACAAGTTTATTGGTGTGAAATAAAATGCTATAATGAATACAGACACAAATACAAAAATACAAATTTACAAATGCAGTTATCTCAAAACCACAGCCTTCTTTATTAATTCTTTTCTTATACTGCCCTTTCACTCGGGCTATTTTGACGGGTTCGCGCATATTTGCTCGCGCAGGCAAAAATGACGTCATGGTCTGGTATGTACTGCACTCTGGTATCTAAAATTTCAACTTTGAACAAATGTCATTCCATCATAATCTTTCAATTTCCTGCTACGTTATTGAGGTTATGTCATATTTACATTTCGACTTGGAGTTTCAGGCTTACCGAGGTTCAAACTTGAACGATATATATGTTATCCCAAGCAATAAGCATCATTCAAGAACTTGTCTCGATGATATTCCGCAATATAATTGAATAAAATCCTGCATATTATTGTCATAACAAAGTTGGTAAACTCACATTCACGGTCCAATTGAATGCGCGCGTAATTTAAATTCTCGTAAGAAATTCCCAAAGTTGTTCGTATCTTCGCAGACATGACATGTCATACAGAGTGATATGCTTGAACATCTTTGGAAAGTGACGTCATGGTCTGGAAACAACGGCACCATCGGCGATTTAGTGAACTAAAATAATTGGACATCGTTTAACACGGGAAGCATACCCCGAGTGAAAGGGCAGTATCAGAGAAGAATGATCTGATTAAAGAAGGCTGTGCTCAAAACATTATTTTTTTCGTTCTCGGTACCGGTAGCCCCTACCTTGAAACTATTCATTCATTCCACAGCCTTTTTATTCATTCTTTTCCAGAGAAGAATTATATGATTAAAGAAGGCTGTGATTTATTCATTTATTCCAAAGATTCGCACATGATGGGCTTACATATATAGGAGATATAAAAACCATGGAAACTATGGAAATAAGAATGAGTAGACAATGAGAATTGAAGAAAATCACTTCAAATTTTCAACACCTACAGATATAAGCAAAGACCTTAGTATTTAAAGTATTTGATATAAGTATGCCGTAATTGTTTAGGGATTTTTTTTTGCATTTATGAGAAAAAAACTCGCGAGTGAAAAGTGTTGTATGCCTAAAAATGAAGTATTTTTAGGATTCTTGCAAAAAAAATCTTTTTTCTCATTGTATATGTAACTACTGTGAAAAATTGTGCATACGCCTATATAACTTAGTTTATGAGAAACAGGTACTGTCAAAATGCATATTTAACATTGTCGGTATAGGGCTTTCAATTTGAAAACCGCGAACAAAACGTAGGTTTTGCGTCAAACTCCTTGGACATTCTATAAATGCATATGAAAGTGAAAACGAGAAATATTTAGTTTTGTTTCTATGCAATATAAGGAATTGTGGTGACTATGATGCTTTAAAAAAATTTTGACAGGATAAATTTTCAACGTTTTAACTTTTAATGTACTGTACGTATACTTATGTTCACTTATATTTAACATATTCCACACTTTTCTATTTCACACTTTTCACACTTTTCACTTTTTTTCTATGTGACGAAGAGAAAAAATTATATAAATTCCCAGATTTATTGAAAATTAGTAATGACTAACTGAATTTTTGCTCTAGAGTGCGGCAATAATGAAACATTCACAGAGTTACTATATCCACATTTTTAACCGCTACGAATGTTGAATGAATATTTTATTTTCATAAATGAATGAGTTCAATATCGAATGAATTGAGCTCGTGAACATTGGCAATGGAATTTCATTATTATTTCATGGATTTGTGGTAAAAATTCTTATGATTTTTCATAAAATTGTTTATTACTAAATTCAAAAGATTCTACCAGCAGTTGATAACATACTGTATACCACTCTTTTCAAAATAATTATAATTATTATATTGATTCAAATCTTGTTGTCTTGTTGTAAGCCATTCACAATTGTTCGATTGTTCATATAGTATAGAATTTTCTACAATGTTATCCATGTTATTAATTCAATTTTGAGTGAGTTTTGTTTGTATTTAGGCTCTTCATGATCAATTATATTGAAGAGCCACAGAAATTAAACTGTAATGGTCTCTCTCTTGACCTGAACCTTCTACATTGTTTTCCTGATAACATCAGTACTCTTTTGTCTTTGAGTCGTCGAAGATGAAGAGATGCGGTGAACATATAGCGACCTTCAGTATACCAATGAGTCAAGCACTTACTTCCAGGTTGCAGTTGAGCATGCAACGATACATTGTATATGTATACGTCTAAAGAGAATGCAATTGCTGCAGCAACGACATTGCATCAAATCATTAAAAGATTATCTCCATTTTGAAAAATATACATATTCAGCCAATTATTCGGAATGATAGTTGTTAAAACTTGATGTATAAATTTTTATACAAGTTTTTTATATTAGAAAATCTCTTTAGGTTAATAGGATGATTTGAATAGGCTTCAGAGTTAAATGAAAGGAGTTGAAAAATACTCATTGCAGAGTTATGCCTTGAATGGAATTAGCAAATCCATAATCCCGTAATTATTATAATAATACACTTGGCTTATCTGAATGAAAATATTGAAATCCTCATATACTATAGTTATTATTGGAAATCTATGGAATATTGATTTTCATATTCATAAAAATTTTGTTCATTGGAAATAATGTTCATAGTTGTATATGTACAGGCCATAATATATTACGTAAACTGTTTGGAAATTTGTTGTCATCGACGAATATTTTACTCTGTAATATTATTCAAGCGTGAAGCGTTCAAGTTCTGAAAATCATAATACGATATAGTCTTGTCCTCATTCCTTCCCACTATCCTTCCCACTACCCATATAAACCTTCATCTCATCATCCCATCATCTCATTAATCATTCATCCGACGCCAATAGATCTTAGTAATCATTACAGTGCGTCGTTAAAACCCAATATTAAAAAAAAAAAAATGAATGTGATAGACTGATTATAGGTCTAAATCCACTTCTTCATGCGACTGTAATGCTGTATAGAGAAATATAGAAAAACGGAAAAATACAAGGAAAAACATGGAGAAAAAAACAAGCTGAATTGAAAATCATCAATTTTTCCAATGTTTGATATGAAATTTGTCATATTTCATTTCTTCGTATGAATTGAAATTTCTAGATTGTCAAATCTTTGAAATCAAAATACTTATATAATGAGCAATAGTTATTTCAGATGATGACATTTGGGTATATAAACGAAATTTTCTTCCCACGTCGTTTCATTTTCATTGCTAAAATAAGAAGAATAATCGATCAGGACGAAGTCATTAGCGAATATAAATTAGGTTATGAATTGTTTGTGTGTATAGCGTAAAAAAGGAATGAACGAATATATATTCATGTGACTTCACGTTACATTATCGACATTCTGTATCTGATTGAATGAATAGAAACATATGTATGGCTGTAGCATTTTATATTAGGGTTCACAATATATCGGCCCATATGAAATAAAAGCATATTCATGTATATACATACTTATATATAAATATATATATACATATATATATATATATATATATATATATATATATATATATATATATATATATATATATATATATATATATTATATATGTTGTTCGGATGATGAGTTTCATATTATGTTTCTTGCATGCATTAAACTTTAAACCTAGTATAATTACAAAGCATTACACGCCACTGTAACTAATCATTATCATATTATCTTCAATAGAAGTGCCTTCAACTACCTGAATAGTATATAAGTCAATTATTTATACAATCTTGGTTGGCAAACTCATTGGAAACTAATCAAATGAAATTCGCTTAATCATAATCATCTGAGCTGAACAAACATATTGCAACGGAGCTGAGATGATTGTGTAATCGAATAGGAATTAATGTATATACATTGGAATAAATAAAAATAATAATACATCTATAATCAATGTGATACAACAAATCCAATTAAAAATGTTGTATGTATATAGGCCTATGTATATATATATATATATATATATATATATATATATATATATATATATATATATATATATATATATATATATATATATATATATATGGGCCTATATATGGGTCTATATGAACAAACTTTAACAAGTAATTTTAAGGATCTTTATTCAATCATATTCATTGCGTATAGACTATAGAAATAATATTGATCAAATTAATATTTCTAATGAGCTATGATTCATTGTAGGCCTATATATACAATTATTGATTAATTTCAAGTTCTAGCTAAAATTCATTTGGTTCACAATGTATTATTTATATCATTTGAGTATGTTCTTTTGCGCTTTCTTCCTCATTTAGATAGAAAAACCAACTCTTTTTTAGTTTAAAAAAAAAAAATAGGTTGTTTATATTATATATGATCATGCACGCCCAATGATTGAACATATTCTATCGCGTCTATAAACTTTCTTATTCAATCACAATTTCTATTTAAAATTGTCAGAACACATTGTGAACACGTCCTTATAAGCTTCAGCGTATATTTTAAATTCGTATCTTTCATTATTCAAAACGTATGTTCCGTTCTGTAATAGAGTTATAATAAGGGTACGAACCATGATTGATGTAGCAATAATGTTCAATATTCAATGAAAGACATCGGTTATAATATGAAATCGTTGGTCGGGAATTTGCTATACTATAGTATATAAGAGTAAATCTGTTTAGCTAATTGGTGATCGTCATTCTGTAGATTCGTCCAATTCGTTCTTCCATCATAGATTAACTCTAACGAGGCAAGAAACACGGACTTAACGGATGTACGGGTTGCTATTCGGGTATGAATGACTTGACTTATCACTATTGTATATCTCTGTTGGGTGTATGGATGCCATAAGGTGTATCACTCTCATCGAGGATTATATTACTAATAACATTTTAATTTTGAGTTCAAGTAAGCAACTGAGATATTTGGTATGGAAATTCAGAGAATTTATGTGTGATTTAATTTTAATTCAAACACTTTTTTCAACAGATTTAATCATTCTGATGCCGGGTGGTTCAGAAAGTATAAGATCCTGGTTTTATGGATGAATTTAATGAAATCATGTAAAAGTTGATCCAACTCTTACGTAATGTACACGTAATGTAGGTCTACATTTGGTTTTGTTAAATGGATTCAAAACCTTCTTAAATTGAAATTAGGTCTGTTTCGAATCATATACTCTTGATAGAATCGTGAAGCAGCAGTGTTTTCATGTGTCAATTAAATGGAGCTTCAATCACAAAATCACACTTTTCGCTGATATTTTTCGTATTTTACTCATAACTATAAGTTCAACAGTAATATATGGTTCAAATTGTATTGCAATTGCTCGTGAGTCTTATGGAGATAATAATGAAGTGCGATTTTTCGTTGTTATAAGTTTCTATCTTGAGTGTATGCCACCTCTCAACGTGTGTTAGAGTGAAAATAGAAAGACGTTGTGGTACTTTCAAAATGTTATGTCATTATGAAAATGCAACGTTCAAAATTACGGCAGCCACTCCCGCCTCTATGTGTTTAAATGTTCTAATTAGATTGTATCAACTGGGTGGCAAAGGTGTATAGAATAATATTTATGATATTCCTCATACACTAATTTTCTGTAATGTACAGTACATTATTAATTTATACGAATATGGGTATTTTATTTCAAAAAGATTGAGTTGATGAAATGTGAAAGGAGGTTCACTTGAGCTGGAAATATTTCCTAAAACATATGGCTATAATGACGAAATTAAATTTTTTCTATTTAGATACATTCACAATTCATGTTCAAAAATCTGATGTTTGGTGTGACCATGCATGCCTTTCCTTCTATCTGAAGCAAAATGAACGTTTACACCTTCCGATTTTTTTAGCTTTCTCTTTTGAGTTATAATAATTCATTTTAGGGTTCAAAGTCCTCATTTTTTTCACATCTTTTCATGACAAGAAGATTCGATTCATTATTATATATAATATCATTAAATACATTGTAAATATATCAATTTTTATCGATTAATGTCATATAGTCATTCAATTACGGTAGCAATTATCACCTCCCATTTGTATAGCCCTGTTCCTAACTCCATGTCAGTATGGTAAAGTAAAGCCTATTTTTTCCACTCGATTATTTAGTTGTTACAGAGTTAGCCATGCAGTCAAGTCAAGGTGTTAAGCTACGGGGTAAAATTTGCTGATATCACTTCATATACCTGTTAGCTCTTCTCATAGTTTGCGAGTAAAAACCAACCACACAGAATCTGTACCGTCACCGTGTCTAATCATACCATAATATCCTGTTTTACCAACTCGGCTACAATCACACAGTGGCGTAGGTGATAGGTGACTGATATGTGATAGGTGACAGATGTGTCAGTTGGGGCTATTCATCCAACTGAAAGTGTGAACATCTACTTCTGACAAATTATTAGATTTTGAGTTCTCAATGCAGAACGATTGAAGTGAATTGATATCAAACTGATGAAAATAGAATAGATATTTTGTCCTGTTTTTCCCCGTTTACCGGCAAAATGACTCAAAACGCTCGTTTGATATACAGAAGTTCCACGAAAATGATTGTCAATTGCTTCTAAACTTGCCAAAGTTATTGTTCACACTAATATGCATGTCATATCAGATGATTCCAATTTTCATAAGTTTTGCCGTTCTATTGATATAGATTTATTTTGAATCCCATAAAATTTTGTAATAATTTCTTGGCAACTAAAACGTTGATATAGTAATCAAACGGCAAGACTTGTGGGAATTACAACTATCTGATGACATGCTCATTAGTTTGAACATCAACTTTGACAAGTTTCAAGTGCTTATTACACTTGGCTGTAGAATTCCCGTATTAAACGAGCATTCTCATTCATTTTGCTGGTACACGAAAAAAAACGGGACGGAATATTTCGATCAGTCAAGTATCAATTCACTTTATTGGTTCTGCATTAGTTGATTCGAAATGAAGTTATTTGTAAGAAGCAGTTTTTCTCATTTTTAGATGGATGAATAGCCTTAAATAAGATGATAGCTGTTGTAGGCCTATTAGCGGTACATTGTTTGGGGACAAGATGAGTGATAGGAATAATTAATTATAGGTGAAGATTGCCTAGCAATATTGAGAGGTGTCGAGTGATATGTATTGAGTTATTGGTAATGGGAGATATATTAAATAGATAATATGTGTTACATGATTTGTGACGCGTGATAGATGATATGTGATATAGAGTATTGATCATAGCCTATGTGATACGATACATAGTAGGTGCATGGTATGTGATAGGTGATATGTTCATATGTCATAGGTATTTAAGTTTGCTCAAGGGGCCAGTACTTGAAGTAATCGAAATGGGTTGATAATTTCGAGATGAATTCAAAGTTTTTGAAATAAAAATCCCCAATCTGAACAAAATGAATTGAATACTACTTCTATCGTAAAGTGTTTCACTCGTGTGAACGTTTTAATATCACACGCCACTGGTTTTAAGACTATTATTATTCCATCTTCGTCTCACACAGATTTTAACTCCTTCTTATTGGCCAATAATGGGTGAGAACTGGTCTCTCTCACTTTGAACCACGTTGTTGTTTTTTCTTACTCTACTAGACCCAACATCACAGTCTTAACATCTAGTTTCTAGCTCTTAGTTATGTTACAATAGATTTATTTTGACTGTCAGACCTCGAATATTCTCCACAGTCTACAACTACACCCATTAATTATATCAAGCCAACTTCTTTCTATATCTTCATTTGGCTCGAGTTTCAACTGAGAGTGATAAGTAAATTGTGAACTTCAGATTTGCTCAACTTAAAAAGTGCAAGGTAAATAACCCGTCATTTCAAGTTGATAGATTAATTCTAGTTACTAAAATCCCAAACGACGACAAACGTTAGGTTTTATATTCAAAGAAATTGAAGCAAGAAATAAAACTCAATATGGCATGTTTAGATGGTCTCTTTTATTAGTCATCCTTAGACAGATTCCTCAGGATAGAAATATTTAACCATCTAGTCAAAATATCCATAGAACATATTATTGAATAAATCAATGTAGTCTATAATACAGTAATATATATTTTCCATATCATAACAGTTCACTGCATAGATATGCAATGAATTAATGAATAGTTGGATACATACACAAATGAAAAAAATTTGAGTACAGTAGATGAATTAATTTTTCATTTTATTTTTTCAGGTCTGCTCACTATTCGTCATGTCGTATTCATACTTACAACATTCAACATTCTCCGAACAAAGAAATAATTATACCAGGTGAGATAAATGAAATAAATTAAAACAATTATTTGAATCTATAAAAATCAGAATCGATCAGCGGATGTTTCACGGATTACTCATAAAAAATGATCACTCTTAGGACATAAGCCCTTATGACAATAAACAGATTAATTATGATTTCAATATATATTTCATGATCTAATTTTCACAATTTGGGAAAATGGAAGTAGATATCAAATATTACCTCATTATATATCAATTTTGGAGAACAGAAGTAATTGTTTCTCTGATTTTATCACGGATATTTATTACAAAAAATATTATAAAATATCAATTCAGGCGTACATATTGATAACCATAGAATTTCAAACATCACACACACATATATACACACATATAGGGGCCTACACATATATATGTACGAGAGAAAAGTCGAATCATACAAGTTTTGTTCGACCCACATCTCAACCCCGTCGAACAAAACATTGATGATCTGACCATGGACTTATATTTTGTTTTTCAAGTCCATGATCTGACTATTCTCACCTGAATATCTCGACATTGAATCGTATCAAAGTGAAATTCAAATGGATATATATATATATATATATATATATATATATATATATATATATATATATATATATATATATATATATATATATATTAATACTCAATTTTGGTACATGTTATATAGCATAATTAATAACTTGGTTTGATATATTATGATGAGTTTGTTGAAAAGATTGATTTGATAAAGAGTGGTTTTACTGTCACCCTTTTTAGCACAAGGCAGTCTCACCGAGTGACAGCTGGTCAGGTTTTGTGCATCCAACAAAAGGTCGGAAGAAGAATCGCTTAACCCACAGAGACAACAATACTTAGTGAGCACACCTCATACACGAGCAACAATTTAATAAACACGACTCTAATGAGCAGCAAGAGATAATGAAGAACGTCTTTTTGACAAGTGTTCAAAGTGAAAAAAAATCCTTGTATCTAGTGTAGCATGTCAAATCTGTTCACAAAGATTGGACAAGGGAGAAATTTAAACTAACAAATTTTTCGAGGAAAACAAAAATTATTTTGTGTATCATGAGCTTAAAGGTGGAGTCTGAACCGTTTTTTTTTTCAAAAGCCCGTACAATATCTTTGACAAAACGAACTAGTCAGTCAACAATACTAGGCCTACTTGCCAAGAAGACATTATTTTGTTAAGGAGCTTGATATTATTATGAACCGGATGTTCCTATCTATATACTCCACTCAAAAAGTATGAAAAACAAAAATAACGACAAACTATCCCGTTTGAGATTATATGAAATAGGAAATAATAGGAAATAATATTTCCTAGGAATTATAGGAAATAATATTTCATTCAGTGTTCAATGATTAGGACCCAATAAGATGTGCTACAGATTGCATTCTGAATACATAATCAGTTGTATATCTCCTCTGCCAACTGCCAAGAGTGACAAATTGCAATATGCATTTGTCAGTTTTATACATCTGGGTGATTAAAATTATTTCATGATGTAGTCCAAAGTGTGCACTCTTTTCACATCAACAGTTGATATGTCTTAAGTGTTTTAAAAGTGAGTTGTCTGTTCATATATATATATATATATATATATATATATATATATATATATATATATATATATATATATATATATATATATATATAAATATATATATATATATATATATATATATATATATATATACATATATATATATATATATACATATATATATATATATATATATATATATATATATATATATATATATATATATATATATATATATATAACTTATAGGTAGAGTTCTCATCTGTGATGTAAGGTCAGATATTCTAATTGTTATTTCCGATGAATTTAATATAGGTTATTGTGTACATATAAATGAACTATTCTCACTTCTTGTTGTAAAAATTCTATCACACATTCATTTATTTTTGAACCTCTTGAAATAACAAAACTCTGTCGTGAGTTGAACTTTTGAATTTGAATAATTATCTTCTATTTAGAGTATTCATTTTAGCCCCTCATATAAAAGCACACATCTATTAATATTCATCATCATATGTTTGATGGAATATTGGAATTAATTATGACTATTTGAGTTCTATAGTGCGCATGTGCGAACGTGATCAAGTATATTATTGTATCATCTGATGTAACGAATGGACCAGGGATGCTGGACATCATCTCGCACCTGAGATAATAAATCTCGCCACAATCTGATTGTCAACTGATGGAGCATGCATCTGTCTGTAGCAGGCTTACCAGCTACACCACAACGACATAGAATCGTGCTGGAAACGTCATCACAATAATATGTATTAGCGATAGAAATGTAGATGATTTGTCAACATACTTCCGTCATGACAAACGACGTTTGAATTCTGCTTCAATTGATGTGAAATTAAATATAATTCGTCATCCACATATTTCCGTCATAATCTAATCATATTTCATTTTATATCTGATGAAATTTCTAGGAATGAACTGTTTATAAAAAAGATAAGAGATGAATCTTGCTGACGATTCTCACATTTTATCATTAAATTATGAGAATTATTCCATTTGGCTCTATTCATACAGAAGCTATATTCTATTCTTAGTACATATATAAATGGTTTATGATTCAAATAGAATTATGATATACTCTCATCTACAGATATTGAATGAATAAACATATGTGCCGATTCAAAAAATATATTATACATATATAATACATTATATATGTAATACATATATATTACGTATATATTAGTACATATAATATATTATATATAGATTTATTATATCTTTAGTAATTATAACTAACTATATCTTTCGTAACTATTATCTTTAGTCTATAACTATATCTATAACTATAAGCCTATATATTTAGTCTATGATTCAGGGTAGGAACAAATCATTTTATAACATTGTGCCTTCTGATATGAAGAATATGATATGAATATAATTCTGAGTGCATTAATTAAATCAAAATATGCCGGTGAGAACGCTTTTTAGCAATTGCAATTATTTTACAATTACATTATATTTTAATGCACTATAAATAAGTTTCTGTCCCGCACTTAAATTTAATATAGGTGTTTCAACATATTGAAGTATAAACTTCCATTTGGTATAACTATAATTCATTATATAAATAAAATTTTAATGTAATAACTTCATGGTTGACACTTATATAGTTTTTTTTTATAGTGAACAAGTTTTACATTTACGTCTAAGTATTGCACCTGCAGATCCAGTTTCATGTGATAAGTGCGTTTTTATCTCAGAAACCATTCTCATCTTCGAATCTTCTCATTTTTTATCCACTTGATGAGCTTCCATTACAATAACAAAAAATACTACCACTACATCAACAAATTATCCAAGATTTTCTAGCGTAACCGTTCATTACATAAACGTAAATTGATGTGATTATTCGAGTAATGGCAAAATTACAATAATTTCTTATTAAATCCTACTGGATATTATAAAGTGTGGATTATCAAATTACTTGAACTCAATTCAATTGGATGCCCTTGATGAAATAAAGGTCATCCAAAGTGAACATTTGAGCAACCATGGAAGACACATAAAATTTTAGATGAGATGCTCCAAGAAGTTGATTATAATTCAGTATGAATAATAATATTGATATTCAGAAGAATATAATGAAGAGGAGATGAAAATCCTTTTAAAATGAAATCTTTATTTGTACAAGATTTTTATATATTCGACATTTCGAACTGAAATGCACAAACACACTTGTAAGTTGACTGTATTCCCTGAAGTCCATATATACCGCCATCAAATGATAACGTTAGTTACGTATATTATTCACGTATGTTAACACCCTTACCTATCCCTTCACCCCCCTTCCCTTACCGCTTCACTATTGTACGGGGGTGTTTGCATTGAAAACAGAATTTGGTTAAGGGAAGGCTCACTTGATTAACACTCCACACTGTTTTGGTTTTCCTGTGTGGGTAGGGGGTAGGGAGGGAGGGATTTTTGGGGTTACAGTGTTATGTTTGTAGATTAACCAAAGAGCTTACTTCAGAGGTTGGTAGTAATATCAGCATGCTCTTTGGTGTTATAAATACTTGTAATAACACTGACTGTGAAAGCGGTCATGAGAACTCTGCCATGTGTAATGGAGGAGATTCCGATGGAAATTTAAACAAGCCAGAAACGTTGTAACAAATACGACAGACTAATGCAATTGATTAAGTTCAAGTTGTCACTTCAACGTGTATATGTTTCTCTTCATCAGTATATATATACTGCTATTGAAGCATATAGGTTCACACATAAACGCATTGCATACAGAGAAATGAACTGATCGCGAGGTGAGAACAACGTAATGAAATATATGTATATATATATATATATATATATATATATATATATATATATATATATATATATATATATGATATATGTCTATATATACATATATATAAATATATATGAAAATATATATATATATATATATATATATATATATATATATATATATGTATATATATATATATATATATATATATATATATATATATATATATATATATATATATATTTATATATATATATATATATATATATATATATATATATTCATATATATATATATATATATATGTATATATATATATATATATATATATATATATATATATATATATATATATATATATATATATTCATATATATATATATATATATATATATATATATATATATATATATACATAATATATATATATTATATATATTATATATATATTTATATATATATATAATATATATATATATATATATGTTATATATATATATATATATATATATATATATATATATATTTATATATATATATATTTATATATATATATATATATATATATATATATATATATATATATATATATATTAGATATACATATACATGATTTATCGTATATATATATATATATTCTTGTATTTATATGGATATAGATCGATAGATATAGATAGATGGATATACCGATACTGAGTGAGATTCAGTGAAAATATCATAGGTCTGGTCAACGTTTTCTCATTAATACACATTTTACAGTTCCGTTTCTCTAAATACGATAAATAATATTTTCAACAATAGGATGCAGTTGAAAGAAGGAGTTGTGTATCACTAATACTGTGTTCATCAATAATGTGTGATATTGTTCTATGAGTGGCTTTTCTCATACATAAATCAGCTTCAAATATGATAATCCAAAGTAAAAATTGATACACATCATTCTGATGAAGTCAAGAATGCTAAAATCTGATTTTAAAATACGTGATCTATTTTCAACACTTTGTTGACTTTTAATAGATAATTAATGGTACTACCATATATATATACATATATATATATATATATATATATATATATATATATATATATATATATATATATATATATATATATATATATAAATATATATATATACATACGTGAGCCGTAATTAATAAGTCGACCAACTAGTGCACCACGTTTATAAGAAGGGGTTAGAAGTGAACCATTAGAGACCACACGTTACTTGACAAGGAGTCTGAAATCATGACAGATGAACGTAAAGACACGAGATATTGGATTTCATAAGCTGTCATCTCTCCGTCATAACCCGTCATACCCCATTACAGAACAGGAAATGTACGTCATAACAACACCCCCTCAACACAAACTTAAAAAACATTGTCTCAAGTTTTTAACACCTTATTAAAACATCTTAGTATTTGAAACGTGAATTGTTCCGAGTTGAATCTTGGAAAATACTTTTGAACGTATTCAATTTGTAATTTGGATTAAGTCTCACGATTTTTTTTTATTTCACTCATATTAAGAGGAAAATTATAATACTTTTAAAAACACCTTTGAGGCAAATTACTGCTTGTCCTGTTTGTATTAAGATTTTAATTAAAGTTAAGGCTTCCTGGAAGTTTTTTGTTACCTTCATTTTGTCACTAAGACTTCCGGCTATACATTCGAACAAAAAACTGACATAATTAATATTAAGTTAATTAATTATTGTTTATGTAATTAAGTCTATGCTAACGGAATGTCAAGCCATGGACCTTCAACCTGATTGTATATAAAAAATGTTAATTCATCAACTTCGTTATTGGACTCATTATAATTCAGTAATACGCAAGTCTATTCATATAGGCTCAGCATTCATATTAATTATTAATTCATATATAATTGGATCATTATAATTATCTTATTCCCATTTTACTTCAATCTATTTGGTTTAGATAATGATTTAATTCACCTCTCATCGTAATGACTATAGAATAGCAGCGAAGTCATATCATAGTGAATTGTTATATATTTAGATTATGATTTGAATTCCTTGATTAGTATATAGCCTATATTTTATTGTTCAAACGACAGAATCTATCATCACAAAATTCGTTCTCAATAGGTTTTTGTCTCGTATAACCTATTATATGTCACTTGTATATAGGATCATCATATTAACAATACAAATATTGAATCTTTGCAACCCGTAGTAACTCATTATTAGCGCTCTACTATCAATAATATCAAATCTTGATAATGCAATCAATTTTCTTCATATAAGTAGAAAAGCTGACGTTACAAATAAACAGTTCGTTTTCATCTCTGGGCACACATACTATCTCTATGTTATTGCACCAAAAAATGGAGGCGAGTGGAGCAGTGACGAGCACTCTGAACCGTCATTCAGGAGACTGGGGTTCGATTCCCGTCATGACCACCCATCCATATCATATACAGGTTTTGTGGTTTTCTTCAATTAAATTTTACCATTATTTTCTTACTCTGAGTACGGGCCGTACTGAGGGCTATATATAACAGTTCATAGTTTCCCTCTTCCGTTCAGGTGACTATACTGCCCTATCTGGTATGGGTCCACCATCTTCTCTTTACGAGGACTTTTTAATAGCTCTGTAAACTGATCTGTAAACTACAATACAATAAATTAATTGAAAATGAAATATTATTTGTGTTATTGAGTGTATAAAGCATTATCGAGTGGCTTACTAATCTTGCACCTCTGGACAGAGATGCCTTTAGGTCATTATATATGCAAATATCATCCTTAATACATGTTTATACTTATTTTCACGAAACGTCAAGGCGTGAAGTGAACCATTCCAGACTCTAGTTCCGTGTTATAGTTGAGATGGTCGATCGAAACAGTTATAGCGCTTAATGTACAAGCTGATATGAAGTTACTGGCAGTCTCTCCTGTCACTTCCACCTCTTTTACCAATATAAAACACCTTATGATTTTAGACGACGTTCATCACTATTTGCTGTGCTGTTACAATAAACCTCTCTAGAATTCTCGCATAGCGTAATTATTTGACTCGACCTCGAGACAAAGCCATGCGACGCAACGACCCTACCTTGGCCCCTTGGAGATTTCATTTCATCATACTGTGTGTTCTCTCTTATTTTCCGCTACCACTCATGCCCCTCAAGACTTCCATTACCCAGTAAAAGTAACAACATTATGCGCTCCTCAATGCATCAATATGACCGGCGATATGGGGTTAAGAAACTGACAGTAATAGCAAATTTTCAGTAAACGCTATTGTTGTAAGTTGAGCGCACTTCTTTTCTGCTGATTATTTCAAGTTCTTCAATTCATCGCTAGCAGCGAAACAACTGCAACTTTTACTGCCGAACACGCTCAATTCTCCTGACAATTCCTCTCTTCTATTACACTCACCCCGTCCCAGATACGCGAGCACAGACAGATCGCGAGATACTCAAGTTCATTTGAATATTTGATGTCACAAAATGTATATTACATGTTTACCTGATGTAAGATTTAGCTAAGAAATACAAGTGCTACACCGATAAACCATTCAAACACTATTAGTTCATACACAAATAATTTAAAACTTACCATGCAGATGAAAATAGCGATCGTCTACCGAAAGAGAAAGACGAAAGTCGATAACACATTAGTGTCGATGATCACTCAAATAGTCCCTATTTTAAATAACACGCCAACTTGTAAAATAACACCAACTGCATCCTCCTCACCACCCATACGCAGATGACGAAATAATTGAAAAGACAATCGAACGAGAAAGACATAACAATACTCTACACTCAAAAAGGCAAACACTCACTAAACGTATCAAAAAGCATATTTACTAAGTGCTGATAGAATATTAACGAATACTAATTAAAACTACCCTCATTGGCACAACGTGTAACACGAAACAGTTCCACCCATGACTGTTATTTACCCTCTTTGGTACTGCTTTAGGCGATACATTCAGCAAGATACAGAGCTCAAAGTCGAAGCTGTCAGAATATGCGTCAGGAAGGTCAGTAATATAAGAGAACGCAGCTCTGGGTGTACAAGTAGTATTTATTTATTCATTCATTTATCAATTTGATATTGTTTTTAATTCAATACAGTAATATTACACCATGTATTGCAGGTATAGTGTCAATGGAGCGAAAGCCCCGTCACCCGATTATCTGTGGTAATACCCCAAAAGAAAAATGAAAGCTATCGTTGGTATACGACAGCAATGAGAATGTGAGGACATGACTGTAAAAGAAAAATGAAAGCTATCGTTGGTATACGACAGCAATGAGAATGTGAGGACATGACTGTATGTTGTATTTTAACTCTCGACTTGATATAGACGGGGTAACTTCACAATGTTCATTGCCATTCCATCACATCATATTTTCCAGCAAACGTTGTATCCTCTCACCCCTATGAAAAAGCGTGTCATAGAGTCTACGCCTGAATGCCTGATTGTAGCCTAACTGGCGACAGTATGAGACAGAAAGAAAGAGAGAGATCGAGTGAGAGTGTGGGTAAGAGAGAGTAAAAGAGTATGAGAGAAAGAAAGAGAGAGCGAGAGGTTTGTATTATTAATATTCATCTGCCGTCCATATGCAAAATGTTCCTCCCTTATATCTATCTATCTCCTCTACCCCCAAAACCTAGGCGCATGAATTTCTTCTAAATCTCGTAACATCAGCATCGACGAGGAGGTGAAGCAAAGCGTACACTTAATTCCACTACGAGGGATTTTAAAATAACTCACCCCTTCGTTACAATATGGGGAGAGGGAAAAGTAACGCTGGAACAAAAGTGAGTCAAATATTAACTTTCTGAATTTTCTGTTTCACACGTCTGTACAATTACAGACTGGTGTTCCTGTGACTTTGAGGTTCGGCAGAGGTTATCTGTAATGATTACACTAACATTCAAACTAAATATAAATCAAGTTTCAACCAAGTTTGAACCAAGTTAAGCTATAGAGACTTTAAAAGTATTCATGTGAAATCATTCTCCACCTCATTTTAACATTTTTTTATTGCTGTCAGAACTTGATAATATACATACATTGTTTTCCACATAGTCAAATACAGCGACGAAATTTTAATATATAGCCCATTTCTATCAGAGGTCACAATGTGGTGGTATTGACCACTATAGTCCAATATAATAGCTCAATATAATTATAACCAAGCAATATCTCCATTTTATGTTGAATTCTTAACAAAGTATTTTAAATGTATTTATTTCCATGAATCTCTGCAAACATAATATCATCTTCTCTATTTTTACCGAGTCATCGTGCCACGACACTTATTTGCATCCTGCAGGTTGGTGTATGCTGGAACCATGCTGAACGTGGATGTGTGTGCAGCACCAATGATGTTCCCACTGATTACTTATGTAAACACATGATCTCGGTTCTGGATGCTGTGTAATTGGGCGACACAATCAATGATGCAGACAGGGGGAGGTCGCTTAGCATCCTAAATGAGGCGCAATCAGGGAACGAAAGGAAAAAGACATGGGATGGTAGTAAACAGTGGCGTAGCGCTGAATCTTGTGACTTCCCAACTAGAAATAATGTTCAGATATACCGGCCCCCAACATATTGTTTAATTTCAAAATAATACATAACTTTACAATATCAGAAGATTTCATCTTATAGTACGAATGCTGGAAATGTCAAATCAAATCTAAATGTGTAATCTAAACAGAGAAAGAATAAGAAATGCAAAGTACTACGCAAAACAATACAATAACGATGGAATGAAAATACACATATACACAACAATGAAAATAAAATATGATACCAATTGATCCAAATCGGGAGTTACAAAAGTTCATGAAAGGATAATTATTTCACTCAAATAGTATAGCTTGATGTCAATTAGCAATGTTTTAACCGGCGCGAAGTGTTGTACTGTATGACGTGTGTATAGTGTACGAAGTGTGTATGTCACTGTAGATACTTACGTATATATAGCGTCGACGTCAGCGCGTAAGAGCTCTTCGGAGCAATATTTTGAACAATATTCAACCATTTTAAGACCGTTCAGAGTAATTTCTCTTCTTTGGTATTCCTTCTTTGGTATTTCTTTGTAATTTGATTGGACTATTGGTATCGTACCGATGGATAGGCGACAGAGTTCCAAAGCTGCATGTGTAACCGCAGTCATGTACTGAAAAAAAAGGTGCTGTTAAGACTCAACCAAGTGTTCTTATTTCTTCTTGATTAAACTACGCGTCCAACATTTAATTTCTATCATATACTGATTTTCCATGGCCAATATAAAAACAATATAAAAAAAACAAACAATGAATACATGTATACATTTTGAGCAGCATTTCTTCAATAAAAATTGAAGTCCTCTTGACAGTTATAGAGCATATCTGACACAAATCGGGAAAAACTATATAATATATCTAGGCGACCAAGAGTTGAGTTGAATCACAATAATGCGATTTGCAATTTAATGTGAACGACTGAACGTCAATCACTGGATGCAAAAATGAAAGATCGAACAATTCCCTCATATTTCACAGCTCTGAAGCGAATCAAAATTAGAATTAGCATGATATGCTTATCCAATGTTGTTGATCTAGATTGATTCAATATTGATTTCGATGATTTCTATCAGCACCTGTTTTGCTTGAGGCTATCGTGAAACAAGTCCAGTACGCCACTGGGGGTGGTTGGTGTGCGTGCGGTGAGTTCTCGGGTGAAAAGAGTATAGAGATCGAAATGTCATCTGTTTAAAAGCAGACTGATACATTTCGTCCAATCCGTTGGAAACGATGAATAAAACATCTTGATCATTTACATTCAGCACGCGGCTGTAGCAAATAAATACGTTTGAAAAGGGACAAGGGTTAATAATTACGTTATTTCATTACTGAAGAAAGAGAAATGTACGCCTAATATTGAAATCGCTTACAATGTGTTTCAGAATCAACGCAAAGTTAACCTTAGCTTTTATGCTTATTTTCACTCATTGTCTATATACTGTGAGATACAGTCAGATATTCAAGTTTGTCAGTGTAGGTCTATAGGCCTATAAGCCTACCGAATAAAATAAGTATGAAATTATAGCAATTATTGTGAACAGATGATATTAACATTATGTGACATATTTCTTGTTCGTCGTACTCCAAAAGTCAAGAGCAGAAGCCGTATAATCCCATATATACGAAAATGATTAAACTAATTGCATTCTTCATCCCAGGAAAATATTCAACATAATTTCATCTTATAATGTGATAATATGCTGATGTATCAATGCTTTAGCATGGTTTTAATATCCTTCAGCAGTTTCCGATGAAAAAACGCCAGTTTTCATACATCCTCGCTAATCCTATACAACACATAACTCTTCCCCTTGTCGCCTATATCTTCATACTTGCTGTGCTAATTTGAAATTTGATACAATTAGATTGACCTATTAATGAATCGATGGTGCGGCTTACATTTTATTCCCTTCCATTTTGTGCTTTCTACAGTAATTTATTTCTCTTATACCCTTTTATTCTGTTCCGTTTCCTTAATTCACGAACATAATACTGAATAGGCCTATGCATACGATCGAAATTATTATATTAAAATTATTTGTAATCTAAGTATTTCTCACTCCCGATATGTGATAGTGAATGCATGCTCATTATCTAATTATTACCAAAATAAACTTGAAGGCAAATTACCACCATTTTTTAAATTCGAATCGCGAGTAATTTGATATGCGATCGTAGGCAATTATACTTTTATTACTTTTGTTATGATATTATGTTGGTATAATTGAGTTTATGTGAAATTCTAAATTCCTTCTCAAAATTTATATGTTTATGTTTATGTTTTGAAAAGTCCCAAAATATATTATATTCCATATTCAATAATTTTCAATATCTTGATAACGCCCCTGAAATTGAAGCTGAATTCGAGTTGTTTCTGCGTGCAAGATTATTTACACAAATTCATATGACGAAAGTTCACTAGACGCACTGGCAACAGATGAAATATTGAGGCTATACTGATTAAACATGTTTTCCCCCAAGTGTCCTTTCACGCCACATAATTGCAATCTCGCATGATGTTTGTGTGAATATCTGTCATCAATCGATCGATCGCTCTCTATTGTCTCAATAAACGACCAACAGTCTATACTCCAACAAACAGAATTGTTTTCGGTCAGGATGTGTCTAATATCAGTATGGCTGTCATTGCCAAACGCCTCTGGTCGAGTAATTGGTCATCGCAAGACGCTTCTTTGTCTCTCGACGGGGGTGAGCCTGGTGGCTATTAGCACAACTACAAGACGACGCCGCTTCTCTCTCTCCCCCTTTCTCCCCCTCCCTTGACCACCCGTAGCTCATTCCGACCACAATGTTAGACGTATTTGACAAGCGTGTATAAATACATTCTTATAGTGGTGTTGGAGGGCTGTTCAAAATGTAATAGCGAAATGATTTTCTCTTGAACGTTTGCTTATAGTTAAGATCATATATTTTCTAGATGCACATTTATTTTCTGTTGCAATTCAGATTATTTGAATATGAATGATGATTTATTATATACGTCATTATTCACCAATAATATTCACAAGTTTCGTAGTCTGAAAATTTTATATAGGCCCAAAAGTTTTAACAAAGTTTGATGATTTCAAAGACCCCGGAGAGTTAATAAAACTACACCTATAATTAAAAACACGAATAACGCTTTCTATTTTGAAATGAGTTTTTTTGTATTAATCAAATTATTTTTTAGGTATTTATGTGAGAAACAAGAACGCACCGCACGTTAATGTTAAATGTATGCACTTTCGAAAAACTATTGGGCATAAAACAGAAATCAAACCTTTTTTTTATTTATAGAAAATGTCGTTTAAAAACTTGACAGCAAAAGAGTTAGCTCAACTATTTATCCCTAAATACATGTCTCAAATGGGATTACATACTGAATACATGATTAATTGTTTTCAATACTATTATTTTGAACAAAGAACTTGTCTGGAGTAAGAGGCTGTGTGCGTATTAACTGGAATTAAAAGTAAATATTTTCTCAGAGTCAAGTCGACCTTCTATAAAATAATTGTATCATAAGGCGTTAAACGTAAGTAAAACAGCCTAATTGGCTTCTTCATCCTTCGTCACTTCTTCATGCTTACAATGAATTTATATCCCTGATGTTGGTATTAATCAACAATCACACCATCAAGTAGGATAGATTAACAGATTGTTGTTA
>OZ023329.1:31197170-31502170 GCA_964007535.1 Brachyptera risi | reverse complement strand
AACTCTTTTTTTTTTTTTGGATTAGTTTTCTTGTTTTATACTTAGGTGGTGTTAAAATGATGATTATTTCAAGTTAATAGCATGCTATACCTAAAATGCCATACTCATATATATATATTATATATATATATATATATATATATATATATATATATATATATATATATATATATATATATACATACATATATATATATATATATATATATATATATATATATATATATATATATATATATATATATAAATATATATATATATATATATATATATATATATATATATATATATATATATATATATATTATCATAAAATTATATACTGGTTTTAACGACGCACTATACTGGTGATTAGGCCTACGATCTATCGTCGTCGGTGAATAATCTGAGATGATGGGATGATGAGATGAGAGGTTATTTTATTATGTGTTTTTAGATGGCGGGAAGGAGTTGATCGTGGCTTGTTGTTAAGGAATCATCCCAGTATTGACCTGAAACGACTGAAGAAAACCACGAGAAAACTTTGTCAGGATGGTCGACTTTGGCGGGAGTCAACCACGGGTCTCTTGAGAGACGGTTCAGTGTGTTAACCACTCGGCCACTCGTCTCAGTATACATACATATATATATATATATATATATATATATATATATATATATATATATATATATATATATATATATATATATATATATATATATATATATATATATAACTTACAGCAAATCTGTTGACATTTCTATACCTTCATCATGTTTGTACTTTGAGGTATAATGTTTTGAATGGAGCAATATATTTTTTTTCTGAAATCATTTGATATCGTATCGTCCGAAATCGATCGTGTCATGATAAAAGATACAGTACATTCGAGTCCGGGAACTAGCATCTGAGATTTTTTGTTCAAGCTCTGATAACTTTCTGCAGACTCTTACTAATATCTCATCCAAAAATATGTTATTGCTCAAATTCAAATATTTAGAATAGTTGATAGTTTACAACGACTACATGGGCAACCTCTCAATAATGTGTTGACTGACAGTTGGGATCAGCATTTTCTGATCTAATGACTTCTTCTTATTAGTACTAATTAATGAGAAATTAGTAATTTCAGTACTTGAGTACTAAAGAATTTGCAAATTCATGATGTATTATCTTTCTTATACCAAAATATGTACCCTTAGGTTGAGTTGCACCTGAAGCGAAAATCAATAATTGTGTATTCAAGTGTCTTATGTTATCACGATACATTTTCAGATTCACATATTAAATATTTGCAATTGACCCAAAAACCATCAGTTATACTTCTTAAGAAACCTCTTTCATCCTATCCTTATCCAGTCTGTCTATATTATAATAGAATTTATAATCATGCATATAGAATAAATTATCCATGAATAATGCAACTATCCTATAGTATGCATGCATTTTCCAAGAATTGCACAGTTAAGACAAAGAGGAACATTTCATATTATTTCATACTTAATAAGACCTTCACAATATTCTTGAGATGTCTCTTCACGATTAATCAAAGCTGAGAAAATTATGTTATAAAGTGTATTAATAATTTGTGAAGACATTTATGGAGGAACATATGAAAGCTTCTAGAGAACTTATGAATTATTAATAGAATAAAATTATTAGTAAAACCGAGTTTCATCTTTTATGGTTTAAATTTTCAGTGTTTAAATTATGTTAGTCGCATATATTTGAGCCAATGTAAGTTTACTGAGATTTGTATTCTATGTATTAACAAAAATTTAAAAACAGACATTCTGGAATCCCGTATAATTATATTCAAATTCTATATAAATTTATAATATATAATATGTCAGGCCAACTCTTACGAAACGTACATAATATTTTGGGACTTTGGGTAAAGCGATATAATGAGTGAATCAGCTAATTATCACACTTGCTTACGGATGCTATAAAAGTTCATGGGCCTATACCGACTGAATCATTGTTAGATGAGCTAGAGACTTCCATTTCATTAGCCCAAAAAATCGGGCTTCATTTTTTTTTTTTGTAACTTTGTACGCGGTATATACAGGTCACGCTGAGACTTGAAACTTATTTCGATCATTGGGATAATACCAGAATCAGCTGGGATTATTTTTGAGGATAATTTGTTGGACAAGTTTTACGGAGAAGAATCGGAAACTTTGGAAAATCCCGATATGAATATAGCTAGCACAGTACGTGTAGCATTACCAATTTTTCAATTTTATCCATTTAAATCGAATTCTACTTCATGCTCTGATACAATTTACTATGAAGATTGAAAAAATTGGAATAGAGAAGAGATTTATTTGAATTAAATAAGTTATTATCGTGTACCCAAGTGGACATGTTTTCACCATGTTATACACTTGACTTAATTTGTTAAAAATAAGTATTTGGAGATTGAAAAAATTGAAAAATGTAAATTGAAAAAATGACCAATACTGAGATTGAAAAGTATAGTGGAAATCTTGCAAGGCTGTGATTCAACTGATGAGGTAGAATAAATGAATTTGAGATGAATGAATGAATGAATTAATGGAAAAGTTGAGTTTATAACAATTTGGAAGTCAAAGTGGGTAAAACATTCGAGTATACTCTAAATGAATATCTCCCTAATCTTACAACGCATAGGCGGCTGCGTTTTCCTGGTAATAACTTCGGTAATTGCTTAGTTTTGCTTCAACTTCATGACGTTTCTGAAAGATGTAGTTGTGATTATTATCGTTAACCTTGATCTGTGAAGTAGCAATATACTGAAAATGCCACAGCCATTCGAAAATAGCGGTGATATTTCCTATTTTTGTATATTATGTTACGTTGATGAACGAACTTCTTATACATATATATATATATATATATATATATATATATATATATATATATATATATATATATATATATATATATATATATATAAATATATATATATATATATATATATATATATATATATATATATATATATATATATATATATATATATATATATATAGATATGACTTACTTGCCATTTTCCATCCCCAATATGTTACTCTACTTGAATACAGTTAATTGACATGCACGTAAACATTCACCTTTAACTAGCCACAATCACAATCTCAAGATTGACGACTTCCTCTTGTGAATGTAAAGAATATTGCTACAAGTAAACAAGTGAAGCAATTGTAGAAGCCGGATACCAATTTCACAATAATCATAAATATATTTCAGTCAGTAAGCGAAAGCTTGGTGGTTGAATGCACTAATACCATCTGGAAAGCCAATCCTTTACACTTATATTAATGATAAACATTTCACCCTCGTAGAGTTTCCGTCTTTCAATCATTCACTTCCCCCTCTCTCCTCCCCTAACTATAACAGCCATACTATGGTGTTAAATGCTAATTGTAAAAATGTTTACTTGTAATTTACAACGGTTGTTAACGCGTGTAAAAAAATCACTCAACGAACATTTTTATGATTAACAACTTTAAATATTTTGAAGTCCCCCCCTAATATAAATAGTATTCTGTTCACACCCACTAAATTTAATAATATAAAATGAGATGAAAGAAGAGAAATAGTGTTCAAGAACTGCGACTGTATATAGCATATTGATAATTTTGCCAAAAATGTGTCAAGGTTCGGTTGTGAAAGATTGTAAATAAGAGAGTGAACGCTATAATCCCAAAATGAGTGAATCAAAAGAGAAGATCAAGATAATAAATAAATATGTAGGCCTACACGTAGTTTTCATATTTTGTGATTTTTATAAATTATTGTTTGTCAGCTGTTATATCGGTCAGTTATGTCAGTCATTGACTTCTGTCATCAAACTAGGACTGTCTTGTTACAGATTGCTGTCACCATGGACTATTCAAATTGTTGATTTTAATGTTTAGTTGTTTTAATGTTCCAAGTTATTTTAATGTTTCATGTTTTCTCATGTCATGATTCGAGTCATGATTGAATAATTTCCAGTTTGCTATATAACTTAATAATGTCAATTGCAAATATCAACTAGTATAGTAGGCCTCCTAGAAACAACAATAGACCTCAACACATTAAGAATATAAAGGGTAAAAACCGATGGTGAAAAGCTATTAATATTGTATGAAATTGGTAACAGATGAATTGTGGAAAGTTGAAATGTATTCTATAAATATTTCTCGTTAACCGCAACTTATGCATATAAAATTCAATCCGCATTAAAAAAGACACGAGTCTTGGTGAATGCCATCCCGACTTGCCAGCACATGGAAAATTTACCATTTTTTACAAGTTACAAGTTTCTTCAATTACAAGTTTTTTTCCTGATCTTAACCACTCGAATCATCGTAAATTTCACTAGTGAGAACTACTCACAAGGTAGCCTACATACAGTATAGGAGGATTGCATGTTTGTCAGGTAACTAGGCCTAACTTATATATAGCAACTATACAACTTTGAGAGCAAACGAACCAATACCACAACTTATATACTCGATCCTAATACCTTTGGGTATATATATATATATATATATATATATATATATATATATATATATATATATATATATATATATATATATGTATTTATATATATATATATATATATATATATATATAGATATATATATATAGATATATATATATATATATATATATATATATATATATATATATATATATATATATATATATATATACTCATTATACCCAATTCTGATTCCAACCTATACACACATGGCTGATACTATAGTTGTGAACGGAGAACACAAATTGGCGGACAACTATTTTCCACAAATCAAAAAAAGGTATTGAACTCGATCGAAGCATATTGGCCTACAATTATTATAACGTTCACGATACATTTTCAAATGTTTTTTCAATGAAAATATCGAATTCTTCATTGACATTTATTATACTTCGTTAGTTAATATTATGGATTTAGTTTTATACTTGAATTTTTCGTTCGATTATTTATCAAAATTCAACTAGAACATATGTAAACTTACTTTTCTGGATTCATTTAATATTCAATTCAATATATTTCCATCCATATCTGTAATAATATTTCTGTCATAATATAATTCTTTATTACGGAAGAATAAATACTCTGCCGCCATAAAGGTTGACTATTCAGCACAGAATAATGTAACAATAAGATATAACATATGGATAGAGATGGCAATAAAATTATAAAATAGTATTCGATACAAAACAAATATTGTGCCTTTGCATATAGTGAAGATAATATTGTAATTTATAACATATTCAGAAGAAAGCTTACACAATATGAAAGCCATTTCACTCACATACTTAATTCATTCAAACCATATAGTGCCTAAAATCATAATAGATTCTTTTTAAGGCTGAGAGATCTACAAAATAAATGAAACTAATACTAAATCGTTAGCAAAATTCAACGAAGAAGTGAGAAATTATGCCTCTAGCTCAAACTAATACTTCAATCACTTATATGCTGTCCACCAGATTACATAATATAACGATAACGATTCAGAATATGCCATTTCCTATTTCTACTGCTCATTTCAATCAACATGTCAGTGTTCGATATTGATATAATTCACCGATTTCGATGATATTTGCACCATTGAAGGGTTGATCATGAGTTGAGATGTTTTCTATTACACCCTTTACCCCCTCCATTATCCTTCCTGATCTTGTAACCCCTTGAGCTGTAGAACCTAATGAAGGATTATTCACCAGTCTTGACTATACAGGAACCTTCCAGCCGAAGGCACTTTTCTGCATCAAATAATTACTCACTACAATGACGTGGCAGCTCACCGTCACCAGCGTGATGCCAATATTTGAATAATCGAATGATCTGAAATGAGAAAAATGAGTGAACTTTTTTTTTATATATATTGAGTTTTTAACGACGCACTATACAGATGGCTACGATCTATTGGCGTCGGTGGATGATGAATGAGATGATGGGATGATGAGATGAAAGGTTATTTCATTAGATGTTATGGATGGATAGGAAGGAGTCGGTCGTGGCTTGTTGTTGAGGAACCATCCCAGTATCAAGTATCAACCTGAACGACAGAGGGAAACCACGAAAACCCCTGTCAGGATGGTCGACCATGGTGGGAATCGAACCCCGGTCTCCCGAATGACGGTTCAGTGTATTACCACTCGGCCACGCGTCTCGGTATGAGTGAAGTATATAATTCTTATACTGAGAATTATTCAACAATACCTGTGAATTGCAATAATGACACTTTATTCCAGTTAATTCGCCCGAGACAAAACATTTAGTTGGAATCAATGTTTCAAAGAATCTGGATGTAAAAGTAGCTTTATAAAATATAAGTATCCTATTGTTACCAAAATTCGTGAGAAATAGAGTAATGGACATTTTCTTTAATCTTGTTGTTCATATATACAGAGTTAAGATGTCAGAACACAGAGTGTGTAAATTATAGGTCAATAATGGTGGAGGTGCCGCTTTAGCATGCGAGGTGCCGGTTTACTGTGAGAGTTGAATGGTGATTATTTTTACAGACGTGCAGTATTTCTTTGGAAAACATTTGTGAGTTGAGAATATCTCCGACTGAAATATAATGAAACATTGAAATTTGTCTAGAATGCGAATAGAGAAAAATTGTACAATAAAAGAATAAGGAATGAGATGAGATGAGAATGAGACGAAGAGTGTAGATTGTGAGAGTATCAATTTTTTATTGGTTGACCAACTCATTTTCTGTAAATACCGATTAGAAAGAATATATTATTATTTCAGCTGGTATTTAGAAGAACTTGAATATGTTAATGAGCAGCCATCTTTATTTATATTTCCTTCGAACTATCTTCGTGAAAATATATTTGAACAAATATATTTAACGATATTTTGGTTCAATCTGAATAATTGCATCAGTCTATTCTGTATAGATATTCGAGTACATTGGGAGGCAAGTTTATTCTAATATAAATATTCTGCTGCCAGTATGTATACTTGTCACGAGGACACCGAATAATAAATACAAACAATTGATTCATAATATAGGAATTTGAAATTATAAGGTGGTCGAGTGGCTATAGAACTGAACCTTCATTCAGGAAACCGCGTGGCTCGATTCCCACTATTGCCGACCACTCTAAAAAAGAAGTTTCATGGTTTTTATCTGTAGTTCAGGTTGATACTGCGATGGTTATATTAAACAACAGGCTACGACCGACTTCTTCCCACTATCCAAAAACACAAGTATTTTAAATGATAATAAGATGTTAGATCAACATTTTGAAAGGGTAATACTCTAATAGTGAGGTTTTCAATATGACTATAGGAATGAAAACATGTGATGATGATAAATATTAAAAGTAAGTAAAAAATAAGAAGAAACGAGAAAATGTAGTTTTACAAAGTTGATGCCGTAAGGTTAAAAACACGAAATTTGGTTTTTAGAGTCAAAATTATCAAATCAATCAGATTTTGAATTGATTTTATTCATAGATGTAGCACAGATGACGGGATAAAAAAAGGACATCTACATTTTTGTGTCGATCTATACTATAAACAAGAACATTGTTACCAATAACTTCGTCTAAAACGTAAAGTTTGCAATATCTAGGCTATAATACTGTTGACATGGATAACGTTTTCTTGTCACACGTTTTGTCCCCCTGGCCCCGTTTGTATCTGCTACAAATCAACAAAGAGTAGTTCATCGTAATGAAATTACATTAGAAGGCGAGAAGTGGGCTTTTAGCACGAGAACACTTGTCGTTGTGTGACGAGTGGCAAAGGGGGATGGGGTGGGAGGGGGAGCGGGATGATGAAAGGGGGTCGAGGGGGTTGATATATGAAGACGCTATTGTTTTCAAGATAAACTTGGGTGTGAAGATATAGATCGATTTCTCTACTATAGACTATTTCAATGGAAAGAGAAATAAAAAATGAGGAGCTATAAGACAGATGTCTTGAAAAAAAATTGATATGCACAATCACAGTGCAACATCACAGTCTCATGTCAGATTGAAAACTATAATTACACCGAAAGAGTAATGGAAAAAAACATGATAACAAACCCCGATTATTTAATTTTGAAAAATATTGGGATGGGATACAATTTGAAAATCTATCACTACATTCAAATGAACATAACAATCACACGATTGTGTATCCGCTAAATGCATTCATCGTATTGTTTTTCCAGATCTCACGGAAATAAATTAATACAGGCGGAGTTACGTATTCATGCATTTGATCCAAAATGTATATTTCCTCTTCGTAATTAGTAATTTTGAAATAATAAACAAACAGAATATGGATAAAATCTAGAAAAATAATACACGCATCATAAATCATAACGGATCGATCATTTTGGGGTGGTAAGATCGCCGTTGTGGTGCCCCGTTCAAACGATCCTATTTTTCATCCCTTGCCTTAATTGGGAAAAAATTATTTTGTATCAAGTTTCGATGTTTGAAAAAAATAAAATAATAATAATAATAATAATAATAATAACAATACTAAGCTTAGTAAGATCGCCCTTGTGGTACCCCGTCCGAACGATCTTACCTTGGAATCCTTAGCCTTAATTGGAAAACAATTGCCTAGGTCTAATTTTTTCGATGTTGATAATAAAAAATGAATCTCATGAATATAACGACGCGTTAACGTCGAGGTTATATTTACTACCCGTTTAATTTGTCACCCCGTGACACGAAGTACAGTAATCTTAGTATTCTTAGAAATTATGAGAAATATATTATAATATTCTGATGGTAATATAATGATATATAATATGTATTATAATGACATATTGTGATGTTAAGCACCATAAAATTGATAGAATACATGAAATAAACAAAATATGCCAGGTTAATTAGATTTAAGAATCAGATTGTATCCATTCTGGACGACGTTCAACTGTAAAAATTTGCTTGCCAAAGGGAATACAACAAATTTAATTTAAACATCTATAAGATATAAGATACGATCCAAATCCAACCAAAACCCTGTCGGGTGAAAACTGGAAGCCAAGGCCTAAAATAATTTAACAATTAACTATACAAAAACTTCATAATAAAAGGTGTGAGATCAAAACTGTATGCCAAGTGCAACTTATATCAATACGGCCTGGAAAATAACAAGAGACACTTGGCTCATTGCCTCCCATGTCATGTATCTATTACAAAATATCGTTCCTCACCAACTTGATGACATTAATTGGGTAATAATTGGGAAAAATAGCCCCATTTCACCACCCGATCTTTTTAACGGCTGAACCGATCGTTATCAAATTTGAAATATGTTGTCGCGTGAAAAAATGATATTTTAAGAAGACATTCAGAAAGTGGATCCGAGTGGTTTTGATTCCCGAGATCCAATAGTGTGAGAATCTACTTGCCAGAATGAATACAAAAAAGACGATTTAAACATTTCATTTTTCATTTCATTCATTTTATTTTCCTTTCCTTATAATTGACATATCACAATACACAAAAGATTAAATGGAACACAGATTAGGCCTACACAACAGATACAACAGATTACAGCAATCTGTAAATAATAAAATTAACAACAACACATGATGAAAAGGAAATATATTACTGAGTGCAAGAAAGAAGAGATCTTGTGTTTGCACTCAGATTAAGATTTTAATATATTGAAATATTCTATATATAAATTCTATATATTTAGATATCTTCATATATTTAGATACAATTTGAATATCTTCTGAATAAATGTGACAAACTTGAACAAGGTAAATAGCTTTAATTTTATATGATGTACCTGTGAACATAAATGATACGCCTAATCTGTCCGTATCTAATCATATGTCTATATTGGTATTTATTTATATTGGGTTTAACAACGCACTGTAGTGTCTGCACTGATGACTACGATCTGTTGGTGTCGGTGAATGAGATATAAATTGTGAGATGATGATATAGAAGGTTATATTAGGTGTTTTTGGATAGTGGGGAAGTGGGTCGTGGTCTACTGTTCAGGAACCATCCCAGTATTGACCTGAACCACAGAAGAAAACCACGAAAAACCCCTTTCAGAATGGTCGACCATGGCGGGAATCGAACCCCGGTCTCCTGAATGACGGTTCAGTATATTAACCACTCGGCCACTATTCTCAGTCGATATTATGCGTAACCTATTCCAAAGAGCATTGTTAGTTCTCACGTTGAATGGATCGACTTCAGTCTTCAAAATTAGTTGATATTAATATCTTCTCTTTTGGCATATTCATGTCATCGGTTCGACGCTTCTAGACACGATTTTTAATAATAGTTTGCTCAACTTCCCACCAACAGCTAGGATATTTGGGGCTGGACACTATAGATATGCTTAGCTATTCGAAAGTAAGCATAATATCAGGGTCACGCGGCAAAGCAAGGTCCATTGAGCTCCTGATTGATGCTCTGTTCGGTTAATCATTTGGAAAATAAGAGACCCCCCCCCCCTACTTTCCTCCCCCACCACCCGTATTCTTCTTATTCTCACCCTCGCTATGCTGGGACAATATATGTATAGTTCAGTCAATAATCAAAACAGGGGTGAGTGCTGCCCGAATGATTTTGTATAGCCTATGCTATCTCTTATATGTTCAGTCCTTATCCTAAAATAAAAACTTATTCTGATGTTGATTTGATGATGAAATGATTTGTTTTACTTTTGTCCTAGAGCTCAAAATCTGATGAAATGACTGCACTGAAGGCGTTGAACATCCTCACACACATACCTCAACAAAGCTCTAACTCATGCTATGGTCCTACAAACTTTTCATTTTTGAATACATAATGTTGATTGACGCTCATCAAGTACAAATATAAAGTAAAAACCCTAATTATATTATTTTTTTATACCACTGAAAATATAATAGTTGTTTAACTACAACTAGTTGCTTGTCAGAATTAAATGACTCAATTCCTACATGTGATTTATCAACAATGAAAATAGCAAGTACCGATACTGCAATTAAAAAAATTGAAAAAGAAAAATTGAAAAAAAAAATCATACAATAAAATCATTTTATTTTCTATTTGTTCACCGTTTGATTGTCAGGTTTTCCAAATATACTGCACGCGTAAAATCATGCAGCTTTCTTTCCATCCTTCTGCAATGCAGAGCATATACTTTCTATGTAGACTATGCGCCCACTCTTGTATTATTATTGAGATTAGCTTGAATGAAACAGTAACTTGAAATGCAATTCAATTTTTAGATTGATACAGAATTTGTTGAAATTAACAAAGGTCATGTATGACATGTATGGATGTGTATACGACAACATTCAATGTACAGCTTTACAGCTTCGCCACAGTGCTATTTTTATTTTATTTTAATCGACAAGAACATACAATCAACTTGAACAGTCATCATGAGAATATACGAGATCGTTATATGATATTACCAAGTATGAGACATCTTGTACAAACGAAATAAGAAGATTCCGATCGACCGTTCGGCCACAACATCAGTACCACGGTGTTTCGCAATTCTACACCTTTCGCGGATACGATGTATAATAATAATGACAATTATTATGATGATGATAATAATAATAATCTTTATTCAAGAAACAATATACATTGTTATAGAATGTGGTGTCACATATAAAATATCGAATAGTGATAAAATGATAGAAATGAATTAAGTAATAGATGATGAAAGACATCAAATTACCGATACGTTTGATACATATAGTCAAGATTAAACGGAATTAAGATTGGACTAGTTCAAGATTAGTTTGGTTCAATTAATTTTTGAAGTATCCTTTTATTGTATAAGGGCAAGTTTGAATGAGGATACCATGTTATACTGTTTTGTGTCTTCCATCTCTGACTAGATGTGTCTTGGACGCCCCTGATAATAACTATATCCATCCCCTCAGGCCCAGTTATCGTCGACATCTTGCCTTTAAGCGCTCTCGACACCCTCGACGCACTTGTCCACTCCAGACGCCTGCAGGGGTCACCGTCGTCGACGCCTCGACGTCGCGACGCGCGTGATTTGGATCGCAGATAAACACTTTGTGGTAACAATCGACGCAACTTGAATCGACGTCTTCAGATCGTCGTATTGTGTGAGAAAAGTCATTCACTTTTCGAAATGTAGAAACGCGGAGAGATTATATTTATATTTGTATGGTGGATATTGCATACATGGCTTGTTGTAGTTGATAATTGAAGAGATGACCTCAAGAGATTTCAATAATATTTTGAAATTGCTGCTTTTGTTGTTGTTGGTTCTCGTCCTCTTTGATAAGTGAAAATTTTCTGATTTCTAATTTCCGTTCCGATATTTCCCTTCAAATTATATGTATATATAGAGATATTTCTGAAGATGCATAATTCTTTGTTGAAAAATACATACAACCATTTTCAAACAAATTGGTATCCATACCCATCACCATGTTTGTAAACTTGTATTCACGAGAGATGAAGAACAGTGAACCAAGCAAGTCGAAATAATTCCATGATTTTGAAGAATTTTGTTAATTTGAGTGAGGAAATTTTTTCAAACTGAAACTTTTCAAAGCGTAGTAGATGTCTATGATATATATTCATCCCTTCATTTTATACTCAAATTTTTTAAGATGTGTTGAATCATCTATATTATATCCAACTACTTCTTCGGGGTTGTAAGATTGCCCTTCTGGTGCCCCGTTTAAACGATCTTGAACTATATCATCTTTTGCCTTTTTGTTCTTTTCGTCAAGTTTTCGATGTTAATAATATTATATATATATATATATATATATATATATATATATATATATATATATATATATATATATATATATATATATATATATATATATATATATATATATACATAATTCAATCGTATGCTCATATCTATGAGATTATTGTCGTTTTACATTCTTTTTTTTCTTCACAAGGATATGAAAGATAGAAAGAAGATAGAAGATGGGATAAAAGTGGAAAGATTGGATACTGCTGGCTATGTTCTTGAAAATTGCCGTAGACAACAGAAGACCATTTCCTCCGAACGAGTGAAATGTTTTAATAGTTTGTCCTACTTGCAGTAAACCACAGATCACTGTAACGTGAGAGATGTGGTTTATAAACTAATCCATTATACTGCCATGCATTATAATGACCATCCCATATATTTATTAACACCTATTAGTTTGTTTAATGAGTGTATATTCTATATAGAGTTTATTCAGCACAAGAATGAGATATACGAAGAAAATACCATCCAAAAAACGAATTTATAAATATCTATTTTCTTTCATGGTACTTTTTTCTATTCAAGAGATCAATGTATTTACCATCTGAACATTAAAAAGTATGATTTTTTCTCAAATTACCAAAAACAAAATATCTTCGATAAAATATACAAATATTTTGAACACATATACAATCCGCAATACTGGAAACACGTCAAAAATCTTGAGCGGTATTTATTATTGAGTTTATAGAAATGTATACAATTATTATGATGTATAGGTTGAACTTTACGTGGATTAGAAAAACTTCCTATATATATTCTGAAATTTTATACGACTGTTCTTATTTTAAATAGACTCTAACTCTCATAATATGATTTTAATACATCCTATGAGAGTACGTACAGTACATAATGAATCCAATCACATATACCTTTCCAATTTCCCGCGCGCGTTAACCACAGCATACCTTGCTATAGTCCGCTTGCAACATTTCTCACTACCACAAATATGATAACCGAAATGTGCGAAACCACTGCGGCTGTCACATAACTCATGTTTTATATGAAAGATTGAAGGATTGAAGGATCTAAGACTAAAGAGATTGCCGACAATATTAGTGGTTCAGGAGATTACTAACTGAAAATTGCCCTCGTTTTATTAAAGTTGCGGTCAGTTCGGCTTCTGCCTTGATGCAGTCGAGAGAAGATATTATACATGACCGTTTAATGAGCTGGGAAATAATTCACACTCATTTGTTTAATAGTTGCTTTTACTGGTGTTGAAGTGTAATTGAATTAAATGAATGTACAGCTCGAAAGATGAAATGTAAATTGATTTTATAGAGTGAAAACGTTCATTTGTTCTGATTTCGTTTCTTCATATATATATATATATATATATATATATATATATATATATATATATATATATATATATATATATATATATATATATATATATATATATATATATATATATATATTCATATATATATATATATATATATATATATATATATATATATATATATATATATATATATATTTATAGTCACAATTCTTGGATACGATCCAATATCAACATATTTGGGATGTAATAGTCATGTCATATAAAAGATACGTCTCGACCGGAGTCCCGTTCGAGGCGCAACTTTTATGACATGACTATCCTAAATATATATGAATGAACACAAAGAAAGGTTTTTTGTCCTGGTTTATTTTGTAGTTCGTGTCGAGAAGGGCTTGAGTGAGGGTGAAAATTTCGTTTACATATACTGGAAGAAACCATTTTCACAAATTAATTTAAAACACTGTTGATTGTTTCTTCTTATTGAAATTCATCAATTTCAGGGGTAATGATGTTCTTGTCATTCTCATCTTTTGTTGAATATATAGCTAGCCTGTTTTACTCATTTTGTCAGAAATGTTTATGTGAAAAAATCCAACTAAAAAATTCTACCAAGTTATAATCTCTCAATCATACTTACTAGAACAACAGAAATAATATTATGTATTAATATAATGGAAGTCTTTGCTACGCTCATCCAACCAGTATATAATCAGATTCTAGTGATAGGCCTGCAACAGATTTACATAAATTCACTCTTATTAAGATGGTATCTTTAGTAAAGTTTGATAGTATTCATAAGCCTCTCTTGAAGGGATAGACCAGATAGGCCTATCATTAGCTTAGGTGTGAAAGTTAAAATAACATACAAACGCCTTGAATTTCCCCGTAAAGGTATACCACCTGCTGCCACAGAGCTGCAGTATGTATGAAATGATAAATTACAAATTATGATCTTTTTGGTGTCGGCAGATGCCCCTTGCGTTGGGAACAGGTGTCGTAAACACTAATCGTGTAGCGGGAACTTCCAGAACTAATTTAAAACTAATAAAACTATTTAATAGTTCCGGAATTTTAGAGTTAATTTTGAATAAATATTATTTATTTTATATTTATGACACAAAAGCGTGCGTGTCTGTCCGGTTATTGGATTTTTTTCTCTCTCCGTCCTTATGATGTAAATAATTGAAGATGGAGATAGGATAATGAATTATTTTTCCTGGAAATAAAATATCAATATAGCATCAATAAGAAAGGATACAGACTGCTGGTTGTAATTTCAACATTGCATTTTGCTATTCATTTCGAAAAGTGCGAAATATAAAATAATATAATATGAAATATGTAGCGTTGATATTTGCAAGGTCAAAGTGTTTGAGTAATGATGATTCACTATATATATTTATATAATCAACTTTATATTCTGAAAAACACGTAATAATGTTCAATAGTTTCCAAAAACTTTCACAAATAAATTTAATCACTTGCTAAATTCACGGATACGTTAATGTTCAAATATTATTAAATGTTTGTGACTTCTTAACACCATTAGAAGTTTAGAACATTGAAAGGTTTTGAAAATTTTGATTATGATGATTTAATTGGTATATGAAAAGTGTATCACCTAATAAATTTCAATCATTATTCTACCTCACGAAACGGATAAATGAATCACTATATAACCGAAAACATTTTAATATTTCATTTCTGAAAAAAATTAAATAGTACATTATTATAACTATCTAATAAATAAAATGTGTCTCTACATTACGTATAAAGACAATCTCGAATATAACATTACGAGATAATTAAAGGCGTTATATATTTTATCAAGCTTAGATCTCTTTTGATAATATTAATAACATGATACAGGTGTCGTGTGATTGTTATCTTCTATTCTTTGGTCTAGAATATGTCGAGGTCTATATACAACAACCACGCTCAGTTGGAGTTGGTATAACATTCTACTTTATTGTTGTTTTGATTCATTGCCACTAATTTGTAGGATCGCTGCATGGGACAAGCTACCGCCTCCTCATGTAGAGCACAACATAGACAAACTATTGTCTCAGTTTCATTTGTTAAAATTTGTTGATATAATATATGCTTTCTGTTGCTTCAAATTTAGTGAGGCTAGTAGGTTCTGACATGAAAATCCAGTGTTTAGTACTTCTCTGCTCAGTCATATTTAGTTCATGAACATGTTTTTACTTGGATACATTTTTTTTATATAATATTTCATGTATTTATAGCAACATAACATGCGTTAACGGATACATAATACCTATAATAAATATCTCAACTGAAAACAAATTTTAAAAATTGATTGATTCAATTGTATAGCAATAGCTGGTCATATATAACTGACAAATAATAAACAAATTGAATATTCATATTATGTATTTTTTTTAATATAAAAGTGATATATCTAGTATGAACATGATAATAATATTTTCAATAAATAATTTCAAATAAATATTTTCAAATAATAGGTTCAATAATATTTTTTGACGTTTGTGGCGGTGAAAAATGATGGTAAAAGATAGTAAAATGAAATATTACAATGTTACATGCCTACTGATTCAATTCTAATGATAACATATGATCAACTCTTCTTTGATGTAGGCATTGAAAGCATTATTTTATACATTCCTGAATGTAAATATATATATATATATATATATATATATATATATGTATATATATATATATATATATATATATATATATATATATAAATATATATATTCATATATATATATATATATATATATATATATATATATATTTATATATATATATATATATATATATATATATATATATATATATATATATATATATATATATACATATATATATATATATATATATATATATATATATATATATATATATATATATATATATATATATATATACATATATATATATATATATATATATATATATATATATATATATATATATATATATAGATATATATAGATATATATGTATTATATCATAGCCTCTGAACATCATTTTCACAAAAACGTCTGAAGATTTATTGAGTGTCTTATACCCCTTTTAAATACCATTGATCTTGTATCAGTATCATAATAACCGTGTTTTTACAGAGGCACGTACCGTCTTGGTAGCTATATATGTAACCTCTCTTTGGTCACGGCATATATATTACTCAAATACCATCGTAAAGTAGTAATTAAGTCAAGAGACAGATAGAATATATATATATATACTTCTGATTCATGCAGATGCTATATAACATCTAGTATCTGATTTATTGATTCTTTGCCCTATAATCTAACTGTCTTTATTATATTTTATTCCAACACCTTGAAACTGTTAAATAATCTATCAATAAAATATACATCTCATACGGATACTCTATTCAAAATAATTCAGTTACCAGAATATAGAAATGTTTCATGATGAACTTGTAAATTTTTTATTTTCATCATTGGATGATGTAAGTCGACACTTCCAGCCGGCAGTGAGGAAAGACAACCGACCGGGAGCACAATTGGATGTGTAATAATGATGGTATCGTTTTCGTGGAATCATTCATTGTTTAGTTTAAGAAAATGAAATTGAAAATAATACATTATTTTGGGGTACCAACTTTCTACAAAAAATACTGGTTTTATTCATCATTTGTTTTATGAATAATTAGGTTTGTTAGATAAATATTCATCAATCCGCAGAGTCAAGAAACCTAATATATGATTTTATTATTTTTGATGTGATTATAATATTAAAGTGATCAGGCAATGTTATAGGATGGATGAATTTGTTTTCAAATAATTTTTTCAAATTGTAGTATCATTGTTATAGTCTGTATTATTATATATTATTATTGTTATCATAGTAGGAGACAGGAGTACATGTGAGTCTATTAGACGAAATTACGAAATAAATTACTTTGGAAATTAAATTACAAGAAAATAAAACAAGAAATTAATTATACGAAATATTTGACGTCGTCTTGTATTTTTTGAGCGTGGTATAAGGTTAAAAATACCAATACTTGGGAAACACAGATATTTTCAATATTTTGATGATAGTGAAATCGAAAACTATCCAACCTATCGTAAAATAGTCAAGCGTATACATGCAGTTGACATAATGTTTTTTTAGCTGTATACGCTTCGTAATTATGCGATATGAACTTAATACTTGAAATGTATATCATCTTGAAGATATTAAAAATATCTGTGTTTCTCCCATGTCCCGACGTATTATGATCTTGATATCTCATACAGTTCAAAATCCATCATCAAAACATTAATACTTCGAAAATCGACTCCCATGCACTTTGAACCTGATGAACCTGATGAACCTGATGAAGATTGAAGTATAGCTATTTCAATTTTCTCCATATGTTATGGCAACCATGCATGATGCCTGGGGATAATCTTTTTTTTCAAGAAATATTTCAAATCAATTTCTTTGAATGAGTTGAAGTGAAAGTAAAGAGTACGGTATCTAAAAAATTATGAAAATGTCTAAATATTGGTATTATAGACGGATATTTCTTCAATTCTGCATCGAGTTTATATTAAAATATAAGCAACATAAATGCTCAGAATGCTTATACGTCACGGAGTCAGGGTTGCATGATGTATCCGTCTGTTTTCACCCATTCGTCTTCTTTTCAGATAAATAAATTCAAGGCAATAACTTCAAATGATTATTTCATAGCATGAATCCCATTGTCTCATTAACGAACATTACATAATTAACCCATTTTACCTCAGCTCGTTTCCTTTTGCATTGGCCGCGAGAGTAAGTGAGATAGATATATAACGAAGCCCGTTAATTACATGGAGGCCGCACTTTGAAAATTGATCCTACTTTTATACACGAAAGTATATGAGCTATACGGGTCTGGCACGATCTAACGTGGGTAGAAGGGGCGGATCAAGGGGGTGGGTGAAGTGGTGTATAGGGGGTAAATTAAGTTGTCTGATCACACCTCCACAATCGACGAACTGCCTCAAGTAGCATATTTAATAATGATATAGGCACGGTATATGGCAGTAAAGATATATTTAGTATTACAATTTTTAAAATACCTAAAGCTCGTCAGTGAAGATATAAACTTTGTAATATATTTTTGTCGTTATCTATTTTAGTGACATTACTTTATAATGCGAACTATTCTATCACAGGGTGTAGTGTTGAGTCCATAAAGTATAGTTTATTCACCTTCAAAATAATTTTGTATACCAGTATCGACTTTATAAAATTATTAGTTTGAAATAGAGAGACCTATAATCAAAATAGCAACAGCTGTACACTTCGGACATATTTGCTGAAAAGAGTGTCATACATTTCAAGATATTCAATAATTAAAACTTTCCCAAGCACTTAATCAGAATGTTTTGTATAAAATAGTCATGATATTCTTCAATTCTTGATACCATACGTGAATATTTTTATATATACTATAATAATGTTTCGAACCACTCGCTAGTCACTTCATGAACAACATTCATTGATGACTAAAATAACTTATTGATATACAAACCTATACGCCAAGTTATAGTAAGTTTCATTCCAAATCAAATTCGTAAAACTAAAATCTCCCTCGTCAAAAACATGTATATATACATTAAGTTATTGTAAAATAAAATTTATTCCACAAGTCTAATTTATAAACTGGTTTCCATAGAAATGTTGAATTAATGCAGAACTCGCGGAAAGGATAAAGTTTTCAGTACACAAGAGGTAATAAATAAATTTCACGTAATGGAATATATCTCGTATTTCTCGAGATTTCACGAGACTGATGGTGGAAGCTTTACCTCGATGAAACTGTAGTCTACTAAATCTTCTAAAAGATAAGATGGATATGCAAACTCGAGAAAATCCGATGCTGTGGGAATAAGATAACATGAGAGTTGTGTAAAGCGTGTATATCTAAAGTTTTGTCGTCACATTTTAAGCACTTGAATATTTCATGTATAAAAGGACGAGTAAAGATGATTATATACTATGTCTCAGCTTCCGCATGTAGAATGATGAAAGTTTGCAAGCAGAGCAGCAGTGAGAGATTAGAGTTGAAGAAGAGAGAAGAGCTTATTATTAAGAAGCGAGTGGAAATTAGAATATATGAAAAACTTTTCACAAGAAAAAACAATAGACTATAGAAACAAGGAATAATAATTAAAACTAAACAAAATATAAACTTTTCAAGGAGCTTAACACATTGGAAGAAAATGGATTCAAGATATTTATATATACATTTTCGTGGAATATTTATTTATATAAAGTTGTTAAAGATCTGAATAGGGGTCTTAATTCTCACAGAATTTCTAATCATATGAAGATTTCTTTTCAAATTTCTCATTTCCAATAATAGTGTCAATATTGATCGAATTGAATCATACATAATATGAGTTTGAATTCATTCACAACTATAGATACAAGGCGGTTGGGTACTACAAATTTACTGAGAGTTGCATATTTTACGAAAAAGGACTGAGTAGCGAAGATAAATGAAAACTAAATGTACAACCCTCATAACATACATAACGTTTAAATTTAATCTATTTCGGACTGAATTAACATGATACTATATAAACATCATTTAGGCACTGTTTTACGAAAAATACATTTGTTGATTATAAGCGATAATTAGTGGATTAACTTGGTATTACCCTTGGTAACCAATGATATTTTTGCACCCCAATTGATAATTAGCTTAATTAACACATTTATAATTGGTAAACCTATAAGGTCTTAGATTATTATTTAGATGAGATTGAGTACGGAGACTCAATTTCACAAGAGAAAAATAGTTGTTTTTTGTGTTGTTTCAGTGAGTGCTCCACAGGTCAATCCAAGACATGAACAGATCAGCTTCCAGCTTCCACCAAAATGAGTATCACATCAGAATGGAAGGATAACATTTCGGGATAAAAACAGTTGAACTATTTCATGAGAACAGGGATAAATTTGGAAAGCTTCGATGAGATTCATCGGCGGGATTTTTGAAAAAAATTCATTTGAAACACTTCTTACTCTTACCGAATTCATGGATATTATTCTTTTGAAAAGTTTCAGATGTGATCAATCAAGTCTTATTTGAGACACTCTGAGGCTTTCGCTCATCCACGCTTATATTTCCACTTTTTGACCCGTTCTTCTGTATTTATAATCATCAATCCTTCTTTCATAAACATGTTATTTTCTTCATAATTATAGGACAAATATGTTGAACTGGAAATATATTCTGTATACTTGAAACTATTGTTTTAGCCGTCGTAGTTGATTTTGAATGACTAATTACGAACGTGAAACTATTAAATGGAATACTACATTCAAAGTATCTTGTGAATGCAACTACATTATACCTCTGAAAACGAGCAGAGGCAATCATGCAGTTTATTTAGAATCTCTTCCAAACATGTCTCAAGTTATCAGTATATAATAAGAGCTACGAATGAACTAGATATATAGCCACTAATTACAGCGTATATTTTATCCTACATCAATAAACTTGAAACTAACTTGAGTAGAGTAAAGACGTACTAGCTCCAAGCATACAAAGCGACACACCTAAAACTTTAGCCAAGAATAACTCTATGAATAATCCGTGTCTTGATTTAGCTGCTATCGGGTATATATTGTTGAGTTGGATCGCAATAAACCCGACTTCAATACGCAAATGAACCCTATAATCAAGTAGCTCTGTGGGATGTAATATATATCTGTCTCTCTCACTCACAGTTTGCCGCTCCAATGGCCATGCTCCTGTACAAATATCACAGGCGTACTATATAATTACCACACCCACACCAGCTGAACATGGTTAATAGATGTATTCAAATGATATGCGATTCGAACAGGAAATACAGTATAAGCCTTGATGCATTGTTAGCGATGGTAAATTAGAGTCTACATGTACGAGGTACAAGTAATGTAGAGCTCGGTGCGAAATGAAAGGATGAATTACTGGCTTTTGTTGAAGTTTTAAAGGTTGGTATGTTTGTTTTCACTGTTTATATGTGGATGGTGAATGAAGTAATTTGTGATTAAATATATGTATATAAATATATATATATATATATATATATATATATATATATATATATATATATATATATATATATACATATATATATATAAATATATATATATATACATAATATACATATATATATATATATACAAATATATATATATATATATATATATATATATATATATATATATATATATATATATATATATATATATATAAATATATATATATATATATATATATATATATATATATTTATATAAATATATATATATGTATATATATATATATATATATATATATATATATATATATATATATATATATATTAAATATATGTGTGTGGTGTGTGTGTGTGTATGTGTGTGAATATCGGATACTTTGTTAAGTTCATAGATCAAGTGATTAAAACGTCTAGATTTGTTCACAATGTTCATTTTAGCTATACTTTATTTAGATTCCCAATTTATTCTGGCAAAAACAAATTGGTTTCGAGAATGGTATTGGAAAAAATTTTTGTTCAAAAGCTCTGCCAACAGTTACATAAAACCAATTGCATCATTTGTCAGGAATGAATCAACTTTAGCTCTCGAGATTTTCAAATTGCTATTACTATTACTAGGAAAACGCGGGATTTGCGTTGTGAGATGAGCTTCGAAGTATGAAAATCCAGAGTGAAAAACATTTCGTCAGATCAATCCACATCTACGGACCTTGGATTACTTCAAACGTTCAAAAACCTCACCTGCAACTTGTTGATATTTATAGTGCTGCAACCTGTCGCATATAGGCTACACTTTGCAAAACCATTTGCTCCCAATATTAAATAAAACGTATAATTTTATTGCGTTTTCTTTATTATTTATCATCCGAATGTTGTGAAAGTCACTGAAAATATCCGTAATTTTGTTTTCCATATTCAGTGAGAATTTTGAAGCTTTTGAAAATTTTCCACATTTCAAGTATTTTCCATCCGTGTTATTCTTATGAGGATTTCTCAAAGTTTCCGAATTTTTTCCGGAGAAAACTTCCGACCTATTTGAAAAACAATCCCAACCTATTCTCGTATGACAGAAATATTAGAAAAGTTTCAAGTCGGTAGGTACTTTTTCCTGACCTGTATGCCGCGTACAAAATTACAAAAAAAATAAAAATAAAAACCAAGCTCATTTTTTTTGGTATGTGAAATGGAATCTTCGCTACGCTCATCTAACTATACTATCATCGCTAATTTTGAAAACTAATTGTTTTTTCACAGTACCGTACTAACTTCATGCACAATTCCTCTCTGGTTTCATTTTCTCTTTATTCAATCACTTTCTTTCAGACAGATTTTCTATTGATGTTTTTTGTCATGAATATAATCATAATATACATTATTTAGAACATGGAAAAGATTGACTCAAGAAATGGACTATCATACACATTAATATGAACAGATTGACCGAATAAATTAACCCATTATCTCCAATCTATACACTCCAAGCAGAACACATTGTCTTAATAAAATAATACACAAACAAATTGAATTTGAAACGTATAAATAATACAATCAATCATACAACGTGATAGAAATATTTCTCGTTGTTGAATCAATCATTGGATATGTAGATTGAAAATGTTTTCTTATTAAATCGATCGAATGTCTGTCTATCCGGACGTGATAAGGTGATCGAAACTGTGATTAAGATTGCTCGATGACTTGAAACTATATATACCTTGCACGGTCACGTGAAGTGGATGAAGTTGTACTCTTTTGGTCTTGACTGAAAGAGGATTGTTTCGGTCATGAGGGAACATGAAGTCACGATATGAGGCGCCGGGTCAAATACACGCATCGAAGAGAGCGCATACGAAACAGAGATACATAGAAGCTTCGGCTTTCAGACTGAGGAGGGGGGAGGGAGGAGGGGGGGAGTCACGGCCGATGGTGAAATGTAACAAAATTATTTAACAATGTGAATTATGTAATGATATGAATAATGTATAAAATATATCATCACACTGAACCATCAATATCTTGGAAGGAATTATAAATTGACTAACAGCTCTAGTGTAACAACAGCAAACAATTCAAAGTAGGGACTGAAGTATGAAATTTAGCAGCCGTCAAATTTTCATTCATATTTCAATTCAATGACAGTTGGATTGTTATCGGTGGAGGAGCCAAGTTTCACAATTCATTTTCACAATACTTTCAAATTTAAAACTAGAAATAAAATATTTTTTCGTCAATGCAAATATGATGTACCATAGCCTACTCATAATATGACGTGTTATTGGTTAGAGCAGTTGACTTACAATAGATCATTGATCCGTATGAGTCAATTTTAAATTTGCTAAAATACAATCGCCTAATCCTTACATTTATCCTTTTATGCACACACACACTCACACACACACACACACCCACACACACACACACACACATATATATATATATATATATATATATATATATATATATATATATATATATATATATATATATATATATATGTATATATATATATATATTTATATATATATGTATATATATATATATATATATATATATATATATATATATATATGAATATTTATATATTATACATATGTATATGTATTTATATATATATATATATATATATATATTTATATATATATATATATATATATATATATATATATATATATATATATATATATATATATATATTCATATATGTGTGTATTTATATGTATTTACATATAAATAATTGCGATACGGATACATTGAATCATTCAACTTCCGTCATTGTGAGAAAATATAAACATGACGACTTCGTCTGTGTCACAATAAATAATCATCCTCATATCAACCCTGACAACACGTATTGCCCTTTCATCATTTTTTCATTCTGTGATATCATAATATTATGTGGATGCAAAATTATTTGGTATTTAAAAAAAATACTTCTATGGTTTGAAATCACTTGTCAAAATTAACGAGGAAAACATCTTGCTTCAATATTATTCAGAAGTTCGTTCTTCTATATCGTACTGAATTTCTCAAGTTATTGGATGAATGAATGTTGAGGTTTTAAGGAGTCTCAACAACGTGGTTATATACTGTGGCACCATAATTTATTAATTAATTCAGAATACAGTAGAATAAAAATGAATGCAATTCATGAAATATAATTAATAATAATAATAATCTTTTATTTCAACAGATTGATCACATACATTTTCATATTGCCAACGTCAGAAGTATATTAATATACAAATATTTAGCGTAATAAGAAAGTTCATAATTCTGAACATGCAAATCTTATCTCTCATTCAGAAACCGTCCCATCATTCGGAAGACAAGATACAAATGGTTCTTATTAAATTTGTTTTACATTATTATACTACGTATTATTGCTTCGCTTTATTAATCAAAGTGTCGATAGCCTACCGATCACGATCGTAGCACCCAAACCTTTCGAAAAGTCGACTTCGTCATCATCATCCTCACCATCATCATCATCACCCCTCATCTTTTCTCGATAACAAGCTGAACGTCTGTAGTGCTCACAGCATCTTCGATGACTTGCATCAATTCGAACACGTCTGAATCAAGACAAATCTACCATCAGAGATAATACATAAATATTCACCACCAGGGTTCAGGTCAAAAGGTTCATCATCATTTGCATTAACAACAATTAGAACTCGAGGTATGTTAACAATTGAGATAAGAACATTGTACTATAGTGTAGTTCACGATGTGGTGACAACTGTCATTTAGATGTGGCTGATGAATGGTATACCGTTATTTGGAAACTGTGAAGTCCAGTTCAGAGTTGGTGGATGAACGAGGTGATATATAGTACTGATTGATTCATTTATTGACACATTTGAATGTGAATTGAGGCACCTTTGCCAAAAAAATTCAATTGATTTAAAAATGTGAAATATATATTTTATTTCCATTTTTTGTACAATTTTAATGCACGTAAAAAATTATTCGAACTAATTCGAATAATTAGTTCGAATTATTCGAACTAATCGCTACAGGGTATTTTTATGTTTTTTCCATCACTTTCATTTTTTAATGAATATATGTATTTTTCGATAACATAGAAACTGGATCCAAAATCATTGTTCCCCAAATAGGGTTATGCATAGAAGGTAGGATCGTGAGGACAGAGCAACAAAAGGGCGCTCTTTCCACCTTCCATTCCATTGGTTTCTGGCCTCAAAAATATAATTTAATCATTGCAGATAGTGTAATAAGTTATGAATGAACTATGAAGATATATTCATTGTAGACCTATACATATATATATATTATATATATATATATATATATATATATATATATATATATAACCCCCCCCCCCCAAAAAAAAAAAATACCAATTGAATATTTATTTAATTTTGATTCATTTTTAATATAACGAATAAAAAACATGTACATATGTTCACAATAATACATAACGGATGACATGAAGAGTTCAGTAAAATGTATACAATGTAATCAAAAAACCTTCAATTCAGTTTTTAAAATATTCCATTGATCCTTCATACTGTTATACTGTGTCCATAACGCTACAATTTTAGTAGCAGTTCATTCAAACAATTCTCAAAGTATTTCAAACCGATAAACAGGAAACTTTTCGACAGATTCATTTGAAATACTTGATATTTTTGGCACGATATAATAGAATATCCAAACATCTATGGGCCTGTGTGAGTATCAGATAATATTTTCGATTCGAATAATAGCCAATATGATGTGGGTGTGAATATGAAGCTAACAGTCGTGAATTGCAGTATAGATAACTCTATGAAAGTTAAGGTTGGATTAGCTGGATAGATAATGAATTCGTTACTTTCAACTTTCAATAGGGCTAATTGATATGACCATCATAAATTAAGTAGCAGGTATTAGTTACTTATAAAACGGTTGTTAATGCATTGATGCGTGATACCTACACAGCATTTACAAGTCATTCTCAAAACCTTTTCTTATCAAAATATAGAAGCTTTTATGTTGTTTCGGAAGTGTGTGGATTTTTCAAATTTTTTTTATAACACACAAATTAATGAAAAAGGAATAAGAATGTAACATGATGAAAATTTACATAATAAGAACAAAACGTTGCTCTTTATGAATTATTCAATAGTAAAACCATTTCCTATGATTGACTTAATCTGCTAGACCTACCACAAAGTCAGAAAAGGGAGTTATGCATGATACTACCAAAGTATGAATTATATTAAAGAAGAGGTGGACTAAGAGGTGGGCCTACTTCAGCATTAATAATTATAAATATGAGTTATAATGTTCAATTCAATGAACCTGTAGAATGAAAAAATTACAAACACCATGAAAAATTACTGATTATTATCAAAACAATGATCATGAGGAGGGAAAAAATTGGTACGATACGTACTTCCTCCTCCATACGTTAGTTTAGGAAATTGTACCAACATTTCGACTGAATATACGGCTTATGTATAAGGTACGCCAGAAAAGATCTCTCAATTACTTAAAACACAAAATATATTCACCCATGACGCATAATTATACACACATTCACCCACACACACACTTATATATATATATATATATATATATATATATATATATATATATATATATATATATATATATATATATAATATATATTGAATCATACGTATATATTATATGCATATAATTATAACGAGGCTTCACGGTTCATTAACGACGAGCTTACACATAGATCATGATAATTATCCATACATACATAGTATTGCTCTATTCTACTCGATTTGGCCAAACGCATTAAGTAATCACAATATTTATTTTATCACTTCCACTTTTTTTTTTTTTTATTAATTTTTATCAGTAAAATCTGCCTCATCAAAAACATACATCTGAAGTTTTCTAAGATATTCCCTGTGGTTCACTGTGGTTCTAAAGATGTCTGTGGTGCGTGCAATATATGTAACAACAATGGTGGCCAGTGAGTTTCAAACGTCGGTTCAAGAGAAAGAGTGAGACGAGCCGGGAAGGGAAGGGAAGGGAAGGGAATGGGAAGGGGTGGGGGTTGAAGTGAGATCTCAAGTCACATCTTCAGATGTGATCGAGCAATCAATCAGGTCTAGCAACACGACTGCTGTAAGATTGATCTTATTCTCGAGTATATTGAGCAGATCTTCGGAATCACAGAGATTGCCCCAGTAATGTTCAATACAGGGTTGGAACTACCCAATTCGAATTTACCCCAGCTGTTATTATAAAATAAGGAGATACTGACTGACTGAGCTATAGGTATATCTATAGATGGCAGTGAATCCTGAAGTTCATAGTACATAAATGATCATATTTTTAAAATAACTTCTAAATATATATGATCCCTCATTTTGAATTTCCATAGGTACGAATGGTATATATATATATATATATATATATATATATATATATATATTTATATATATATATATATATATATATATATATATATATATATATTATATATGGATATATATATTTTTATATGTATATATTATTGTATATATCAATATGATAACCCAATATGATAATACGATATTCATAACAGATGGCATGATCCGTCTCGACTAAAGACATACTTCATATTTTACTTCTAAAACAATAAAAATCATCTGTTATAACCCTCCAAAAAGTCAAAAAATCCGAAGGTAGAGATGAATGATGTATCAAAAATGTCAGAATAGTGACTTGTATTTATCAATAGTATAAAATCACCAAGATGGACATGATAATATTTTTTTGTAAGACCAGCACGTCTTCAGTTTCATATTATTTTGTCATTCCATCCCTTGTTTCAATTCATGAAACGATAAATATCAAATCTAAAATATTTAGCATTATGCTAGCACCATGCTATCACTGAAATAGTTATTGAACCTAGCTATAAATTCCAAAATCAACGACAACACGAATATCCTATGCCTTAGATTATTATAGCTCTCATAATTATTAAAATTATTGTTATTGTATTCCCAGCGACCCCATGAACAGCTAGGTTATTTGGGGGTGCGAATAACTCATGCTTTGCGCGAAAGTTGTATAGTCATAGACTATGCTTGTTAGCCAAGGGACCAATGTATTCTGGGTGCAAACTTTATAATGCGCTTCGAAAACGATTACGGAAATTGAAGGACGTTGGTGAAAACCATAAATATTTTAAAAATAAACTTAAAGAGTACCTGATGGACAAATGTTTTTACTCTATCAAGAATATCTGGAAAAAGTAAATATGTAGTTATTTTTAGTGTATGACTGTTCTAATATCATTGTATGGTGCAATTTGGAACAATAAAATAATCTAATCCAATCTAATCTAACTCGGAACATACGCTCGTGATGACTCCAGTTTCCAAAGTAATACCTTAAATGACTGACTGTCCATCTCGCTAGAACTGCGTCATAGTAATAAACACTAATGTAATGTATCAAGATCCTGTCTACAATGGCTGTTTCATCCCACTCTCTCACACACACACATTACACCCCCACACACACACATATACATTGGTCGCACCTAACTCTCACCCGGCTGATCCCAAGAGAGGTAAATCATTGCTGTGTTTGATTGATCAATCCACCGAGGCCGCCTAATTAAGATTGCGACCTCAATTAACACTCTCATCAATGAAGCTGGGGATGCAAGCGTTACGAATGGTTGATGCATGAGTGGTTATCAAATGAGCCATGCAGTTTAGAGTTCAAAATAACATTGCATGGTATTATTATATAGTGGAGTAGAGAGAGATGGTGTTTTATTGTTCTTGGGCATTGGTCATGTATCTTACAGGTGAAAACGGCAAAAGTGTTGATTTCTAAAATGTGCGAGAAGGTAGAAAATTGAGCCAAAAGTTCTTCAAAATGATTTGATAACAATTAAATAATTTTATTCACAATTTCAATTTTATTTACACACGTATGTGCGATTTGTGTAGTTTACGAATTGAAATCGGATATAGAAAAAAGTCAAATCGAGCCTTAGAGTGTGTGGACTATGTAAGGCTATATGATTCAAAACAATGCAAAGTTTTAGATTCCATATTTTTATTACCTTCGTCAGTAAATTGTGAAATGTCATCTCCATCAACTATCTACCTGAGTTGAACGCTATTCCATTCTATTTTTTAGTATTTACACTATATTTTCAATTTTCAATTTCTGTTACGCATCTGTATACTTTCCCACAATATATATTTGAAAATGAATATGCTACATTTTAGACAATAAAATAAAATATGATCGTGATAAAAAAAAGCTAAAATTAAAAAAGAATCGTAATCGAATCCATTTGAAGTTCATCCTTTGAGTTGTCATTGTCTCTTACTAAGACGTAAAACACGCTTTAGTTAAAAGAAGTGACACCTTATAGATACTCGCATGACAGGGCCATATTGCGCTTGCGCACGAAAAATATCAAGACATCAAAACTATCAAGTATATTATCGAACACAATGAGTGTAGGTTTTGCACACAAACACATACACACACCCAACAGTGTATAACCGAAATGTTTCTAAGAAAATGATCGTCTTAGTAATGTCTTAAGATAGCGATAGATGTTGTACGCACAGCTTGATTCAAACAAACCCGTCCGTTACGAGCTTGGTTCGAGATAATTCATCATCGTTGTGACCGTATGGGGTCCAATATTAAACATGACACTTACCATTTGTACAGTCTCATCACTGACATCCAACGAGATCAACCTCATAGCTCAGTAAGTATTACAATATTGTTATACACTGATGGGTAAAAGACTACGGGAAATCGTGTCGTTTTACAAAGAGGGAATGAGCGATAGAATATAAATTTTGTTGTTGGTCGCAGAAAATGTTGTATTGTTGAAACACTGACATTATATTTGAAATAGCGATAGTTAGATAGTTTAGTTGCGAAAATTCACGAAAGTTGTGTTTTACATCGCTCAATTATGATTAACTAGTCCCATTAAAGCATATTTATCTATGAAATTTAAAATTATCGAAAAATAAATTAGGTCACTCAGGATTTTGAAATTAGAATACTAAGAACAAATGAAAAAGTGTGTAAGCAAATATATTTCAATTCCCTCCTTTTTATATTTCGAAGAATCAAAACTGAAAACAGGGAAAATGTATGATTTTTAATGATACTATTTTCGTGTATATACTTTCATCCTTAGCCTTAATTGGGGAACACTGTTTTATATCAAGTTTCGATGTTGCTACAGAAAAAATATGGTTTTCACAAATCCAACTCCAAAGAAGAGCCTCATTAATCGGTGAATGAGGTAAAGAGATGGCAGGTAAAAAGAGGAAGAGAAGGAACATTACGAAGATCTTTGTTTAGAGATCCATCCCAGTCTCTACTAGACTAACGGAAACTACGAAAATCCTCATCAAAATAGCTTTATACGTATGCCTTTGTTTTTAATGATTGATTTGAGGTATCAAAGGAATTGTAATTTGTATAATAATGGAGTATAATGAAATCAATCAGCTAAACGTATCGCCAGAACATCATTACACCAGATGATTTATATTGGCATGATATATGTACGGGAATCAACATGGATAATTAGCTCTATTAAGGTCCGAAAGTGTATACGGGGTATGGTAAACGGTGTATAATTCGCAACGCCTACAATTACAATGTCGCTTATTTCAATTTGATTTTGTTTTGAATAATGCCAAATCCAGTTAGCCTTATTCTGAGAGTTATTGAGAACAAATAACATTAGGAACTACTAACTAACAATGGTGATAAGAACTAATAGGCCCAACTAAATGAATAATAACTGCCGGCTAGAAATACTCCCAACGTGGGTATTTCTGGCACCAAATGAATGAAATAATAATAACTTACTACAGGCCTAAAGTTCAGTTGTGGTTATGCGTGCTATAAAGATCGCCCTTGTGGTGCTCCGTCCAAACGATCCTATCGTTCATCCATGGCCTTAATTGGGAAACAATGATTTTGTATCAAGTTTTGATGATATTGAAAAAAAATAAAGAAAAAATAAATGAAAAATAATACATAAAATATGTAAATTCATCACTTTCAAGAATTATTCAGGCTATATAACAATAATATTCATTGTAAATTTGTTATTGATCTTATTTTAGACACAAATGGTCTCTTTTGCTCTATATTGTTACCCTTTGTAAGTTGCTCATCTTCACTTATGCCAATCTTTCTATAGATTACACAGTTGACCGAAAATAGCCGTATGCTATAGAGTTAGATGCTTTGTTTTGTGTTATTTCATACATGTGAATAATTTATCTATTTATATTGGATTTTAACGACGCACTGTAATGATGACTGAGATCTATTGGCGTCGGATGAATGATTAATGAGATGATGGGATGGTGAGATGAAGGTTTTATGGGTAATGGGAAGGATAGTGGGAAGGAAGCGGTCGTGGCCTATATTGTGGGAATCATCTCGGCATTAGCCTAGACTACAGAGGGAAACCACGAAAAACCCCTGTAAAGATGGACGGTGGCGGGGATCGAACCGGGTCCGATATGTCCCTTCACCTCCCGGGTCCACGAAGCAAGTGCGCTAACCACTTAGCTACTGTGCCGGAAATGTAGATAATGAAACGTAGTGAACCCAATACATATCCCTGCAGATCAAGCCCCTGATGTAAACTGTAATCCCTCGGTCAATTTCTTCCCAACATGAGAGACTATTCAGTGATGTTTCCTGCAATAGAAAATATCACTTCAAAAAACGAAACACGGAATGTTTCACTAATATATCATTATATTTAAAAAAAAAAAAAAAATATTAGAGATTTTATTATTTTTGTAATACTCAGTGATTTTATAAATAGTCAGAAATGTAATTGAAATTTCTCAGCTCATACTTTTCTACAACCGTCAAACTTCTACAGCGTTTTCATTCTGACGAAATCAGCATAATACTCACCAAGATGAACTAGTTTCTCTAAGGGACTGTACTCGCGACCTTAAGGATCTCGACGGCAAATTAACACGTCATTCGAGTTAACAGACATATCGAGAGCCGAACCCAAATTGATAATACAACGAAACAATACACTAGCTGATGATAGAACCGTATTAGTCAAGAAGAAAGTGAGTGAGAGAGAAGGCCAATCTAAAATAATTAGAAGTCGAGAAGAACTATACGATGTATGAGATCGGCAACACCCCAGCGACATGAACTATATATATAAATATATATATATATATATATATATATATATATATATATATATATATATATATATATATATATATATATATATATATATATATATATATATATATACATGGTGTCACGAACATACATAATGTGATGCAGAACATCAAAGAAGTTCAACGTTTTCTAACAAGAAATACCAAATGTATATTTCAAGTTATATAATTATATTCACAACATACTTTACGAACAATTATTTTCACAAATAATGTTTCTAGATCATGTTTCACAGGTACCTCGAACTCTGACCTCATCAGGTTAGTACCATTAACCATAGTACGTAATGAGACAGTCGTTCATTTCAACGTATTTATTTTTTATATATTTGACATTCGTTAGTGTGATATCAAGAAAGTTCGTTTTTTATTGAATAAGTAGGACTATCTATTTCTGAAGTATAAATTATGATCTTTATTGAATTTTTGGGTTAATTATCATAATTTATTGCTTATTTAGATAATGAAAATGTTAATGGTTTATTTGTGTGGGATAACAGCTATAATAAATAATTCAGTACAATAAGATAATACATTTAGGTACGCACACTTGCGGTCACACCAAATGGTTTGATCCAGAATTCAAATTCAAATATATACCATGCACATTCAATTGAATGAAGCGATTGAATGGAGCGAATGATTTTTTTATCAAAAAATGTAAAACACATGCGGAACTACAAAAAAATATAGGAAAAATTGGAATCAAATGATTTTAATTAAAAATTTGCAACGCCAATAGATCTTATGGTTATCATTAGAGTGCGTCGGTAAAACCCAATATGGAAAAAAAAATTGCATACATTATGAAAAATATTCAAATATGAAAAAAAATGTGGTGGAGAGCGAAATATACAAAAATACATGTATTTCATATTTTTCTCATATGTTTCATATTTTAAGATTTATTCTGCATCAGAATGATGCACTAACATATAAAGATGTATTTTGTGGCTCTGGAGTCGTGATTTCAACCCTCGTTACAAGCCGAGTTTGTATTTATTCGAAGGTGAGTTATTTATATGAAGAGAGGTATGTATAGGAATTGATTCACGGCCGACTCATTGACAACTCGTCACGATAAGTTTCATTGCAACTTCGAGTCAATGGAAGAATGCATGATTATCTAAGGATAGTGTGTGAAAACGTCACACATCCCATGATAGGATGAGCGAAACAAATCTCGACAACGGCTTACATGATTCAACTGAAGAGTTTAAAATCAAGTATAAATAAATTCTGGAATTCAGTGAAAATTTGAATAATTTTTTAGGAAAAACATTTTTTTTAAAAATGCACGTTTGGTTTTGTTAAAAAAAATCAAAATCTCAAATTTTCAAAAAACTCGATCATGCGACGTTTGCTTCTGATTACTCACGGCTCTCACCTTAAAAATGATATGGTATTGTGAATTTGTTTGTTTGTTTGTCTGTATGAGTTACAAAATCGGTGAATATGTTTGGGATTTGCTTAAAGCCAGACCAATTGACTTATCGATATGATGCTTTATGTTCATATATTTACATTACTTACAAATTATATTTTGGAATAAAATATATTTTGATAAATTTTGGGTGACAATTTTTAATTGAAATTAATACATTTGAAAAGTACGCCGTATTCATAAGATGATCATGATTGAAAAAAAAATTATCACAATATAACTATATACCGGTACTGGACATCTAGCGACATCAACTATATATTTGTTCTTAGAGAAACACCATATTTTACAAGTATACTATAAATATCCTACATATATAATTATCGCTCATCCATTAACGTGACAAACATATAGTGTTCTCTCAAGTTGATAGACAAATATATAGTGAATTTCTATCACGGGGCTAATTGAGTCGCGCCATAGATTGATAAAAACAAGACACAATAGTCTATTGACTGTGAATAACAACAGACAATGCCATGACGAATCAATTACCAGTGAGTATTCACAGCGTGATTTCGGTCTGCGTAAATACATGATAATCATTGCAAATCTGTCGACCAATCAAAACACCGTTATAGGCATGGCCAATTCGAATCAAACTAGAGATATTCATGTTGATTAGTGTCGTGGTATAATTAATTGAATTTGTCCGACTTCAACACACATGTGTGGTCACTCTGTTCAGGAGCAGTAGAACAATGAGTAACAGAAGAAATTAGCATAAAAAATGTGCATCCCCAATAATCTGAATCTGAATATAACATACTTATATTATTTATATTATTACTCAGTTATGCTGAAATCGTGAAGAAACAGAAAAAAAAGACATGTTATGAATTTTATTCCATCTGATAATCACCATGGCGGGATTCGAACCCCGGTCTCCTGAATGACGGTTCAATGTATTAAACACTCGGTCACACGTCTCGGTATAGAAAAGTAATGACTATGATCAATCATTATTACGGGCGTCATATGCTCTGTAACAAGTTCAAAAATCTCATAATTTGGTGTTGAAGACATATTGTACAAAATAAGATCTCATGATGATGAATAATTTTGGCTTAACGACCCCACCAACAGCTAGGTTATACGGGACTACGAATGAGCAGAAGATTATGGAACTATGGAGTGATGATTAGTGAGAGGATTTTTACATAAATCTATGCCTTATGCGGGACTATGCACGCCCAACGGTGACCAGTTTCTGAAGCGGTGCCTTAGCTGACCGAGCTACCGAGGGTGGAAAAAGATTTCAATAATTAATTTATTCAATACCGGTACTCTAATTTGTCGTGTTGATGAATTGACAATCGATGATTTAATATGAAATTATATTGAATCAGTTAATTGACATCAGTTAACTGAAGATAGAAAAGCAATGATAATCAGGATTTCTGAAATCTATTCTAATATGAGCAATATTACATGTATTAGTATAAATAATCTCTTGCAATTCCATTGGATTCTTATGGCGCAAATGCACAATACAAATAATATATAGTAGACCTACATTTAATATTGGACGTAAGCGGACTTCTCTGATTTTACTAAAAACTAATCTTTAAAAAGTTTAACCTACATCGACCTTTAAATTTAACCTCCAGAGTTTATATCTATAAAAGACGAAGAGGTTGGTATACGATTTTAAAAATTATTTCACTCCTTTTGGAAACGAGAGAAATCTCTACAAAATGTTTGAAAAGTGAGTATATATACGCTAGCTTTATTCCATCCTATTCCCGAACATTTTACTGAGGGTTAAAAAATGATAGAAATATAAAAGTGAACGAATAAAAAGTGGAGAGAGGAAACTGTTCGAAGTCTTTCTTTTAACTTCATGCGACCTTATTTCGTAGGAACGTAATTTGCTAGCTAGATCAAAAGGTCTATATGGGAAGAACGAACCAAACAGTTTCAACGAAACGTAGTGGAAACAAAGACCCAAACAAAGATAGGAAAAACGAAGATCCAGATTGTGGGAAAGAGATATCAATAGAACTAAGAGTAAGATGGAAAAAAACATTTTGAAAGAACTATAGCCAGGGGTGTCCGTGCAGTATGTACATTATTTTTTGATTATATATATATATATATATATATATATATATATATATATATATATATATATATATATATATATATATATATATATATATATATGGAGACTCAGGGTAGGGAAGTTCAGGCTTCAAAGGCAACGAGAAGGCTTATGGGCTTACACAGAATTATTTGCATAATTCAAGTTTTTCATAATTATATGAGCGTTTATGAACTCAATTTCACTTATCAACTTGTATAGATAAAGTGTTCGTTCGTGTGATTTTCTGTAAACACCCGCCAGTTAAAACACAGGAACGACAAGATTGAAAAATGAATCGCATCAGCACTAGTTTAATGCTCGAAAACTTTTGTGAGTAACAGTTTGAAATATTCAAATGAATATATAACCAGAGAAAAAATAGTTGCCAGGAATTCTTTTGAAAAATATCATATTTTTACTGGATCAGTGATTGTATTAATGATAGCTTAAATGAATTCACGTCCTTCCAGTTCGTCTATATTTGCAAATTACTGAAAACAAAATTGTAAAACTTCTATATACATATATATATATATATATATATATATATATATATATATATATATATATATATATATATATATATATATATATATATATATAGGCCTATATATATATATATATATATATATATATATATATATATATATATATATATATATATATATATATGGGCCTATATATATATATATATATATATATATATATATATATATATATATATATATATATATACATACGTACATACCTACATCTATAATTCATACATCATATATTTTCATACCATGCACTCGATTATCTCAAAACCACATTATTGACGTTTTTCCATATAAAATGAGTATTTTCAAGTTGAATTTTATGATTAACCGCACCGTACAAGAACGTGGTTGGTGAATAATAATAATAATGATAATTGTTTGAAGAACAACCACACGAAGTGACATTGTTTTGGGGTTCAATTCATCGGGTGATTGATCAATGACATATACAAGCAACGCACGCCGGACTTGATTTTGGTTTCCGAGTCGGACCCTCACCTCTTTATTATGAATTCTTTACAATTGGCTGACTTAGACTGAGTCAGATTGGCAACTTGTGGATGAAATACAAGAAGACCAATCTTTAGGGAAAACTTAGTATAATGATATCTCTACAATACATAGCCTACATATAAAATTGTAATTGTGAACTTCCACGCATTTTGTTGAAACGACAGCGTGAACATTCTGGTCACAGCATCCTTGTATCCATCTGGTCAAATCTTGTAAGCTTTTACAAAGAAACTAAGACACTGACTTTACAGTATATTACTTCTATATAAACTTGTTGGATGAAAAGAAAATTACCATCGAAGAGAAGTTAATTTGGTATTTATTATTATTATTAAAGGATCTTTATTGCTGGCGAAATTCGGCAGGGCCGTTCTCACATTTAACCAGTTTAGAACGTAATTCACATAAATTTTAGAAACAAAATTGAAAACACGGAAAATACAACAAAATACAGAGAGATACATAAATACATATACAGTTGTCGTACACACAGAGATATATGAACATTATGTAAACATACAACAAATTCACTGTAACAACATGATTATAAGCAGAGTCGATAAAGCAGTTAGATACAGGAGGTAGAACTGCTTTATCGACTCTGTTATAAGTATAACAAAATATTTTCAGTGAATTTATCACCAATTTTCTAGTACTCGACATTCATAGAAAAAAAGAAAGGAAAAGAAGCAATAATGAAAAAGAAGCATCACTAAACTATAAATGTAATGAAAAATAGATATGAATGAAAATGAAAATGAATAAATGTAGACGTAGTATCAGGACATCACAACCATGGGCTATATTATAACAAATAATTACGACATTTCTATTTCACCAATTTTAGAGAAAAATAGAAATCACTATCTCAATTTCAGCATATTATAATTATTTATTCATCCTCCAAGACCCTGCCATTTCTTTGAGTCGTGACGTAGACATCACTTGATTCTGTTTATGCTTCTGTTCGATACAGAATAGATAATGCATAATATGCAATTACTCTGTCAATGAATGTCTCTGGGGGAAAAATAAATAATCATAATTTCTGAAATTAAGATGATGATTTCAAGTTCTCTCTAGAATTAGGGAAATAAATATAGTCATCATTCATCAAATTTAGGATTGTGAATTTCTTTGAAATTAAACTTGTGAATTTGTGTACATACGTGTGTGTGTGTGTGTGTGTGTGTGTGTGTGTGTGTGTGTGTGTGTGTGTGTGAAGAGAAGAGAGAGAGAGAGAAAGAGAGAGAGAGAGAGAGAGAGAGAGAGAGAGAGAGAGAATTGAGTGTGAGCTGTGGACATCCCTGAAGATTTGACTACACCGTCAGGAAGTTGGTAGTCAATTTTTCTCTGATGAGAGATATTAGGAAGTAGTGATGCGAATAGCAAAGCATACATTTGCCTGCCCTTTGAAAGTTAACGATACGAGAGAATGAGGGGAGGGGAGGGGAGGGGTAGGGGGAGAGGGAGGCAGATCCCCTAATCTACTTCCACCCTTCATACTCATCTCGCATGCATAGAGAAGAAAGAACGTAATAATCACAGATGATTCGTTATATTCAATAGTACCAAATGTTTATTTTACTTGTTCAACTTTTTCAAGAATTCATTCTTGAGCAAAAGAATCAAGGAGTAAGATAATCTTAAGGCAATGCAATAAAGACAGTGACGAAAACATTGTGAGGGAAAAAATTATGAAAAGAATGGAATTGAAAATAACTGTAATTAAAATTGATAACACATTTTAGAATTCTCAGCACGATTAACAAGTAGAATACCTTTTTGTAGACTTTGAATAATTATTGTGAGATTTGAATACGTTTCTTTTAAAAAGTTCTTTTTAAAAGTTTTAAAGTTTTCAATTCATGTTTCACCATTTTGTAAAGTATAAAAACGTGAGATTGAAGACGAAGAATTGACTATAGGCAATGAGTGTATTGTTATATGATAATACGAGGAACTTGATGAATTTCACTCCTTCAAAAGATTACTTTTCCATTTTCAAAGTGCGATTCCAATCCTAATCTAAATCCATACAATAATCTATAAACTAATGGTTCTTCAAACTTTGACACATGTTATTTGATTATTCACTGGAAATAAGATCAACATGTGTTTTTATTCTACATCAACATCGAATACTCGAATCAAATTCAATTTCTGTAATAAAGTATAAGCGCAAAATGACCTCGCTGTCGACGTGTACTATTCATACCTAATTTTCAGGATATTGCAATTATCGATGAGGAATTATACAGAACGGGTCTCTCCTCCGCTTATATATATATATATATATATATATATATATATATATATATATATATATATTGATATATATATATTGATATATATATATATATATATATATATATATATATATATATATACATATATATATATATATATATATATATATATTTATATATATATATATATATATATATATATATATATATATATATATATATATTTATATGTGTATGTATATATGTATATATATATATATATATATATATATATATATATATATATATATATATATATATATAACATATACATATATTTATGGATTCATGGATTATTTCCCGTTAGTTATTATATGAATATATTATTATTTTTATGAGTCGAGTTGTATGAGTTGTGTAAGTTGTTCATGTTGTATTTGTATGTATGAGTTAAACCGTGCCCTATTAAAAACAGTGATGAAATCGAATTAATCTTGGACCATTTCATTTTGGTCTTTCCATGTATCCCACTATTTCCAATTACATTTCATCCAATTATAGATTATCACAACCCTTCTAAAGCTCGAGGCACATCTTTTCAGTAAACCGCTCACACATATTCATCTATCAACAAACCAAAACCAAGGAAAAAGTAGCAGCTCCTATCCTGTGCAAATGGATTATCTCGAATGTGATTGGAATAGTCTATAGATGAGAAAGACAGAGATAGAGTGTGTGTGTGCTAACTGCTAAGGAACACAATAGAACACCTGACACCCTTCTCTCTTCAACCCCCCTCCCTCCATCCAACAATCTTCCCTGCACCGTCCTTCTATATATAACACCCCCCACGAATTGTACGGTATGTCACTTAGAATGATTGAGTACATTTCATTTACTAGTATATCCAATCGTATAATAGAAATCGTTTAATACAGAATCTTGGACAGTATCACAACTAGGAATTTACTCGCCTTATATTGGTTTATTGTTCATTCAGTTCGATCACGCAGCTTTATACACATTATTATTAGATTGATATATTTTTGATATGGTTTTTTCATAATGATATTTTGACTCTTGAACATAGTCAATTTTGGAAAATTATGACTTGAATTTTACTCAATAACATGAATAATTGAAATGAATCAACTTTCACACATTAATTGGGTAGGCCTAGACAATCAAGAACACGATAGAACTAACTTTTGTGTTCAAACTTTTGATACAAGTATATATATATATATATATATATATATATATATATATATATATATATATATATATATATATATATATATATATATATATATATATATATATATATATATATATATATATATATATATATAATATATATATATATATACACATGTGACAAAGATTTGAACACAAAAGTTCATAAGGTGCTGATAAGCTATTAAAATTTAATTTAAGTAACGATTAAAAATTCATGAACGAACATTATATAGACCTATGAATATGTTTATTTTATATTTTATATATGAAACCCAAGCCCCCGTATAACCTTGCTGTTGGTGGGGTCGTTAAGCAAACAATAATCATGAAGCCTGAGTCTGCAATATTTCATCCTAATTTTCGAAGGATACATACTGCAGTTTCTCAATAGGTCTAGGGCTCTAGGCCTTCTGATTCAAGGTTTTTATTCTCGTTTGAAAATGTTGGTTCAAAGGTAGGCCTATACAGACCTGAGAACCAAGATCAAGAACTTGACAAATTGAGTTATCTAGGCTAGAAGGCAATCACCTGAACTTTTTGTTTTCATTCACAAACACTATAGGCGTAATATATTAATGATTATAAAGTTGTGATAAAATGATATATTTTTATAATTGAAATAATAATTTTGGTTCAATAAGTGCCTTCCCAAAATGTAGGCCTATTTTTTTATAATTTCAAGACGCAATGTGAATGCAATGAATAATCAAAACGTGATGAGTCCAAATGTTTCAAACCGAAATTTGAGTAAATTATTGAATTTTTTCATCATATTTGCTAGGGAAACACGATGACTATATATATACTTATTCAGATGCTTCGTATCTACGAAAAGTTGGTTTAAAAAGGCTTTTTGCTATAATCCCAAAAACGATATGAAGCTATACGATGTTTATTATAAGCCCACGTCTGTAATGTAAAGTAAATGAACCACAAGATAACAAGATCATTTGAATAATAAATTTTTGAATTTGTCTGCCTATAAACTGCCCTGTATGTTACTTACAGAACCAAGTAAAATCAACAGTGAAGGACTGTAAACGTTGCCTGGTTGAATTCAAGTATACACACATTAATACAATTTACCCATTATATTTATAATCCAATGTATAGGGATGAAAAACAACAATGCTTGTACGCTTCGTCACTTTTTTAACAATATTGTTTGCACTCTTCTGTAACTATACATCCAGCTTAGCACTAATCTCATAAAACCTACGCCGCAACAAACAAATAATAAATAATACCAAACCAAAAGTAGGTTTACACCATTTAAGCTTATTATTCATGTTTTTGTCATTCTATTTCTAGCTTGAACTGATGATAATATGAATTAAAAAAAAAACTCTGATCTGATTTTATTTACGGCTCGTGAATTTCCATAGTTGTTATGGGGACTAACGTATTACCATGTATAACTTTTACTTCCCCTCTTTTATAAACTAGAAGCCTGTATTTAGTAAAGAATTAGCTCGCAAATATAAGCCGTGGGGTGAGTCCATCGAGTATTGTTGTTAGTTGTAGATTTACCATTTTTCACCACCAGATGTCCGTAGTGTACAGTGAACGTAGTATAACAGTGCCAAGACGACTTGAGCCCCCTGTTGGTTGTTATTGTAAGCTTTGAAGTTTATTGGATTATTTTGTGGAGTTCGAATCCCGACTACGTACCATTATCATAGCAATATAATATTTAGCATTATGGATAAATATTCAATGTAATATTTAGGTGTCATCATATTTTAATAATTATTAACGGGAGAGAAAAATATTCGTTTTTTTCATTTCATTATTGTAGTAGGCCTATTTATGTTTAATACATATTTTCGAAGTTACTATACATCTTCAAACGATTAGTAACACAATAATAGGCCTATACTATTTTTAATATTCATTTTATCAGTTTTTACTTGTTACCTCTCGTATTTATTTTAGGGATTCTTCTGTATTCCACTTTATTAGATAATAATTGACTCGAACAATTTATTTGTGCCTGTAAATGAATTTCCAGACAGAAGACAGGCCTATTATGGGTCCTATTCTTTTATATTCGATCAATATTGAAAATAAATTTGTGTGGGCAAATATCACAAACATTAACGTTATCGCCGTTACTTGATAAAGATTCACGTAAAGAAGATTATATGAAATACATAATATCGCATCATTCATGGTTCGTTAAATAAGAACATATACGACTTTAACGTGTCATCGTATATTTATGTAAATACTGATTTAACATATTCAATCCGAACATGGTTGATTTAAACATCTTACATGTACGTGAAAAGTTATCCTTGTTCTTTGACAAAAATGAGAAAAAACAATTACTACCAAACTCGAAGAGAAAATATTGAAACAGAAAAATAATTTCACATTTCTTTTGAGAGTATTTATTATTATAGCGTATTCAGCCGAGCTTCCTCGCCTGAGGGTAGACATCCTGCATTGCATCAGAAAACTCAAAAGACTCGAGTTGGTTAGGATTTAGAAATCTTCTCAAGTACATGATCGTATCGTAGTGAGCCCGCAAGGTTATATTTGCCTCTTCATCTTCACCATAATCAGTCGTATATGTCTTTCGTTCTTTATGATCATCAGTCTTTCATATGTCTATATACAGAGCAGACTTTATTTCATGGTTTGTTTAGCTTCATTTCCGTGTTCAGCGATTCATATTTATATTCAATTACATCTGGGGCATTCGAGATTTTAAAATATTTTCATAAGGTTCCAGAAAATTCTCGTCAAGCGTTATTATAGAATATATACTAGCTGATAAACGCGCTATACGTATAAATATACACTCGTGCACTCTACTGAACCTTCAACATTTGTATATACATTCTATTCTATAAATATTGTAGTTTATTAAGATCCTATTCAGCCTGAAATGTACGAATTGTGATTTGAGAATTTTTTGAAAGTGCGTGTAAGTCTATTCTATGTGTAATCTTAACCAAAGAATATGTCGTTAGTTAGTTAGTCATAGGCTGAGAAGACTTAAATATCACAAATACCGGCGAAAATCTTCGTAGATATATATATATATACACAGTGATATCACATAGGCCTATATATGAAAAAATATGTATACATAAGTTAAATATATATATATATATATATATATATATATATATATATATATATATATATATATATATATATATATTTATATATATATATATATATATATATATATATATATATATATATATATATATATATATATATATATATATATATATATATATATCTGCTTCATCAACTGCTCTTTGAATTATCGAATTCCTTTATGGGGTATAATTTTTATTATTGCATTTTCAGTTACTTCATTCATTCACTAGCTATGTGATCATGGGACCTATAAGAAAACAACAAATGGTCATTAACTCCACTGAGCATTTTAATTGGCTTAGAGATTGTATATGATATCTGAGAACGGCGGGTTTCAATATAATAACTACGTATTTATAAGAAGTATAAGACTCGTTAACGACAGTGACATTTCAGCTTGTCACGTTGGTATAATTGATACTGATGGAGGTGCCGGGTCTCTGAGAGCGTCGCGACGTCGTATTGATGACGTCATAGCGTCGTAATATCGTGTTTGGTGAGGGCAATCTATGAGCGCTATCTATGAACGATCTGTTGAAATAACTTGATACACCAGGGTCACTATACAGGCGGCGTTATAAGCACCGCCTTCATGATTGTAAGCTCCTCCCTGGATTCCCCCCGCTCCCAGGAGGATATCAAGGGGGCTGTGTGGTAATTGATTGACGGATTGGACATGAGGGCTCTAGAGGTTTTTGTGGGGAAATGGGAGGGTATTGCAGCAGAAGACGTAATAATGGCTGCCATCTAAAACAGGGGTTGACAACTCAGTGATCTCAGAGATGAGATTATACAGACATGTTACTTGAGAAAGGCTGTGAGTCAGTATCATAATTCGTTATCAACCACAGTAGGTTGATAGATCTTCAATTATATTGGGAATTCAAAACTCACAATCGCTCATGTCAAATAGCATTGAAAATCGAAATTCACTTGTAGCGAAGAATGTATGTAAATTGATGATTTCTTAATAACTTGGGACGAGTCACATCACAGTTACATTAGGTTTATTAACTTTATTACGAATTATCTTATTCATCACCCTTGGTTGTCGATGTTATTTATTGAGTAACGGATCACAAAGTCATCATTAACGACAGATATAATCGTGTCGTTAATCATATATTGTAGTTCTGGTCCTTGAAAAAAAAAAAAAAAATATATATATATATATATATATGGACAACATGAGAACGTACCGAATGAAACTTACAAATCATAGTATTTATCTGTAAAGGCATATCCATTTTTATTTGTAATCTTCATTAGTGGTTACTGAGATGAGTGAACGAGTGACTAGCCCACTGAACCGTCATTCAGGAGACCAGGATTCGATTCCTGCCAAGGTTGACCATCCTGACGGGGGTTTTTCGTGATTTTCCTCTGTCGTTCAAGTCAATACTGGGATGGTTCCTTGAAATAACAGGCCACGACCGACCACTTCCCACTACCCTATCCAAACACACCTAATAAAATGACCATTCATCTCATCCTCCCATCAACTCATATATTATTCACCGAAGTAAATGGATTACCACCACCTAGTCACTCGATTGTCGGCTACCATACCTACAACGACTCTTGAAGGTGGCTGAACGTTTTCAGCCGAAACGTCGAAACACCAGCCTCATTTTAGAGCCACCGAAACATCCTTCGTTGTTCAAGGAAGGGCAATTTTCCGAAAAGTGACATTTTATCAAACAATATATATATATATATATATATATATATATATATATATATATATATATATATATATAAATATATATATATATATATATATATATATATATTTATATATAAATGTATATATATATATATATATATATATATATATATATATATATATATATAAATATATATGTATATATATATATATATATATATATATATATATATATATATATATATATACATATATATATATATATATTTATGCGCCCTTTATATAGGAAATATGTATGTGTCCAGTGTGTTTATATACAAATAATTTAAATCAATGAAATTAATGAAACATTGGCGTATTTATCTTTTTTATCTTCAACTTTTATTTTATTATCTTTTCTCATATGATATGTTCCCATTTTCTGGAACTATTTTGCCATCGTGTTGTGTACCCCTGCGCCTGACTGACGCGTCTAGCCCGCGTGTGGAGGAAAGGAATAGGAAGGGAAGATTCAAGAGCTCCACACCTTCTACAACTAATATGACAGATGAACTGCACGGCGTATGAGTAAGTGCTCAATAGCCTTAATAGACTTTTCAAGAGACGAGATGACGACTATACCTGTATATATATATATATATATATATATATATATATATATATATATATATATATATATATATATATATATATATATATACATATATATATATATATATATATATATATATATATATATATATATATACATATATATATATATATATATATATATATATATATATATATATATATATATATATATATATATATATATAACTCGAGCTACTAGAGCTAACTAGTAGTCTTCACAAGCACAGTGTATATAGTATTTTCTATTTTCTATTTTGTTATCACAAAACCTAATTCTTCTACAGTTCACTGAAATACTGAGAATGAAAAACGTTGTTTTCTTATCCAGAATTACCAAGTGCAGTTGACCTTTTTCTGAAAGTTATTGATAGAAATGTCTTGAAAAAATAATCGGAAAGAAAGAAAAAAAAGAAGGAACAGAAAGAAAAAATAGTCAATCATGTTGATAATAGGTTCTAACTCCCAGTTAGAGTTACTCCCAAACTGGTGATTCAGACGCTTCGATGAGCGTATAGGCCTATAAGCACGACTCAGTTTCGCTTAGTGGAAAGGAGAAGCAAATTGGCAAATTTCTGTTCATACCCATCTTGGAAAAAAAAAACAATATAAGTCCCCAAATCTCAAATCAGATTATATAGGCTATAGCCGAATTGAAAATGTACAAAATAATGGTAAATTTTTTGATATAAAGGACATATGGTTTGAAAAAAATTTGTTCAAAAACACGGTGTGATCAAGTTCAAGATAAGAATTTCAATTTTTTTCTCTCAGTATAAATCAGTCAGCATTATCAAATGAACGAATATTGGAGTTTTACAGCTCTCTTTCTCTCTCTCTCCCTCTCTCTCTCTTTCTCTCTCTCTCTCTTCTCGTAAACGAATATTTCGCGCCAGATTAATATTAAATCGATCAAGATTGGGGGAGATGAATATAGACCTATACTACTGCACATATGAGGACGACTTAAAGAGGAAATTATGAGATATTCTGAAGACGATGAAGAGAGAGAGAGCGAGAGAGAGAGAGAGAGAGAAAGAGAGAAAAAATATATATGAAACACGAAACACGAAATCGACAAAAGAAATATATAATACGTCCACGGTATATGGTAATAAAAGCGAGAAAGAAAATAGACGAATGCTGTGCTGGAGCTTCATATATGCAAAAGCGAACTGATTATGTACTTAATTTATGTCAAGAAATACTTCACTTGAATCAATATCAAAATGTCTTACTATACCCTAACGCTAGCCTATAACACAATCATTGCTGATATACATTATAGAAATATTAATATTTTGTTGATAGTTACAGAGGTACATAGATTGATCGACATAGTTCCCACTCCATTATTTAATTATTATGAAACTTATCCTAATTTCAAAACTGATATACTTTCTTGATCATATCTGATTCTGTTACCTTCTCTATATTATAAAGTAGCTAACCAATTTACTTTCCTCGCATGGTTGGCTGAATCTCAATGTTGTATATCTCATCATATAAACCTTCTGACATATCTCATCTTATCTGGAGTTTGTTGAGAGCGGTAGAGAGGTGAGAGAGGGTGTAGGAACGAATATTCTATTAGGGAGGGTTCTCGCCGTCAAGAAGAACTTTGCAATCTTATCTGCCACTACATACAGACAGTTCGAATGCATCAGCTTGTGAAAGAGAGAGAGAGAGAGAGAGAGAGAGAGAGAGAGAAAGGGGGAGGGAGATACTGTTAGATGGAAAGAGATAGATGAATGGAGCGAGTGGAAAAGATTTATTCAACAAGCGCGATGAGAAGTTGACACATGGAAATAGTCTCCGAGGATTGCGATGCGACGACCAAGAGCTCGAGAAGCGAATCGAGAAATTTAATCAAACTTTCATGAAGAGTGAGTGAGAGAGAAAGAGAAAGATATGGATAGAGTGAGTAAAAGAGAAGTGAGGTATAGGTGGAGAGAGAGAGAGAGAGAGAGTCAGAGACAGAGGGAAAAGGAAAAGGAGAAAAGAGAGAGACAGAGTAGGAGAGAGGAAGAGAAAGAGAGAGAGAGAGAGAGAGAGCAGACAATCTGGTGGTGGTGGTGGTATACTGTATTTTAGATAAAAAGATGTGTCAAGAAAATGTCAATGAATAACGAAGAGAAGATGGGTTTTCTTTCTCTATGGCTGTAAGTATATTCAATGCCTTTTATACAGTATTTGCACATTTCATTCGTCGTTAACATTATTTGATAGACTTGAATGAGTAAATCAGAAAATTATCAGAGTTTTCCAGATCGGAACCGGCAGTTGTAATAATACATTACCACATATGAATAAATATAATGCTTAAAATGGTAGAGCATATTCTTTCATTATTGTATGCCGGATAAATAGTTACTTCAATAGTCCCAGACGTAGTCTGACAGGCCTATAGGCTTCATTCTTCCAATTCAAAGTAGTATTTATAATGTGAAATGAACTCTCATCGGGCCAAATGATGATCGGTCCGTTGGAACTCGAATTAGAGGGATGCGAGATCGAATCTCGAAAAAATGTTACATTAATTATTTTAAACCTTACTTATTGTACAGCTGGGATAATTCAAACAATTATTGTCTAATGAGCTATAGACACAATTATTCCTTCCGTCATGTAAGTCTACATGGAGCGTTCATTGGATGAACGTAAATGAAGACTCCAAGTGACTTTGGACTTTTCTGACGAAAGATTGTCACTGCTGTGTATTTTATTAATACTATTGTTTGTTTCCTTGTTTGTTTGTGTATTCCCATCCCACATGGTTGGACCGTGGTTGAACAAATTGACATGTTGGCATCGCAACCCGTTGTATCAATACTATATACTCATAGATATTTACATGAATAAAATGGCCAAAATAGAACCACAGGTGTTCAAGAACAAGTCATTTTGTCACGAACAACGAATATTTATCATTTTCTATTTATAAATTATCATCGTGTATGCTCATTATTTTTTCATCAAACTTGAGAGAATTTCATGAAAAAATAAAACTTGTGAGATACTCATTTTCAAAATTGAAAGTTTTGTATCTGAGTTGGTAAAATGAAAAACATTACTTTTTTCAATTTTGTTTGAATCAAGTAACCCTTTTCTGAAAAATTGATGTTAACAATTTGTATTTGTCTCAATTTTTCATTCTGATAACTTTTTAGTAATTCATCCATCAGTGTTGAAAGAATATCAGTCGTTTTCCTATGGTTAAGCCAATAAAATATCTGTCGATTGTATCATGAAGTGAAGTATAGATAGGCGTGTTGCCTCGTTATAAGATATGTACACATCAGACAGAGTACAAGGTGTGGTTTTTCAGTGGTTTCTATGCGTGATCCATTATATACACATACAATTCGAGCTGAATCATGCAGGGTAATGAATTGTAGCCATGTTCACGCTCAACACCTGAACAAAGCGGGAACAAAACACACAAACAACATGATTTACACGCATTCATTTGCTGGAATTAAGATTATAATTACATTTATATATAAAATAACACGGAGCTTTTAGACTAAGTGGATGATGGTCGGATTTTGATCTTGGAAGTATAAGTAATTTGATTAAAAATAGATTTTCTTATTTGAATATAAAGACAGAATCATTTTGTTATTCATCACAATGAATTTATATATAGATGAATTTTTTTTGAATTTTTTTTGTAATAACATCGAAACTTTATACAAAATCATTGTTCCTCAATTAAGGTATGGATGAAAGATAGGATCGTTTGGAACAAGGGCGATCTTACCAGCCCAAAATATTGTGTCACATTGTAAAAACTCGAAAAAATTTACTTGAAATTAGTGTAAATCCACGGAAAATATATCAAATTAATTAGATGAGCGTAGCGAAGCTTTCCATTTCACACCCTGAAAAAAATGGGCTTCGTTTTTATGTTTTTTTTTTTTTTTTCATGTACGCGGCATACAGGTCAGAGAATCTTTGAAATGATCAAAATGAAATCAATCAACTTGAAACTTTTTCTAAACGTTGGTGTCATACCAGAATAGGTTGGGATTGTTATTCAGAGGAATCGGTCGGAAGGTTTTTCCGGAAAATAATCGGAAAGTTTGGAAAATCCTCGTAAGAATAACCCGGAGGAAAAATACTTCAAAAACAAGAATTTTTCAAAAGCTCTCAAATTTTCACAGAATATGAAAAATACTATTATACACCTTTTCAGAGATTTTTACAACAATCGAATGAGAAATAATGAAGAAAACGCAATAAACGTGTACATTTTATTGAATATTTTGATCAATTGGTTTTGCAAAGTGTTTATGCGACAGGTTGCAGGTTACTATAAATATCAACAAGTTGCAGGTGAGGTTTTTGAACGTTTGAAGTAAGTCAAGGTTTGTAGATGTGAATTGAGCTGACAAGTTATTTTTCATTCTAGATTGCCATACTTCTAAGCTCATCTCACAACGCGCATCCCGCGTTTTCCTAGTCTATATACACATATATTACGATCTATTAAATAAACACGTATGAGCCTACAATAAAAGTTCAACTTCTGTTCTTCTGTTCAACTTATTTATGAGATCTTGTGATTTACTTTTGCTTATGGACTCGCAACTACACAAGTAGAATTGAAATGAATACTTTTCAATATATACTTCAGACGGTTATATGTAAAATTGACACATGCGTCCCGAAATTTGCAATTAGGTCTATATATACTGATATTGTGAAGCACAGAGTAAATCATCATTAACCCATATCAACCATGCTCATTACATATTATATTCACGTTACACATTTTTTAACTAAATATATCGATATATGGCCCATATATATGTATTATATATATATATATATATATATATATATATATATATATATATATATATATATATATATATATATATATATATATGTATATATATATATATATATATATATATATATATATATATATATATATATTATATATATATATATATATATATATATATATATATATATATATATATATATATACATGTATATATATATATATATATATATATATATATATATATATATATATATATATATATGGGGTCGAAAAAGATACGCCTCGACCGGGATTCGAGCCCGGGACCTTCTGCTTGCCGGGCAGATGTCAAGTGGTAGAGCACCTGCCCGGCAAGCAGAAGGTCCTGGGCTCGAATCCCGGTCGAGGCGTATCTTTTTCGACATAACTATAATATCCCAAATATCTCGATATTGAATCGTATCCAAGAAGTTTAATTATCACATATATATATATATATATATATATATATATATATATATATATATATATATATATATATATATATATATATATATATTTAATATATGTATCAGGTTTGATTTCTTCAAATTCAAGTTTCATTTCCAAGAGACTTTTTAAACAACAATATTCTATCTCTGATATCATCTCACGACAAGGCAACACTTTTCCCGACTCGAGCAATCATCTCTGCTATTAAACTGAATATGTCTTAGAACTCGTAAAAACTCTTGCCGTCTCTGAAAGGCAACTTTGGGATGGGTAAAAATGGGATCGGGGAGAAAAGAGGGGTGTGATTAGGCTGTTGGCGCCTGTGAAATGGTCAGTAATCGATGTCTGTAAAAAATGATTGAGCCTTCAATGATACAGCAAAACATGAGATTGTAGTATTTTGACTTTAATAGACGGTGTTAGGACCACTTCATGTCTATCAAACAGCTACCGTAATTTATCTATCGCAACATATGCTAAACATATCCGGCCACATGGACATAAATATTGTTCTGCTTTTTTAATGGATAATGTAAACGTTCATATGAGATGGCTATAAATAATAAGCAATGTACTACAAATTGAAAAAAAATTCATAAGTTTCATGTCCAATAATATAAGAACTGACAATGATATTGCAATAGGTTTATAAGTCAAATATCTTATATTTCATACATCTATAGTGATATGTTCATCAGGTATACGCATAGAGGTGAAGGAAAAACCAACCCGGCGTTATAGTCCGGACTAACCACAAAAATCCGCTGTAAAGATGGAGGGCGATACACAAACACACACACACACACACACATATATATATATATATATATATATATATATATATATATATATATATATATATATATATATATATGTATATATATATATATATATATATATATATATATAAATATATATATATATATATATATATATATATACATATATTTAATTTTTTTCCAAGGGAGTTGGACAACGTGGGGAGTGCGGTCCCCACCGCACCGGTGCCACCGGTGGATAAACCACCGGTTTATCTAATTGTAAGCGGCATCATCCGGAAGGTAATAAAAACATCACTTATGTCCGCGAAAACTTGAAATTAAACATCATATATATATATATATATATATATATATATATATATATATATATATATATATATATATATATATATATATATATATATATATATGAATACATTATAGTCTTAGGGTATAATCGTGTAAAAATGAGTACAAAGTAAATGATGTTAGATACTAACATACTAATATACTAGTACATGATGTCGAAACGCGTCGAGTAGTAAATAAAAAAGTATCGAACATCATATACTTTGTACTCATTTTTACACGATTATACCCTAAAACTATCATGGATTCAACAATTTCAATTGGTGGAAGTTTCAAACAAAATATATATATATATATATATATATATATATATATATATATATATATATATATATATATATATATAATATATATAAATATATTCAGGTCTAATTAGTCAAGACCGTCAGAATGAATAAGCTCTGCATTTGATTTGAAAAAAAAACGGTCAGAAACTATTCGTCCTTGACCCCATACTGAGAACAACTACCAATTGTGTTATCATTGAAGTGAAAATATAGTGAAATATATACTGAAATAAAATGGAGCGAAATACGATAAATTGTAAAAAATGTAATATAACGAAATAAACGAAACAACTAACGAAATAACTTGTGGACCAATTTTCAAACTTGACATCAATTCCAGACTCTGAGGACGTGATAAAGCAGTGAATAAGAAGAACGCAAATGATTACCAATGTGTATAAGGTATATAATTATTATATTACTGTCGTTGAGTTCAAAGTTGTAACGGTTATCTTGCACGTCCAACAAAATACTTAGAACAAAAGAAACTTCCGCTCCAAGTTACAATTGATCTAAATTTTCTATTTGACAACAAAATAGTTTCACCAATTATGTAACAATTGTTTTAATCATCCAGCATGAGAATAATATGAAACACCTAGAGAGTATGAAGTGGAGAAAAGTAAAATACATATTACTTCGAGGCCATTTTTTAGATGCACACACGTCTAACCAAACGTCGTTCGCTGGCTTTTGAACCACATGTATGATATCTTTATGATAATATAAAATGATATCTTGCGATTGCTGACAACTGAAATCGATCAGAATCCCACGAAAGTTTGATTACAAAATCAATAGTTCAACTATTAAATTCTATATATAATACAAATATATTCAATTTAATATAATATCAGTATGCTATTATTTATGTATAATATGTATTAAATAGGCCTATATTTTTATGTATGCATGTATTATATTATATAATATTTGTATATGATATTTTATAATATATAATATATTATTAATTAATAATAATATACACATCACTACAGAAAATTGGCGGAATAGGCCCAATTAAACAAATCTCACTCGATTTACAGCAAGATGTATAACGCTCCGAAATACTGAAATTATGTTATAGGCTATGGATAATACAGCAAGTGAGAAAGATAGAAGTTTGATGAAAGCACAGACGCCAAAACGGAACACAGAATATCCTATAACAAAATGTATACAAACCACGTATTCTTTCAAAAATAAAATAATTCAATTTAAAAAATGTAATAAAGAAATTACTTTCATGAAACTTGTTCAGGAGATGAAATATGAGGCTAAGATTTATAAAACTGTAAGATATTGGAAAAACAATGGAAGAGTGATTAGAGTAAACTGGTATAACAATGGTACTGACGTGGAGTATGCGGATTCATAACGCTAATGTGAGTAAACAAAATTAAAGATGTTGGCTAATCATTGATAGTCATTAATTGTAAATATTAAATCTAAATATTCTTAATTATTGTCAAAGGAAAAAATGATAACGGTTCGTTCAATGCTGTATAAAGTCAATTATTCTAGTGAAGCAATGTAAGCTTTACTTTTTAACCAAATTATTCGGTTTCGTAAATATTAAACTTTTAACAAACTATAGGCTACATCTCTAATGTCAATTGATATAGGCCTACGGCATACGCTATGAAAATATTGCTTTCAATTTGGAAATTATGGAAAACATTCAATTAAACTTGCTCTTAACTTCCATTAAAATGGAAATTATAGTATCGTCAAACATAAAATATTATTATATTATTTCCTGAATGATTTTCTCAACTATTGTGTAGAGTTTTATACATGCATAAAGAGAATTAAAAAGGAAGAGAAACACAAGAAAATGTTATCGACATTATCTATTTCCAATTCAGGCGTATCTCATTGCGCTTTATATAACAATAATTGGAACATATTTAAATAATATACACAAACAAGACTCGACTGCGCCAAAACATACAGTTATCATTATAGTTATCGACAGTTACGTCAGAAATGGTATCCATCACCATTCCTCTCATAGGCTATTATTGTGATTTGTGAAATAAGACTTCTTGATATGTTAATATAATTTCATCCGACGTGTTTATACGTTTCATACAGATTCGAACGATTTTATTCTGTGCGATTCTGTCATTAATTTCTCATTTCCTTTATTCTGAGGTCTCTACCATTCCTCCCTTCCCCATCTTCCTCCCTCTTCCCACCGTGCACTTCAAGCTTATCAGTCTTATACATCCACATTTCTAAGATAAAATTAGATTTTTGTGTTCATTGGAATTATTAAACAGTTTCATTTAGATGCAGTATTGGTAAACTAATTGCTTCAACTTATCGGGAAGAAGGGGGAAGGGGGAGAGCCTTAAATGGAGGAGCGATTGAACAAAGAAAATAAAACATTGAAATGCTTCAATGTAATTGTCAGGAGTATCTTTGATATGATATATGAATATTTGAAATATGAAAGGTGGAAAATAATGGGGCCTAGGGGCCTACTATAGAATATAGATCTAATAAGCCAACATTTTTTAATAACACATTATTTTCGAGTATATTTTACATTTTTCCCAGTCACTCAGCCTTATAGCAGAATTTTAAGTCGAGACATTCATGAGTACAGTATAACATGATACAAACGTTACAATAAGAACAGGTAAGGTAACAATAAGAAAATATTGAATTATTTTTAATACATAACAACACTTCCAATCAACTGATTTAATGAAGGAGCCCATTTTTATTATGGTCTTGTCCGGTACTCTTAATATTACTTATTTATATTTCTTATTACATCAGGTATACATAATTGAACATATCTCACCTAGAACCATAACTATACCAACACCAGCCAACTCCTTTACGAACATAATATTCATTTCAATGCCTCTACATTACAACTTCTCCCCCTCTCTCTTCCCTCGAACATATAAGCGTCCCCCTCCCCCATGTGGTGTGAGCTACACTCTCATCACATCGTAAACGAGGCGTTATCAAGAGACCAAGGGGGGTAAAAGGGGAAGGAGGGAGGTGGAAGGGGGCTCCCCATATATATATATATATATATATATATATATATATATATATATATATACATATATACGCGCTATTCAATTCATAACACACACATAGAGAGAGTGCATGCATGTATATAGGCATGGGGTGTGATATTGAATAGGGGGACTCAAAGACTGGGTGGCCAGAGGTGGAGAAGAGAAACTGCTGCTTCAATGCGTCATTACAGTGACTGTTACCCCCCACACTACCACCACCCAATCACCTCCCCCCCCCCTATCTCGTTATCCTATCATAACGTTATACCACCTTTTTGACATATTCCCCCCTCTCACCTCATCGCTTTTACACCACCCTATTGACAACGTTTACTTAGTTTATACCGTAGTATAAATTGCCACGGGGGACAACATGTCTACACGCATTTACTTACTAATAGGCCTATACGGTGAACTAGACGCCATTTTATATATGTATATATGAATATATTAACTTTGTTCTTTTGTATTGTATCTTCATTCTTTTTATGTGTTCGTTACCGAGGTTTGTATATTATTAGGGGTACAGTGACGTTGTGTAAACTAGAGAGTTTATAAAATAACAACTGCCATTGAATTAAAGTTGATGAAGAATGGGATAGGATGGGTGGTCATTGCTTCATGGTCAAGCACTTTTGTGCTGGTAGAACTGGACCCTATCAATTTGTTTTCTTCGTAATGTTAGAGCAGGTCTATGGAGGCTACATCTGATTGTGTCGAGTTGTGCTGTTTACTTTTTAAGCGTACATAATATCCATCACCAATCAAAAAAGTGTTTTTGAAAGATGTTCATATATATATATATATATATATATATATATATATATATATATATATATATATATATATATATATATATATATATATATATATCACATTTATCTCCTTTGGATTATGATTATATCTATGGATATAGAGTCATTGGATATATGCAGTGTTTGTTTTTCCAACTGTATGATATACATTTTATAGTTTTAGGTTTATTATACCGAACCTTTGTTTGGTTGACAAGCTATATGAAATCATAAAATGCCAGTATCATGAAAGTCTTAAGTGTTCTCCCTTTTTCATCTTTGCATATATAAGGAAGTTATCTCTATTTTTACTCGATTCCAAACTTTATTACACCCTGCCTTGGAAATCTTTTAAGAACTATAAAGGCCTTCAGAAATTCTTTCAGCCAACTGCACCAAAGTTGGCTCTAAAACAGCATGGTCTAGTACATAAGTGAAATTCAAATATAAATTAACTTTTCTACGAGATAATTGATATAGCACCTCTATTCATTGACAAACAAGCACTAAATCATCAGAGTGATTGTCACTTTATATACTATATCCGAATGCTAAAAGATTACACGGTACATCCAATCACATAGAAACATCTTTTCAGTTCCCATACATATACACTATATATGAATATACCAAACTAAAGTGAAAGAGCAATCCTGGTATTATTCATTGAAAAGACTGTGAATAGTATAAGTTTGAATGCAACGTGGACCTTATTCAATACTGTGGGACGGCGCCTCTATTGTCGGCCATGTTTTACGTATATACGACGTGACAAACCTGACAACGCTATACATAGCTTCAATCTGCTCGGTTGGTAAATACAAAATAGATATATACAAATTCTAACAGCTTGAAAATAAAATGTATGCATGTTGGCTGTCTAAATGATTAATGTTGGCTGAATAAAGTGAAATACCGTGCATATATATATATATATATATATATATATATATATATATATATATATATATATATGAATATATTTATATACATATATATATATATATATATATATATATATATATATATATATATATATTCATATATTTATATATATATATATATATATATATATATATATATATATATATATATATAAATATACATATATATATATATATATATAATTATATATATTATAGTAATTCATAATGATTCAAGAATAATACCAAGTAGAGTGGTGAATAAATGATGAATATTTATAAATGCCATATATATATATATATATATATATATATATATATATATATATATATATATATATATATATATATATATATGTATATATATATATATATATATATATATATATATATATATATATATATATATGTATATATATATATATATATATATATATATATATATATATATATATATATATTTATATATACGCGTTTGGATAGGATTGTATACCTCTCGTCATCAGAACTAAAACTGAAAGTTTTTCAGTTCTAGCCCTGACAACGATTTAGGTTCAATCCTATCGAAACGCGTTTGCAAATAAATATATTTATATTTCATTCAAACCATTTTAAATTTCTCTATGGTTTGACTTGAATGATGTTCATATACTGTTTTCTATTGGTGCTACTTCGTATTAGTGCCATCACTTTAATACGATTTGATTAAAATTTAAATATTAAAATTTAAAAGTAATTTATTCCAATATTTCTTATTTGGAGAGTCTAGTTCTTGAATATATTATCAATTGGTCTTTTGAGTATTAAAATCACACCTCTCAAATTTCAGACGAGCTTAAAGTTATAGTTAAAAACCTACAATCTAAAAAAAAGGATAAAAAAAAAATTATGCAATTTCACCGAAGGAAACACTGAAAATAGATGTAATTTCTGAAGCAATTGTCCTCGGATTCTAGGGCCCATAGATCTATAGGGCATCAAACGAACGTGTTTTTTTGTCCAAACTAATAAATAGGAAATGAAAATCATACGTATGACTGATTGAACAAGTGCAATGAATGTAAATTGTTTTTTGAGTACAACAGAGAGTCCATCTGCATCATTTGTCCCTTTCAGTGGCGTATACAATCCGCCGTATATAGAATGGATATACATGAAGGCACTTCGAACCATCTGTATTATCTATTATTTCACTTATTTACTTCATAGTGAATAGTATACCAAACTTATAAGATATTTCAGTGAATGAGATGTTGATATGAGAGTAGCCTATGTGTTTTGTGGCATTAAACAGTTATGACCTTTTAGAAGGGACCAATTTTATTTTAGTGGACAATCTCATGACTGAGGGAAACCACGAATTAAACCTTAGTCACGATGTTTAACTATATGGCAGGAAACCCCGGTGTTCTGAAATGTGTGGTTCAATGCGCCACCAACTGTCTTATAGCCCGTCTTAGTCATAATTGCTCTATATAGAAATTGTCTATATACTTATCGCGTTGAAAAGTGAACGAAGTGTGAGATGTTGTTTCAGATGTATTTTGATTATTTTCTAAAAATTGCTCACTCTGCCTGTAGTTACTGTTGACATTTTTTGATATAGGTTGAGAATAATGTACTTCCATCTGAATATTTACAGGTAATTTAATATATATGCTATATTTTTCGAGCTTTCTACTGCTGAGTTATTTGATAAATAATTATTAACGTCATCGTGATCTCTTAAAAAAGTGACGAACAACTTCATAAATTATTATAACTCATAAGTTGAAGATGTTTTGTCATAAAATTGGTATTTTGAAAGTATATCTGCATGATCCGAGTACTGGAGTGTTTTATTGTGAACTTTCGTATTGTTTAGTATGCCTTACATTATATACAGTCAAGCATCGACAGTTAAAAATGTGTTATTTTTAGCTGTCGACGCTTCACAGTTATACGACATGAATAAAATAGTTATAACTTATATTATCTTGAAGCTTTATAATTATCTGTGTTTCTCGCATATTAGAATTTTGATATCTCATACCTTTCAAAAGTTATCACGAAGAAACTGATATTTCGATAAATCGACTCCCGTGGACTCTGAAAGATTAATGTGCCACAAGTGGAGTGCAGATGAGAGAGTGAAGGTCCACTTCGCTCAAGTGTGAGGATTTCCCTTTAACCGTAGCAAATGATATAAATGAAATATAATGCAGCAAATGTATTTAGGCTACTTGAATTGGAAATAATAATTATATATAGTAATAAACTTTTATGAATGATAGTTTGTGTAACGTATATATGAATGATTTCAAGTACAATATTTTTATGTATTATGTTTTTTATTTATTTATATTGGGTTCAACGACGCACTCTACATGATGACTATACGATCTATTGGCGTCGGTGAATGATATATGAGATGATGAGATGGTGAGATGAATGGTTATTTTATTAGGTGTCTTTGGATAGTGAGAATAAGTCGGTCTTGGCCTGGTGATAAGGAGCCATCTCAGTATTGACCTGATAACGACAGAGGGAAACCACGAGAAAACCCTGCCAGGATGGTCGACCATGGCGAGAATCGAACCCCTGTCTCCTGAATGACGGTTCATCAGTGTACAATGTATTATGCTTACTGTATATATTTAAAGCCTATTATTATATTATAAACAGATGAATGCATAACGTGTATGGAATAGCATTGAAATTGCATCTATATAGACACGTTTAGGCATACTCTTTGTACATACGAAGTGCAAATAAGAAGATATAGGGCCTACCCCAAGTTAATAAGTTCATTATACATATATACACATGTTGATTCAATGTATCGCATTTACATGTAAGTGCGTTCAATGAAGAATCTTCACCAGAATAAGCTAATGAAGGTACTGTATATGTAACACAGGTTATACATAGAATAAGTTTTTTTTTAATAATGTAGCTTAACGACCTTTCCAACACCTAGGTTAGATGGAGATACGAATGAGCAGATGAGAATGAAAATATGAAATGATGGTATGAAAGAACGTTTACAAAAACACATGTCATATGCGGGACTCGAACCCATGATCAACGTGACCTCAGTTTCTGAAATAGGTCATTTATAGTCAAAGATCGTATTTCGTAGAAAAATATCACTGTATTTTTAAGTATAAAGCACCAGTATGTCAAACCTATTCAGAAGGAAAGATAAACAAAATGCAATCGTTTTCTTTGCTGCTTCAATGTCAGAGCAAGATACGTACAAAAAACATAGCAAAACTCTATAAGAGTAATTGTGAGTCTAGGGATGATAGTATTTTCAACAATATTTTTCTTTCGAAAGCGATGAACGGATTGATCTAGAATTAAAAATATTTGATACGTCTGGGTAATTCTTATCGAATTCTCACAAAATTTGTCTCTCATCTTTGAGGACTTTCGTCCATCATATTTCAAGTTTTTTTCAGTAATGGTTACGAATCATCATCTCCACAAAGGAGCATATATTTTTTCATCGCAATGCTCCTCTATCCAAACATAACCAACGCCACTGGTACCCCTGAAATCCACATCACGTCATACCAATTCAATCACTTCCTTTTGACTTTATTGAACATTGCACAAACCCTCATCAGACGATTAACAACACTCACACACACACACACATACACCTCTCACTCTATTGAAGGGTGGGCCGGGCCACAACTCTCCAGCTCTAGCGTACTTTATACCATAGATTGTTATGCTAATGTTAACTGGTTAACTTGTTCATTATACATTCACGTCGTGTCGCCGCCATTAGCGCCGAGTTATATAGCGTCCTCAGCTATGATTGGCCCATCTGGTATAGTATATATACATATGACTCCAGCTGCATGCTGTATTGTCATTGTCTCCCTCCATGACATCCACAAGGCTTTGATTATTGAAAATGGCGAGAGAGATAGAGAGAGATATAGAGAAAATGAGATAGAATGGAAAACAGGACATACATCTGAGATCAAAACTTTAACTATATATAATGTTGATTGGAAAATGAAAGAGATGTGAGACGCTTTGTTGTTTGCTTGAAATGGATTTTTATAAAATGATTTAGGCCAACAGTGAAAGATGAAGGCTTTATTAGACGAGCTTTAGCGATTATTCAATTTGACATACTGAAAAAAATTAGTGTTCGTTTTTATGTGGTTTTTTTATGTTTTTTTTGTCGGTTCTCCACAGGTCAAACGGCTACAACTATAAACTTCAAACTTTTTTCACTATGGTTCCTCATCTAACTTAGATCTGTATAGTTTTGTGGCATTATCGGGTGGTAACTTTTATTTTTATCAATTTTAGAAATTTCAAAAATACCCATTAGAATAACACGGCGGGAAAAAAAAAATTATTTTCCAAAAAAATGAAATTTTGTGTGAAGTTGAATTACATCTTGATACACATTTCTGGAAGTTCTCAGCTTGATCGGGTCAGCCATTTTGAATAAAAAACATGAATTTGCTATATTGGTACCACTCGAAGCAGTTCTTACCCATTTATAACTTAAATGTCACCCAATTGGCGAATTGAGGCAAAAGTTTGGCAAAGAAGTCGACATACTTTACACTCGTCTAACAACGCGTATATAGCGTTTTCCTAGTAACATTATAATTGTATAATGACATTCATGTATACATCATTCACCATTGGGATGGAAGATTTGATTTTTCATTCGATTTTCAATTGAAGATATTCAAGATACCTTATACAAGATAATATAATATAACCCATTTTTGAAGCTACACACATACACACATATATATATATATATATATATATATATATATATATATATATATATATATATATATATATATATATATATATATTACATAGGTCTACGTAGTTTTTTGTTGATATATAATCGTATATTATATATTATATTTATATTATAGTATAATTTTATGAATTATAAGTTACATGAATGATAATATAAACTGAAATATTCAGCCTGAAATATCGTTCACACTTTCATTAAGTTATAGTGTATAACCTGTAAACGACGATTTAATTGTCTACTGAAAAATGTTATCGTTCGCTTGACTTTTCTATGTCCTCCATCAGAAAACAAATCAATTGAAACCAATCAACTTTGATAACATAGTCTCGAGATGATTTGGTTATCTAAAAATGCCACGGATCGACATTGATTATTATTTTTAAATGTTTCTATACATTTTCGCTTTGGTTGGTCAAAATCTGAAAACATTCATATTAAATATCACTATATATGATCAGAGTTTTGCACGTGCTTTGTGAAGAAATATTAGCATTGTGCATATGGGCCGAAATGAAGGTCTCAAATACGACATTCGTTCGTGCCCTTAGACCAATTACCTCCAATCTCTATCTTGAAAAATGTCTCTTCTGGTCATCTGAATTTGTTGTTCAATACATAGTAGTGTGATCCGGTGGTATCTTGTATCACAAAAATAACCATTGAAAATAAATCATATCCTTTTGAACTTCTAAGGGGATGATCTTTTCAATAATTTGCGGTAATTTTAACCACATTAATACCCATTATATATCATATTTCAAGCACCGCACATGTATTATGAAGTTCTACCACATAATATCTAAGTTGTTGTTGACCGAAATGTGTCAATGAAGTTATTCCTACACCAGTCGAGTGTCGAATTCGTGGCGACACTTTTGTACTTCTCGTATTGACGATGTGAGAGTGGTATAGCCCTCTCCTTCTATACAATGGACTTCTTCCATCACATTCATTGCTTTTCATACCAAATCTCATTCACACATCTACTCTCTCTCTCTCTGTATCTTTGTCGCTCGATCTAGTACTACATATATAAAGCAACAATAACCGGGTATGGGATTCTAAATAGCTCGCGTTCTGGAGTAAAACATGGTTGTCCTCAATACAGTTCGTTCTTCGATTAAAATAGTGATTTTAAAAACATCAAGTATAAACTGATGAATCGAATCATACTCTTCCAAGTACATTAAAACAGTTATCTTTATAAAAACAAATCAAATTACAATTATAATATTAGGCCTATACATGCCTTTATGAATATACAGTAAATATTTGAAAGATAATTTTATGTACCATACCTATGAATTAAACTACCTACTTATGCGACTGAATAATATAATAATGATAAAAATAATGATTTAAAATGAAAAAGATAAGTTTTTAAGAATGATTTATCTATGAGGTAATATAATACAACATTTCAAATGGTGAAATATTAAAATGTAAAAAAATACTTTTTGATGGAAATATTTCAGATATTCGATATCGTTTGATCAATTTGTTGAAAGCGAAATTGAGGAGTGCGAGTTTATAGCTTGATAATCTTAAAAATATATTCATAGTTCTGACATAATATGAAAAATAAATCTGAAACATTATATGCTTACAACGAAAGAAAATGTTTTTTTTGTCAAGTTCAATGAGAACTGAAAAAGCCTGATAAAAATGGAAATGGAAAGAGAAAAATACAAGAAAAAATTTAAGAATAACCACGAGTATTAGTTAAAATATAAGGAATAAAACGTCATCTGAACTTCAATTTGAAAATTGTAAAAACATGTGTAATCAAGAATAAGTTTATTTTTCAATTATATTGCTCAGTATATTTCTTCACAGTATTAATAGGCTATATTTCTTATAAAATAAAATACAATATCAAATTTCCGTGACAATGTATTTTGGTATTCTATCACACTTCAATATTATTTAACTGTCTTTTCACAAATTCACATATGAATATTCTTTTTTTACAATATAGTTCTTATTAAATAAACAAAACTAATCATTTGTACACCCCTGGTCCATGTGATATAGTTGTAACCATATATACATTTGAACATCATCACTCAAAGTAACGTGTCAAAGTGAGTTCATAACATAGATATAGTTCACAATCCATTCACTTTCATGTCTTAGTTGAATCAATGAGAGCAACCCGATAGTTGTAAGAGCTTGTGTGACAAATTAGCCAGATGCCATTGTGATCATGTCACTTTGAATAATGTACAAGATAATATTTCAAGATGTTTACAAGAAGAAGAGGTCGACCTGATGATTGTCTGTCTGCTGCAAGAAATAGTATATCAAGTTTTATTTCATCAAACCTGAACTACACTCTATCCCATAGCTGCATATATTTTAAATTTGAATTCTTTTCAAGTCCACTCATGCAAAGGTTAAGTACCTACAAGGATGAATGTGTTTCTTATGAAAAAAATGTATGATAATATGACACCTCAAGATAATGTTCGATCGATAAGGTATATAAATAATCAATCAAAAAAGTGATATTTTTATTTTAAAATGTTTTTACCACAACCTCTTCTATTTGTTTGGCTGTACTGTATTTCGAATCATATAATTCGCATTGCATTAAAATATGAAAATTTGATTACGTAGCCCAAAAATAACCCGAATATCATCACCTTCACAACAATCTTGGTGAATTTATACGAAGAAAACTGAAATGTTTAAAATAATTTTCGAATATAATCTATATGCTACTTGTAGTAATTCCTATATAATATAATTAAAGAATATGATGCTCAAATATATTGAAAATATGAAGTTGAATAAACGTTGAAATTATTGGTCTCGTAGACTAATATATCAGATATCGAGTAAGGGTGGATTCAACCTTTTGTTTTGGTTTTATTATCGTGGTCGTGAAGGATCAAGGAACGTTGAAGGAAAGGTCAAGGATTTGTCGAATATATTACTTAAATATGCGACTGAGAAAAACCATATACACTATCTAAACGCCCGGGGTGAGAGTTTAGTAGTGTGGAGAAAAAAATCAAAGAAAATCAAGAGAAGTAATACGATCAAACTTGGTCAACATCACGTGTTAATGCTAATTGTGGATGGATTTGACATTCAATTGATTATGAATTTATTGTGAATAATTCAAATTAGTTTAACGTGTACATCTGTTGTATACTTGTATACGGTGATAATCATAATAATAAATGTGAGGTAGCAGTTCTTTCAATAAGGGCATCCTGACATGTTTACCAATATAAATTATACAGAATCTTCGAATCTGCAATATAGAATAATTTAATTACCAACTTTACAACACTGTCTGTGAACCGAATAAATAATGCATGTGAAAAAAATCAACTCCGTTTCAAATTAGGAATGTAGTATAGTGTTCAAACATAGGCCTATTATATTCTTGATATTTGAGAATTCATATATTATAGGATTTTAAATAATTCAGTACAAAAGTGTATAAATTTTCATAGAACTAAGAACCATGCGTGATTGACTTGCCAATAGAAAAATAAAAAATACTATATTTTTCAGTACTTGTAGTATATTCCGCTTGATCATCGAAGTCGACTTGAACCTGAGTTGTTTTGATTTATACAATTATAAGCCAGATTATAATGAATGTGTTATTCTTTATTATATATCATACTTTATCTATACTTTATATTATATTATATTCACACATTATCCAGCATGAATTGAACACAATAACAACAGGAACAAAGAATAACAGAGAAAAAGAAGGGAATGAGAAGAGAAAGAAGATTAAGACACCATGAAGATTGAAGATTTCTCTCTCCCCAATGCAATTGTTTGAGTTGTTCACTTTCCCTGGAATTATTACCTAAATGAGTTATATTGTTATCAATTATTCCTCGGGGTGTTAAGATCACCCTTGTGCTTTCTCTTCCGAACGATCCTACCTTTTATCCTTATTATTTATGGTCGTTACACTCAACTGACTTCACTTCCAAAACCGATCCAACAGTTGAACAATTATTATACATTTCAACCCTCCCCTAACACCACGATGACGTGATTTTGCTTATTCCCGACATGTGTCCCCCTGAATGGTTAGTTATATTTCGATGGCCTCTCAACAACTGTAACTTCCATCCCTATTCCCTATTCACTCCTGTAACTCCTCCAGGAGTTAACTCCTCAAGGGCCCGCTAGCAATACACACACAATGGCGTTGAAGTCAAGGGGATCTGTGCTTGAGATAACGAGACAATATGCCGCAAGCGAATTATTAACAAGAGTTTAAACTCGACTGTGTGAAAACTTGAAATCATATTGTATTGTTCGTAGATAATTATAACGGACCGCGATCTGAAGGATGATCTAGTACAAATGTGTGTCGTACTAGATGTGAAATTCATCTTAAATGTATAGGATAATTACCATCCCAAAATATATAATTGATTAACAATTTATCCTACTTCATGAATTAATAGAAATCGTTTCAAGTGTTACTAACTATATAGAGGCGTTCAATATGACTCCCATAGCATATTGTGGTGAATAATGAAAACAACTTTGGGATGCAGCTTTATTATTTTACACGAAAAGGAGATAACCGTGAAAAAACGAAGTTTTGTCACTGAAATTTTCAACGAGGGATGTAAGTCTTTGAAACTCTTTGTTGGTTGTAGCATCAGTGCATTGATGTAACAATGGACACGACTCCTTATTGTCGCTATTGTTGCTTCAAATTCCTATACTATACGTAATGTAATCACCTATATCACCTATTTTACTGCCCGATTTAGTATATAGACGATTTTTTCTCGATATAAATAACATTTATCTGTTTTAGTAATCTGTTTTATAATTAAACATACATAATTAAATTGAATTTATCAATAACCTAATTATGCATTTATAACATGGTTGATATTATTTTCATCTAGAGCTATTAAAATAGGCCTATAAATAGAAATATTTGGGGGAGTATCTGGAGGGTTGAAATATATTTATACATCAAATTCTATATTCTATATAATATATCATATAAAATACATTATAATATTCTAATATACATAATAATTCATATATAATATATACAAAAAACAATGTTTCATTTAATCGGGTTCTCAAAATACTGTATATTAATAAATTGAAAACGGAATGATTTCTCACCATGTTATCAAATAGTGAATTTGTGTCCTAACGTATATACCCAGAGGGTTCATCTCTCCTTCGTTTTACAGTATGACTTCTAGGACGGAAATCGAGGTGTGACAACTACCCCTATATAGGCCTAAAGGTAGTCATTTCGTAGAAACTGTGTGTTCGTATCCAGGAAATAACATCCAGATTGCATCATTATCGCATCCCATCACCACAGCCGACTCGATCAGTTCTGTCAAGAAGACCGTACATACATCCTAATCCTAGATACATCCCACCACAGCCGACTCGATCACTTCAATCAAGAAGGCTGTGAATATCAGTCGTCGCTGGGTTAATTGATGGCATGATGGCGCTGGTATATCCTGTAGCCAATAGGAATTGAGACCACATCATCAATATATAGATCAAAAAAACAAATTGTCACTGATCGAAATCAGACTTTATATTTTCGGATGAAATTCTCTCTTTTGTTCACTTAGAACCTACATCTGCTCGGTTTTTACTCGGGTTTCATTCATCTTGATTACGAAACAACCCTATTTTTATTATATTTAAAGTGATAATAAAATCTTTGTGGTATAACATTCATAAAGGTTGGTATGCATATCGAATAGTTCTTTTTAAATGGTGATCGATCATTTTAAAACAACAATGGGAGGTGGTGCTCCTTATGATCAAGGTTAGTAAACATATTTTATAAGATAATCTATTTACTAACCTTGCCTCGTGATTGTATATGACAACTTGGTTCTTGGATATTGTAATTGTAGAAAATGAATGGATTAATGAATACCTAATATCGTAAACAAGTGACAATATCTCCGATCCACAGGGCTGTGTCTAAAGTATAGCATGACGTTTACAAGTGCTACATCACCGGGTATTGAGAAGGTTGAAGCATCCATCAAGTCGGCGCCTATATATATATATATATATATATATATATATATATATATATATATATATATATATATATATATATATATATATATATATATATATATATATATATATATGTATATATATATATATATATATATATATATATATATGTATATATATATATATATAAATATATATATATATATATATATATATATATATATATATATATATATGTATATATATATATATATATATATATATATATATATATAAATATATATATATATATATATATATAAATATATATATATATATATATATATATATATATATATATATATATATATATATATATATATATATATGTGCAGCTACATGAAGTAGAGAAAAGGAAACGAGATATCTGATAATACTCAACACTATTTTTTATCATTAGTTATAAAGGTGCTGAACGACCCCACCAACAGCTATGCTAAATAGGGGTACGAATGAGCAGGGGTTGATGGAACATGAGTGGAGGGACTTTTCATAAGACTCAGCCTAATGCTGGATTTGAATCCACACCGAACGAGACTTCTGTTTCTAAAGCGGTGCCTTAGTTGTCTGAGCTGCGGACGACACTCAACACTTGTAAAGTATAGATATAGTGAACAGTGATATAAATACTCAACACTGAAATAGTGCGTAGGAGTGATAACGAAATATGATGCATATTGTTGACGTTTCGTGTGTACTTAGAATGAATAATCATAGTTTTATTGAAGCTCACAAAGAGTGGAACACTTTAAATTGAATCTTATCTATTCGAAGTAGACCTCCAAGGTTTAACTATATTATTTGCTTTTTCTTTTTTCCTTTTTTTTCCTTTTTTTCTTCATATTGAGTTTATTTAATCAGTGTAATGATAACTTCAGATCTATTGGCTTAGGAAAATGATTATTGAGATGATGGGATGATTAGATGAAGGTTTCTTAGGTAATAGGAGGGATGGTGGAAAGAAAGCGGTCGTGGCCTATAGTGTGAGAACCATGTCGGCATTTGTCTAGGCTAACGAGGGAATCCACGGATATTCCTCTGTAAGGCGGGATCGCTTTCAAATACAATAACTATTTTAACGATAGACCCTATGTGATATCATCTACCAGTATGTTTACTTCAACCCCGAAAAAAAGCAAATCTGACAAAAATTGTCGAAATTTTCGCAAAGTACACATCGCAAGTTTCAGACGGGGGCATGTAGCACAAAAGTCTCTCATCATATTCATGCTCGTGCTCTTGCTTGTTTGTATGATTAATTGTGATAAAATAAACATTAAGAAGGCATCATCATCATTTATCGACAACTCAATTTTTTCTAAAGGCCTACGAATATACAATCGCATTCTTGAAACAATCAACAAACTAACAACACCTAGAAGTTTCAGGAATGCGTGTTCTAAATTAATGAAGGGAGGAAAATTGGTTCCAGATTCGAGTGAAAGTGTTCATTTTTGGGACCATAAAAATTAAATGTGTTTATTATTTTCATTAGATATGTCTATGCTATCATTGTTGTTATATTATTGTCATTATTATTATCATTGTTATATTGTAAATTGTATTGTCATGTTGAGTATGTTTTATGTATGTAGTGTAAAAATATAGCAAAATTGCTAAATAAACATTATTATATACAGAGAATTATTATATACAGAAAACTCACCATGAATTTGAAAAGAACAACCGTCAACAGAACTGAACGTGAAAGACAAAGCACAATAAATATTGCCAATATACACCCAAACACTCTTCTATTATTAACATGTTAACTTGTGAAATATCGACTTGTACAGTATACATATACGTCTATATTTCTCGTGTCATATAATATAGCGAAGTAAATGAAACGACGCCCGAACGACTAGGACAAAACAATGTTTGCACTCAAACATTAAAAGACTCACTAGACCTAGAAATAGCCATACTCCATGTCAATAGAGTATTCGGGAATATAAATTGAAACCTATTCCATTTAGCCAGAGGCAGAGCAAATAAGTCAAAGGTCAGAATCCATCAAGACATGCAATAAAACAACATGTATAAACTGCTGTGACGGGCTGGTATTTGGTGAATCATTATTTGGACATTCAGTTGAGTCGACAGATATTGAAACTGAATCGAATATATTCTCATTTCTGGTCGACAAGTTCAATTGGTTTTTGAATGTTAAATTGTATAATAGGTAGTAGTATAGTAGTGTTTATTGTGAGTTTATTATGGTACAATATCATAACTGGTTTGTAATATATGGTACTAGACGTACATGTCTGCTAAGCAACTTTTTTTTTGTGAAAGACAGAGTATTTTGTTCGATTGATTGATTAATAAAGATATATGAGAATGTTATGTAAATATAGGAAGTTTTTTTTACTAATCGTATTGAAATATTAAAATATACTTACTACTATTGAATATCAACTGATAAAAGCAGCCTCTGGAGTCTCGAGCACCTATATAACTAGGTGGCTGCATATAGTCAGTCAGTCTAAAGGTAAACAAGGCACTTCGGACAATTTGAACACTAAATATTGCAATGGATGCAATATCATTATATGGAACATCATTATCATACATAAATTGCAACATTTTGGAAATCTATTATATTCAAAGGACGTATATGTATAAACTACGTAAACTATATATGTATATTGGAATGGAAATGTAAGATGAGCAAAAGTCATATATGATGTCTTCAAATTCATTAAAAATTACAAATATAACATTTTACTAGTCTTTTATTGAAGCTATCTACATAATTATAAAATCATACAAACCTACTCATTATTCAATTTTTACCCCGAAACAGTGAGTTTCGGAATACAATAGCTCATCAGTAGACTTTTTATAAAGTTTCACATTTGGCTGGCAATATTTTTTGTGGATGTAAATCAGAAGGTTAAAAAGTCAGATGTAAAATTCGAACATATTTTCTCAAAACGTTTAGCCTTTATAACATGTAAAAACCAACCCGATGATTTAAAACAAATAAATAAAAACAACCCTCTAGATCAATTTGTTTTATTTGTACACCCACAAAAAGATATTTTCAATCTTTTTTAGTACAATCTTGATATCTTCTACAAAGAAATACAAACATAAGTTTGCTTGTATAATATTCTATCACCACCAATGCTATCTTCTGCGGATGGTGAATGTTACAGCAAGGGCCCAAAGCTAGCAAGCATCAATCAAAATGAACGAGAACGAATGGAGTACTCGGTGGAGTGGCCCCTCGACTCGAATCTGAAGCCCTTGCAAGAAGTGGTGGCACGTGATGCCAGCGAACCAGTCAGAGAGAGAAAGAGCGAGTCAGAGTGGAGAGCCTGTCAGATCTCTATCAAACGGGCTACGAACAGACATAAGGCCAAAGTGCTAGGCAGGGGTGAAGAAACGTGGATATTAATTGTTCGAGAAATAATTTTGCTGTCGAAGAGCCGGTTGTACGAACTCTTACAACGGCGTTTTACGAATAATATAAATGTGTTATAATTGAGCTGATTTTGCTTCAGTTAGTTACAAAATTATCAATGGTCAAAGATCAAAAGATCTGGTTGGTAATAACAAGTCAATCCGCTAAATATCTCTTAGTCAAAGAGATCATTTTTCGTGAAACAAAACCTTATAGTTGAGTATCAATCAGCCAACTGTTTGGTTACAACTTGCAATACACTAAAATAATATATACGTAACCAAGGGTGAAGTTAAGTTAGTTATTGACAAGTTATTATCCACTATAACTATCACTTTTTACAACCAGACTTGGTTGAATTTTGTTTAAAGATCCTCAAGAACTGATACAAATGAACGGCCACATAGGCCTAACACGTGTAAAAAACTTGCATTATGCGGGACTCGAACTATATATATATATATATATATATATTTATGTATGTAGTCAACTGTGGTAAAACACGTAAACTATACTGATGATAATGTTGGTCGATGTTACAGAGTCCACACACATTAAACCTGTATGTGTGAACCTGCCACCTTTTTTGTAGTTCAAACATTTGACATGAACTGCAATCTCATTTTATCTGCCATCATATTGATAAAGTCTTGCAGCAAATTTATCTGTGGCTTTTATACGGACAGCTCCGATACGATTTCAGTATAAGGTAGCCATAATCCAAGATTCTAGGCAGGTTAGTAGGTTCTCTGCTATGTATAGACTACACCGATCAAGGATGTCTTATAGAATGCTCAGATCATACACACGCTCACTTTACAGTACTATCAACATAGGGCCTACCTCAATCACACTGTTTGCAGTCATGGACCGCACTCATAAAAAATGGCCGAATCAGAGAAATATTGCTATTGCTGTAGCTACTATAAAGTCATACTATTATACTATAACTACTATTTATTAATTATATAGTTACATCGTACACTGTCCGAAAGAAACAAACTCACCGGCACATGTAGCTGAGTGGTTAACGCACTCGCTTCATGTGATCCGAGAGGTGAAGGGGCATATCGGACCCGGTTCGATCCCCTCCTGTAGTCGGTTTCCCCCTGTAGTCTATAGGCTAATTTCGGGATGGTTCCTACAACATATCCCACGACCGCTTCCTTCCCACTATCTATCCCAATACCTAAAAAACCTTCGTCTCATCATCAATCATTCATTCGACGCCAATAGATCTTAGTTATCATCATAGTGCGTCGTCAAAACCGAATATATATATATATATATATATATATATATATATATATATATATATATATATATATATATATATATATATACATATATATATATATATATATATATATATATATATATATATATATATATATATATATATATATATATATACATATATATATATATATATATATATATATATATATATATATATATATATATATATATATATATATATATATATATGAAAAAAAAACGAACATAGATAATCTGTAGCCTCTAGTGTCTCATCAATTTCACTAATCTGTTTGAACTCTGCCTGTCAAAAAACTCGGCACCTCCACCATTATTAACTGGATTCCTTCCTGTGAGTATCCGAATTACCAGCACAGAGTAGCTCTAACTCGGAGTTAGAAAAAGGCATCAACATGGCTAATAATGCTATTTGGTTTCACTAACTCTCAGAAGAAGGCTAACTAGACTTGGTAATAACTTGGTCAATTGTGTTCATTTTCTACAAATCATCACACTCAGATTCAATAATGAATAGTTGAAGGTTATAGAAAATTCAATCAACACATTTAATTAGAAACTATAGGCGTATGTATTATTGAAAAAATACAAACAAAATCATAAATTCGATATCTTTTGTAATATATTATTAGACAATTTGATGAACTTACGCATTTTCAAAAATTGTTGATGTAGTAAAAAGGAATACTCATTTTAATATATTTATTCATAAAATATATGTTATTTTTATCGTCTTATTGATCATACAATACAGTTGCTGATGTGATTATCCGTATGGGGTTATACTTTTGTTCTAAAAACAGTGTTCACACTTCTAATCGACTGGAAATATTAGGCCTACTTTCGAAAAATTTCAACCATCATAGATTTGCTCTATATAATAATACGTGCTGCGTCGATTATAATTCATTATGATGATATTATAATGCGTATAATACATCTGTTAGGCCTATATCGGCAGGCAGATACGTAGAGGTCTATAGATAAAATGTCTTTATATTCTTTGTATGAAGAGAGACAGAAAGAGAGAGAGATTCAGCTTTATTGTTTGTTTTAGATCTCAAATCTATATTAAATATATATATATATATATATATATATGTATATATATATATATATATATATATATATATATATATATATATATATATATATATATATATATATATATATATATATATATATATACATATATATATATATATATATATATATATATATATATATATATATATATATATATATATATATATCAAACAACTTATTACTATTACGTGCATGTACATTTCATACGATAAAATTTCACGTCGAAATAATACCGCTGTTGTAATTTTAACTACCCCTGCATCTCTGATAGATCTCATTTTGCTTCAAACACAGATCGCTTAGTTTGTATTATTATTTGACAGAATATTGACACGTTTTCGGTAACGTCTCACTGCTACACGATTTGTTCTATCGCGTATTCTCTATAACTCGTCATTATTTCCTCATTATTATCAAGTCATCCGCCGTGACAATTACGAGATAATGACGCGTCACCTCGATTCAGCCCCGAGGTTTACCAATTAAGGAAACTGCGGAATAGATTTACTTAGCTTGAGGATAAGAACTAATTGCTAGATAATTAGGTTTTATATTTCTTAGCTTGTGTATATATACGTTGAGCTAACAAGGTATTTAATGATTCAGTAACAGGCCCAAGTTACCTGTTGAAAGAAAATGTCAAAACAAATATTAAATTGTATATTATTATATTTGTTTTCTTTCATTTGTGTTAGGTGAAGAGTCACATAGCTTGTGTGAATGTAATTACTGTACTCGTTACGCCCTTTTACATAATGACCATCGATACATAAATATATAATGGATTTTTTTGAACAATATGCTGTCTTTTTTTACTACAAAGTTTGTGCTATAGTTAGAACTCGTCATTACAAATGTTGGAGAGTTGATTAAATGTTAATAGTATGTATTAGCAACATAATTTTTTCAAAGTAAGTATAGAAACAATAAGCGTTTGTAAAATGTTCCAGTTTCAAGAAAAGTTCTATATTTATCAAATATATTTTAAAATAAAATACAAAATAATGAAAAACCTTTCTTACACCCCTATGATATTTTCATTTTCCTTCTAGATGGAATATTATTCTCAAATATTATTCTAGTGGAAATAAATTTGGAGACAATTTGTAAGAATTCGAAGAAAATCACAATAAATATACAGAGAATGAAAATCATGGAATAGAGATCATGGAGAGAAACGGGCACGATCCTATAGCCACATGGCTATAGGTTTCCCGCGTAAATAGCACAATTTATGAATGTAAAAGATGAAGTTAGAACAAATTCGTTCCTAAGAATTAATTCAAGCAATGAGATTGTATCCAATATATTTTTATAGTCATGAAATAATTGTCATGTTCTCTAAAGGGAAACTTTGGAATCCATTAAGACCATGCATATTATAAGCCGACCCAATACGGTGCTATAGATGACCCCATGCTATTCGGATATATGTCATCTGTAAGTTATTACATGAATACATGTATTCTTTATTTCACCATTTCGTTCAGATTCATAAGACAACCAGTCGAACATTTTACAAGTTGATAGTAAATAAGATTTATTTTAATATTTCAAAATAATAATACATCGTAAAATAGTCACTCAGATAATTTCAAACGGAAATGAATTGGAAGACAGCAAAAGCTTAAAGAACCGGCCGCTTGCCGTCGCTTGGTGCAGCGGGGAGGTGGAGGCGGTAGTAGCGGTGAGAAGCGATAAATAAACACTGACACGTGAAATTCAAGAAATACTATTTTCTATAAATAACATCAAGTTATTTTATTGAATAGTAAAAGTGTTACATATATAGGCCCATATCCCTAAATAATTATCAAATGAAATATGTTTTTGAACATGATAGGAGTTATGTACATTCATTTATATTTCATAATATAAAATAATAAAATATAAATTAATAATACCGTAACATTGATTCAAATAATTTAATAATGCTAGAAAAAAAATATATAAATGTTCACAAACACGGTGAAAAAGGCAAATGAACAGTTTGTTTCGACTATTCTTCTTCTGAATTGCACGTAAGTGTGCACTTTACTCAAACACTATAACGATTTTAAAATACTTCTTCACTCAAGCAGCTCTCGTTGACACATTCCTTTCTTTACCGTTTCTTTGTAATTCGAAGTCAACAGTAAATTGCATATAAATATGAACAGCATACACTCAAGAATACTATGTAAGATATACGGATTCGAATTGTTAAACTAAATAGAAAAACACGTTATTATTTATGAACAAACAATCAACTTCAGACTACTGTCGTCATTTTGGTGAAATTACCTTCATTCATAGGTCCAATACACATTTCGACCAACACACCTTACACTTATAATTGGACTCAAACTTCTATAATTCTCACTCAAGACCAAACGAACAAGTCTCAACTTGATTATGAGATCTTTACATCCTCAATGAGTGTGCAGACATTTCAAAGTTAATGCTATTATAAAAATGCTGTACGATTTCGGAGACTGATTACTTTTTTTCCAAACTGTCTTTCATTCACTAAAGCTCTAGCACAATAATACTTTAGATACACTCACACATACTATATACCCAACATAGTCTTGGATACAAAAAAAACATCTGAATTCAGTATTTATCTTTGAAATGACAGGAGCTTTTCGCTGCATTATATAGCTTAAGATGAGAAAAAAAATGAAATCGGTTTATTAAAGATTTACTATTGTTTGATTGGCAGATGTATGGCTTAAGTCGATCGACTCACACATTGATACAGTGTAATTCATACCTATTGAAGAATTAAAATCATTTCATTTGATAAATATATATATATAAGATAGAGATCAAGACATTGTAACTGTCAAAAGTGACACCTCGACGTGGTGTAGAATGTTGGAAGTGTAAATTCCCAGGACACGATTCTAATCGTATGTTTGCTATGAAACTATAAACCTGTTAAATCCAAAAGCATTACACTTTAAAATACAAGTTGAAGATGAGTATTGAAACTAAGCTTGAATATAATTGGACCAATTAGATGAAACACGGTCTGTTTAAATATTTATAGATCTATAAATCAATTACTGGAGGGTTGTCAAAATGTCTGGAATACATATATAATATATTATTATATACTATTGAGACTTGATTGATAAACATTTAAAAAAAATGTACAATGCAAAATAGTCGAAGTAGATCAGAATTATAATTGGAAGAAATCACACAATATGTGATTTGTCGATGTCGTACATGGACAATCCGCTCTCTTTAGATCGATCTTGCATCTTGTTTTTCCATCTGGGGGGCAATGTTGTTACTTACTATATTGCCACCAATGAAGACTCTCCCTATAATTATGGTAGTGTAATATAGTGACAAAGTCGGATAGGCGGATAGAAAGAGCGTACATTCTTTATTTTCATATAGATATAGAGAGAGAATTTTCGCGAGTAACTAAGAACTCGGGTTGCCATTCCCCAACATATACATATAAGCGCCCTTTTCCATTGAGGAACAAATTTGAGACAAGTTTTCGTTTTATAATCAAGAACATAAATAGGATTATTAGAGCACAACTGTGTGTATACTGTATGGCAATGATGATTGAAAAGGATATTTGAGTAACTTGATTTAATTTTAATATAATTTTAATATGTATGTGTTGTAATCGTGAACTCATTCAAGTTTTCAAGTAGGTCTATACGGAATAAATAGTACACATAAAGATATGATACATATATATATATATATATATATATATATATATATATATATATATATATATATATATATATATATATATATACGTAGCTCCATACGCAATCCTCTATTTTTATATCATGTAAGAACTTATAGTTATGGGCAACAATTTGCTCCACACTCATTATCTAAAAAAAGAAATACAAACGCATAACACATGTGTTGATTATGATAATGAAGATTTAAGAAAAGTGAAGAATCAAATTAACTGACCATGGTCTCATGACGGTGATTAATATAAATTCTGAATCATAATGTAACAGCATAGAGTATTTAGAGGTAATGTGATGAACAAATGATGGTTTATACAGGCGTGTGAGTTATGCCAGAGTCGATGAAGCAGTAGACGGTAGAACTGCTTTATCGACTCTGGTTATGCGGTACTCAAAGCAAAGACCTTAATATCTAACTTCGTTAGAAGACGTAAAACTGATCTTGTTTACCATATAACGCTTGGCGACATTGCTCACTAGTGCTACCTGTCCCAGTGGAGTGAATTAGAAGAGAGATATCTGCTTTACCACCAATATGTTCAATGCGTATAGCACCGAGCTGACGTGATTATCGTGTTGTGAATCATTCATAGGAAGATTCCTGATAAATTAAAAATAGTATGGATATGTACGAATGAACAGATATTACAATTGGTCAAGCCTACTCACATTCCCGTTTCTCCCCGAATCTGAAGAATTACCTCACTTTTGCCTTGATTACATAATTAAAACACTCGGCGATATAACAGATAGCGTTGTCTCGACCACTCATGATGGAACTATAGGCCTAGGCATATCGATGAATCATGAAATATACTAGTTCTGAAAGAAACATAAGTTGGATAATTATGAGGATCCAAGAAGGTGTGAGAAAAAATCATTCTGATAATCATTCCAACTGGCCTGCCTAGAGAATAATTCACTCCACTACGATACGTGCGCTAGCATCGCTCTGTCGCCGCTTAGAAGGCTTAGTTTTAGGTCTTCTAACGAAGTTAGATACTAAGGTCTTTGCTCAAAGCCAAGATTTCAGTTCCTACATTTTTCAAAGTATTTTTAAAGGATGTAAATTTATTGAAGAAATAAATTGATAATATGGACATGGAAGTGCTACAAAGTTCATATAGAAACAATTCATCATTTTATAAGATGATCATAATAAAGTTGATGTGATATTTAGTTTTTTTTTCTTTTTAATAACATCGAAACTTTATATACAAAATCATTGTTCCCCAATGAAGGCTGTGGATGAAAGATAGGATATTTAGTAGGCCCAAAGACTATAATGTAATAAACAACCCAAAATAAACATATAGTGATCAATAAGATAATTATATATAATAAGTTCATGAATAAGTCTTGGTCAAACCTCCCTGTTATTTTGCATTTTATCAACTTATTGCTATTTCTACAAGTAGTATTGTTCACTGCTTAAAATATAATTTTTTATAATCTATATTTGCTATTGTATGTTATCTAGGTCGTATCAATAAACATAAGCATTAGTTCCCATGCAGCAATTCTGTATTGCCTTAACTAGAACTTATTAATCGACTTTTAATGAAATGATAATTATATTACAAATAAACTTTTAAAAAACGTCGCTTTTTTTCGATACCACAACGAATAACGACGTTAATACTGAATGCTAAAGCACATGTAACCACGACAAAAAAGCATCTTGTTGGTTGAACTAATCTGTTAATCTTGAAGACAATCCTTATTCTGTCACGTCATCCTGTCATCCAGTAGGATTTGACACTGACAAACACAACTGTCTTCTTTCTCGCTCTCACATACACGATATGTTCCATCTTTCTCGCACTCACACAGGTGACATGTTCTATCTTTCTCGCACAACGGCGATACGTTTAGTTGATCATTGGCAGAACTAATGGATGAACAAATGGAACGAAAGGTAGAGCAATCATGAGAACGTCTAAATGTAACCAATTATATGATCCGGTTTGAGAATCTATTTTCATTCAGTTAATGGATATCAGTGCTTTGAATTGATAATTTAAAAAATGATATGTTGAGAATCGAGAATAAGATATTCGTTATATTTTGACAGTGAATCAGATGAATAATGACCGAAAATATTGGCAGGCCCTTGAAGAGGCATATGTCAGAATATATGCAAAGAACATTATTTTCTGATGAAGTGGTTCACTATATATAGCATGAACTGTGTTATCATTACTATACTAAGTTATATACCACTATTAAAATCACTGTGTAAAAACAGTTATTATTGATATATTCTAGAATATTGAAAAATTTGAGAGAAATCGTTACAAATGAAAGTTATTAAATAATTGTAGCTTATGGTTCTCATAGTTCTTTCAATTTCATTATGATCTCTGAAAATGATTTCGGTCAATATTCGCCAACTTTACGTGATCATATAGATATTATTCACCCTTTGTTATTTTACATCTTTCTTGCCAATGATGCGACTATGATGTTTGAAATATATATATATATATATATATATATATATATATATATATATATATATATATATATATATATATATATATATATATATAAACATATTTATATATATATATATATATATATATATATATATATATATATATATATATATATATATATATATATATATAAATATATATATATATATATATATATATATATATATATATATATATAAATATATATATATATATATATATATATATATATATATATATATATATATATATATATATATATATTGAGTTATGTAAGCTTTCACAAGTATTATGTTTTTAGTTTTGATGAATTCATAGTTTTCGGATTGTTCTTGTGTGTAAAATATTCAATTATCAATGTAACGACGTGTCAAACGAATTGCATCGTTCATTATCAAGTTACAGAAATTACGACATTAATAACGTGTCCAGCCGACCGATCAATAGGCCTACATGTGTACAATTATATGGTAAGAACCTAACTCAGTAATCGTCAGTTGTGCCTGACGATCGGTCAGCCGGACACGTTTTTCAATTTTGTAATTTCTGTAACTTGAGAATGAACGATGCAGTTCGTTTGAAACGTCGTTACATTGATAATTAAATATTTTACTCACAAGAACAACCCGAAAACTATGAATTTATCAATGTATATATATATATATATATATATATATATATATATGAATATATATGGGCCTATATATATATATATATATATATATATATATATATATATATATATATATATATATATATATATATATATATATATATATATATATAAATATAATATATATATATATATATATATATATATATATATATATATATATATATATATATATATATATATATGATTGCTCTTATTTATGAATATATATGAAAGGCAATTATTTCAGCTCACTTCCATTCAAGAGGTAATGTATGGGTCTAAATATAATTTTGATTCGATATAAGTGAAAGAGAGTCGATTTAGCAAGATACATATTTTTGTGGTAGTTTTTGAATGGTATGATGATGTCAGAATTCTAATACGAGTAAATCACAGATTATTTTAATAACGTCACGATGGTAAAAGTATAAAAACTATATTCAACTTTATTATTGCTTGCTTCACGACCCCACCAACAGCTAGTTTAGGTTCTTACCATATAATTTTCACATGTACAGCTGAAAAAAACATATTTTTCAGTTGTGTACCTGTGAAAATGTTGGCATTCGAAGTGAACGAATCCATTGAACATCATTTCGAAGGTATTAAGAATAACTGTGCTTCTCCTATAAGTGGAATTTTTTAATATATCATATCGTTCAAAAGTTATCACAAGAAAACTAAAGAAAAAAAGAAAAATCTACTCCTAGGTTGATTATCAAGTTATAATGAAATCGGTATGACAGCTTATGGATTCAAGATTCTTGAGATGAAAAATGTGTGAAATATATAAATTTCAGAAAGTTCAATGAATTATAGAGCCAACATATATATATATATATATATATATATATATATATATATATATATATATATATATATATGTGTGTGTGTGTGTGTAAATTAATTTCATACTGAGTAATTTTTGGATAAGATAATGGAATGTCTATGTTTCTTTTTTCCTTGTTAATTTTTCTCTATGATCTGTGACTTACAAATCGTTAACATTTCCTTGACGTCATGCTCATATCCACTCACATTAAGCGTAAATAAACGATTACAATTAAATACTTGTCTGTTATCTTGACCATAACACATGTAACTGCATTACTGAAGTGCATCCGTTTTCAAATTGATTTCACCTCTCAAACGTCATTTTCTTGTCATCTTTCAAAAGCAAGTACACTTGCTGTTACACATAAAATGTTTTTTCCCGATTATTAAATTAAAATTAGATCTACGCATATTTTACCGATAGTTTTTCATCATAATTAATATCTGCTATAGTTTAATACGTACGCCTGTTATTTTTTTTTCGTGATTCATTTTAATGTGGTTTAACCGACCACTTTATGTGACCGCAAGTGTATACGTCTTCTCTGCCCTCATGCACATACAATGTTCTGATAAATATTCAGTCCAATAACTCAATCCGATTCACGTCTATGTGAATCTCAACTCAATATAAAGAAAATAGAAGGAGGAAGAACAATAATTGAATTAGGTATATACTCAAGGGCAGACTTTCAACTTCCTCTCTCTATATATTCTTCCTTTTATATCTTCTTTGGCCAACTGAATTAACTCGCCACTTCATGTCGAGTTGTGGAATACTTTTGAATAGAAGACTTTGTATATATAGCAGGCCTATATAGAATTTGTTGGATTACCATCAGCAAGGGATAGAAAGAAATATACTATATAAAATATTATAATATTACTATACTAAAATATAATAATATAATATCTTTGTATCATCGCATTTGTGGTGCCCCAACCGAACGATCCTACCTTTCATATTTCGCTCTAATTGAGAAACAAATGATTTTGTTCAAGTGTCGATGTTGATTAATAAATATATATAAGTTATAATATACATTATAAATTGTTCATCCTGACTTGGTTTTTCGTGGTTTCCCACAGTCCTCGAAGCAAATGCTTGGATCAAGTACTAATTGGCCACGATCATTAATAAGTAGAGCGATAGGCCTAATTATAACATTATAGGCCTATCACTAATTTAATTTGTGCATTTTGTATAATGATAAACTTTACATCTGCTGTCAATGGAAAGAAGTGATCATTGCCCAAGAGACTTATAGTTCAAAGTGGAAGATATCAACATTCGTGTGTTTATACTGAAAGACTTTTAACTACGGCGAAAAATTATGATCACAGACAGCGCAGTCCTGGTGTTGAAGATCATTAGTTTTAAATAATCAAAATGGGGTGGTAAGATCGCCCTTGAGGTGCCCCGTCCAAACGATCCTATCTTTCATCCATAGCCTTAATTGGGGAACAATGATTCTGTATCAAGTTTCGATGTTATTAAAGAAAAAAAATAACATTCATCAAACTAAGAATTTGACCTATATCTATTATAATATTGATATCATGATTATACTATGCATAAGGTATTGCGGGGTAAGCGTGATAATGACTGACAATTCCACCTTTTGGCCCGCTCGTTCGTTTAAATGGCTTTAAATTCACACACCATTATCCAATTATTCCCATAATTATTCTCTTTTGAATATATTCGAGTTTAAACAAAAATAATTTAATATGTTGTGTTCGGAAAGGAAGGAAAAAGAGAGAATTATTGTTGTAAGTTGTGAATAAAGTTTCATAGATGATTTAAAACATTACTATGAATTGAGATGTAATAGTGAAGCAACGATGACTACTGAAAAAATGTCAATTTAATTCGTTGAAAATCAACTACCGGTATTTGTAACAACATTACAATAATATGTCACGTAATAATACGTGTTTATAATAAACACGTTGACATTTTCACATTTAGCTTGGTCATTTTTTCACGTGTAGCTTCTTCTTATGAACTAGTATACAAGAATACACAATCAGACTGAGTTATATACCTGTCAAGGGTCTCTATAAAACATTCCCTCAAACAAATCAACAATAAATGATCCAAAACTCCAACAGATTTATATTCAAAGTGGAGAAGATTCAAGCAGCCGAAAGAAGATCAACCATGAATCTGGAAACAATCAAAATCAAATCCGTATCGAGCAAATTCAACCACCCGTGTTGTCGAAATAAAATATACACACAGCTCTCACAAAGTTTAGATTGTTTTCGAGACCCGAGAATTGTTTCAAATGTTTCAACACCAGATTCAATATTTACGTCAAACTTTTGAAATCCAAGAGAAGTTTTCATCAATCAACTGTACAGGTTGAGTGTATTTGTATTCCCTGAAGAATTGAATACTTTTGTTTTATAAAAATAAAACTCTACATAGACATGAACATAGTATTGTGTAGCTTTGGAACTAGTGATAAAAGGAATATAAATTTGTATAAAATGCAATAAATGTGAGTAGTATATCTTTATTTCCCTTCTAGAAAATACTTAATATGTTTGTTTTAAAATGTACAGTTGAAAGTAATTATTAAGTTTGTCACCATGGAGAAAAACTTCATCCCAATAAGTAATAGGCCCACAGTGAAATACAATATAAAAGCCCTGTATGTATCACTTATGTTACATTATTATGAAATCTATTTAATTGAAATCAGTTAAATTGTTAGGACTATTCAAATCATTATATAAAAACAACTTGTGGTGAAGTAGAATTCAGAGATGATTTTTAAATATCATACGTATTATTTAGTTTCAATTTATTAACTCCGTCTGTTCTATTTCCTTTTCCATTTGTAAATTATAGCTCATTTTATTATATTCTTCTTTTTCTAGATATAAGGTTAGGTAGAGGAGCAGATGCTCTTACATCTGAACCTCACAGTTGTATTTTTGTTAAATCATTGTCTTATTGTTAAATCCCAATTGAAACATTGAAAAATTGAACCACTGAAACATTGAAAAACACATTGAAAAAAGTAATTGCGTATAACCATACAATATGAAAAAATACAAAATTCTTCATTTTTTTTGGTAGGATATTGAATATCTCCTTCTGCTCATCTCAAATCTTTTGTATGAAATTTTATTACACTTTGATAACTATATTTAATAATTTACTTATTATATTTAGGAATTTAGGAATTGAAATGTTTTTGAATGTAATAATACATAGTTTTCAATCATTAATAATGATTAATGCTTCAATCTTGACTTTTTCGTACGTCATTTACCATCAATAAGACAGTGTTCTAACTTATTACTTCAATCTTCAATATTCGACCGTCCAAGATTTCCCAGCTCCTTATTGAAGTAATTATAGGGTTTCTCTCATTTACCTCCACTTTGACACAATTCCCCTCTCCCGTGACGGTGTATATCTGTCTCATTCTCTTCTCTTTCTATAACTCTAGCTCAGTTTGCTTTACCCGCGTTATAAGAGACGGCTTCCAGTTCCAGCTTGACGTTTGCAATTATTGGAATTGTATAATCCGACATTGTTGAGAGAGACCAAGGGGATGGGAGTGGTTGTGAGGGTAGGGGAGTATTTAGGGGTGCAGGATATTTATATGGAAGCGTAGTACATCGCCATACTTGGCAGAGAAAGTCGGGTGATGGTGAAATGAATAGAATTTTTCGTTCGTGTTATCAATAGGAAAACCTCATAAATTTTGGTTGAGATGAACTAGAAGCAATGGGAATGACGAAAATATTTATTTGTGTAATGACTTTTTATTTTTTTATTTTTTTTCGAAAACGACAGAAGGTGTTGTTTTGAAACTTGAACTTATTGCAGACCAATAGTAATTCAAGGATTTATTTTAAATATTCAATAACTCGAAATATATTCTCGAAATATCATTTTCAGATCGAGTTATTCTTATCGTTTATTCAATAAGTATGAAAAGTATTTTTCCAACATATTGTGCAAGTTTTCCCTCAAACGTACATAGGCTTATAGCTTAATACTGGAACTAAACTCGAGTATTATAGGCAAAAAGTCTGAAGTAATTGGTGGTTAGGCAATTAACGTATAGAGCAAGCACAAAAAAAAATCACACTTTCTGCTAGTTTATATGTATACGAAATGTATATGCTAATCCTCCCTCAGGCGTATTTGAATGATGATGGAAAATTCAATATTTTGTTAGTTGGTTATATGAAGTATTTAGACATGACTCAATGACGCCTTATAGGCCTGTATGAAGATTTGACATGGTGATGTAGTAAAGAAAAATGAACAAATTAACGGTTCCATTTTTAATAATACCCAAATATAAATATACAATGTTCATTTAACCTGTATGTGATGAATGTACTTTCATTAGATTATATAGGTCTATAGTGTTGTTATATTCTCAGTACTATATATGAAGGTATAACATGAGCAATCACCAATATAATCACTTGAAAATTAATATAGGTATATTCTATCAATTCTATAATATAACCATACATGTGAAATTGTGGAAAATACTCAAATAATTATATTTATAAATGTTTTCGTATTAAAATTCAACTTCTCTTCTTCAGGTTTGCGTTTAAATGAGAGAATGAGGTGAACAGAATAGGAATGGTAAAGTTATGGAGAAATGAAAATATATAACCATTATAGAAATACGATGACATTCTGCGATATTTTTTACATCGAGATTCATTATTGACATTACAAGTTATTAAATACAGGTGATTTTTAAAGGAATGTCATTTCAACTGTTTATATAATTTTGCTCATCAATTACGTATAGGAACAAAAATATTGGAACCTATTTGATTTTTGAAAATAAAATAAACGAAACATTGAAGCTGTCTCTATTTTTTGAAAAAAAAAAAAATCTCTCATTTTATCATAAGAATAATCAAAACACATAATACTTCTGCACGAAATGAATCAAATCGTATAATAATCTCAGACTTCTGTAATCTCCTGTATATAGTCATATAATGTCCTTCAATGTCTTGTTAGTACTGGATACTGCAGGATTGAGGGGTAGATAAAGGGGGAGAAGGGGGGGGGTGTATAATGATAGCTCGTTTTAAAGGTGTGTCCTATAAAAGTTGTTATTGTAATCCATGGACCAATGAAAATGTCGAATACAAGGGGGGAGACATGCAACAATGACAGGAGGAGGGGCCTAATCCAGGGCAATTGTGTGTGTGTGTGTCACCCTCTTACGCATGACGTAATATTGTGCGTGTTACGCATACAGCTTGCTGGAGAGCTTTGTTTGTCATCAGTATACACGATCAACGATAACTGCTAGATTACATTCAAATAGGGTTATAACGCTTCAAAAGATGGGAATAATAATTATAATTCTTTTACAAATAGCCCCCATGAAACCTAGCTATAGGATGGTTAAGCACGAATAATTGATACGAATATGAATTTTCAACATTCCATTATTATATAATATCTGTGAAACAGAAGAAATGCAATTGCACATACAAATATTGATAAACTATTGTGGTATACTATTCGGTGGAGTTTTGTTACATTTTGTTTGATTACCGGCCCAATATGTATTTTTTCTCATTTTCTGAACCGATTTTTATTGTAGCTATTGAATCGAATTGTATTAATTTTCAGATATATAATATTCAAACATAAATGTTCGTAAGAATTTTCAATATCAAAACACAATTATTCTTAGGCCTTCGTATTGTAGGCCTATATCCAGCTATTTTCTACTATGCTTACAAATTCAAATGGCGTAATTCAATTATTCAAGTAATACAAGTTGAGTGTCATAAAGTCCACCTTCTGATTCTCCCTCCCAATCCCTCTGAATCTTTCCCCTTGAAATACTATTAATTAAATTTTAATTTTCAAAACACACTGATAGCGGCCGGCGTCAATTTAAGCAACCGTGCAGTTAGTCAAATATGTCAGTTTAATTGTCGAATTTTATCTAACCATACCATACACATACCTAAACATACAATATCAACATACACTAACCGAAAAAAGCCTATTGCGATAGATTATAATTCGAATAGTTTTTTCGAACACTTTTTTCTAGGACACTTTTTCTTTCCAACACATTCTTTTCGAACACTTCCATATAGTTTTTAAATGATTAGTATTCAAAAATAACGTTGAATGTTTTTTTTTCATATCGATTCGAGACTCCCCATCCAACGATGTCGGATTGGGGGGGTGGAGATGATTTCACCGTCGAAACGAATGTTAAAATAATATAAAAAATGTATAAATTCAAGAAAACATTTTTCTAGGAGGTAATTACTTATTCAAAATGATGAGATTAATCTATGCATTTATGTATTTAGTCCAAAGATTCCCACATGGTACAAATATAGGGAATATAACAAGCAAATTAAAATTTGTAGATGGGCGTAAAATAAGATACTATAAGCTTGAACCTATTAATTTTTTACTATGTATCACTATGATTGTATATAGGTAAAACCAGCGTGTACAAGCAATTACACTGTACGGTTATTGTGTATAAAGTGAACTATAATGAACTATGATGTATTATGAACTGTAAGCAATGATTCAAGTTCGTTTTCCGGAAAAAAGTTGTCAATTTGCGTAATCACCAATTATTTGTGAATATATATATATATATATATATATATATATATATATATATATATATATATATTTAATATATATATATATATATATATATATATATATATATATATATATATATATATATATATATATATATATATAAATATATATATATATATATATATATATATATATATATATATATATATATATATATATATATATACATATAAATATATAAATATGAATATATATATATATATATACATATATATATATATATATATATATATATATATATATATATATATATATATATATATATATATATATATTCACTATATATGCTATACTATGCAGAATGTACTCACTTTACTATTAGGCATATATAACCGTATGAACCTATAGTTTTTCTTTTTGAAATTCGGACATTCACCATAAAAAAATAGCAAGCACAGGAAATATAATATTCCAAAGGGTAGGGGCCTATACACGAATGATAAGAACACAAATGATAAAATCAAAAATCAAAAAATCATAAAATTCAAAATCAAAATTCAAAAAAAAAAATCAAAATTCAATTTGTAGATGTAGGCTATATTTTAATTTGCGGCATTTAAAATTGCAATACGAAGGTCAACAGAAATCAGTGAATAAATATACCATTTATTAATTGATAAATTGTAATCTAAAATAGGACCTATTAGTAGGCCCATTTAGTTTGAGTGACTCATTAACCTATAGACAGGCATACATTGAGTTTTATTATTTGACATTGACATTTATGATACTGAAGCCAGTTTACTATGCATAAGTCTCTATCACTCTATTAAAGAATTATTTATGCTTTCTTGAAAATTGTCATTTCAAACATTATTTCCACGCTTATTTTGAAATCTAATATTTGTCATTCATATTTTAATATTACAAAAATTGAAACTCAAATCCATCTATAATTAGAAAACCATTAGATTCATAATGAAATTATCAAAATGAATGAGACCCCGTTGCAATGTAGACAGACAGCAAATTCCTATTTGCAATCTATTTTGTTCAAATTTTAGATCGTCGAAATGCTACGAAATCTATTGAAATTGTTTTTGTATTGACTGTGGAACTATTCAAAAGCAAATTGTTTGTTCACCTTAAAAATTTCTATGGATTTAAGAACAAAATATATATTTCTGAAAAACAAATCGGTGCATTTGTATCTTATAATATATTTTAAATATTTGTATTTCATATATCACTGTATAAAACTATATGTAAATCAGACTGTATTTAATTTTTTCAAATATCATTTTTCAATTTTTATTTTATATCCAAGGGCCTATACATTTTCAAACCTGAATATTTCTTATCAGAATTAAATCTATTGTGCAAATAGTAGACCCTAATGTTTTACATCCAGTCTCGATCACTTGGTTGTACAACTACATGTCGAAAAGATTTGACGGTAGTTCAAACATTGCAATTGACACTTATAAATAATATATAGGCCTAGATACATCTTAATACCACCCAAATCCGAACACAACAAATTTTTGGAATTCAGCTTTAGATCGATTTTGATTTGTGATCTTTATTGATTATGATTTTAAAAAACTGGATTGGAGGCGTGAGACATTCAGATAAAATGTAGGTCTATGTATGAGTAGGCCTAATTGCGAATTCTGCGATTCAATACAAAAACCGACATACCGTTATTTGAGAAGAGAATGTTTTTCTGAAAATGTGCAGATAACTTGAGAATGTTTGAGAATGTTTGAGAATGTTTTTGCAAGCAGAAACGTACATAGGCCTACTTGCAGTTATAAAGCTAATAATGTTTGTGGGCCTACTATTGATTTACACATTTACATCATGTAAGTTGGACATAGTTGTATTATTGAAGACCCTGTAAGAACTGATTTAACAAAATGAAAACTACAAATACCGCGAAGGTGAGAACTTATTTGTTATGTGATTTTTATTTGAGCTTTAAGGACAAAAAAATCTTCAAAAATGTGCTTAATTTTTACATTTATTTTGATATTACGAAAAAATCACAAACAAATTGATTCAATTTTTTTCATTTTAAGTCTGATAATTAATGAATAATAAATGATACATTCATTTTAGAAAAACTTCCTTTAAATATTTTTAGACGAGCTTTAGCGAGGATTCAATTTGACATACTGAAAAAAATTGGTGTTCGTTTTTATGTTTTTTTTTTTTTTTTTTTTTTTTTTTGTTTTTATGTTTTTTTGTCGGTTCTCCACAGGTCAAACGGCTACAGCTATCAACTTCAAACTTTTTTTCGTCATGGTTCCTCATCTAACTTAGATCTGTATAGTTTTGTGGCATTATCGGGTGGTAACTTTTTTTTTTATGAATTTTAGAAATTTCAAAAATCCCCATTAGAATAACCCGGAGGAAAATACTTGAAAAATCAAAATTTTTCAAGACCTCTCAAATTTTCTCCGAATATAAAGGAAACTATAAAGCACATTTTGAGAGATTTTTCGCATCAATCGGATGAGAAATAACGAAGAAAACGCATTTATAAAGCATTTTCCCATCAATTTAGGCTATTACGGGAAACAATTAAATCTATAGCAACAAGTGTCACCAATTAATTCAAAACGATTGAAATGAATGAAGAGGAAGGCCGTGACATAACTGATTCTCGTAAGGTTTTTGAACGTTTGGAGTGATCCAAGGTCTGTAGATGAAGATTGGGTTGACAAATTATTTTTCATTCTAGATTTCTATACCTCTAAGCTCGTCTAACAACGCGCATCCCGCGTTTTCCTAGTCTATTTATTTGCAAGTGACAATTATTCACGTTTTACAATCTCAAGCCATGTTCAATCAATCCATGTTCAAACCACGTGTTGTTTTCATTCAATGGTACTCCTGGCGCCACCTCTGGAGTAACTTTTGTACTAAAGTCTATGGTACAGCGGGATGCCGCGTCTGCAGGCGGACAGATATGTTTTTCAATACGATAACGTAATTTTACTGTTTTTAATTAGACGAGCTTTAGCGAGGATTCAATTTGACATACTGAAAAAAATTGGTGTTCGTTTATATGTTTTTTTTTTTTGTTTTTTTGTCGGTTCTCCACAGGTCAAACGGCTACAGCTATCAACTTCAAACTTTTTTTCGTCATGGTTCCTCATCTAACTTAGATCTGTATAGTTTTGTGGCATTATCGGGTGGTAACTTTTTTTTATGAATTTTAGAAATTTCAAAAATCCCCATTAGAATAACCCGGAGGAAAATACTTGAAAAATCAAAATTTTTCAAGACCTCTCAAATTTTCGCCGAATATAAAGGAAACTATTAAGCACATTTTGAGAGATTTTTCGCATCAATCGGATGAGAAATAACGAAGAAAACGCATTTATAAAGCATTTTCCCATCAATTTAGGCTACTACGGGAACCAATTAAATCTATAGCAACAAGTGTCACTAATTAATTCAAAACGATTGAAATGAATGAAGAAGAAGGCCGTGACATAACTGATTCTCGTAAGGTTTTTGAACGTTTGGAGTGATCCAAGGTCTGTAGATGTAGATTGGGTTGACAAATTATTTTTCATTCTAGATTTCTATACCCCTAAGCTCGTCTAACAACGCGCATCCCGCGTTTTCCTAGTACGAAACTAAAGTGGGCATTTAATTTGGCAGCCTCTATTCACCGAACCAAACGAACTGCTTACATGTGGCATCACTGTCTGCAGCCAAGAGTCAAAGATGTATTCGTTACGAACATCTTTGGTTTGTAGCTACCACGATGTAGTGATACCAACTTATTTTATCATAATTATGATAAAATAAGTTGGTGTCACTACATCGTGTAGCTACCGAACCGGTGGATTTGGCTTGCCTTTGCGAATGGTGGGATTTACATGTCTAGCCATTGAATTTGGTCTAGCTTAATGTGGAAAACGGGAACATAGTTTGAGGTTAAAATAATGTTAATAATACATAATAAAACTACATGCTGAACTCGCATTCATTCTGTTAGTAGATATGTTTTACGCTTTGAATTTGAACGTAAAAAAATTAACTGGGCCTAGGCTAGGCCATTGAATTTGTAGACCAAGACATTGCGTTTGTAGGCTAATATATACTGCATATGTTTTATGATAAGTTAGGCCCAAGCCTATATTTAATGAGGGGCTAACCCAGGTCACTTTCCATAGTAAAATAACGTGGGTGCCTATAGCCACTGAGTTTTTAGGCCCCATACCTATATACATTTAAGAATTTAGGTTTATGGTTTGATAATGAATTGAAATTCAAACAATATGTCACTAAAATCTGCAAGAGTGCATATGCAAGACTCCGTGTACTATACAGTGTCAAGAACTTCCTGCCTTCAACTGTTAGACTCAAACTAACGGATGCGCTAATACTTTCAAAACTATCATACTGTGACATTGTGTACGGTCCAAACCTCTCAGCCAGCTCATTAAAAGTAATATAAAAATCCAAAATTCGTGTGTACGATTCGCGTTCGATTATGATCGGGATCATATCACACCAACGATCAACAGAATTGGATGGCTTAAAATGGAAAATAGACTAAAATCACATTGCATCAACAATATCCATAAAGTTATCAATTACAAAACTCCAGAATCTTTTCAAAAAAATTCATAACAGGGGAACCATGCACTCAGCGAACATCAGACATAAGGAATCACTCAACGTACCATTTCACCGCACAGCTAAATTTCAATCTTCGTTTTCATACATTGCACCAAAACTATATAACGAGGTTCCACCAACTTACAAGAAATTGAAACATTATGCATTTAAATCAAGAATAAAATCAGACTTACTGGAAGAGCAAAAGAGAATTTAGAAAATGTTTTGTTCATCTTAGATATGAAATAGAATATAGGGTTATGTGATAGACCAGTCAATGTGACACCAGAATGAAAGCTGATGTCATACACTGAACATCGCCTTTTTGTATATTTATACTTGTATGCAAATGAAGAAGATTTATTATTATTATTAACTAATCAGTAATCACAGCTAAAATCTAGTTTGGCAAGCTTCAAATCAAGAATTTTGAAATCAGCTCTCCTCACTTGCCACATCAAAATTGCTAGAGCCCACTTGTTGATGGAATATATATTTTATATAAATACATTTTTCATCAATTCGTGGATTCTCATTTCTCTATACAAATATATTTTATATGTACTTCTCAACTGTATATATAATTTAAAAACAATTTTTGCTAAAAATGTGACAAAATCCTGCGCGAAAGTTATTGACATCGAGGTAAGATGTCCAAAAACGGGACTGTCCCAGGAGATCGAAACAAATGGATATTCTAACTCTACTTATTATTTCTGAAATAATGATAGACTACTCAAAACTATATTGAATATTTTTTTCTTCAAATCGAGTAAAATGTTAATTCTCAAATATAACGTAATCATTTCACTTATTATTTCTGATATAATGTTAGGCTACTCAAAACTATGTTGAATGTTTTTTAAATTAAGGGTAAAAATGTTGATTCTCAAATATACGGTCATTTCACTTATTATTTTTGAAATAATGGTAGGCTATTTAAAACTATCTTGAATCATTTTTTTAAAATTATGAGTAAAATGTTGATTTTCCACTCATTATTTTTTTTTCAAATTATTAGTGAAATGTTGATTCTCAAATCTAACGTAATCATTTAAAAAGGTTCAAAAGGTGTGGTGAAATGGAAATTGGGTTATTGCTGTTGGGCAGAGCAATTTAAATCTTTTGAAACTTTTCGCGGTACTCGTACATGCAGACGCGCAGGCGCTCGGACGTGAGTTGCGCGACGTTGCCATGTATACACAGACAGCAAAAGTACTTCCGGTTCGGTGAATAGCCACTTCGATTTAATTTAGCATATTCTTATTTGCTATATATTTCACGGTAAGAAGACGATCGTAAAGCTATTTCATATTCATTGAATCAAAATTATCCGATTAATAGCAATATCTGTGACAATATCTGGCTGTGTTGAAGTTTGTTCAATTTTGTACACATTTTTAATTCGAAAATAATTGTATAATATACAATTTCAATTTTATTGTTTTTAATTTTTTTTTCATTACAGTTTCAATTGTATGACTTTTGTCATTTTATATACTGATCAAAAATGAACATCAAGAAAAATATCAAAAAAAAAAAGAAGAGAAAATTCTATATAGGCTACTGTATATAGTTTGGTGTGCTTATTATCTTTCATTCATTTTGTTTAATTTTTTCACCTTCCTAGAATTCTTCGTCATGAAACCTAGGCCTATGTAGTATTTTTCTAATTGGCCGGGAGTACGTTCTACGTAGTATAAGTACTACATCCATAGGGTATGTTTGTTTTTTTAGTTCAGACTTCATTTAGTTGCATCATATGAAAAAGGAGAGGAATTACTTCTGACAAATAAGTATATTATTAATTAATCAATAAGCATTATAAAAGTGAATCGATATTGAACTGAAAAATGAAAATAAAATGAACATATTATATATGCCCCGTTTTTTTTAGCATACCGGCAAATTACTTGAAAACGCTTGTATTGAGGGAGAACTCCACAGGAATAATTTCAACGTCTTATAGAATCTATGGCCATAGATGATGTTCATACTATTGAGCAGGTCGTCAGATGATTGGAATTCTCGTAAGTCTTGCCGTTTAATTATTGATAATATTTTAGTTTCTAAAAAATTGTTACACAATTTTATTGGATTTAAAATGAATCTGTAGCACTTGGAAAATCAAGTACACTCTGAAATAGGTTCGAATTATTATTTGTTATAGTTTCGTCAACATAAATATTAACTTTTGCCCGCACACAAGATTTAGTTCTTACGCGGGCTTCTTCTTTTCTCTTTTTTTGATTTTGCAATGTTAATCCACATGTATATATTTGGTTCACTTTATTACTCTTTGTGTTGTTTTCCTGTTTTCTTGTTTTGAATAAGATGAAGAATAAAAATATTTATAAATTGAAAATTGAATTGAGCACTGGATGGCAAGTCGCATAATCATAAAAATGCTAATCATTTGACGATCTGCCCAATAGTATGAACATGGCAAGTTCCAAGAGCTTGAAATTATTCCTGTGGAATTCTCCCTCAATACAAGCGTTTCCAAGTAATTTGCCGGTATGCTAAAAAAAACGGGCCGAATTGTAATTATTATTTTATTTTTATTTTTTGGGGGGCAATATCAATTCACTTTTATAGTGCTGTATTAGTTGATTCATAATATAGTTATTTGTCAGAAGTAGGCCATTTCTAATTTTTATATGGTGAAACAGACAACGCTAATTGTTTATGTGAAGTTTGAATATTATCTGAAAATTTAATTGAAATTCAATCGGATTTTAAAAATCACCAGAAAACTATCAAATCAAATTCAGATCAAATCGTAAAGTCACAATTCAGAAATCGATCAGAAAAGAGAAAAACGATTTATTCGAACATTCGTTCCAATTCTCTAAACAAAACATTTATTTACGATTCAACGAATTCTCTTGCTTTTATTATTATCTTCGTGGGAGCCCGAGGGCAAAAAGCTAGAAACATCAGAAGAGTAGATAAATATAAAACACTATTACAAAATCACAAATCCTCTTTGTCTTCGTAGATATTCTACATAGCAAATCTCTCGACCATATCATACACAGTAAATCGAGTTACACATGGTCTCATCACCGATTCAATTTACGTTTTCATTCTCTTTTTGATGTCGAACTAGGGATGCAGATGAGTTTCGTAATCTCCCTTGGGCATTTAAGGATGGACATTGTTCCCGACTATAATATCGCTCTACCTGGACAATCAGTCTCTCTCCCAGTCCAGAGATAATTGCATTTCGGGATAAGTGGATCTGAGAGGAGACTATTTTGTTGGTAAATGATCCGAGGAGTTAAACTTAACACAATTATGTGGACTCGTATGAAGATGAAACGAGAATGATAACAATAGGGGTTGTTACCCCCAGGGTATTCCATGTATACATTGTACTGGATACTCGCGCACAAGGAATAGGGGACATGAGGGTAGCCGGGTAGGAATACCAATTGGAAGCTAGACCCGCCATGCACATAATACAGCCACACTTGATAGATGATGATGATTATTAGGCTTTGTTCAGGCTCAATGCTCAACTACCCCACTAACAACATGGTTAGTTGGCGACTCGACTGAGCTAATATAAGATGAATGAGGTTTACAAAAACTGATTCTTTGTGCGGGACTCAAATGATCAAATCCCTCTGTGGTAGTACCTTGACTGACCAAAGAGTAGTTCTCTATGGATTGACCAAGTAAAACGGGCGGCTAAGCCACGTTTTAAGGTAGTGATTCGTCCAAGTTATATTTCAAAAGCAAATGTCTATAAGCCTACTAACAGTGATTGAAATGAAATTAATATTCAAACAATAATAATTATAGATAGCCCAAGCAAATGAAATAGCCTAACCTGACCAACAGTTATTCCAAATACTTTTCCAACATTGTGTAATGCAAACAAAACATAGTCCCAACCCAAATCTCAATGTCCAATAAATGTATATATGTATACATATATATATATATATCCCCCTATTGTTGTTGGTTAAATTCAAACTTCAGTCTATTGAAAAGATAATATTTCATTTTCAATATATGGTTATTTCAACAAGTATTCATATTAGTTTCGTTATATTTCTCGATTTTTGGTGCCCTAGTACCAAACATAGCAATGTATGGACCTACATATTATTTATTATTACACATTCAACAAACTTGAAGATGATGTGGATAAAAGTAATATGTTTGAAGAATGGCTCTTTTTAGGTCATTGATCAGCTGTAAAAGGATGTGGGAAAGACACGTTACATAATTTTTTACGACACATTTTGCTGTTGGAGTAGAGATTATAATTTGTTCGAACAAATTAGGTCTACTGAATGCTGGTTCAACCATTTTTTCAACTGCAAAAACTGTATCATTATTTTTTTATAACTTGAACTTATGCAGTTTCAATTTATTCAGAATTGATCTATTTTAAAAATAATTCTACCAACAAATAATACAAAAAAATCATTAGTATTAGATCATTTTATTTTCTTATACAATATATACTGCTTGACATGTGGAATATTCTAAAACTAATAAGACAATCAAATTGAACACTGGATACATGCTAGACTAGAAGGACATAAGACACTTTATACAAATTTCGAAAACGATCAATAGTTTCATTCCATCAAATAATATTATAGTTCCACAATATCATATAATAATTTTCTAAATCAATAGCATTTCACACAAAAGTTTATTCTTTAATATACAATTCAATTTACCATCTAAGCCTACATTATAGCTGTATAAAAATAATGAAAATGTATAAAAATAGCTCTCAATTAAAATAAATTAAATTGAAAATGTACAATTTCAGGCACTGATTATTGGACATATTTTTATCTAGGTATACGTATTTGGTACAGTTTGCACTAGGAAGAGGTAATTTAATTCATACAATCATCTCAGAATGGACTAGTTACACATTTTAATGCATTCCACTTCCCAACTGGAGAAATGGCATTGAAATACCATGTTCTTGTTGTATAGAAATTTTGGTTACTGATGATTTGTACGCTGAACAAAAAAAAATGATTCCAATACTGAACTAGCTGCCTATAAATGAGATTACCAATTTGTTAACATAATTGTCAGTGGTGAAATAATAAATGCCAATACAAACCACTTCAGAGTGCAAAGGAGTCGATTTCGTGAATCGTTTTTTGTGATATTGTTTGAATGGTTTAGGAATATCAAAGCTCTAGTTTAGTGGATGGAAACGTAAATCATCAAATACCTAATGCCATTGAATTAATATCCTCGATTTTTCATAGCTATACATACAAATGTACTTAATTATCTGTAATCCAAGATATATCTATGAAACTTACAGGACAATAAGTTTTTTAGGTAGATGTTCATATGCCAGTAATATTTTGAATATATTCAAAACATTTAGGTTCCGACAAAATTATAATTTTCGTATCCTCAACAATTATATTCTATCATCAAAATATCAAAATTTAATTTTGCAAAATCAACTGAATAAGTCGTAAGATGATCACAGTCAGTAAAAGTATTGGAATCCAACGTGGAAAATTAACTCAGATGAATGGCTCTGTTGGGTAAATTGTTAACTACTCCATTAATCGTCTTCTTCTGTACGACGTCCAGTACTGAATTGCCATACTTTACAGTCGAACTCACAGCACCGAACATTCTATTCATGAGGCCTTTGTTGTTCTGGATTCGTTCCGTTCTTGTTGGGGACTCGATCACTGATGAGAAAATACATACGACGGTTAGAGGATGACACAAGTTAGATGGCTACAAATAGCATGCCATTATTGTAATCTCCATGATAACTATATTTTGTGATGAACATAGTCTACCTTTTTACCACTATAGCGTTAACCAGAATTAGTTACTTGATACCAAAGTCACATTGTTTTTAAATTTATTATGTAGATTTTCACGACACTTAAGATTTTAATGACATCAAGAGGACAGTTTTCAGACATTTCTTGTCCGAATTTTTTTATCTAAAAATAGATTTGTAGTTCAACTACCTTTTTTATCTTGCTGTTATCACCAATCCTGTAGAGACCTTATATAATCACCTATCAGTTACTAGAAGTAACATCAGATTCCTACGCAACTAGCCTACATGTATTTCAATGCACGAACACCAGGGGGCTTAGCCTCAATGAAATGGCTGGAAGTACTTTTTGGACGGTTTCGGAATCGTTAGCAACTCTGCACTTTCGTTCAGTGCAAGCCTCGACGATAATTATCATCAAACGATTTCAAAAGCGTTTAAAAGCTTTCATAATCACACAAACGATTTCAAATACATTCCGCGCCATTGACAATAGGACAATATTTGCACAGCAACCAATCAGATGATAGTCAATCATAGTGAACCATCATTGGAAAGCAAAGAAAATCTATTATTCATTTTTTGGGGGGAAAATATAGCTTTTGAACGATTCAAGCTGAAAAAACATTTCAGATGTGTTTTGATATTGTAAGAATCTTAATTTATTCACTACAAATGTTCATTTATATACAAAATATAAGTGTTTACAAAATTTTAGATATCACGCCTCAGCATATTATGAATTTTTCACTAAATGTATTCTGGTGATGTAATAAATGTAATAAATGTGATGTGGTTTTTGTTTTCATATATAATTGTCTGAACTCGTAGCCATACATTAGTTGATTTTCTGATCAATTAAAGATCAGGTACTATATATAAATCTATTCATTTATTTTTCCTCATTCTATTCATAGTTTTTTATTATTATTGATTCATCATTATTATGCCTACCAAATTTTTTGTTTTTGATAGGCTCTCCAAAATATATATATTTTTATGCTATATGCACAAATGAGTGAATAGTATGTCTGAAAATTTGAATCATTAAAAAAATTAAGCTGCTCATACTGTTATGTATTATGCTGAATTGCTGAAGCTTCATTGTCAGTGTTTGAACTTTGGACTCCGAAAAACAGGAAATGAATGAACAGAAAAACAGATCATCTGGCAATCAAAATAATCATATAATAATCACAAATAAAAAATAAGAACTGAATTAGTGAAATAACTAGTTCTAGAAATAATCAACTATAGGCTTAAATAATGATCAAAGTTGATAAGCATGAATCGTGTTCAAATGAGAGCACATTTTTCGCCAAAAAAAATCAGTACAAAATACAAGTTTCGAGAAGTAGGGGCTATGTTGAAATATTTTCGCTAGAACAGTATTTTTCAATATTATTTTTATATACGCAACATAGGCCTATACTAAAAATTACTTCACCACCTATATTTTACTCGATTCATATAATTATTGAAATTAATATTTCAAATCTTGAAGCGATCTAGACTAACAGAGGTGGGAGTGAAACCACGTCCCATCTACTGGACGAAAACAGTCTTGAATGATCGTTATATGATGTTATATGATATATGATGACAATATTGATATTGATTTTGCGTCGAGGCTACGGTTTTGGTGATTTTGGAAAAATTGTCCCTTATTTTGTGAGTAAATTCTGTCGAGGCTAAGCCCCAGGAGCGACTTGACATGCGCGGTCATATTTTTGCTGTAAGCATGGCCACCCAAATGACACTACTGAAGCATAGCGAAGTGCTAAATATACCGTGATATTAGTACACCATTGGAAATTTTTACAAAACTTTGAAAACTTTCTATGATACTGAATATTATATAAGTACAAAGTTAAAATATCCCAAAACATCATTTTCCAGCCCGTGTCATCAACTTACAGAATGATCTTCAATTTATAAAATCCAAACAAAACAGCAGACTCATGCAAAATTTGAGGTTTAGTGTGTGTGAAAACTATATTACGTTCAACTTATCCGTGTGACGAAGTGCACCACAATCGATTCAAGTTTTGCATATCAAGTATATAGTACATAGTACTATAGCTACATAGTATTTCAATTAACTTACTTGAGCTAATGGGTGAAATACTGTCATTTAGCGATTTAGCGGTATTTAGCAAAATATCAGTTCTGGTGCCAACTTATATGAACAGTAGGCCCAAGTCCCTATGATACCGGTATATAAAAATTCCAACAGGTACCGGTAAACCATAAACTCTTTTATACCTTCAAAATAATGTGAAATAAAATTATTTACCTTAGATTTCGTTACTTTAAACAGCTAAAAAAAACATTTATTTCGCTGTAGCCTATGCCTACCTGTGAAAATTACGCAATATAGCACCCAATTTGAATAGTTTTTACTGACACAATCTTCAAGGTACCGGTATTAAAAATATCAGTGGTTCTCCTGCATTAGAAATTTTATATCTTATAGTCTTATACCATTCAAAAGCTATCACTACAAAATGATATTTTTCTAAATCGACACCTATGCGATCGACTAGTTGGTTCTTTGACATTTTGATTAAGAGAAATTATAATTGGTTATAATAAAAAAAGGTTGAAATGTATATATGTAGTCTCTGTCTACAACCAATAGGCCTATATTACAAACAATATTAATAAAAAAAGTAAATCAATATTGAAAAGAAGGAAGCTCACCAATCAGAAACGTTAGCAGAATCTTATTGAAAGCATCGGGCATTTCTTGATGTGGGAAATGTCCGGCACCGTCGACAATTTTAACAAGGAACTTCTCAACGTAATCCGTTGATTTAATAACGCTCTCCAGATTGATAAACGGATCTTTGTTTCCAGTCACGAAGAGACAAGGAACTTGTACATTGTCACTGTCTTCATTGATACGATGGAACGGCAAACTGCGATAGTAGTTGATGGCACCAGTCCAGTCCTCTGAAACAAATGAATAACACAATAATACAAATTTTGTTTTACTCCCAAAATCTGTGTGGCCTTATTAATCATTATCCATCAGGGTATTTGGATCAATGGTGTTTTAACTTTTAATGGAGGAAAATACGACGGTAAATTGATAGCAATATATAGATGAAAATGAGATAAACTGATAGTAATGATAGAGTATTTTGACAATTTGATGCAGTTCAATTATTTTTATTTCGATAACTTCCGATGGTGGTGGTTACACTATATTATCAGTCAGTTTTTAGAGTACAGTAGCGGTATGGTAAAGACTATATATAGGAACGGTGATCACCCTTGTCTTGTCCCGTCAAAATCATTCTAAACTTTCATCGTTTGCCTCTCCTGCAAACAGTGGTTTTGTGTCAAATTTTGGAAGTTGATAAAAAATAAAAAATATATATATTCAATATGTTTAGATGTGATCTAATCTTTTTCACTTTTGAAATCTCGAGATAGGCCTATATCATCAGATTTTGAATACGTCTCGATGTAGCCTACACATTTCTTTTTAATGTCTTAAATTTCACTCATTTGCATACATTTTTATTAGGCCTAGCCTACAGTACTATGAATTTTTAACTGTCATTCTTATAAAAAGTCTTAAAAATACTTGAAAAAGTCTTGGAGAGATTTTTTAAAAAGTATCAAGAAGACTTTTATGAGTGTAGAAAATTCTTAAGTCTCGGCATTTCTGGTACCGTAGTGTGTATTCAGATTTTGCAATGTAAATAAATAAGATCTCTAGAGACCTACTTCTTATTTTACTGATTATCCAAGATGGCATAAAGCAAATGCCAACTACTTATTGGAAAATATGTCTCAACTCACCTTTCCTTGAAAAGGTGTACTTGTAAGCTTCAATATATGAATCAACGCAGTTCTTTTCATCCAAATGTTGAAAGCATTGATTAATTATACTGAGATCATCTTTGAGTGCATCATATTCTGGGAGATAGGGAAGTTGACTAAATTGAACCCACCTGTTGACAAAGTTAGATCATGCACCTACTTCAACAACAAACATCAATTTTGCAAATATTTGAGATATGATTTCAGGCATATCTGAGATTCAAAGTTTTATTTAATTAAAAGAATATGAATGTAAAATCTCATTGTTTACTAGGAAAGCAGGCTAATACACTTTTAAGAAAACTGATAAAATATTTGTTTATCAATGACCTTTGGCCGACTGGTCTTATACTGGGAGGAGCAAAGTGTATCAGACGATGATATAATTTTAACCAAACTTGCATTTTGCTAACCTTGTGTTGAAAGTGCTGGAATTAGGAAGGTCACTCCAATAAACGTTTGGATGTGGACAAGCAATTGAAATGAACTTTTCCACTAGTTCTGGATGCTCGTGTACCAAATACCAACCAAGAAGAGCTCCAATATCATGTCCCATGAGTATACAACTCGATACTCCTAATGCGCCAATGAGTTCCTTTAGTTCTCTTATAAGCAAATTTACACGATAGCTATGACGCCACATCGGTTTGTCAGAATCACCGAAACCTTTCAGATCTATAGCGACCACTCTGAAATTAAAAAATATCGACATACTGTGAAATAGATATTTGGTATTCCATTTCCACCTACTTCTGGATTTTAAATAACATTAAAGAAAAAACTTACCGATAATGTTGCGCTAATATAGGGATTTGATGCCTCCAACTAAGCCAGCAATCTGGAAATCCATGTAGTAGTAATAATAGTGGTCGATTGCGGATTCCACATTCAACGTAATGAAGTTTAACTCCCTTCGAAAAAAGAAAGAAAAAGAGTTGAGAAATAAGAGTTTCAAAATAATGAAAAACCGAAAACTTTCAAAGAGTCTATTGAAAAGTATCATCTTACCTTGAGTTTGACATATGAATGTTTACCTAACGAAGTATCTACCAAGCACGCAGGAGGATTATCTCTAATGCGAAGTTTGAAATCTGCTTTACTCCAAAGTAGACGTAAGGATTTCTTTAGTATAATCCACACGCCTACCAAAACTGAGTAAATATGCATTTGTAACGAATCCCATTTTGAAATGGACACTATGCAGTCCCTACCGATGTATACAGCCATTAGTCAGATCAACTAATCGTGCTTGATTGGAAAAAATTATACGTGATAGCAAAATTAACCTCCAATTATTCGCATGCGGTCCGCCCACTTTTAAAGATCACTGTCCAGCTGATCGTCAGTTCTGACGTGCAACACGTAGCACTGACGTCATGTCAGTCAATAGTCGACGTAGCCACCGATTGTGGTCAGATTCATATACTTACAACTAGGCTACGCTGCTTGTATTTAAAAGTGGGGAAAATATAATTTTGACAGCTATTGCTGTATTGGTGGAATTTGGAATCATGGAACGAATAGGAAAGAGGGAATCACCAAGTGTGCATGTTAGATGAGGTGATGTCAAAACTATTATCTTACAAAATAATGATGAGTCATTTTTTTCTAAAGGCAAAAATATTGGTAAAAATTTGTAGTTTTTCCTCCAGTCCGTGAAACGATTGCTTGGATGAAGCTCCAATTTCCCTCGACCTGTTCCTAAACGCGAAAAATGTCCCACACCATCAAATCCAGTGTTACTTTTATGTTTCTTCAGTTCAAAATATAAACCTGTGGTTTGTATAAAAATCTAATAGTCTAAAATGTCCGGTGCGTTATTATATTTTCTAATTATTATTTGTATAGGGAAAATATACGTTCCATCCATGCAGTGGAGCGCCGGGGCCGCAAATCAAGATGTCAAAACGACCAAAAGAGTCAACCTCTCTTTAATATATGCCCTTAATGAAGACTATGATTTCCACTTTAACCTTACTTCGTGCAAGTGAGTTTGAATTTTACTTTTAGATATTATAATTATATCTAAATTCAGTCAAATGAGGAAAAGAATTGGTTATATTTCATACATTTATAGGCCCTAACATGATTTGGATACATTTTATTTCAATTTTAATGTCAATTTTATTTGATCTGTTTCTGACACTAAAATACTTGTTGAATTACCCCCCCCCCCTACCTAAATCGGGCTCGGGTTCCAGTCCCGCGTAGTGTATGGATTTTCCTAAAAATATATTCTCTAGCACATATTATCTACTCAACTTAATACCCGTTCATGCCCCAAACCAACCCAGCAAACTATAATCAATCACGAATCAATCAAAATTACCATGAGGTTTGTTTATGCCAAACAAACATTATTTCCGACTTCTAAACTCCACATTAACATGTATCATAGATAATCATTTTGTACTATATTTAATTTACGTCTTCCACAATATTTAAACACATATTTGAAAAATAATTGATGTATAATTTATATCACTATAATCCGTGATAAGGATGATGTCTTAGCAATGACTTGAAAATATATAATTTTGAATTAGCTTAAACACTTCACTCTCTATATTTTTAACGGACCGTTTATTCAAACGTTTATTCACAAGTTTATTTTGTAACATCAAGCAACGACTTCAACTACGCTTGTGTCAAGTATAGGCCTAGGTGGTACTGAAATTAATGCAGCAAACAACGTCTGCATGCAAAAACCCACATATTAAGTTCAACGAATCTTCAAATTACCCACTGCAATTTTACAATGAATAATTCACATTTCCTGAGAATTCATTTTAGTTTATACTAGATCAACCGAGTGCTATGGCATAATTACGTCTTCAGATGCCTCTGATATGATCTTTAGGTCACACACTTCGATAACATTTGATCTTACAATTCTCAGTGTTGAGTTGAATTGGCTCTGAATGGGTACGTCGGTCGTTGATTATGGTTTCCTAATTTGGTAAACACAAACCAGTTTTCTTATTTAAATAAGATAATAAGGCTTATTATAAAATCAACGATAGTTCTACGACTGAGAAGCAGTTTGCATTGAATCTTCAGAGAGACAACAACTACTTTCATAACTGGTAAGCCAAGTCATTGTATCTCTTTAGATGCAGAAGTGATATTTATATTAGAAGTTTCAGGCTACGAGTAGAATTATTTTGAATAATATTTTAATAATATTTTGATATTTTAATGAAATAACAAAAGCACTTGTGAACTATTTTATAATTTGATGGTAAATATATCAACTTGATTACTTATAATGTATAATTGGCATAGGCCTATACTTCATATATTAAATATACTACATAAGGATGTTCATGAATGAAATAGAATTATTGAGTAAATGCCAGTTATATCTACCGGGGGTTGGTGAGAATTCTAGACCTTGATCAACACAGATAGGATACCAATCAAAATAACTCATTCTAACACGAATTTCAAATTGCGTACCAATATTTTTTCAATCGATCCTGGATTTATTATGGAATTAGTTGAATATCAATTTAATAGTAATAATCATAGGCCAATGTTATCAAAATTAAAATACAATAATGAATAATTATTAATATAAAACATTATACTTTACATACAAAACATTTTATATTTCCAATCACCAATCCAGATACTTGAAATGATATATTTATTAAAATGCCTAATTATTGTGATGTATGCTTTATTCCTTTTTTTCAATAATAATATAAATATTCATGCACATCATACATTCATTCTTTCGACTATTGGTATATAAAGTATAATGTGTTCTATTGCAATAGTAAATAATCCCCCATATAACCTATATGTTGGTGGGGTCGCAAACAATGAATATCATAATAGCAATAGCAGACAAGATAATTTCTCGAAGTGAAATTTAAAAAAATACTCCAGCGTACTATTATAAAACTCATTCACAACACCGATTTGGTTCAAGCACGGAAATTTGACATATGGGCCTCTTTCAACTTTCAAGTATTATTTGATTCGTATATTTTACTTATCAATGACAACTAATACAATCAGTAGTTTGATTATAATTATAATAATCATCAGTAAAATGTGTGGTGCTCTTTCCGGTATTATTTAGCGTGTATAGACAAATTTTAGTGAACATTATTTCAATAACAATCAGGCGAAGATAAAATATAAGATATGCTAGATATAAACTCATTCGAGAAGCATCTAAAACAATTATTGACTATAAAAAATCATATTATTTCATACAAAAATATCTAGTCGATATATAAAAACATTGAGTTATACACAAGGTGTTGACTATACAAGGTGTTGACAAGGTGTGGAAAACTATACAAGATGTGGAAAATTTTTTAGATCTAAAATTAAATTGCGTCAAGTAATCAGATTCATTTTATAAGAACGTTTTTACTTGGTGAAAAGTTTATTTCAATTGTAATAACGTGTATTTGTCATTGCCACTGACTTATATTAATGCATTGAATCAAATAGTATTGAATTCAAATGAGCTTTCAAGTTTCATATCCTCGCGTACGTGTTTTATTCAAACATTACGTTTCACGAATCTTTTTTTTTCGTTATTATAATTGTGTAATGTTTATTTGTCGACCACTTTCGCCCAATTGTGCCGCTAAAATCGTACAAATTAGTGCAGACCCAGTTTAAATTCTAGCATGTTTTATTTTCATTATACGATGTTGTCACGTCAAATTTTTACATCAACCGATGGTATAATTTTAAACAGGTCATATTTCCACACAGCTCGCAATGGCTCATTCAACTTCATATCACTTACTGCGTTTTCCTAACACCATATTCTTTGACATTCAGCGAAGATCATTAAAAATCTCGTACCATGTAGTACGTAATGGTCTCTTGTGTTGCATGCCATGAGCGGAAGTCGAACGCGGGTATTCTAACAATCAAAGATATGAAGCTTTAACAATGATGCAATGAAACTGCGCATTTGTACAATGACCTTACACGCGACAGTGAAAACTTGATCATGCATCGAGTGGCTGATTCTTATTAAATTCAAATTAAAGTAGATATATACTTTAATAATTGAGATAGGCCTACGGTATTTGTTTTTTATGTAGGCCTGTATGCGAGAAAATTTTGAGATTCAGAGTTCTAGTTATCACTGTTTCTTCAACAAATGAAGCAAGTATATTCAGAATGAGCATTTTTCGAATAAAAAACAAACACATTCGTTGTAATAGATATGAAAAATATTCGCATACGCGTAGATTGAAACAAAAATAGTATGTTATTGATGAAATAGGGCCTAATCATAACTTATTGAACTTATCAATTTTATCTATTATTATCCATTAATTTTATTATTTTCAGCATACTGATTTGAAAATGAGTAATGGTGTGCATTATTGAATTTATTGTTGCTCTGAAACCTCCCGTAAAACTGTAAATTTGTTTTAAGAATATTTGTATGTGTGTTCAGACTTTGCCCAGCTACATGGGTTATTCTTATGGGATTTTCAAAATGTCAAATTTTTTTCACAAAACAATATTCAATTTATCTGGCTTAGAAACAATATGATTCTATTTTGGTGTCATTATGTTGAGCACACATTTTAATTAAGTGGACTCGCAACCAAAATAAACAAAAACGAACATGCACTATCTTCGTTTTAGTTCTTATAATTATTTTTATTCTACTTTTCCCCTATCACTTCTATCCAGAGCCCCCCCCCCCCGTACTCTTTTGTACCCTACAAACTAAGTAATAAATAATAATCATTGTTTCATTTCGAAATTGTTATGCTCATCTTACGCAATATAATGGCCATATAAAATTTACATAAATAAAAAATAAGTTACGCAAATGATACCAAATGACATGTTACAAAACAAACCTTAAAAGGAATGAAGTTCAAAGTAAGTCCAATCTTGAATCATAGTTATCGTATCGAACCAATACGTATCGAACCAAGGACTAATACGTGAAGGTGATCAGGAATCTTGAGTTCGATTCCAGTTCAGGTCAATCACCCCAACAAAACATGCTATTCTTTGGTACGATCGTTAATTCGAAGTATATTAGTCGGCATTTTATAAATACATTTGTTCAATGCACGTTTGTAAAAACGGATAGCAGATTGTGTACTATGTTCACATTTTAAAAACAAAAATGTGTAGATTTCTCAATTTTCCCAGTTATAACAAAATTTTGAGAAAACATAAAAAAATAGGTAAATTTGAAGAACATATATTTTAGGCGTCATTTTTCTTTTTATTGTTATTTTCGGCTTTGCGTCCATTTTCATGACTGGCCCAAAAACTAGAATCGCAATAGACAAATGAACTTCCATTCATTCATTTTGTTTGCATCACCAAACCCACTCAAGAGAATATTCCCATGGTTATCTATATTACAATAGTTACAAATATGTGCATTCGTTATTCTAAATAAGAGACAAATTTCAAATATGATCGGATGTATCTGTGAACAATTTTATTCTATTTCTTACATGGAATAAGGTTATCATTTCAAAGAAATATTTATATTCCAAGAGAGATGCGACTCCGATTGACCGTTTCCCTGTCTCAATGCTAGTAGGCCTACACTGGTGGTTCACGCCTGCACCCAATGAAATATGATATAACAAACAAATACTATAATTTTTAATATATATATATATATATATATATATATATATATATATATATATATATATATATATATATATATATTTAATTACATATATACATATATATATATATATATATATATATATATATATATATATATATATATATATTAATTACATATATACATATATATATATATATATATATATATATATATATATATATTTATATATATATATATATATATATATATATATATATATATATATATATATATATATGTATATATATATATATATATATATATATATATATATATATATATATATATATTATATATATATATATATATATATATATATATATATATATATATATATATATATACATATATAATAATAATAAATAACTGGGCAATATACGTGAAATAACAGTAGTCGTATAGGCCAACTTCACGACGAAATCTGCCTATATAAAGTTGGATAGAGATAAGTTGGATAAAGTTGGATATGTTAATCCAACAACACTCATCGAATGTCACCAAAGATAGTGGTCGTCCATAGAGCTTGTGATCATGGAGGTGTTGTGATCGTCACAGTTACCTAATTATCATCCGCCTGTTACTCTTTCCAGCACATTGTCGAGCTATACCATGACGTCATCAACGTGCTCGCCTGCTCGGTCGGCGTCGAGGAAATCGTCAGAAGTATCTCTGTCTCCACGAGCTCTGGTTGCGTTCGCTGCCGTACTGCTCTGTTGTTTACCTATCGTTCTGTCGGCGACAACAAACGATCGCGCACCTGTAAGACCTGCGACTGCTATTATAGGCACACCGGCACCCAAGACTCCTGCAGGTCACCGTAAAGTCATGAATCCAGCTTTTGTTAATGCCGGCAGGACGCCTGGACTGGAAGTGTGGAGAGTTGAGGTAAAACACCAGATTATACGTAATATTTTATGTTATGTTTTTTAATTCCTTCTGATGAACTGAGTGCCAAACTATCTACTTCAATATTTGAATATTAAAGTTGAACTAATTTTGTCATTTTCATTTAATCCTGCCCATTTGTCGTTTTTAAGTTCGTTTAAAAAAGCAATCTTGGGAGATTTTATTTTGTTCAATATTGAAGATTTGTTATACAAATATTTCTCTACCTTATCTAGATTTAACGGTAAATTCAGAAAGTTAAGGAACAGTCCATTTTGAAGTAATTTTGTCTATACTTGATGCCCTGTTTGGTTCAGTACACAATTGTAATAACAAACGTAATTAAATGGATTTTTTAATAAAGTCAATTTCATACTTACCTAATTTAAGTACTTGAAAAGTTAATGGAGATCAGTGATCATTATAATTTTAATTACTTTCACATATTGACACCATAAAACTCGACTCTATGAACCAAGTGTGGATTTTTATAAATAAAATATATATAAAATAATAAAATATATAAAAATATAAATAATATATAATAATATAAAAATATATAATAATATATATAAAAATATATATATATATATTTATATATATATATATATATATATATATATATATATATATATATATATATATATATATATATATATATACAATAAATAGTATCATTAATGGAGTAAGGTAGCTTGCTTTATTATTTATCCCCTTGAACCTTCTTGATCAAGTATAGTAATCGATTTGGTTACCTATTTCAATCATGATTTTTTTTACATAATATTGATTTATATTTGTATTTAATCTATTTAATGTATTTGCATTGTATTTGATGAGCCGGAATTAATTGACTGACTTGTTTGTGACAGTAAATCCTTATTCAACCCAGTCTCTATACGTAAACACTTCTACCACGACCCACGCAATATTATTGATCTAAGAAAACTAGACATGTTGGATATAAAGAGATAGACTCTTATATAGGCCTACATTTTTAATTATACAGGCTCAAGAAATCATATAAACGTAAGCACAAGAAACACATTATTTTATCAAAATCCCGTTAGCACATCACCTTTCAAGTATTAATCTTTGACAAGAGCATTGTGCACTATCTGCAGCAGACCATGAACGTGAATTACGGAGTAGTATCTCATGTTGAAATTGACCTAATTGTGGACCAACTTACCTATCACAGTTCACACTGCCGAAATATGAGATGCAGTTTACTGCAGTAAAGAATAATAGAAACATAAAAAAAAAACAGTAAAAGAAATATAGTGGAATTATTTGTACATTTTTCAACACTCTTCGCTTAGTGTTAGTTCCTTAGTCCCTTGTCGTTTGTTAAACCCCATGATGAAACTATGACTAGGATAAAATATGTCACAGTCGCAATGTGTAGATAACTAATGCAGTGTGTGATATTCTGATGAATCATATCGGAACTCGGAAGTAGATTTATTTTTCATTTCCTATAGTCTATAAAGAGGAAAAGGGAGGAAGAAAAAAAAAATGGGGGAGATTTTTCAATAGGTCTACATTTAAATATATGAGAAGCACGTATTGTTTTTAATAACTGACAAATTATTTCAATCATAATGTTACAATACAAGTTCAATAGCCATGGGAAAAAAATATGGTAGGCCCATGATGTATAACTAGGAAAACGCTATATACGCGTTGTTAGACGAGCGGAAAGTAATAGTATGTCGACTTCTTTGCCAATCGTTTGCCTAAATTCGCCAATTGGGTGACATTTAAGTTAGAAATGGGTAAAAACTGCTTCGAGTGGTACCAATTTGGCACATTGCATGTTTTTTCTTCAAAATGGCTGACCCGATCAAGTTGAGAATTTCCAGACATGTGTATCAAGATGTAATTCAACTTCACACGAAATTTCATTTTTTTTTGAAAATAAAAATATTTCTATTTTTTCCCGCCGTGTTATTCTAATGGGTATTTTTGAAATTTCAAAAAATTAATAAAAATAAAAGTTATCACCCAATAATGCCAAAAAACTATACAGATCTAAGTTAGATAAAGAACCACATTGAAAAAAAGTTTCAAGTTGATAGCTGTAGTCGTTTGACCTGTGGAGAGCCGACAAAAAAACATTAAAAAAAACATAAAAACGAACACTAATTTTTTTCAGTATGTCAAATTTAATCCTCGCTAAAGCTCGTCTAATAAGCCACGACCGCTTCATTTCCACTATAGATCTCAGTTATCATTCCAGTGCATCGTTAAACGCACAAAAAACTTTCAAAAAATATCGCTGATATACTCTTAGTAGAAGTAACAGTATCACATCAACCAGCTTTTTGTTCTATAATTAGACGAGCTTTAGCGAGGATTCAATTTGACATACTGAAAAAAATTGGTGTTCGTTTTTATGTTTTTTTTTTTTTTTTTTTTTTTTGTTTTTATGTTTTTTTGTCGGTTCTCCACAGGTCAAACGGCTACAGCTATCAACTTCAAACTTTTTTTCGTCATGGTTCCTCATCTAACTTAGATCTGTATAGTTTTGTGGCATTATCGGGTGGTAACATTTTTTTTTATGAATTTTAGAAATTTCAAAAATTCCCATTAGAATAACCCGGAGGAAAATACTTGAAAAATCAAAATTTTTCAAGACCTCTCAAATTTTCGCCGAATATAAAGGAAACTATTAATCACATTTTGAGAGATTTTTCGCATCAATCGGATGAGAAATAACGAAGAAAACGCATTTATAAAGCATTTTCCCATCAATTTAGGCTATTACGGGAACCAATTAAATCTATAGCAACAAGTGTCACCAATTAATTCAGAACGATTGAAATGAATGAAGAGGAAGGCCGTGACATAACTGATTCTCGTAAGGTTTTTGAACGTTTGGAGTGATCCAAGGTCTGTAGATGTAGATTGGGTTGACAAATTATTTTTCATTCCAGATTTCTATACCCCTAAGCTCGTCTAACAACGCGCATCCCGCGTTTTCCTAGTAGTCACAATTACAGAAACCGATTAACTTATTTCGTTTTAATCTGCATATATGTATATATATATATATATATATATATATATATATATATATATATATATATATATATATATATATATATGTATATATATATAGTCACTTATACCGTGACCGTACACAACAATAATTCTAGGCTATAATCAACTAGTGATTCCTTATATATATGTATATATATATATATATATATATATATATATATATATATATATATATATATATATATATATATATATATGTTATATATATATATATATATATATATATATATATATATATATATATATATATATATATACATATATATATACATATATATATATATATATATATATATATATATACATATATATATACATATATATATACATATATATATATATATATATATATATATATATATATATATATATATATACATACATATATATATATATATATATATATATATATATATATATATATATATATATATATATATATATATATATATATATATATATATATATATATATATATATATATATATTAGTGTTTTAATACTGGTACGGGTGGTATCTCACGAATTATTTATAATGCATATGTTGAACTAATTTCCTATACAAGTTAAATAATGTCATGGGGCTGCAAAAGAAAATAGTATCATGATTCGTTCAGTGCTTCTCCATATATTATAATTGTAATATATTTTTAAATAGTTTCTCAAAAGTTGACGCTAAAATTTTCTCTCAGTGCTCGATATAATTATATATGGCAGTGTATAAACGTCATAATTCGTCACCGTCATGATACATGTGCAAACCATAGATACGCCAAACACATCTGTCGGCTACAGTCTAGTCTTCCTTCCTCCTTTGCCTTCTGTCGTCCTCTCAAACAGCTTCTACCATTGAGGATAATAATAGAGGAAAATGGTATAGTGACAGTCTCTCATGATTTCATTACCTCAATACTGAAGGTCACCATTACGGAACTATGACTTCTATAAGTCGTCTTTGTACTAAGTGTTCTTCCGTATGGAATTTCCATAATACGCACTACGCACTGAATGCGTGAATGGTGAATCAACAATTTGTGTTGACATTAAGATTTGTTTAATTCACTTTCTTGCGGGTTGCACGATTTGTACATCACCTTAGGAGATGTTGACCACTCACACCACATAGTCAACAGATTCAGTTTTTTAACTTGACTATTCGAATTACGCTCTTTACTAATTTCATTTTAGAAGCGTCGTTTATTTCGTTTTTTTTTCGAAATTAATGAAGTACTGTAATAATGAGTGACTACGATGAAGTTGGTGTCGATAAGTGATAATTAGGGTGATGGGAAGATAAAATGACTAGATTATTTTACTAGCTATGGATAGTGGGAAGGAAACGGTCGTGGCATACTCTTAAGGAACCATCCCAGTATTCACGTCAACGACAGGAGGGAAACCACGAATTACTCCAATTTCAATTTTTCATTTGCCAAGTTGATTCTTATTCACTCTATAAATAGGCCATGATACGGCCTGAATATGGCACGTCGAACGTCTGTCAGGATGATCGATCATCATGGCGGGAATCGAACCCCAGTCTCCTGAACGACGGATGGACTGGATGATTCCATCTATGAGAATACCGGTTCCTATACCGTACGGATGGTTCTCACCGTCATCTCTATATTAATGGATACAATTCATTATATAGGGTATAATGTATTACAGTTTAATTTTTCCAACCTTTTTTTCACGTCTTCCACATTTAAAATTATTCCAACTGACAACAAAAGTCACAATAATCCTTGGTTATGAACATTTTTGTATGTATATATATATATATATATATATATATATATATATATATATATATATATATATATATATATATATATATATATATATATATATATATATATATATTTATACAAAATTCCTGTTATGGATGAAAGATAGTATCGTTTGAACGGGGCACCGCAAGGGCGATCTTATACCACCCCTATTTACCTATTAACGAATCGGCAAATAGTTGGCATCAACTTGGGAATACAAATATGTATAAACGAAAATTGCAATAATTTTCGAAATAGGTGTCACATTTTTTTTAATGTATGTCTTGAGATGTGGGTGTGGTGGCTATGGATAAGATACGATTAGCAAGTTTCAGAGGTGAATAAGGCAAGATTAGAGATGTGATGCGCAATCATAAATTATCTTCGTTGAACGAACTAATATTCTCGTTAGATAATTCAATAAATAATACTTTAAATTTTGGGGTGGTAAGATCGCCCTTGTGGTGCCCCGTCCAAACGTTCCTATCTTTCATCCATAACCTTAATTGGGGAACAATGATATTGTATCAAATTTCTTTAATAAATTTTGGGGTGGTAAGATCGCCCTTGTGGTGCCCCGTCCAAACGTTCCTATCTTTCATCCATAACCTTAATTGGGGAACAATGATATTGTATCAAATTTCTTTAAATACTTGCCACATCTTCGAGACTCAGACCACGTAGACCAATTGCCGATGGTCTTATTTTGGCTCCAAAGTCGTTGTTGAGAAGAGCTATATAGCTGTCTCATTTCAGGAGAATGTTATATAGGGGTGACTGGAAGATAAATAGTTGGCATCGACTCTGGTAGAAAATGTGTATTATCGTTAGTCATCTGGCATAGACCCATAATCTCCATGGGGGAGGTAATAGAAGATACTAGGAGTATTGTCGTCACTAACGATGGATGATCACAAAAAACAAGGTAGACATCCCTGTATGACAAAAGTGATGCAAAAATTACTACAACTGGAAACTGCGAAGGTGACTTGAAATGCTTTTCCATCCTCATTCACACAAATTACGTTTCATTCATAGCTAAGTTAGAACAAAACATGTGCAAAAGCACAATATCATGCATGTATGTATCCAAAAATAGCTCTTATTTTGTGTGAAGGGAAAGAGATAGCTAGCTGGAATGGGGTGAGGTGGAGGGTGAATGGGAGGTAAGAGATACGAATATATTATACAGTTTGTTATATCGACATGTAAGGGTTCAGTTAATGAGATTATTGGATCTCACGTATACACTATTCATGTATATTTATGATTCTTATATATATACATACTGGCGCCAGTGAATGCACTTCACTGTTGCAATACTGACAAGAAAATAGCTTCCATCAGGCTTGCGAGAAAATTACGACTTTAGTTTACGACAAACAGAATGATGAGAATTATTTTCGTATCGATGTGGGCCGCGATCTGCAAACAACGTATATACGCCTTACGAACTGTTTGATTATACCACTTATGTATAATTTTGTTGATCAATGAATATAATCTGTCCATGAAAATGATGAGAAATTATTGATGAAAATCAATGAGTCGAAAAATCTGTTGGATAGGTTTTTTTATCACATATTCTAAGAGAATCTAATGGTCGTAATGGTGGTGGTAATGGGTGTAATGGATCGTTGTAATAAATATCAATAATATCACTCAATATCAAATATGGATATCGATATTTCATGAAATTGTTTTGAATTTAAAAATAATTTGTAATGATTTAATACATGTTCAATATGTTTTCTCTTCGAGAGATAGAAATATAAAATGTTCATAAATATCGAAATCTTGATCTGAGCAATACATATAGGCCTATAATTACATTTACATGAAAAGTAATTTAGTGTTAGTAGAAAATTTCATTTTTAAAATGTTTTTCCATGAATGATTGAAAATTGTTCAAATCAATCAAAATTTCAAATCCTTGAATATCACATTCAAGCTATTTTCACCATCAACTCTATATCTATAGTAATGTTCTCGTCACATCTCGCATCTAATCATGGCGTCTGAAACTCTACCCCTTTGCCTCTGCGATCGTGGTTTATTTTAGGGCCTTTTATTAGCTTCGCTATGAACCCTTCTTTCATCTGGAAACGTCTTGGCTGTAAGACTTGAAGCCGCGGTAAAAAACTTTCGAAAAAGGAACAGAAAGAAGACAAGAAACAAAGTGTAATCTTGTTAGCCAAACGTCGACGAGTTCAGATGGATTGCCTAGATCTATTTTTTTATTTTGTTAGATCACGGATTAGAGCACTGGACTTGGTTTTGAGTATATTGTATAGACTGGAGATGTATAACGCCTACCAAAGTCGATTAAACGGCTCTAATTTCTTTAGCTATATAGCTTCTTTCTTTCACTAGATGCTTTCCTGTATCCATGCTATACTTCATAGACTCTGTGGTAAAAGATTGTAGTTGATTACAAAAATGATTATAACTTGCAACTCTTCAATTATTTCTTCTTCACAAATAATTAATATTCAATATCGATACCGTAATATTGATTAGATCATATGACTACATTCATAGTAATTCATGAATGAATATTAGGATTTTAAGGCGCATCGACAGCGAGGTCATTTAGCTACTAATTCATATCACAAATATAAACACGTTCAATTTATATCACAAATATAAACACGTTCAATTTATATCACAAATATAAACACGTTCAAGAATACAAACAAAACAAGAAAATAAATAGAAAAATAAAAAACAGAAAATAAATGAAAAATAGAAAACAAGTTCAAACGATTCACTTATTCTCCAAATGACTCAGCTGATGGTTGATGGATCGAAGCTAACTTAAATCGATTCAATCACACAGTGATAATTATTTTTGGTACTATAGCTGGTCAACTCAATTTCATAGCTGGACGATCACTATTTCCATTTAATTACAATCAAGATAATAAAATGTCGTACCGGTGTAGGCTTACTGTATTACATTAAATTCTTCTCAAACTATCCTATCATTGGTTTGAATAATCGTATTTACATATATTATATTCAATTTACAATTATGCAATACCACAACAATAAAAACCATATAATGAACTAGTAAAAAATTTCCCATCCCTCCCTATCACCACTACAATGGAATCAACATAGGCATTGGAATATTAGCGACGCCCTGCCATTGACGTTTGGAACATATGTTATTGTATAAACCATTACTATACGAGTTAGCAAGCAATTTATAACAATGATGTTCATTTATCAGCTCAGAGATAAAAACTAGTGTCAAAGTCAATAATGGGTTTATCTATGAAGTCTTATGGCCACATCCACAGAAGGGCAGTCGACACGGCATACTAATAGACGTGCTAACATCGATTGTATATTCTCAGCTCCGGAAATTCAGGTTTCAAGTTCAGTAAAGTTAGGGCTTTACATTAACATAGCAAATTGAAATGATTAGCGGTGGTGGTATTTTCATAAATAATAATAAATAGAAACAGTTTGAAAATAAAAGTATCCCTTACGTTTTGTGCATTTTATAATTAAAACTGAGAGTCAAATGCATCATAATTATAGCTGACTTTGAATAAGTTGATCACGGTTATAATCAGCATGTCATAAATTCATGTTCTTTTCATAAAATAAGAAATTAATTTTTATAATTCCTCAAACCACTTGTCAAGAATTGAGAAAACAATTTTTACAATGCTCATCTGAACTAGAATGATAGGTACTAATATTTCCATTCAGAATTGCATGTGATCATTGATAGGAGTTTGTAACTGTGGAAAAACATTAGGTGAATTTTCCTTCTTACTTTTCACCTTACTTATCCATAACATTCACCCTAAGATTCAAGATATCTAAGATAAATATATCTTGATAATTTTATCTTGAGACCGATTTGTATGTATATATATATATTTGTATGTTTATTTATATAGGAATGCCTAGTATACCTAGGCCATACTTATCCATGTAAACAAGAAGATAGTGTTCGATCCCAGCAATGACGTACGGACACTTAAGCATTAACGATGAATAATATATGTTTTGTGTGCAATCTGCGAAGGTCGACTGGCAAAAATAACTAGATCTATTCACTGACTCAGAAGCTCGTTTTTCCTTATACATATCAACAAGGCTAAGTTTAATTATGTTTCAAATGAGGCGAGTATAGAATTCTTCCCGCTTCTCAATTACTGGTCTGTGATTGGAACAGACGGAAAGAAGCGTTCCCATTGCGTAGATTACGCGCCAATCCACTTGCACTATCGGTCAATCGAAGACTAGGCAACTAATTTACCTCTATTCCAAATTACCAAAATGACTCGATTTACTATAGGCAATTTTAACTCCGTAATTTTTAAATTTAATTATTGGCGGTCTCAAATACATATTGGAGTTGAATTTAAGAGTGGTTACTAAATTGTTTTGCTTTAAATCAATTCACATATAATTGTATTATTCAGAAAGATTCAAATTACTTGGAAATTGTTTTTAATTTTTTTTAAATTATCAGCAGGAAAAGTATCATGAATCTATAACAAAAAAGTACAGCTTTACATAAATTATCAGCTATAGCTAGACCTATTTTATTTTTGGCCATTTTGTCATTCATCAAAATATGTATTGCGTAGATATTCCAGTTAATATTATTAATAATTTATGTGCTTACATTTTCGGTATGTTATCGAAAGGCGCGAGTTCAACTTCAATTATACAAATATTCATTTTCAGTTAGTCAATTTATAATTAATTCTCTCATTTGAAATATCAATTAACTAAACTGAAGAACTCACTGCTTCAAGCACTTCAAGGTGATTATATTTCCACTTCGTTAATAGTATAATAATTAACAGAATAATTAAATTTATTTTCGTTCGATTCTTGAAAGTAACTTAATATGAAGTGTAAACCAATCACCACTCAGAATTAGGCACGGTAACTAGTTATATTAGTGATTAGTATTCAGACAGCACTTAATCACATTTATGACATCCGCCGGCGCTGATAAAAGTACTATGACGATACAAACTTTATGTTATGTACAATATAAAACCACTGAAAGAACAAGGCAATTCAAGATGTTATAAACGAACAGAAGGTTAAAAAGTTGGAATACTTTAGAAGTTTACTTAGAATGATTACGAATTACAGAATTTCGTATTAAAAGTAAGCATACATACAGCGGCAACTTGTGTCCCAACTTTGGCTGTAAAAAGTCAAGTTGAAAATTAAAACGAAATTCCTGTATATGTGACAAAATGTAAAGGGTGTAGTTTTGTGTAATTATTTTTTAGATAACACAGTTTTATCATTTCAAGTTGTAGCACGTAACCAATATTAAACAAATTAAATGTTACTTTGTTAAATGTTAGTTTACTTGGAAGAAAAGGGGAAATATCAGTTTTTGGTAAAGAAAACTTTATCAAAAAAATAAATAAAAATAGAGATAATTCCGTATCACACAACAAACTACGGTGATTATTGGTATACCCAGCAAATGGTATTTAAAATTTCAATACAAAAAAAATGTCGAATGCAGATAGAAGCTAAATGATCAATTTTGTTATTTTGTTATTTCCACCATTCGGTTAGCATGAGGACTAGAAAGTTATACATTAATTAAAAATATGCGTATTTATACGACATGAATTTCCATTGTTTTTATAACTTCGACATCAATTCAAGATATTCAAATCTATCCATTTACCAAAAAAATCATACTCTTCACATTCTTGAAACTAAGTGTAGTTCAATTCGCTAATATGCTTCACCCAATTGTTAATTGTTAGTTGTAACTCATTGTCGCAACTCGCAAGACACATGGAATTGGTATTGGTCCCTGGTATTAACCTATCACAATCAGTGTTAGCCTACAGTTCACTATATTACCAGCAGTATATGTCGTAAAACAACAATATACCAGACATGCATGCAATACGAGTATACGTTAGAACCTATCATAATCATCACGATCCCATTTCAAGTTTCTCACTTTCAATAATAAATCCCAAAATAAGGGAGAGCTCGTCAAATGATCTGAAATCTGTTAAAACGGTTGTATATTTATCTATGCATGTTTGAAAATAATTTTAAAAATGTCTACTCAGAGGACAAGAGAAGAATATACCGGTAACACTGAAACCGAAATTTAAACTAAAATTATATTTCAAGCACAATTTAATAATTTTTAATATTATACACTGTACATTATCATTATGATTATTATAATAATAGGATACGGAGTTTCATTTTTAATTATTTATTATATTGTTATTGTAATGTAGTTGTCGTTTCTAAATTAATGTATAAACTACTGGTTAGGTATAGAAGAGCACCGAGCGGTAACTGTATGAATACCGAACCAGGCTATTTTTGTTTTTCTTCAAAAGAAACTGGATAAAAAGTCTTATTAATAATTATTGCCATCAAATATAAAGCTTATTCTACAAATCTAGTGTTCAGTATTCCAAGCTCGAAAGTTATATCAAGTTTTCTGGTTGGTTGTTGGTGTCACTCAAGAAGTACGTCATAACAAAATAGAATTTCATTCCATCTATTTCAATTATCGACCGAGACGCGTAGCTGAGTGGTAACACACTAAACCGTCATTCGGGAGACCGGGGTTCGCTTCCCGCCAAGGTCGACCATCCTGACAGTTTTTTTTTGTGGTTTCCCTCTCCGTTCAGGTTGATACTGGGATATGGTTCCTTAACAACAGGCCACAACCGACTCCTTCCCACCATTCAAAACAACTAATAAAATAACCTTTCATCTCATCATCTCACCATCTCATTCATCTTCCACCGACGCCAATAGATCGTAGCCATCAGTATAGTGCGTCGTTGAAACCCAATAAGAAAAAAATTATCGAGTAAGCTTGTAAGAAGATAGTCAATCATGTTTCGAATCCGACCGAACCATAACGTACACACAACCTGATTGTTACAAATTACGAAACAGTGTTTAGGCCTAGCACATGAATCAACGTATTTAGTTAATGGGTGTAAATTGGACTAATATGAAAGGGCGTCATGATCTATGAGATATAATTATAATGATGACTAAAGCTAGTATATAGAACCTATTATTCTATGATCACCTTCACAATTGAGCGTTGTGCAACTTGAAATAGGATAATTTTTCAAATTGCATGTTTATTTGATATGGTAAATATTATAAATATATATATATATATATATATATATATATATATGGTATAAATACACCCGCGTGTTTCGATATAGTAGTTGTCACAATAAACGTCAATTAAGAACTTCTCAAGAGATATGTATTTGAATACATTTAAATATGGTGATTCATTTTCATGCATAGAAACAATACCGATTGGTTCTCCTCGACTTGATATCAGATCAGGATGTTTATTGTGATTTAATCACAAGCATGAAAGACGCCTTAGATGAAGACATGAACAATATAATCGATGTAATCAAATAGTCAAATAGGCTTTTATCAATGTAGAGATCAATTTAGAAATTAACTTTCATCACTCCTCGCTATTTTATTTTCCTATTGTCTTTCTTAGATTTGATTTGAGTAATAATACTGATTCTTTCAGATAAGATATCGAGTAAATCTATATCAAAACTAGTCATAGCAGTAATAAGCTTTGTTGATAATTAAAGTCACTTTTTCCACCATTTCGATCATACAAATAATGAAACCATATAGATGGATTACCGAGAAGTACAGGTTATATATATCGAACAAAATGAAAAAAATCCCACATGCTTCTTAAAATGGAACCTTTCAAAATTCAGTAATTATTAATGTTGTTATAGAATATAAGTCACAATCAACCTTCAACAGTCAATATCAATCAATGACAGAAGCTAATTCAATTACAATTACCAGTATACTATTCTGCACTCAAATATTATATAGAATAAGACAATAATGATGTAATAATGTTGAATATAGGGGAATAAGGGAGCCCTCATAATAACAAAATTCTCCGTTGAAACCCATATTAACTTCCTCGTTGTATACTGCATATTTCATGTATAACACAAGTAATATTTTTTGGCATTATGACACTTTTATACAGTTTTTGTTTTTCTGAGTGAAGTCCACTGACTGATTGATGGGGTTAGAGACCTTTCGGTCCTTTCCCTCCCCGCCTTGCCACAATCAGCATTAACTTGTTTAGCATTTCAACGGCGTTTTGTATGGAGCTCGTTATGGAGGTACGTATGAGCGGATGATATACGAATGTTTACCAAGATCGATGTCATGACGGCCCGACTCGAACTGTTGTCTTCTGTTTCTGAACAAGAAGGGCCGCTAATTTCTTTCAATAATAATAATTGTGGGATTTCAAGACGCTTCAACGACGAGTTATGTTGCAACGGATCATTTCTTTGAAATCACGTGTTACTGTATACCTCATCTCAATTTATTTTAAGAAGCATAACAAAATCTAGTATTTACTGTGATGTGATTGTAGAATGGTAGGGGGGTGTATTGTTTACTTCTACCAGGTTCACTTCGCTTCTACCCTTCGTTTGGCTGAAAGCCATTTGTGCGTGTTGCGAGACGTGCGTGGTGCTGTTCACACGTAAGCCACACGCACTTCTTTGTTGATAGTAAAAGCATTCAGAATAATGAAATAAATATCATTACACGTTGACGGATGTATATACCGCTAGACACATTTATTTGAGTAGCTTTATGGGGGATGATGCCAGCGCTAGCGTTGCTCTATGGACTTTCAGGAAGTCGTCATCAGATCCTTTAGCATTCTAATAACTTACTTACGTTTAGCAGTCTGACCAAATCCACAAGAGAGAAAAATACAATTTACATTGGAAAGAACAATTATATTTATTGTTTTAATTATATTTAAAGTTATTCCGTCAGAGGGTTAGGGAGATGGTGGGATAGGGGTAGTTAGGGAACTTGCCACCGCGCATTTATGTGCAAGTGCAAGAGTTGAAATAATAATAAAAATTGTTTTGAATCACTTAGAAGTTAGAAGTAGCTTCATTGGAACATAGAAAACAAGTGAATATGAAGGTACAAATTGAACTTATAGGAAACATTACGAGAAGCGGTTGCATACCAATTAATAATTGAACTAAATAGTTCAATCACGTACTGTAACGCATGTCAATTTCGCAGCTCAACTATAAGAATAAACTAAACAATATTTAATCATTAGAATTCGTACAACCACTACCATGTCGCGTTTATTATAAATGTAGAATCAACTTTGCCAACAGTGTTATACAGATTTACTGTTTTTGGGAGTGACCGTCCCAAATGAATCTCTATAAAGATATAGATAGCCATATCAACCATGAGAAACAAAGTGTACCCATCGATTATCGAAACATCGTTTTCTGTTGCACTGTGTTGAGAGATGTTGTAAAGCTTGACATTGAATTATGTAATTGACATAAAATTGAGAATAGAGTTATTAAAAATGAATTGCAAGACAACTCACAGCTCTGTCAAACCACAAACTTGTGTCCTTGTAAAAAAAAAAAAATCGGAGGACAGTAATGCATCCAACTTCGCTTTCATAGCTGTATTAATTATTTTCGTTTTTATTTTTTCATTTTATTTGTATAGGTAATTATTATTTAGACTTAGAGCATAGTGGGTTATCACTTCATTGACAGCACTGATATCTACAATTTCATCTACTTTAAAATTGCATTTTGCTTTCTGCAAAGAGCTACAGCCTTCTTAAGATTCTCTTATATTTAACTACGCAAACGCATTATGCGTTTCCGCGTTGATGGATGAGCTACTTATATCAACTTATATCATTGGGTTGGTTATTTATATATATATATATATATATATATATATATAAATCTATATATATATATATATATATATATATATATATATATATATATATATATATATATATATATATATATATATATATATATATATACACCTTGAGATCCAAACAATTATGTCACTGCCATCATATTTCCTAATCAATTTCTATGATAATAAGGAAGGTTTTAATCGTTTCCAATTGATGGTGACACCTGTTGCTTGGATTCAATTGGTTTCTTAATAGGTTTGAGTGATTTAAAAAAATTGAATTATATATTTTTTTACATCAAAACGGCTAATCTGATTGGACTGAAAGTTTGGAATAAGGTACATAATTATATTATTGAAATTCCATGACAATTTGAATTCTCTCGACGGAAATAGTTTTGACGAATTTTTTCCTCTAGATTATTCTTATGGGATTTTTGAAAATTTTGAAATGATATTTCTCAGGAGTGGTTCAACCGATTGCGCCTCAAAACTATACAGTATCGAGTTGGATAAGGACACTTGTTTCAACTGATTTTGAACTTTCGTTTGACCTGTGGAGCGCGAAAAAAAAACAGGCCCTTTTTTTCGGGTATGGTGAAATTGACTCCTTGCTTCGCTCATCCAATTAAATCCGTATTATCTTTCTATGATGATATAATCAGATGAGCGAAGCGAAGACTCAATTTCACCATACCCGAAAAAAAGTGCACGTTTTTTTTGCGCTCCACAGGTCAAACGAAAATTTAAAATCAGTTGAAACTTGGCATACAAAAGTGTCCTTATCTAATTCGATACTGCATAGTTTTGAGGCGCAATCAATTGAACCACTTCTGAGAAAACTCATTTCAAAGTTTATAAAATCCCATAAGAATAAACCAGAGGAAAAAATGCGTGAAAAAAATTTCATCCGAGAGAATTAAATTCTCAGGGAATTTTGATATAATGATGATACACATTGCTCCGAACTTTCACTCAAATCGGATCGGCCGTTTAGATATAAACAAATATATAATGTAATTTTTGTATTTGTACACAAAGCTATTAAGATACCAATTGAATACAAGCCACAGGTGTCACCACTTAAATGTAAACGATTAAAACAAAGCCTTCTTTATTGTCATAGAAATTGATAAGGAAAAATAAGATGGCAGTGAAGTAATGGTTTGGATCTCAAGGTGTATATATATATATATATAATAACCAATCCAAAGATGAGTTGATATGTACCAGCTCATCCATCAACGCGGCAACACATAACGCGTAACTTGCCTAGTTATATTTATGTGTGTGTATATACTGAATTGGAAATTATTATTTCAATTGAAATACTTGGAATAGTGGTGGTTGGGTACAATGGGTAGAAGATGGGGATGGGGGAGAACAAACAACAACGGAGAAAGGAAATATTTCTTATTTGTATGGTTTCAAAATAATAAGCGACTATTGAGTAATCCCTGAATGAAAATAATGGTGTGTACTTATATTTCCATTATATATTTTTTGTTCTAGAACTTTGCTGCTGTCAAATATCCCAAGACCAATTATGGCAAATTCTACTCTGGAGATTCCTACATTGTACTCAACGTAAGTTACACAAATAACAGTGTTACATACATTAAATTATATCCTATTTTGATTAAATATTACATGTATGTATATATATATATACATATGTATGTATGTATATATATATATATATATATATATATATATATATATATATATATATATATATATATATATATATATATATGTATATATATATATATATATATATATATATATATATATATATATATATATATATATATATATATATATATATATATATATATATGTATATATATGTATATATATATATATATATATATATATATATATATATATATATATATATATATATATATATATATATATATATATATATATATATATATATATATATATATATATATATATATATATATATATATATATATATATATATATATATATATATAGAGAGAGAGAGAGAGAGAGAGACAGAGAGAGAGGGAAAGAGAGAGAGAGAGAGAGAGAGAGAGAGAGAGAGGGAGAGAGAGAGAGAGAGAGAGATGTTTATTGAACGAAATCTTTGTTTACAGAGCAAACAATCCAAATCTGGTGACTTCAGTTGGGATATTCACTTCTGGCTGGGAGCTCAGACGACACAGGTAAACTATAACAAATATTTATTTTTTGCCATTCATTTTCTCCAGATAATCAATTTGTTACATTGGACCAGGTTTTTTAAAAGCAAAAAAACTAGTGCAGCCGACTCCAAACTCGGAGCCTGCCAACTCAAGAGTCCCTCCGTCTCTTCATTAACTGAGCCATATACCTATCTTCTCCTAATCAATTCCCTACATTTTTATTGTAAATGTAATTATTATAAATATTACAATTCACAATAATTATTATTAAAATTAATGTATCATTCTAATTATGTATTAATTACTCGTATACTCATTACTAAATGTACTATAAATTCATTCATGAATTATTAGCAAGACTGTAGGGCCTTCTATTTATATTCAAAGTAAAATTGATCTCTTGCATAATCACTAGACAAAATTATATGGTTGATTACATTTGGAATAAATTAAAAACGCCCATTTTTCAAATATTATGTAAGACATAATGATAAATAATTATGGCATGATACAGTTTGTATTCATTAAGAAATGTCAGATAATTATAGAAATCCTATGGTGAAAAAAACATTATAAAGAAACATTGGTAAAGTACCATTATTGCCAGACATAATTCCACATGTATGATATATTATCTGTTTTTGACACACTCTCTTCAATAAAAATGCACTAGTTTAACTTTGCGCAGTCAAGTTTTTTACTACTTCCATTGAATTTGTATGTTTTTGTCGGAAAATTGAATCATTATTTTCTTAAATTGATTAATTTACCAGGAATATGCACACAAATAAAAAACATTTAATAAATATTGTTGTAGGACGAGTCGGGCGCGGCTGCCATAATGTCCGTAGAATTAGATGACTCACTCGGTGGCGGCCCGGTCCAACATCGAGAAGTGCAAGAACACGAGTCTACTCTGTTCCTGTCATACTTCCCAACAGGTGAGGCAACATGTACAATTATCAGTTTTGAGTTTATATACATTACTTGTAAATAATACAATTGAATAAACTAAATGTCAGTCATATTTGAATATTGAATTTTCTAATCCGTCGATTTGTTACAATTTTTACATGATCTATTTTATGAGTTATTGATCTCACTGTCAGATTCCTCTTATGTCACATATGAAAACACATGAACCATTAAACATGTTCACACTTGTGAAAATGAATAGTTTTTCGTAATTACCATGCTGCATGCTCTTTCATCATTAAATATTCCATGATTAACGTTATAACTAGATATGGGAATTTCAACTTATTTTATCCTACGATTTTCCTGTTTTGATAAAATGTACGCTTCCAACTTTTCATTGAAGTTATAATGAGCTGATGATAAGTTATGGTGAGTTGGAAATAATGGTAAACCTAAAATGTTAGCATAGCATATTTTATTAAAAGTCTCATATATATCAAACCTTCCAATTTGATACATTAAAAGTTCAACTAAGGCACATCAGGGCATTATTTTTTAATAATGATTTCAAATGAGCACTTTTTTCTGTATGAAATATATTGTGCTGCTAAAATTCTGACAAAATACAGGACCACCATTCTGAATTTACCTACTATATTTACGACAAAACAATCTTTGAAAACGGCTCGGACATAAAAAAAAGTATGCAATATTTTCAGGTATCCGTTATTTGACGGGAGGCGTTGCCAGTGGTTTCCATCACGTTGACAGAGATGCAGTTGAAAAGAGACTGTTCCAAGTGAAAGGAAAACGTAATGTTCGTGTTCGACAAGTGGAACTCAATGTTAAGTCGATGAACAAGGGTGACTGTTTCATTCTGGATGTCGGCAAGAACATCTACATTTACACAGGAGTCAACAGCAAGAGAACTGAGAGGCTGAAAGCAATCAGTGCAGCCAATCAGATCAGAGATCAGGATCATTCTGGCAGATCTCATGTCACAGTCCTTGGTAAATAACTCAATATAATCCCAATAATTGGTAGGCTTACTGTTTGATCAAGATTGTGAAAACAACACCGAAATTGTCATATAAAAAATCGATCGGAAATATAAAAAGATTAGAAGTTCTATTCAATATTGAATCGAAATGGCATTGAATATCTGGTCCAAGTAATTAATTGTGCCAAATGATACTTTGTCAACATTCTGTGATCATCTTTCTGCTTGTTGAATCAATGGTTAGACAGGAGAGAAATGGAACTGTTCAAGTGTACACAGGAGAGATATAGACAATCTGACATACGACAAGCGTCAGTGCCTGTTTATTTATTTAATATCAAAATAATCAAAATTGAATAAATGCATTTCGAAATACCAGTAGATCAAAACCCTGATATTAGATATCAATTGAAAATATCAAAATTAAACAACAATCATAATAATTAGTAGCCTGAACAACAGAAAGACAATGCAAAAATCAACTAAAAATAATATTTCAATACATTTTAAATTTTTAATTACATTTTACTATAAATGTAATTCTTTTGTTATTCTCATGTAGACTTCTATTAAAAAACGTAAGTACCATACTTGAATCATCACTTGATTCATTTTCATCGAGTGAAATATTCCGTCATCTTAAATACCGGATATTCTATAACAATATGTATTATGTTCCACAGAATGAAAGAATTATTATTATTATTTTTATTAATATCATTATAATGTATTTTCTTAGATGAGTCTGCCACACCCGTTGAAATTGCGAAGTTTTTCGAAGAACTGGGCTCAGGATCGCCTGCAGCTGTCGCCGAGGAAAGTGCCGGAGGCGATGACGAACAGTTCGAGAAGCAACTTGATACTACCGTTACATTGTGGAAAGTAAGCGATGCAAGCGGCACTCTCACAGCAACCAAAGTTGGAGCTAAGCCTCTAAACCAGAACCTACTGAATGCTGATGTAAGTATATGAAGTTACCAAAATATGTTTAAAATATCTTTAGACAAACATTTCTTTTTCCAATCAGGAAATTGGTAGGAGAAAATCTGACTAAAATTGATAGTTTACCATCTAAGAAATAGTTGAAGTATTAATAATGAAGATATTGTAATCGTAATTAATATTGTAAATGAAATGTAATGATATTGAGAATATTGTTCTGAAGAAAAGTTTCATCAAACTTTTACCAACCATCAAACCAGTTTTGAAAAAAAACAGATCAATGTTGGCAGTCATGATTGTTCATCAACTTTCCTTATAACTCAAACAAAATTGTTTTCAAAAAACGTGAATCATTCGATTTCCTGTTATTATAAAAACCAGTTATAGTTATTATTGGAAATCTAAAAATTCAATGTATTTAAATTTCTGATAAATTGGGGTTTACCAAGAAGTCATTCGTTTAAATAAGCTTTACGATTTTGATAACGTAACTTTATAGAACCCCATTTATATATATAAAATGATTCATAAACTTGAACTAACACTCGTATTTTTTATCACTACAGGACTTGGGTGAAAAGGTATGAGTACGGTTATTGATAATTCAGTACGCTTTCTCTGCTACCCTGGTACTGGCTCTTGTAGTAGTACCTTGAACCTTTTGTACTATTGTGTTTCTTTCTTTTCAGCTTACTTAGAGTATCAATCTACTATATTATTTTTTATATTCTTATTGTAGATCATATAATCTTGACTTACTTCTCAATTTCCTTGTACCTCATCAGAATGATTCAAATACATTCATTACTGTAGGTCCACCTTCTGTTATGTGTAGGCAGCAAATATTTGGAGTGCATGGTGTTTGTTCTACCCTGCCAAAAATCGACGCTTATGTTTTCTGTGCTTTGTATCAACGGGTCTTCCTTTCGTACTCTGTATATCCAACTGTAGCTCAGTATTCAATTGGTTTCTCAGAAACAAGTAAATAGGCAACATGCATGCATTTCAGAGTTGGTTTAAATCTACATGGAACAAATGATATTTTCAACAAATTCAATAACATGGCAGCCAAAACATGTATTGAAAAATTAACAATGAAAATGAATTAATCATTCATAAATCATAACGTGTTGATTCGAGTGAAACAATTGTTTTTGAGTTTTTTTTCTATTGATAACAACTGTCACTGATAAGAAGATTCAGCAGAGACGCTCCTGCTTTATGCAGGACTTCGTATGTGATTTATGCAAAACCGAGCCAAGTCCATGCAAAAAATGATTACTTGAGCAATTAGTTTTCATTGGAAATTGAAAGAAGAGAAGGATTCTTACTTATAGAATGATAAAAATATTCCATGGATGTTGCCTATTTGTATTATTTATAGTATGCTTAATTGACTTTGGATACTTCAATCTAGTTTTAACTTTGTTTTTTAAAAGCGAAACATATTCAGCGCTTTATTCAATGAATAATCAATTTTGGATGACCATAAGAAAATATACAATCTAGACAACTTTCAGTAACAACTGAATCAAGATTTTTATTCAAGCAAGTAACAGAACATATACTTGAGTATCTGTGACTCTCAATAGGTAATGAGTTATAATTTTAAGTCAGGGTTCTTGAACAATATTAATAATGCTCCAAAAGTTCAACAATGAAGAATTAATCATTCAACTCAATTGCGTCCAATATGATTTTTTAAAACCAGCTAATTATTCTACAGAGAATAATTTTCCAGCAGTTTTAAATCTGAAAAACAATGGTTCCAAGTATCGTTGTAATTATTCTATTAAACTGGTTGTTGTTTTCCTATAGGATTCGTTTATCCTCGATACCGTTACATCTGGATTGTTCGTTTGGATTGGTAAGAAAGCAACGAGTGCAGAGAAACTCGAAGCAATGAAGAAAGCACAGCAATTCCTCAAGGATAACAAATATCCATCATGGACTCAGGTCAGTTTGAAACTTCATTATCAATCAGAATTTATTACTAAAATCCAGATGAACAATGTCTATGATTGCAATTATTTGTTGACTTTATATTGTAAAAGACAGTTTTTTCTATACACAAGAAGTATACTGTCAGAATTTGCTTGCTTCAAAGTTGCTAAGAAATATCATTATGAATAAACTGACTGTAAGTAGAACTACAAAACACTAATACTCTACAGAATTACTGAATCTGAGTTCATTACCGGTATATCGAATCTTGATTTGTAACAAGAAAAGTACTAGGGGTTACCAAAAAAATTGTTACCAAGTTTTTATTTCACTTTTTTTGCTGAATTCCGAAACTGCTTCAACTTAATTATTAAACTCCAAGTGAAAAATTATTATAAAAATTGTATGTAGCACCTATTAATAAACTGATGAACCAATTCGGTATTAATTAACCAAGTTCCGATAGTTCAGAGCCAGTAATTTCTCTCTTTTGGGGCTTGAAAATTGTGATTAATAATAAATAATTATTGCATTATTAGATTAAGCGTATTGTCCAAGAAGGCGAACCATCAGATTTCAAACAATACTTCAGTAACTGGAGGGCAATCAACGACCAGAAAGGTCTCGGCCGCCTACACCGTCGTGAAGTTATCGCAGCCAGTTTGCCCGAACCAGACTTTGACGCTCGTAATCTTCACGCCCAGAGAATTGCCGAGCTAGCCAAGAGTGGCGGTAAAGCATTCGGTTTCATGCCCGATGATGGATCTGGTTCTGCTGAAATCTACCGTATTGAGGACTTTGAATTGGCTCCAATCGATAAGTCAACACAGGGAATGTTCTTTGGAGGCGATTCGTATGTCATCAAGTATACATACAAGAAGAATGGAAATGAAAACTATATCATTTATTTCTGGCAGGTGAGATATGATATTCAATTGCATTACCAAATTAAAGCAGGTGATTTAAGAAAATGCAATAACGGGTTTTAATTGAAGAACTATTGTTCAACATTTTAAATTAGAATTGGTTCATATATGTTCATCATGTTTCTCATGTTTCTCATGAAAAACTTGAAGAAAATGTATGGTTAAGATTTCAATAGGAACGCTATTGGTTTACGTAGTAATGTAGTAGTCGTTGGATCGATATATGTTTGTCTGATGATGATCTAGTTTTAAGTAGAACATATTATATAAATGATGTGCTTTACAGGGTAATGACAGCACGCAGGATGAAAGGGCAGCATCAGCACTCCACACAGTTAGACTCGATAACGAGTTGAACGGAAAGGCAATCCAAGTCAGAGTGACTCAAGGCAACGAACCCAGACATTTCTTGCGCATCTTTAAGGGTAAGTCATCACGAATATCATCATGTGATCACCATGCATAGATATTTGAATTTGAAGGTAAAAACGTGATGAAAATAGGCAAAATAGCCTTGCTACATGAACCTATCGTTATGTACATTGCAGCATAGAGTATTAATAGAACACTCTCTCTGCAAGTGTGCTAATCACTACATCTCTCATCCTTCTGCACAGGAATTATTTTCTTCATCTCTGTTTTTATAACGCACATAAAATCGTATTTTCAGCCCAATTTTGCACTGGTACATCACAGTACAGTAATAAAATATATGAGAAAATTGAATTTTTAGCCCATTATAGATAAGCATTTAGGACTGGCTTCACTAGTAATTTTTTCTACATAGGGACCTGCACAGCATTCAATATACCCATTAGAATTGCAATGTTAATACAAAAATCTAATGTTTAAAGGCAAGATGATCGTGTTTGCTGGCGGACGTCATAGCGGTTTCAAGAACCTCAAAGATCACGATACCTACGATGTTGACGGAACGAGATTTTTCCAAGTACGCGGAACATGTAACGATGACGTGCGAGCTGTTCAAGTACCCGAAGTAGCCTCTTCGCTCAGTTCTGATGACGTGTTCATTCTCGAAACACCCACTGCCACTTATTTGTGGTTTGGCAAGGTAAAAAAGACAGGTCAACTCTTATAGGACATGTCATATCAGAATACATACAGGCCTTACAAAATTGCAATACAGACCCTAACTGTACTTCAAATTATTGATATTAGTTGTGCCAAGTAGTGTTTTTACATATTAGCTGTTGGCTTTGTTTTTTAAACCACCAAGTAGGCCAAACAGGTGAAAAAAAATATATCCGTGTATGTCCTACAATCGCATATGTAGTCTAGTGATCAAGTTATAGAGAGAGTATTTATTTAAAAGATGGACTTGCCATTTCCCCATAGGGAGCTTCTGAGGACGAGAAGGCAATGGCAAGCACCGCAGCTAGTCTTGTTGTCCCCAACAACGAACCAACCGTCATTAACGAGGGTGAAGAACCAGATGAGTTCTGGCAAGCGCTCGGAGGAAAGGGACCGTACAGCACAAAGATTGATGGAGAAATTGAAGAAATGGAACCAAGACTTTTCCACTGCCGCATTAAAGCCAACGGCAAATTCAGTGTCGAAGAAATCCAGCAATATCAACAAGAGGATCTTGATGAAGATGATATTATGGTCCTAGACTCTGGAGAAGAAATCTACGTCTGGATAGGAAGCAAATCAACCGAGGAAGAAAAGAAACGTAGCATGGAAATGGCAGAGGTAAAGTACAAATACAGTAGAACATCTTTAGTAAGTTTCTCTTTAGTACATTTTTCACCTTAGTAAGTTTTATTTTCTGATCCCATCCATATGCTTCTACACGTTAAATAGCTTCTTTAGTAAGTTTTTCACTTTAGTGAGTTTTTTTTGTCTGGTCCCCTGAAAAATGTACTCAAGAGGTTCCACAGTAACACAGAAACATAACACAGAACATAGTACAAATTAAAGACTGTAACCTTTGAAGACAAGAAGAAAAGGATATGAAATCTGAATTAAAATTGAATAGAGTTGTATTAAAATTAGTCGATATGAAATAATAATACAAAATCATTAAAAGGATGATACAATTACATTCAAGCGTACGCAAGGAAAAATGTACACTTTTAAATAATCTCAGGATGTTATTCGTGGACCACTCAAATTCAAAATAGCGAGATCAAATGAATCTTAAATGGACTATATTTACGTGTAAATATGAAATTAATATTAATAGATATGTCTACCTATTCAACAGGCAGGTTTATTAAATTCTATTTTTCAATAGTCAAGGTAAGCTGCTGGCACTTTTAATTTAAAACATGATATGATTTTAATGGAATATACCAGTAGCACTGTTCTCTAAATTATAACTATTGTCATTTTTTCTTGCAGAAATATTTGCAGACTGACCCGAGTGAACGTAGTCATGACCAATCTCTAATCTTCACCGTCAAGCAGAGCGAAGAGCCTGAAAGCTTTACCTCACTTTTCCCCACGTGGAACTCGAAGCACTGGGAGGTAACCAACCAAATATGAGAAAACGTGCATGATGCACCGTAGTTTAGTCACTCACTATTTGATATGTTGTACTTGCGTGCTTACCTCTGTCGCATTCCAACCATTTATTAATCTCAGTGTGAAAAAATGTTTTGAACACATTTCTAACCAATATTATTCAATATTTACAATTTTTAGGTGGCAACATGTTGAAATGTAACATTTACAAATACTATATATATATATATATATATATATATATATATATATATATATATATATATATTTTTTTTTTATTTTTTTTTAATAACATCGAAACTTGATACAAAATCACTGTTCCCCAGTCAAGGCTAAACAAATAGAAAAAATGATTAAAAACCAGTTGCATTAATATTCAAAGGTTAGCCTAATTAAGTAATTGAACAAATGTTACATGTCTTGTCCCAAAAACTTTTAAATCTTTTATAATATTTACTGTTTATATTGATGTCAAAGAACAAATACTTAAAAGTCTGAACTCTGTAATATTATTTAATGAGCATGCTTAGAATTTGAGTTCATCAAGGTACTACCATATACTGGACAAGAAAATCTTGCATTCCTCAAGATGGAAGGAATCTTTTTTTCAAATTACTTGATCTAATTAAGAGAAAATAAAATGAAAGACGAATATTCTCATTTTCTCCATTGTTAAAAATGTATAACATCTACATACTAAACATGACAACGACTCATCAAATGAGTGTACTAGTAACCTCCCAAACACAGAATTTTTTTTTCAATTCTCATTTTTTTTTAATGAATACACACACCTAAATGTCTCTTGCAAATTCACCAGTTGACTGTTTGGCATCATTGTAATCCACTGTATATAGACCGACAATTTAATATGCTTTTTTTGGCAATATCATTCAAGTTGATGCCTTGATTAGAAGTAATTATTTTCATATTTAGAAATGTGTAGCCCTACTGTGTATGAAAAAACAGGTCCGAGCAGGTCAGTTACAAAAACAGTTTTGCATGTATAAAGTCAAGCAGTAGATGGTGAATACTAGCCAGAGCCCGTAGATACTAAACGATGACTATTAAAATGAATTGATGTTGTAATTTTGTAAAAAGTAGAAGAAATATAGCAGATATAAATTCAGGTAAATGACAGGGAGGTAACAGACATTATTCAAATACGTAATAACATATTCAAATGGTATTTTTGAAAAATTTCATGATTCAAGTGTATGGTGGTACCGTAACTCATAGTAATGAATATAAAGCTGCTAATTAATGTACCCGGTAGTAAAAAAATCTGCTGTCAAAAACATCTGTTTTTGTATGGTACTCTGAAGCATTTAGAACATCTTTGGTTGTACGTAGTAACAAGATAATGTGTTATGTGGGTTGTGAAACTGCCTGGTTTTCCTTAGTAGTATGTTTGGAATTTTAACCAATTACAACATTTTCAGCCTTTGTTTATCACCCATGTTGACATATATTTGCTGTTTCCTTGATTGTACTAAACTAAACAAAGCAAACCTTGAACCAACTAACTATTAAAAAACTAGCCATTAGTTACAATACTTCTGCATGGTGATTAGTTAATCGTAGGTCTTCCAATATTAGTTTGGTGTGAGACAATGTTTTGTACTGTGCTTTGCCTATATGACAAATATACTTCGTAAGTTTCCACAGAAAAAATACCTCATTTTGAAGTTGTATCACTGTACATAATTGAATAAAATGTTACCAATGGGATTTATTGTATTCCAGTCTCTTCAAACGTATGAAGACGCGAAGAATGAAGTCAATGCGTCGAATGCGTTGTGAATATTTCCGTCAGATGTGCGTTTGGGAATATAAATGATAGAATAAAATATGTTATGGTTTGTCAACTTTGTTGTTTCATTGAGTGTGCTTCCACTGTTCCAGCATTTGAATTTTATACACTGCTTAATTAAAAAACAAAATAGCATTAATTATTCATATACAATGTTAATTCAAAGATGAAACTGAATAAATGGATTTAATTATTTATTCTAAAAACTTGTCTCGAGCTTTTCTGAATTTTTCTCCTAGGGCTGGCCTTACATAAACATTTTTGATGCGTTTCCGCTCCCACATGCAAGAGTGCGATTAAACAAAACTGCTGCCATCTACTAGCAATTCAAGCAAGGTGGATAGAGAGAAGGGCCTATTTATAGTAGCCCAAGCTTTTCGTGTCAAGACACAAGTTGGTTGCCATTTTGTTGAACTTTGTGGAAATCGCTGGTGTCCTCTCAAAAATAATAACTAAATGATTAAAAAATCGTATAACAAGTAATATGCATGTAGGCACACTGATCAATTATGAAATTATTTTGAAACAATTCATGTTAAAATCAACACAGCTGTTCTGGGGGAAACACTCTCAAGCGGATTTCACTTGGATCCAAACTCAATCCGGCCGTTTTGCATGCGATATGCTGCGGTGCAGGGAATAAGTTGACTCGAGCTGAACTTGTGCGGTAAAACCCTGCACCATCTTGCAGTCTTCGCTGATTTTTAAGATTTTTAAGATTTTCAAGATAATTTAAGATGGCTGTCACCCTCAGACACAGCTCCTGCATGCGGTAGCAATTTTGCATCAAAAATGTTCATGGAAGGCCAGCTTCACTACAACACATACCTTATTCCTTACATATAAGCCCTACTCTTTTTAGATTTTAGTTATAGTTTTGGTTATAGATCAGATTTCAGTTCTAGTTTTCAGCCTTTTCTTATGCACATTTATTGAATTATATATTTTTCTATTAGATACGAAAAATTAGAATTATCAAAACTAGTAATTTCCAACTTCACGATTCACACTTTAACACTTTTTCATACCTTCAATGTCTACTTCAAGTTTTATAGGTCTACCTATGTTAATTCTAACAATTCCCCTATAGACTAGACTGTATCACTAAAGAACAAATAAAGAACGAGGAGTAGAATAGAGAACAAGCATAATATCGTAAGAATGAGCTGCACGGCAAGTTAAATGAACTTGAGCATCCTATTGAATTAAGTAGAGGCAAGAAAAATCCATTAGACAATGTTTGAATTTGATGTCATATTGAATGCAAATTAATTAATTCAATACAATTTTCAAGTCAAGACCAGTAGGCCAGCAGGCTTGCATATTTTAAAAATTCAATCCACTTGGAATTTGCATTCATGACATACCATGATCTTATTGCATAATAGCAGATCTACAGATACATGGCTGGTTCACAATCTCGAGAGTGAATATATGCAACTAAACTGTTATTATTGTCAGATTTTCAAATGGAAACAGAAAAATATAGTAGTGTGCCTTCACTGTGTTAAGGCTCCATTGAATACAGGAAAAAAACAGAAAATGAAGGTGTTCCACAATATTTTGAGGAGACAGTACACCACTTTGCACTAGGCCATTCAACTCCCAGCTGTTGTCCTAACCTCACTTTCAGTCTATTTCGGTGATAGTACAATACAATGAATTGAGCAATATCTCTTGTAACAATACTCAACTCTTAACACATTCATTAATACATTTTAATATTTACATTGAAGAGTGCTGTGCTACAACCAAGGCTAGTGTTTTTTTTTAAACTAGGCCTATTACTGAACCACTTGACCTTATAACTACTCGCATCGATTATCTCATTCGCTTATCATTCAAGTATAAAATTAGAAAGCAGATGACATGGAATTCGACGCTGAAGGTGAAAATACTAAAAATTTGTACTATAATTATCATTATTATTAAATTATAATCCATTATTATTATAAATACACCACTTCCTGATGAAGTTATTTTCTTCTATACAGTAAATAACCTTCCAACTTGTAGTCTGTAGCCTTAAGGTCGATTCACAAAAGTTTTAATGACTGTTTTAGTCCATGTCCTAAAACTCTTTCGAATTTAGAAAATCGATGCTACGGTTTAGAACTGTTGTTAACTTTAGTTTTGGTCTCATACTCGCCCTAGCCTAAGAGTTGTATTTAAACCATTTTGTTAGTGCTACGACACTGAACTGTGTGCTTAAATCGAATCAATCAAATACTTCGAACCAAGGTAAATACTCATATAGGAAGACGATAGTTGAAACCAGATAGTCGTGAGGAATGTGGAACCAACGCACTCGTTACAGCTCAATTGTGAACAGAGATGCTATCACGAATTTCAGAACTATATGAGTCAGACCAGAACTCCTTAAAACTGCTGTGAATCAGACATTACAAAACTTTATAACTTGCCAATAATGACTTATTCATAGTTTCCGGTAGTTGATACATTGGTCTAGTAACTAACAATGATTATATATAACACAAGGTTGAGAGAATAGTAAAAAAGAGTATAAATGCACTAAACTTTGTAATGAGGCAACTTAGGGGGGCAGGTATGGAGATTAAGGAAAAAGCATATTTCTCGTTAGTGCGTCCCATGGTAGAATATGCTAGTTCAGTTTGGGATCCTTATAGATTAGGTGAGATAAGGGATGTGGAAAGGGTTCAAAGGATTGCTGTGAGAAGGGTTACAGGTAGGGTTAAGAGGTGGAAATGGGATGAGAATGAAAGGGGGGAGAGGGTAAGAATGTTGGAGAGTCCAACTGAGATGATGAGAGACCTGGGGTGGCAGAAATTGGAAATACGGAGGAAGGAGGATCGTTTATGTAATTTCTTCAGGGTAATGGAGGGAGAGGGGGGGTGGGGGGAGCTGCATGAGTTGATAAAAAGAAATAAGTCAGGGTATGGAGGTAGGCGGGGTCATGATAGAGCGGTAGTCATAAAGGGGGCTACATTAGATGTCGGTAAATTCTCTTTCTTAAATAGGACAGGTAGGGACTGGAATGGGCTTAGTAGAAATGTTTTTGAAGGGGATGAAATCAGGTTAAAGTTATTCCGTCAGAGGGTTAAGGAGATGGTGGGATAGGGGTACTTAGGGAACTTGCCACCGCGCATTTATGTGCATTTGCAAGAGTTAAATTATAATAAAATAATAAAAGGTTACCTCAAGTTAACTAAAATCTTTGGCAAATAGACCTTTCTTGAAATAGTTACTATATTGTCGTGTTGCTGTATTATTCAGACCATCAACACATTCGTTACAACCCGCTGCGGGGTGACTGGGTATTAGTATCGCCCCATCGTATGAAACGGCCATGGAGTGGTCAAGTCGAAGCAACAACGGAAGACCAAATTCCCGAGTTTGATCCTACCAATCCCTTGTGTCCAGGAGTGAAGCGTGGGAATGACAAGGTGAACAAAACAAGACCCTTTCTTTTGTGTTGTGTTACTTGTGCATGTTGTTTCCGGCAGTAGGCCAGTACCGCCTAGCCTCGTAGCACCGTCTTGCCTCTTTTGTTCGGTTATTTAAAAGATATAATAGCAATTTTTTGTGGTGTATGCCATTGACAACCATTAGAAACCACGTATCTGTGCACTTACTTGATTAATCACTTGCTAGAATAATTCAGACTACAAGTGAAATCAAATATTATAAATAGCATCAGACCGGCACATGCAGCGCAGTGGTTTACGCGCTTGCTTCATGTGATCCGGCAGGTGAAAGGAATTTCGGACATGGTTTGATCCCTGCCACCGTCCATATTTACAGGGGTTTTTCGTGGTTCTATATTCTAGGCTAATGCTGGGTTGGTTCCTACATTAGGGCCTATAGGCTACAACCACTTCCTTCCCACTTTCATTACCATTAGGGTACCTAAGAAACCTTCATCTCATTAATCATTCATCCGACGTCAATAGATCTTACTTATCATTAAATTGGGTCATTGAACCCAATAAACAACAAAATTTAACAAAACATTTGATAGCCAATCTGAAACACATTTAGTCATAAAGTAGGCCTTCCGTACATTAATCAGAATCTTTGCTATTCACATCCAAATAGTAACTGGGTAAAAATATGCAGGATGAAATGTATCATCAATCTACCCATCATTTACTTTTCAAATAAATGCTGTGCAACACAAACAGAGTTCGCAAGGGTTCATGAAATAGATGATGAATTTAATTTTCAACAAGAAACTTTCCATTTCATATCTAAATAAAATAAACTATTGTAACCCACAACTAATTCTATTTTAGCATAGATCTACCAGTTTCAATAACCAAGACAAGAACAAACTGTCTGCAAGTTTAAAAATACGTACTGTACAACCTATTGTAAATTAATTGTAAGTACCAATATGCCATACCATATTCTTACTCAACAGATAAATCCAAACTACGAGTCTACGTTTGTTTTCACCAACGACTTTCCAGCTCTGCTAGAAGATGCTCCTACTCCATCACCTAATAATGATCCGCTATTTCAAATGGCAGGCGTGCAAGGAACATGCAGGGTCATATGTTTCCACCCAAAATCAAACATTACGCTGCCCCTGATGACCGAAAATGAGATACGCGCCGTGATTGATAAGTAGGTCCAAGTGTTGATTGGCATAGACTGTTGAAATACTTGATTCTATTTGATTATGTTCCCAGTATAAAGCACTAGTTTGAAAGTCCGTTTGAATATTAGATTATATTTGTTCTAATTGAGGCTTTGTACCTCAATCAATAACGTAATTGTTTTTTATGGTACATTCAAGTATGGTAAGGTTGCTGGTCGATATACAAGTTGCAAACAATATCGAATTTCAATAACGCTGATTGAATGTTGATTGAATTGAATTGAAAAAAGAATTATTTAAAACGGTGCCAGTCAAACAAACTGCTGCATAGAGATGCCTGTTCACTGCTCTGTATCTTTCATTTGAGCGGTAACAGAAAGGCGCTCGAGTTTCTTGCACACAATACGTAATTCCTGCCCCCAGCTATTACCTAATCTACTGTACTCAAAATATTTACAATTGATATCAATCATTATTTTGATATTGAATTCATGAATAATAGAAAATTCCGGGTTAGTTATTGAATAAAATGGACATATCAAAATCGAACGACAACCCTACAAATAAGCACGCTGTAAATCCTGTATTAAAGTTCATGTCAGGAAGAGTTGAGTCTGACGTCAGAGCTTTTTTCCCTGCTACGTTGAACCCACTACTAGCTTTGTTGGAGTGAGAGGTTCAAAGCTGTCGACGGTATCGTAGCCGAAAGCGTCAATAATCTGCAGCGGAAGAAACAATAGAAGTTGAATGACCATTATAGAAATAAATTATAATTGGCGTCGAAGAATTAAGATTATATATACCAAAGATATGCATTGGATATGAAAATCTAAGCAATTTACTTTTTTACTGGAAAAAATTCACTCATATGTAGCCGAGATACGTCGATATGTTTGTGGGAGTGATTTGTATTTCTCTGGTCAAACTTCCTACATGTCCGAGACAGTAAAAATCACTTTCACAAACATATCGACAAATCTCGGCTGCATATGAGTGAATTTTTTCCAATAAAACAGTAAATTGCTTACATTATAATTTCCAATGCATATCTACGGTGTGTATATATATAATATAGGCCTATATATATATATATATATATATATATATATATATATATATATATATATATATATATATATGAAAAATAAAATAAAAAAAAAAATATATATATATATATATATATATATATATATATATATATATATATGTTAGGGTTGCCGTTCGATCAGAAAATTGTGATCGAAATCGAAGTGTACAATATCGAAAATCGATCGAATTGAAATCGATTGCATTTTTACCAAAAATCAATCGAATTGACGAATCGAAATCAAATCAAAATCGAATCGAAAAAAAAAACGTGTTAGGTAGTAAAATACCATGTTTATATACCCCGCACGCACTATATATAAGTATAATGTTACCATACACACAACTACGTTCTCTCCTCAGAGTAATTGAATCGACTAACTAATAATGACGTTGATCGTCACGTCCGGGGTAGAATTCAGTCAATTTCGTATTGCGATTCTATTGGCGCTCAGCCGTCCCAAGTGTTTTCTCACGCTAAAGTCTTGTCTTGTCTCGTTGCTCGTCAAGATCAGACAATGACAGACCACACACAGTAGAATTACGCGTCAAATAAATATGATCGAAATTGGGAAAATCATGCTTCTTCATGATGAAACATTTATCAAACGTGTTTTTAGTGGAATATCTCGCAGTTTCAAGTTGAGTTTATTGTCATGAGTGTGCGGGTCCAGTAAGCCCAGTCAAAATGAACAAAACAAGAACTTTTTACCAATTATAGGTCAAGATTCTCATATGAGCCGGGGTGAATTTTAGGCTTCAAATTTCGAGAAAAACTCTTGGCTTATATTCCAGACAATTTTTAATATTTCAGTTTGCTTTTTTCTCGTAGATTTCTCCAAGACTGGAAACACTATTTTCATCTAAGATTACGTTTTTATCATCTACGTGATGCGTATAGTTTTTCGACTTTTTCCAAACCAAACTCCTCCGCCCCGCATGTATAATTTCATCTCATATGTCATAATAGATATTTCAAAAAGTAATATTACACTTCGGTAGTCAATTAATCACTTCACACTTGTCGAAAGTCGAAACCACACTTCACGTCAAAACGACTAGATAAGGACTAGACGCACATGCAGCGGAATAAGTATTAACTCGAGACAACCAACCGTTCGAAAATGTTGGAACAATGGGCGTCAATGAAAGCGAGCGGCACGTTACTCGTGACGTCTCCCGCTTCTCTTTTGATGTTGTTGTATGCTTTCGATCTTCAAAAACTTTTCGATATTGATCGAAAACCTATAATCGAAAATTGATCGAATCGATCGAAATCGAACGGCAACCCTAATATATAATGATCCTGATTCTTCAACGACAATTTCAAGTTATTTCTATAATGGTCATTCAACTTCTATTGTTCCTTTCACGCAAGTAATGGGCCTTTACCCTTCTGGCCATGATCTCGTCGAGAGCTTCGAACGTCACACCCCAACGATGCTAGTTGTGGGAGTAACGTTGCGGGTAAAAAAGCTCTGACGTCAGACTCAACTCTCCCTGACATGGACTTTAGTCATACCAAAAGAACTATTTACTCACGAGTCGGTTCTACCAACTGATAATTAAGTATTACAGTGATTGGGTAACTACAAATTATTTGTTAAGGCATGAACCAACTTGTAACCAACGGTGATAATCGATTCACTATTTTTGCTCAATTCACTACCAGTAATCATCTTTTGGTAAAACCAACTCTGTATGCATGTAACATACTTAGCTTAACTAGGCCCCAATACCTAATTCTATTTAGCATTTTTTGATGAGTTCCATAAAAATAATTGAAGAAATAATCAATAAAAACATTACTGATTCCACAAATACAAAGTTTATAATATGTATTAGACTTGAGTATATCAATCAATGAACAGTTCAATTACAGTTGAATATACCGGCACAGGTAGCTGAGTGGTTAACACACTTGCTCCATGTGACCCGGGAGGTAGTGGGCATGTCGGACCCGGTTCGATCCCCGCTACCGTCCATCTTCACAGAGGTTTTTCGTGGTTTCCCTCTGTAGTCTAGGCTAATGCTGGGATGGTTCCCACAATATAGGCCACGACCGCTCCCTTCCCACTATCCTTCCCATTTACCCATAAAACCTTCATCTCATCATCCTATCATCTCATCATCCTATCATCTCATTAATCATTCATCCGACGCCAATAGATCTCAGTAATCATCACAGTGCGTCGTTAAAACCCAAAATATAAAAAATAAATAAAATACAGTTCAATATTAAGCTTTTGGCACATAGGCAAGCCTGATATCCAAATAATGAATATTTTTACAAATCAGCATAAGTTTCTTCTAGATGGATTGAAGAAACTAACGAACTCGGCAAAAAATATCTTTGGGTGCAAATATTCGAGAATAAAGGAGCTGTCATGGGATGTTCTAATCCACATCCACACTGCCAGATTTGGGCATCGTCATTCCTTCCAAACGAAGCCAGTGTAAAAGAACGTCACCAACTCGAATATTACAAAACATATGGACGCCCGATGCTAATGGATTATGTGACCAAGGAAATAGAGAAGAAAGTAAATAACATAAATAAAATAATTTGACATAGTTATATTATTGCTATAACGAGTATAACCCATTACCACATAAAATGTATAAGTAGCCTACATACATACTAACATTTAGGCCTATAGAATACCTATCCATTCTGATCTAATAGAAATCAAGAAATCAAAAATGTATAGGTGCCAGTAAATAAAATATTAGATGGACTAATATGATGGCTGTTGAAAAAATATTTGTTACATTTTGAAAATGGAGTAAAATATTTGATTTGTTAGTTCAAAAATGAATTTCGAGTTTCAAATAACAATGGTATAACATTAATACCGGTAATAGTACTGTAATGAGTGGTCGAGTGGCTAACACACTGAACCGTTATTAAGGAGACCGGGGTTCGATTCCTGCCATGGTCGACCATCCTGACAGAAGTTTTACGTGGTTTCCCTCTGTCGTTCAGGTTGATACGGGGATGGTACCTTAACAACAGGCCTTGACCAACTCCTTACTACTATATAGAAACGTCCAAGAGCCTAACCTTGGAAAACTCCTAACGACGAACCATTCATCTCATCATCCCACCATCTCATTCATCATTCACCGATGCAAATACATCTTAGTCATCAACACAGTGCATCGCCTAGTCCAACATGAATAAAATTTTGAAAATAATAATAATTCAACAATAACATTATAACGTAATAGAGTTACAGTGAAACCTATATCTATCGTTTTTCGAGGGACCAGAAAAAAAATCCTTGCACGAAAACTATATACCCAGGAAAATTTAACATGGGTTACATTGAAGTAGAGGGGTAAAAAATGAATGATGGAAACAGGAAAACGGTGGACGCAGAAACGATGTATCAAAGTTTCACTGTGACGAAAGTAACAGCCTGTTCAGAAATGACCATGATTATTGTTTGTTCAACTACCCTACCAATAGTTAGGTCATTTGGTGTATGAACGAGCCAGTAATAGATTAATAATCTTTACAAAAACACATAACTTATGCGAGAATCGAACCAACGCACAATGGGCATTCGGTTTCTGTTGAAAAATGTAAGCCAAAAGATTCGGAAGAGGAATGCAATCAGTCAATCACCACACTAAAAATTTAGCACATCGGAAAGAATGTAAAATGATACTGTTGAAAACCCCGTAGAATTTCGTATGAATCATGATTTATGAGTTTTATGACACATCAACAAAGTATGTTGATAATTCATTTTGGAGAAATTTGCAATATAATACAAAAAAAATATATTATTTTATTTACTTACTATATTATACCATAATGTTATGGACTTATGGTACTACAGTGGAACCTTTTCAGTATGTCTTTTCAGGGACCCAAATTAAAAAGACTAACTAAAGTGAAACTAAAGAAACTATTTAACACGAAAAATCAAAAATTAAAATATAAAACTTAACAAAGTGATAGATGTATAAAGAGAAACTTACTAATGAGGTTCTACTATACTGTACACATTTAAGTCATTTGTATAAGTTTGAATATAAGAATAGCTTCCTTGCCAAATGTTGACCAATAATTCACATTATTTTGTTCATATGTTTTCTAGTCTTCTATTTGTGTTAGTCTCTATAAATGGTAATAACTTGTTTCAGGTGAGAGTAGTTGTATCGAACGAGGATTGGGTGGTAGTGGTTCCGTATTGGGCTGTTTGGCCATACGAAACAATGCTGTTACCCAAAACTCACGTGAAACGCTTCACCGATCTTGGTGATGCACAGAAAGACAGTTTAGCAAAAATCATCAAGCTTATCACGACGAAATATGACAACTTGTTTCGCACATCTTTCCCGTACTCCATGGGTTGGCACGGTACGTAAAACAGTCTGTGAACAAGATTGGCAATTCAGAAGAATAAAAGAAGGGATACTTCTCATTTTGAAAAATGAATATATAGTGATAATGAGTCACATTGATTGAGCACTAATTGAAAAAAAAAATCCACATCAATTACTCAGAATGGGCTACTAATTATGAAAAATTAACCTAATTTTTTGCTCTGGATCCAGGATTCTAAGTCTAAAATAATTAAAGTTGAGTAGATGAATTACAAAATTTGTACCTGTTATAAGCAGAGTGAGAAAAGTGTCACCAGAGAAGAAAGGTGCAGGGTCAAAGACAATGATATATGCAGATGATATCTTGGTGTGGGGAGACAGTAGAAAAGAGGGGCAAGAGAAAGTAGAGAGATGAGAAAAAATGACCGAGGAGTTTGTGACGAGAATTCTCGTCACAATTCAAAAGAGTTTTGATACTTGGAAATTGTAATAAGTAATATGGCAAAAGTAGAGCTAGAAGAGAATAAGAGAATAGCAAAGGTGGGCAGACTATTCCAAAAAGTAAGGAAGCTGATTTGGAACAAAGACTTTCGAAGGGTGGGAAGCCACTTATTTACAATGTTTACTACTTTATTCCAACATATGGAGCAGTTACATGGTCATTAAACTGGAGGAGAAGAAAAATGGAGGCAGCAGGAATGAAGTTTGTGAGGAGCATAGCAGGGGTGTCAAAGTTGGAAAAGAAGAGTCAAGTAGAAATATAAGGAACAAAGTGGAAGTGGAAAGGTTAACATTTAAAATGTAAAGGGAGAGACTTGGGTGATATGGACATCTGCAAATTTTGGAAAAGGAGAAAATACCGAGAGCAATGTTTGATAAAGCAGAAAATAATGACACTAAGAGAAACCCAAACATCTCTTGGACGAGATCATCAATACTTATTAGTAGATTAGGTGATCAATTTGGGGTGTGTTTTGGGTCGGGACACCTGAGCGTTAGCAGGACTAGTCAATCGTCGAAAGCATAGAGCGTACCTGATGATAGTTCGACTCACGACTTGGATTTGTTGACGACTAATTGACCGAAAAAAGCAATTGATAACAATCACGCGTAATGTAAAAATAACTTCAACAATTACAGTGGTATTAAAAGAAACTTTCAAAGGAGCACGAATCCATTCTTATGTTCCACAAAAATAGTAATGAAGTTCCTGACAAAGTTCCTTGTTATAAAAGGGAACTAGTTCCCTTGAAAGTTCCCAAAAAGGAATGCGTTCCTTTTGCTACGTTCCTACCCAACTCCGATGAAAATGACAGTGAAGGTTCAATATCCAACTAGATCTTTCGGTGGGGCAAGATATATTAGTTCCGTGAAAATGACAGTGAATATCCAGCTAGATCTGGCTAATAACGTAAATTCTAAGTTTTTCACGAGTTCACAATTTTGAGTGTCTTCATAACGAGCAGTAGGCCTAATTATCTCCATCCACAGAATTACGTTGTCATTGTATTGAATTACACAACATGGTATTTTTATAATTACAAATGGTAGGCCTATTCTTTTAGATTTGACCGTGATAAAAATTCACAAAATCAAGTTTGCTGACAGACTTTTCATTATTTTACAGGTGCACCAACTGGGCCAAACCTGAGAGAAAACAATGAACACTGGGTGTTCCACGCTCTCTATTACCCGCCGCTGCTACGATCGTCAACTATTAAGAAATTTATGGTGGGGTATGTCTCGATCAACACTTCAACATTCTAATTACTGTTAGAACTGCAATGTAGGCCTAGAATAAATTAGCTCACATTGTATATAGAATAATACTCTGTAACAGTTCAGTCTATTGGACCTCTGAAATAGGCCAAGTGTCGAGAATTTATTTATTGGGAAAGCTTGTTATAAGAAATAAGTGAGTAGCCTACAATGCAATACAATGAAAACTTTTGATATAGTGAAACCTGAATCTATCATTTTTAATGGGCCACGAAATGATTCAACATTGGTTAAATATACATTCATGTGGGACTTCTGGTTGGACAAAATAAACAATACAAGCAGGATAACCATGGATCCAGGAACGATTCATCGACATTATCATTGAGTACCTATATAACGGTAGCATTGCCGGTAGTGTTGACGTCATACTGTAGTAATGAATAATCATTGGTTCTTTGAATTACAAAGATGAAGAACGTGAGCGTTAGGTCAATTCATCCAGATATTTCAGTCTATAGGCAAAAGATGTCAAGTACAAAAAAAATGAGGTATTGCTAGTTCATGTTGACTTTTGTATGATTTTTCACTAAATTCATTTTTTAAATTAATAGTATACATTAGCCATAGATACATTAAATATGATAGGGCCTATATAAAATATGGAATATAGGCCTATTAGATCAAAATACATTACAATAATACGTTGATAATGATATATGTAAAAATTGTGTATGTCTATACTATCAGTTTTTAGTATCCATAAGTTTCAAGTTATAACTTTATTAAGAGCCCGCATCTTAGCTGAGCATGTTTCTCTTCGAAATGCTCGACCCAAGTTCGATGTGCGTTTGAAAGTTTGGTTGTCGGTTGAAAAGTGAAAAAGGGGTGATATTGGAAGAGTTTCAGTAACCACCGCTAGATGGGGGAGTTTTTCATTTCATAATTTCAACAAAATCTAGTACCATTACACATTTTGGCCAAGGAAATTGGGAAAACTGTAGAATAAAAGGCGAATCAGAATTTCAAATATTGATGAGCAAAGTTGAACTTGAGGATGTGCGTTTGTAATTTATTTTTACCATCATTTGGTAACCGGGAATTAAGCAATGAAAACCATCAAATTAGGCACATTTTGATTCAATTATTGCTCCATTATAAAATTATTCTTCAATTTTTGATCAAGCATATCCAATTGTGAGGGTATTGTTCATTTATGACTTTTTACGGAAAGTCCGTAATGTTTGTAGTTCTTGAGATATATGTGGCGAAAGTGCACCCTGTGAAGCTGTCTAAGATGCGGGCTCTTAACTGACGGTAAAAGATTACTTAACATCAAATTTTTGATTGTCATGTTACAGATATGAGTTGTTGGCTCAAAGTCAGCGAGACTTAACTCCCGAGCTTGCTGCAGCAAATCTACGTAATCTCCCAGATGTACATTACAAGTTAACTCGAGATGATAAATAAGTAATAACAAAGCTTTATTCAGTTTCCTTTGTTATGTGGGTTACATATTTTATTGTGTTGACAGATAAATGATGGATAATTTGTTGTGCAATATATAAGAAAGTAGGTTGCTTATTGGTTTTCGTTTTATGCAGGTTTCAACTGATTTATAAAATATTCTGTAAATACTTGAATACACCATTGGGCATTCATGTACTTCTAGCAAGCTCTAGCTAGACTTGCTAGAGCCTGCTAGGCCTTGCTTGCAATCCATGAAACGTGTTTGACAACTGTCATGGCGGCAATTCATTTGCTATCAACTTTCTGGGGATTGGGTTTGTTGCGATCGCTAGCAACTTGGGATCTGCATGCTAGTCAGATTTTTTAGACGTACATGAATGCCCCCCTGGTCTATTTGATATATTAGTATGAAATTGCGGTAATTTTTAGAACATGTTCAGTAAGTTACATAAAATAACATAAATTAAAGGTTTGTATGGCCTTGAATCACGGGTATACAGTTAGCTGTCAGATTGATTGGTAATAAACCACCCGATTTGTAGAGCTATTGAAATAGAACACAGAAATGTACTACTACTGAATTATTATTACAGTAGTTGAATAAGTACTACGTTGGTAGTCTACCTAGTCAGAGGTGTGGAAATACTGTCACAGTGCCAAATAAAATGAAATAAATGAAATAACATAAAATGTAAAATATGGACTAAAATAAAATGAATAGGCCTATGTCGAAACGATTTCATGATCTGCACCATGTAGTTTAAATGAAGGTTGGTAGCAAATAATTAGTTGATTTTGAATTTGAACTAATTATAAAATAACTGAAGAAAATAATTGTGGAAATACACCAATATTTATTAGACGAGCGAGGCGAAGAATCAATTCCACCCCCACTAAAAAAAACTTTTCTTTTCACAATCCACAGTTCAAACGAAAGTGCAAATAGTTGCATAGTGCCTACAGTTGAAACTTGACATACACAAGACTTGTCACCGTCTATTTCGATACTGCAGTTTTGAGACGCAATAGGTTGCATCACTTCTGAGGGAACCTATTTAGAAATTTTCAAGAACCCTATAAGAAAAACTCAAAGGAAAAATTTGTACAAAAATATTTCCTTCGAATAAATTCAATTTTTTAATGGAATTTCAATATAATAATGATACACATCATTCTGAAGTTTCACATAAATCAGATCAGCCGTTTTGATAAATTTTTTCTTTACATCAATCACATCTATTAGGAAACCCATTGGGAATTTGAACAACAGATCTAACTAATTAAACTGGAACGATTGAAATTAGTAATAAATAAAACAGGAAGGCAGTGTCATAACTGTTTTGAACTCAAGGTGCTTTCCATTACATTTCATATCCTACAACGCATATGTTGGGTATTCCTAGTTTTATATAAACAGCAATGTTTCAATGTAATATTAACACAAATCGTCTTCAGACAACTGAAAGTGTTACCAGCGAGTGATCATGCGTACGTATGTACCCTAGACTCTTTCTTTCTTAGGTTTTAGCTACAAAGTGGGGATGAGTAATTATTGTTGTTACTCAGTACCCTCAAGTTGATTCATCTAGTTCACATACTTGCAACTAATATAGGGCATGATACTGGTACATTCTTAGGTATCCCAATGGACAAGTTATACAGGTAGATACTAGATAGTTATACTCATCCCTTGTGCAAATATGTCCCTAATAATAATAATTGATAATAATGTGAATGTGTCATGGCATAACTATGCAAGGCTCAAGTCATTTCAGATCATTGTGCCACTGTAGTAGCATAACTCTCTTACAGGATTCCAGATAGGCATATACCATAATAGTTCCATATAATCTAAATTACATTCTCTAAATACAATTAGATAATAAGGTCATTAATATTTAATGACAGTTGTTTTTGATAAGACAATAAAGTGACATAATATTATCAATAAACTCCTTATCTGAATTTGGAGTAAAATACTAGGGACAGTATTAGCTTGACAGGATTAGTGTTAAGTCAACCTCCTACCTGCCTTGATCAGTTGTAAAGCATTTTACAAAGTACTGTAGTAAACTGTTGATTCACACCTGAGAAGCTATGACACCAGCGTTTGAGAGTGCGGGTAAGGCACCAGGTTTAGAGATATGGAGAATAGAGGTAAGAGAAATCACTTGAAAATCTTAATTATTCATTCTTAACATTGTGTAGTTTCAATTTTCTCAGACAATCACTTTCAGTTGGGTAATTTAATCAATCTTGAGAATTCTAATCAATATCATTTTTTGGTAAATTTGTTGATTCACACACCACGCCATTTTTTTTTGTGGTAGGGGGAAATTGGTTGGTAATTTTACTGATTAACGTACCATGGCCAATTTTTGTCCCATGTTCGCGTTTTTGGTGTTTTCTGATAGATCTTGTTCATATCTATGGTGTGTAGTTTGGACATTTTGTATTTTGTTTGTTTCAATATGTTTTTTACTCACTTGAAGTTGATGCTTTGTGATCTGACTAAGATGACAAAGGTGGACAGTAGGTTAGGTTAGGGTCAGGTTAGTGTACAAACCTCGCGTATACCGCCGGCAGGCGGAACGGAGCTTATATACTTTAAAAAAAATGAAGAAAAAATTGAAAAAAATTGAAAAAAATGGAGTGGTACGTTAATCAATAAATTTACCCACTTTCTACGCTAATATTGGATATGGTACGTTAATCACTAAAATTACCATAAAAAAAAAAAATGATGATTTTCTAAATTTGTAGATTGATGTACCACGCCTATTTTTCGGGGGGAGGGGATCAACTCCCAAGTTTTTTCTTCCAATTTTTTAAAAGTATATAAGCATTTTTCAAAGTATATAAGCTCCGTTCCGCCTGCCGGCGGTATATGCGAGGTTTGGACACCAACCTAACCCAATAACCTAACCATGACCTAACCTACTGTCCACCTTTAGCATCAACTTCAAGTGAGTAAAAAACATATTAAGAAAAACAAATTACAAAAATGTCCAAACCATACACCATAGATACTAGGCAAATGCGAAATATGCGTTGTAAGATGAGCGAGATTCTTTGAATAAGGTATAATAAGAGTCCTACATTTGCTACTTTATCGACTCTGGTCTTCTACATACTTTGTCCTTCATTAGATGAGTGTAGAGAAGTCTCCATCCCACTCTTATGGAGCTTTGTCTGTGTTTTTTTTTTTTTTTTTTTTGTAAGCACTGCACAGGTCGCATGGTTTGACTGATCAACATGAAACTTTTTTTGTACCGGCCAACTTTTACAACTTGGAACTGTATAGTTTTTGGAATGAATCGGTTCGACCGATTTTGAGAAATATGTCAAAATTTTTAGAAACCCCATAAGATTAGGCTGGGCAAGAAAATGTGGAAAATAAAATCTCTTCAAATAGAATACGATTTTCTGTAAATGTGTATACATGAATGACACACATCATCACCATTTTGTAAGCAATTTGAACCAGCCGTTTTGAAGGAAAAAATTAGCTGTTTTTATCCACTAGTCAAACGCAACATATGCGTTGTAAGATGAGCGAGATATCCGAATAAGGTATAAAAGTCCTTGAAGTAGTTCTACCATTGCAACTTTATCGGCTCTGGTATTCTACACACCTTGATATCTAAATAAGGTACATAAGTCGTAAAAGTAGTTCTACCCTTGCTACATTATCGACTCTGGTATTCTACACACCTTGACGCATATACAAATACTTCATTGTTGGGCAAATATTGAATCTAGAAAGCAGTGAATCTCGTCAACCCAATTCTGTCACCATTTTATTTATGATATATTTTATGAATAATACCAGTTTTTTTTTTCGGCTGATTGGAATTGCATACAAAATCGTGATGATGTGTAAAATCTATGTATACACATTTAAAGAAAATTTCATCCCATTCGGAAAGTTTTTATTTTTCAACATTTTCCGCCCACCCAAATCTTATGGGGCTTTTAGAAACTTTGAGATGATATATCTCAAAATTGGTCCGACCAATTTATCCCCAAAACTATACAGTTCTAAGTTGGATGAGTTTGCGCCTACAAAAAAAGTTTCATGACGATCAGTCAAACCCTGCGACCTGTGGAGTGCTTACAAAAAAAAAAAAAAAAAAAAACACACAGACAAAACATTATATAGTCAGGGCCAACTTGTTCCAAAATTGGTTCCCCGTGGGCTTTCATGGAAGATTTTGTAATTTATGAAAACTAGTCAAAACGCGAAATATGCGTTGTAAGATGAGCGAGATATCCGAATCAGGTATAAAAGTCGTTGAAGTAGTTCTACCCTTGCTACTTCATCGACTCTGGTATTCTACACACCTTGATATCTGAATAAGCTATAAAAGTCGTTGAAGTATTTCTACTCTTGCCACTTTATTGACTCTAGTATTCTACACACCTTGATGCATATAAAAAATACTTCATTGTTGGTCAACTCTTGAATCTATGAAGCAGTGAAAAGTATTTCATATATTATATAAAAGTATCATTCATGTATACACATTCACAGAAAATTTCATTCCATTTGAAGAGATTTTATTTTTCAAATTTTCTTGCCCAGCCTAATCTTATCGGGTTTTTAGAAATTTTGAGATGATATTTCTCAAAATTCAGAAAATCAAAATCAGTCAACCCCTGCGACCTGTGCAGTGCCCACAAACAAAAACAAACAAAAAAAAGCCCCATAAGAGTGAAGACTTTGCTAGGCGTATCTAAAAAATCACTACACTAGGCCCTGAGCAAGAGATAATCTATGTTTTATAATACAGTAGTGTCAGACTGGAGGCATCCTCGTGGGTTAGTCCGACTCACTGGATATCTATGTACCTGTGATTGAATGTGCAGTTGGATTAAAGTGACTCAAATATTACTATTGGTTACAACAAAAAATTGCATCCTAATATTACTAAGGTAGCCCTGTATAAATATCAGTGCATGTTACAGTAGAAATTTAATCATTATTCATTGTTTATAGGTCACTCAAGATATAAATTATTTTTATATCCTACTTCCTAAACATTAATAATATTTAATATAAATAATTTGTATCATGTCACGTTATTATTTAGCATGAGCTAAAAATTAATTTTCATTATGGTACCTAGCACAAATACCAACCTACATTTTAGTGTCAAACTCTTAAAAATATGTATATAAGTAATTGGTAATTATAACGCTTGTTAAAATCTGGAATACATCATTATTCGATATGCATTTTGAAGTTTCAATTCATATGAAAAGATTGTCACTATAAGTTATTTAATCATGTCACTCATTATTACTTGTCAGTGTTTAAATTCTATAGCTTCACTTTCCTAGTTTTAAAAATGAATGATCTCTATATTTTCTTATTTCAAGATATTCTTAGTGTTTTCTTATTACAACTATTTTATTATTATATATCTTATTATCTCTATTATTAATCATGGTTAGTTGGAAGAGCGGCATCCCACCGAACCTCGCCATTTTCTTTTAAATGCCAACTATGTAAGTAACTATATGTATACCCAACTGTGTTGTGTTCTGAAAGAAATAAAGACTTATTATTATTATTATTATTATTATTATATATACAAAAATAATAATAATAATCTAAATTTTCTTGAATTTCACAAAATTGAAATCTTAAAACACACATTTATGTAAATCTACTAATCTTTTACGCAGCCTCTATTGTTTCATTCGTTACTATTCAATTCACAGGCAATTATCTTTTTTTCAGAACTTTACAGCAGTAAAATATCCAAAGACTGACTATGGCAAGTTCTACATCGGAGATTCCTACATAGTCCTCAGCGTAAGATCACGCAATGAATAAAACAATATAAAGCAGTCTTGCAGAAGAATATTTCTCCACTCGCCAGATCGAATTGCCATCAGTTACTTGTTTTTACTTTTTATAAAGGCATTACACTATGAACTGTGACTGACTATCTAATTTGCTGCCTATAATTCTAGCCTGTTACATACAGCTATTGATATTGATATCTGTCTCAGTCAGCCAAGGCATTGCCTTGAAAAACCAAAGTCAAATTGGGTGTGAGTTTGATTCCTGCATATGGACCCATGATTGCAACCATATAGTTTAAAACTAGTAGAGTGTAAAGATTTAGTCAACATCCTTGGTGGCGCGGGGTCTACGGGTTGCTAGTTAAAGTGAGTCACATGCTTCGGTATAACCAGCCTGACTGGGAATATTTCATTACACAATATCCTAATGAGGAGCTCCGAGTCGGACCAAATAAATGACTTCATGCATTCATTGATTGTTATGATGACTGATGTGGCAATTCTACGAGAAATATACCTCATGATAATTAGAATATATTTCTGCGTCTCTGCATGTGACTTACATCCTTGTTTTTGTAATTTAGTATTCTCTGAAAATAAAATGAAACAGTGTTGTGTGGTGATCGCTGTGAATAACGGTTTAATAGTCTGCTTGCCTATCTCCGTGTCACGTGGTATTTCCCCTCCGGCCAGACAAGCTGTGTTGGCCTCACTCCTTCTCAATGCTACCAGTGCCACGTTTTACAGCCAACATATTCTATACATTCAAATGTCTATGATTTCAACTGTCATTCACATATCAACAGCTTATTTGTACTCCCAAGTGACTTAGTTGTTGGTGGGTTTGTTAAGAAAGCAATAACCACCGATATTTTGCTGAATATAAAAACGAACCATGTTCTTCATTGTATTTATTATCTATCAGGGGAAGCATCAAGGCATTAAGTTACGAGCTTTTTAAATACCGTACCGGTACTGAAAACTTGGAAGTATATCGATCATGACAAATAGCAATCAGTCGTATACTGTAGTACCTAGTAAATTGGTAATAATGGTCTCGCCAGTTATTAGTTTTCACTATTGATGTTTAATTTCAGAGTACAGGCACAGCCCCCAATTTACACTGGGATATTCATTTCTGGCTAGGGAAGGAAACAACCCAGGTAAGCAACTAAGTTGAATTATAACTACCACTGCAGTATTGCCACAGATAGAACAAATCAATTAATGGTTACTTTATTCACTGACCTAATACTACAGGCATTTGTTTCCTCCCAAACGTTGACTATCCTCATGAGTTTGAATATGTTTGGACTTATGCACTTAGGGCCTACGAAATGGAAATTAGCTAATTACCTGTCAAGTTTCAAAACTACTCAATCATAATGATTTTTCTCTAGTTTTATACCCCTTGATATAAATTTTAAAAATATATCGATCATTCCAAAAGTAATGTGCAGGTTTCATATTTTCAAACTGAAAATACAGAACGTTTTGAAACATAAATTCAAACGGGAAGATTTTCGGAGAATATTAAAATAATAAGAGAAATAAAATTGACCGATGTAGATCATCCGCCCTCGTGATGTCACAAAATATAAAACCCAATCAAGTGGACAGTGAAGCAGGGGAAATAGGGAAATAACCAATCAAGGTATCTAAAATTTCCCCTGCTTCGTATAAATCACGCCCATCTACATTGGTCAATTGATTAAGGTCTACTGAGAAATTCAAAAATCATAATAGATTATTTTTTAAATTTTCACTTGATCCTTCCTTGCACAACTAAAATAAATTCAACAGGAATAGGCCTATACACACAAATAAAGTACTGTATCATTCAATTAATATTGTTGTAGGATGAGTCGGGCGCGGCTGCCATAATGTCCATAGAATTAGATGACTCACTCGGTGGTGGCCCGGTCCAACATCGAGAAGTGCAAGAACACGAGTCTACTCTGTTCCTTTCATACTTCCCAACAGGTGAGCAAAATTAGAACTACAGTGATGAAAAAAATGATTCAACAAATATAGCAGCCTTTTCAAGCATGGTCATACGTAAATTATCGTTGAAAACAATCTTTTGTGTTCTTATGATTAAACTTAAATACTCACTCACACTGCTACACACTCACACGCACTGCAATTGTGGGGTGGTTACTAATTACAACGTGAAGATGATGAGACGGTATAGAAGTTTTTGCAAAATGCAAGGCGTGCAATGGTTACACTCTGAATGGGATAGAAATGCAACAAATTGTGCCATTGATCAACAAAGAACAATTTCAACAACTCACTGAACTTGTGTATTATGACTTGTGTAGTGTCAATTGCAGTGTTTAAAATTTAAAATGGGAATGAATTATAAGAGGAAGAATCTTTATGTAGGAACAATATATACCCAGGCTCCCAACTATATATTTTGTCTTCCGTTTTTATAAAATCGTGACATTTGATGGTTCTGAGAACATTTTTCGAAATGCCGAGACAGGAAGTTCAAAACAAAGACAATCCCGGGAGAAGCAGGACGTCCGGTCACCCCATTTTAGTGGAAAGAATCAACAAGCCGAAAAAAGCTGAACAAATATTTATGCTTAGATAATGGATTGGAAAATAAAAAATATAAGTACGAGATATCCAATACAAGGAAACAACAAAAGTATAAAACATGTCAGTTTTAATGTAGGCCAGCCCTACAATACTATTTTCTTAATTTTTCCTAATTACTAGCATAATAGCATTTAATAATTTCATTATTTTTTTTTATATTGGTTCACGAGAATTTCAGTCTCGGAAATGGCAGCAACCGAGAATTGAGAAGGCTGCCCCAGTGATTAACGGTGGAAACACCCCCTGGCCCAACTAAGTTGGTTATCTGGGTTCAGAAATAATAAAAATTGGTTCACTTTATGAAGATCACAATTGCATATCATAGTGCAATAGCCTACGCCATTGTGAATAAACTTACAATAAACAAATGAAATTAAGGAATACTAGTACACCTAGTCTGTACATAATATGTGTAGTAGTATTAAATTTGATTTCATATTGAATGTTTTTCAGGTATCCGTTACTTATCGGGAGGTGTTGCCAGCGGTTTCCATCACGTGGACAGAGATGCAGTTGAAAAGAGACTGTTCCAAGTGAAAGGCAAACGTAATATTCGTGTTCGACAAGTGGAACTCAATGTTAAGTCGATGAACAAGGGTGACTGTTTCATTCTGGATGTCGGCAAGAACATCTACATTTACACAGGAGTCAATAGCAAGAGACTAGAACGCATCAAAGCCATCAGTGCGGCTAATCAGATCCGAGATCAGGATCACTCGGGAAAGTCGCAAATTACAATAATCGGTACATTAATTTTATGGTCACATAAAAATTGAGTTCACGGTTAAATTGCACTGAGTTCTGTAAGGTTATTCATAATGTGGGTACTAATTTGTACAGACCTTCACAGGAAGTCAGAGTATAGGCCTACTCGTCAGAAATGCTTAATGAAGATATTTATATTTATAGGTCTAATTCAATCAACTGATTCAAACAGTTGTCTATACAAATGTGCGAGAAGTAATTCTATTATGTAAGCATAGTTTCCAAATTTCTTGAACTTCAAAACTTTCAACGGCAGGCATTCCATACGTGGAATTTTTCTAATAAATATGGTGATACAGTACTAATATTATAATTTATATTATACCGGAATATATTGTACTAATATTGTGCTACTAATTATTATAAGTTGGGAAAGAGGCTAAGACTTCATTATAATTGAATGATGCCAAATAAAAAAACATAAGCCTGCCATATTTCAACGTACATGTTTCATTTTTCTGTAACATAAAAAGTTTTGGATGTTACAAATTGATAATCTAATATAAAACAACATTTTCTAGATGTATGTTCAACAGACAGAGAGATTGATGAATTTTTCAAAGAGCTTGGCTCTGGCTCACAGTTCGAAGTAGCAGAAGAAAGTGAAGGAGGTGACGACGAACAGTTTGAGTACAATCTGGAAACTGCCGTCACTCTGTGGAAAGTTAGTGATGAAACTGGTACGCTAGAGGTGACCAAAGTTGGCGTCAAGCCACTATCTCAAACGCTGCTGGATGCTAATGTGAGTAGGCCTGACAAATATATTGGTTCCGTTCTAGTTCAAATAATTCTAATCAATAAGCTATGAATATGATGTAGAAATATTTTCAGAAAATGTATAAGGGCCTATAGAAAAATATGTAAAATATACAAGTAAAACATGGGTAGGCCTACCTGTAGGTCATTTCAAACATAGAGCCATGAATTTAATTGTTTACAACTGAAGCTACAGGCCAAAATCAAATTGAACGTATTCATTCCATTCACTCTTAATTCTATTGGATATCAATTGAGGAGTATACATATCTCATATCTGATTATTACTGCTAGGGATAGATATAGGTGATAGATGAAGTTGGTTGCCAAATTTTTGTGGCACAAAATTGAATAGTCTGTTCAGTTTTTACTTGTGTTTAGTAGCTTTTTTGAGTAGTAGCCTACTTGAATATATATATATATACCTATAAAATGTCCACGAATCTTGATCTGTATTTAGGACTCGTTTATACTCGACACGGTTACGTCGGGCATCTTTGTCTGGATTGGCAAAAATGCCAACACTGAGGAGAAGATGGAAGCAATGAAACGAGCACTACAATTCCTTGAAAACAATAGCTACCCTCCATGGACCCAAGTAATTAAAAATTCTGCAATAATAAAAGATGACAGAACAATAAAAACCAATGTGTTTCTAAATTTCAGTATGACAATATGTTGATGCGTCACTTTAAATTGAATATTACAGCATATTTTCATTTGAATACAATTTTTAATATTCAATGCATCTCAATGGCTCAGTTATATACAAACACAAATGAACAAATACTTTCACTTATATGATTAGTCAATTACTAGTAATGTTGTCAGTCATTTTGTGATGTAAATATGAGAATAGTTTTACAATATTGAGTCTGATTTAGTAATCTCATTGAATTCATTTCTTCACATTACCTCTCAACAGATAAAGAGAATAGTCCAAGCAGGTGAACCACCAGATTTTAAACAATACTTCAACAACTGGAAAACAGCGGGAGACGTGACAAGTCCAACCAATTACCAAACAAAAATGCTTGCACCAAGTTTGCCTGAACAAGAATTTGACGTGAGCAGTTTGCACGCACGAAGGATTGCCGAGTTGAGGAAGAGCAGCGGTAAAGCATTTGGTTTCATGCCCGATGAAGGAACAGGTACCAAAGTCGTCTACAGAATCGACAAATTCCGACTGGCTACAGTCGATGAATCTATGGAGGGAATGTTCTTCGGAGGTGATTCGTATGTCATTGTTTACACTTACGAGATGTGCGGCAAGGACAACCACATCATTTATTTCTGGCAGGTACATTGAGAAAAAAACAGTTGAAAGTAGGCCCATGTTGAAAATGAAAATTCAAGAGTATGGTTTATTTTTTATTGCATTAGACTTGTTTTTAAATGATTGCATTGTTGCAATTTTCAAGTGAGTAACAATATTGAAATAGGCCTACTCAACAATTCTGAAAATTCAAATACAGTACTATATACCCTATTGGTAATTCCATTACAAGTTCTGTTATTTTGATTAGATTTTACCACTCACATAATGTAGACCTATTATATCCTTATCTTTCAGGGAAATGAAAGTTCGAAAGATGATAAAGCAGCTTCTGCTTTTCATGCAGTTCGTCTTGACAGTGAGATGACTCAAAAATCAATTCAAGTTCGAGTTACTCAAGGAAACGAACCACGACATTTCCTGTATATCTTCAAAGGTGCTGTACCAACAATACAATGCAGTGAAATCTTCACTTACAATCTTGAATAGTCCATTATACAACATAGACCCTAACACATAAATAAATAAGCCCCTAGCTTATAATTTATTCAATGATCGTAGGCCTACGTGAAGATTTAATTTCACACTAGAGAAAAAAACTATTGTCAATTGTTAAAAAATGCATTACGGTGATTGATTCTTTCTCCCAGCCTGGCATGGTCCTAAAACTTGGAAAAGACTTAATCCCAATCAAATTTTAATAAGGAAAAGATGTTTCATTGTAAATAGTGAATTGCATGTGCATTGTATTATATTTGTATGATAAAGGGATTGGAGCTAGTCCATAACAGTGTGTGCTTTAATGAAATATGTGTACGTACAAACGGTACAACATAAATATGATTTGATTCTAGGTAAGATGATAGTGTTCAAGAGTGGGCACCAAACAGAAGTATCAGAAAACACAAAAACCAGTACAAGATTGTTCCAAGTCCATGGGACAAATAGCCATGATGTCAGAGCTGTCCAAGTGGCCGAGGTCTCTGCATCGCTCAGTTCTGACGATGTATTCATTCTAGAAATACCAACTGCTACTCACCTATGGTTTGGAAGAGTATGTAAATGAATGTATAAAAATGATCAATGTTATTTATTAGGTATTTGAATGAATTTCAACATACATTACAACCTTGACAGTATATAGCTTTGAAGGGAGACGAGATAAAATTGTATACGTATACCGGTTAACGTACTAAGATTATAACCATGTTAGCACCGTGTTTGGATCTTTCTCGATCATCAGTGTAGTATGAGTTTTACTGGATAGGTTCTCCTGTAGGAGTAGTAATTAAATCTTAGGTCCCCTAAATATGTTTCAAGGGTAGATCAGAACTACAAAATTTCAAAATCATTTTTAATCATTTCTGTGTACGCCTAAATGATTCTTAGCCTCTAAGACAATAAAAGTAGAAAGCAGGACTTGATCAATGTGGTTGAACTGAAGCTGTAGGATTTATCACAGAGTTTGAGCTAATTTACCAGTACATCGTTGATTGTTGGTTGCATTTCATTGATACAGCATTTTTCATAAATTTATAATACAAAGATCTGAAGTAAAAATTGACAATTAAAGCTTACTAGACATTTATTTTTCACTGTAGGGCGCTTCTGATGAAGAGAAGGCAGTGGCCAGCACCGCAGCTAGACGTGTTGCCCCCAACAACGAACCAATCATCATTAACGAGGGTGAAGAGCCAGTCGAGTTCTGGCAAGTGCTCGGAGGAAAGGGACCATACAACACGAAGATTGACGAAGAAATAGAAATGAAACCAAGACTTTTCCACTGCCACATTGAAGCCAATGGCAAATTCAGTGTTGAAGAAATCCAACAATATCATCAAGAGGACCTCACTGAAGATAGTATCATAGTCCTCGACTCCGGAAAGGAAATCTACATCTGGATCGGAAGCAAATCCACCGAGGAGGGAAAGAAACGTAGTATGGAAATGGCAAAGGTAACGAAACCTATTCCTATCCTTTTAAGACAACCTTATCTTCAGGAAGTTCACTACAATGATTGTTAGTAACAAGAAATGTTGTTAACAATGAAAGTGACAACAGTGCCATCTAACAAAAAAGCTGCTCATGGAGTGACTAGTTGAATAAATAAAGTTTAACACTTGGATGTAATTTTATGAAACTAGTTTGAGGTCAACAAACATCAAATTACACCAGACTTGATACCTTTTAGTGTTAGAAATTACACTCTCCCTTAACAGGACTGCGTGCTGTCGTTAGGCCCCCCAATATCAATTGAAATTTATTTTGCATTTGTTTTTCAGAACTACTTGACTACTGATCCAAGTGACCGAAGTCATGACATGTCTCTCATCTTCACCGTTAAGCAAGGAGATGAGCCTGATGGTTTCACCGCACAATTTCCCACATGGAAATAACCGTAAATAAGTAGGCCTATGCCGTAAAAAAATATGATTGAACTACAACCGTCGAGTACCGTCAAACCAAGGCACCACGAGATATTGTTCAACATAATTATAATTGTACTTCAACTCACCATATGATCAGTAAATGGGAAACGTCGAATCCACTTCACGTGTCCAAGCGTGTAAGCCGCCAACTATATCCTTGATTGATACATCAAGATCGCTGAATGCCTCTCGAAGTTTTACTACGGCTTTCTGAGAGTCATTTCCTCGTCTACAAACCACAAACACTGAAACAAATCAATGAATGAACGGTCTCATTAAAGGATTTAAAACATTAAATCACCCCAATAATTCAATCTCAATTAGTATTAACCCAGTATTTGAATTTACGCTTTATTATTCGATTTCCTGCATTTTGTAAACATGTGTAATTTCCGTACTTATTATGTAGGCCTACAGGTTTCAATAAGAACGTACATCAATAATGTTAAACGTACAATAATAATAATAATCAATAATAATGACTGTTTCTTAGAAAGGTTTTAGACTGCCTGAAGTCGCAACATGCATATAGGCCTAGCCTAGGCAATACAGTGAAACCTCTTCAGTAAGTTTTTCTTTAGTACATTTTTCACCTTGGTAAGTTTTATTTTTTGATCCCATCTATAAGCTCCCACATGTTAAATAGTTTCTTCTGTAATTTTTCACTTTAGTGAGTTTGTTCTGTCTGATCCCCTGAAAAACGTACTAAAGAGGTTCCACTATCTCAAATTAGAATACAAATAATGTCTCATTGTATTGTTTTTTTAAAACTTGTATAATTTATAAATAATGAATATATCAATTATTGTTTGCTGAAAGCATCAGAATCAACAGCTAAGTTTATTCGACACTACAAATGAGTGATATTGAATAAAATATGTTACAAAAACACGCGCCTGATGCAGGAAGAGCCTGCCCCAGCTAAGGAGTACAAGGGCACTGCCATGAAGCGGGTGGGGTTATTATATATTTCAAAAATCACCATTAATGAACTAACCGTTTCTATATGGTGTTAAATTACTAGAAAGTAGGCGAGATATCTGAAATTATCAGGCTTACCTGCAAATTTGTCATCTTTATTTTGTTCATCGGTTACTTTCTTTTTAATCAACTGTAAATCCATCTTATCAAACATATCCATTGGAAAGTTAACTGAGTGTGGCAAGCGACATATTTCAAATTCCATTGAAGATCGAACGTCAAGTAGTAAGTGAGGAGCGTGCAGCTCAGTAAAACGCTTAAATTCCACGACGGAGATTCTTTCTTTGTTGCCTAGCAAACAAACTTGCGAGTCCTAAAATAATAATTCACAGGAGAATGAAATATTGTGTAGTACAAGCCTGCAGGTCTGAAATAATTTTTCCTGATTTAAATATAGATATTTTATATAATATAATATCCTTAATTGATCTGAAAACAGATATTGGACATGTCAAATGAAAATACAATTGAAATATACATTTATATGTAGGCCTATATACAGTTGAACAGAAGAAACTGTAGAAAAGTTTACACAAGTATGCCTTATGGATTCATCAGAGTGATTAAAACTTATTGAATTTTTTAAAATCGTCAATTGTATAAAAACATTGATTCAGTCATTCGGGAGACCAGGGTTCGATTCCCGCCATGGTCGACGATCCTGACAGGGGTTTTTCGTAGTTTCCCTCTGTTGATCAACTTGATACTGGGATAGTTCCTTAATAACAGGCCACGACCGACTCCTTCCCACCATCCAAAACTCCTAGTAAAATAACCTTTCATATCATCATTCTATCATCTCATTCATCATCCATTGACGCCAATAGATCATAGCATCAGTATAATTCATCGTTAAAACCCGATAAAAAAAAAACTGGCAGCACAAATTATTTTCTGATGTCGTCCAGGCACAGGCACGGCCTCGTACATGAATCTCGGTGTACAACCTTCTCACCACATTGTGTCGACATCAGTAATCAGCACGTGAACGATTTTGTGAAACCTCGTCGCTACAGTCGTATCTATGTGACCATTTCGATAAAAGAAACATTACGATCATACCGCATCAGATCGATGTACCTAGTTATTTGGTCTTCGTAACGTGAGAGCCCGTATCACACGAGTTGTCACGCTTAGGACTGTATCGTATCATCATATCGGTATATGATTTATGATTACAGTATTTGCTTAAATTGGGGATGGGCCTACAAACGAGCAGATGAACGATGAATAATGTTACAAGAAGTCTAAAACCCATACTTTATAAGGGACTCGAACCACAAGTCAAGATTTTAAAACAGTTCCGTATCTAAGTGATATTACTCGCACTGTATTATTAGGATAGGCCTACTTAACTGCCAGTCTAAAAAATGAATTATTACTTTGCAGGCCACCTTGTCTATATTTAAAACTATGGTCAGATTGAGTAGGCCTACAAAGAAAATGAAGCATAGATGAGATGAATGAAATCTTTATATGGAAAGTACTTGAAAGCTCTGCCTTGATACAATGCACACCTTAATTTTGTAACTATTAAGTCTTAGTCACTGCCTTTGCTATACAGCTACATTGTTGATCATATGATCATACAATGGAACCTCTTTAGTAGGTACATTTTTCAGGAGACCAGACAAAAAAAACTTACTAAAGTGAAAAACTTGCTGAAGAAACTATTCAACATATGGGAGAATACAGATGGGATCAAAGAATAAAACTTACTATGGAGAAAAATGTACTAACAAGAAACTTACTAAAGAGAGGTTCCACTGTACCTAAATAATTAAAAATTTGTTCTTCATCAATCATTTTTTAACTTTCTTAAAAACGAGAGAACTTCATTTCTTTATACTAGATAGAAACACGTATTAGAACAATATTAACATTCTGTGAAAATTTCATTTAATTTTGATAAAATTCAAGAATTTTACTCAATGCTAATCATATTAGAATTAACACTTTTTCAATATGCCTATTACTTTCCTAAAGAAGTACCAAACTGATTTTGCTCAAAAAACACCAATCTATTCTGGTCTAACACCAATGTCCAGTAGAAGTTTCAAGTCAAGTGGTTATTTGAATGCCTGCAGTGGCCATGACACGCAAAACAACAAACGTAAAAATGAACTCCCAATTTTTTCAGAGTAAGCCAGATAGAGTAGTGCTACCTTCAGGGGTTATATTAGTGCGGAGTTGACCCTGATATGCGCAGTTCTAAACTTGAAAAATGCAGCTCCTAATTTCAATTTGCGCAGTTGTAAATTTTGCAACTCCATGTCATATAATGTTCATGTATATAATAATGCACTATTATACTAATAACACTAATAATGCATTAGTAATTAATAATGCACTATAAAGCAACAGCCTCAGGCATATATATTCCCAAATAATAACAAGATACTTTAAAAAACAAAGTTTTTCAAAAACTTCCCTGCAGGGCTGTGATGGTGGCGTCCCCCCCCCCCTCCCTCCAGTATATTTGTATAATTGATTTTTTCATATGCGCAGTTCTAAATTTTCACTAATATAACCACTGGCTGTAACTTCATACTTCTTAGCCATGCTACTTTATCTACTCAAGTGTAAACTGTCAAGTGAAATGGAAGTCTTTCATACCAGTATGCTCATCTATTGTGTTGATATTAATCAATTAATATTGATATTCAATTTGTTTCTATTGATCCAGTTTAAAAAAATGTCTATTCTGACAAGATAGTAAACTCCTGAATATACATAGGCCTATAATTTTTATGAACACATTTTTGTTAGATTTATTTTATTTTTAACATCAAAATCTGGGTAGCATGTAGGTATGTATGTATGTAGACATTCCAGTAATGAATAGATTCTAGGAGAGGACCTACTAGTTGTTGAATAGCAGAAAAGTTATTAAAATTGATGACCCATACTCTTTTGTAGTTTGTGTTCACCTACAAATATGAAACGGTGAAGCGCTTTTTTTTGTTACATCATGATTTACATTCAAGGGGTCTATATTTCTGTGACGAGGTGATACTGTTCGTGGAATGGAAGTGTCGATATAGGATAAGCGATTGTTACATAATTTCAATTGGAGATAATGTAGGCCTATATTATTGATGGATCTCTAATCTCTAAAATCCCTTAATTCTGTAGGCCTACAAATAAAAAACAATGGTCAAGCCCTATGGGGCTATGTGTGAGCTCACTTTGTCATTTGCTTTTGACCCGCAAAATTGCTCGTAGTCAACTAAAGCTGTGATGGAGGGCTCAATACCACAAGCAGCACAATCAGGTTTCTTGCTACGAAGCCGAACATTGCGGAATGTACAATCTGCACCATCAAAAACCAGCAATTTCTGGCTTAGAACTCCATTCATATTGATAATAATCTTAATAGTTTCAAGCGCTTGAAGAGTTCCTATCACCCCGGGAACTGAAAAACAAAACATGATTATATAGCAATTTTGTCAAACGTTGATGTTTTGTCAAGCTGTAGGTATACATATTATAATAATTGATAACCAACTGACCTGCACCCAAAACACCACCATCGCCACAATTTGTAACAGTTTCAGGAGGTGGTGGGGTTGGAAACAAACATCGATAGCATGGTCCTTGCTTGTAGTTATAAACTGTAAGCTGCCCTTCCATTTTCAAAGCACTACCTGATACGAGTGGTCTTTTCAGAAGTACACATGCATCACTGAGGAGATAACGCGTAGCAACATTATCTGTAGCATCCAATATAACATCATAGTTCTTGATTATGTTTTCAGCATTTGAGCTGTCAAGTTGCAAATGGTAAGGGCTGACTTGTAAGGTGCTGTTCAGTTGATTTAACGACAACGCTGCTGATAACACCTTCGAGTGACCTATACTCGGTTCAGTGTGAAGTAATTGTCGGTGCAAATTATTAATTTCAACTTCATCATAGTCAACAATACCAATATGACCTACACCTGCACCAGCCAAATACAAGGCTGATGGGCACCCAAGACCTCCAGCTCCAACAATTAATACGGATGAATTCTTTAAAGCAAGTTGTCCTAGAAGTAAACAATACATCTTGAGTAGAAAAGATACATTTACATTCATTAGTAATAGTTTCTTAGTTATTGCTGTTCTGTTTTAGGGTTATGTTTGGTGATGGAAGGTGATGTTTGGGCAGGCCCAGATTTGCACACAGGCTGGCAAGGCTGAAGGCTAGAGGCGCGAGAGGCACGGAGGCGCTTGCGCCTTTCAGTTATTTCATTTTGTTTTGCTTTGGATAAAATAAAATCGTATCAAAAAAATGCAAAAAAGTACGAATGAAACCAAAAGTAGCCTATTACAAACTTATTCTCTATATTATCATATTCTTATTTTCATCAATCTTATTATCATTAACACTACGAAATTGGCTGATATCTTTCAATTTAGGCCTAGGCCCTACAAAATAAAATCTTAAGAACATGCTATTCCTGAAAATTCCCTGCGGGGAAATATTGAGCGCCCTGATATTTTTCTTTAGGACTACATTCTGGTTTGTAAATATTGCGTTTATTAGTACATCATCATTAGTAATGTCGAGTAAGAGCTGAAATACGTTGACGAGCCACATGCTTTTTTCACATTGTCAGAAAGATTTGAATTTGTGGCACTAGTTAGTCTTACCATTGAGATTGTAATGTTACAATCTCAATGACTTGGCATTGAGTTTGACAATGATAAAATTTTCTAACCTTTCATTCCGACATCAGGTAAAATTATTTGCCTACTGAATCTGGCAATATCTGAATTCGACAACTTATCTTCTATTACCCTAGTAGTTGGACTATTTTGTGAAATTTGAAGTTGTTTCAATTTGATCTCCTTCTCATAGAGAACTTTCTTTAATTCAAGTATTTCTTCTACTAAAACTTTGACACTATCCATGTTGTTGCCGCCTGCCTTACTCATACACATAAGTCACAGCTTGCTAAACGGGAACTGAGTGTCCGACGGGAAATGGTATTTTCAAACGAAATGACTTGCGTTTTAAAACTTAGAAGGCAGTGTAATACCTAACAAAGATGGCTAGGGGAAGCAGTGCTGGATTTGACAGACATATTACTATCTTTTCACCTGAAGGCAGACTTTATCAAGTCGGTAAGTTACTAGCATGATAGTAAGACTATACATAGCATTATATAAGAAAAAAATATATGATTTTTGGCTATTGTGTATGGACAGAGAAATTGCCAACCAAAGTTGCTTGCTGCTCCCATCATGACGAGCAATAGAATTAGTGCCTAGGCGGCTAGGCATAGGCCTACTAGGCCTAGCTCTAGGCCTAGCTAAATCAACTAAATCAAGCCATTGATTTTGTAAGTTGAAAATTTGATGATCAAGTTAAAAGCTTCAACATCATAAATTAAAGCAACTTAGATACAATGCTGTCATTTTGCTGATTAATTTACCATTCCCAATATTTGTGTATTGGGCTAGAAAGTGTTTTTGGGTGGGGGGGGGGGGGGGTTAGGGTAAAGCAGAGTTCCAATTACATTTTCTTCAACACAATTGTCCCTACTGACCAATCACTAGCCAGTATTCATTTAAATAACATGGTAAATCACGACACCGTTTCTGCCGTTACAACCTACTCCCTTAATTATTCGTTATTCTTCGTAGCCCACTAGACATTGTTTTTCTCGTTAGTGCGTCCCATGGTGGAATATGCTAGTTCAGTTTGGGATCCTTATAGATTAGGTGAGATAAGGGATGTGGAAAGGGTGCAAAGGATTGCAGTTAGAAGGGTTACAGGTAGGGTTAGGAGGTGGAAATGGGGGGAGAATGAAAGGGGGGGGAGGGTGAGAATATTGGAGAGTCTATCTGAGACGATCCGAGACTTGGGATGGCGGGAATTGGAAATACGGAGAAAGGAGGATCGGATCTGTAATTTCTTCAGGGTAATGGAAGGAGAAGGGGGCTGGGGGGAGTTGAATAGGTTGATTGAAAGGAATGAGTCAGGGTATGGGGGTAGGCGAAGTCATGATAGAGCAGTAGTTATAAAGGGGGCTAGATTAGATGTCGGTAAGTTCTCTTTCTTGAATAGGACAGGTAGGGATTGGAATGGGCTTAGTAGAAGTATACTTGAGGAGGATGAAATAGGGTTGAAGCTATTCCGTCAGAAGGATAGGGAGGCGATAGGATAGGATTGATAGGGAACTTGCCACCGCGCATTTATGTGCAACTGCAAGAGTTAATAATAATAATAATAAATATCTCTTCAATGTTGTTTCTTCTCACCAGAGTATGCTTTCAAAGCAATTAATCAAGGAGGTCTTACTTCCGTCGCCTTGAAAGGAGTCGACACAGCCGTCGTCGCAACTCAGAAAAAAGTTCCCGTGAGTTCAAATATTAATTTCAATATATAGTAACAATTGGAATATCTGTATTTAATACCATTTTGCATGATTGGTATATTTTGTATTCTAACTCTCCAACTTGATTTATCTTTAGGATAAGTTGCTTGATGCTTCAACTATTACCCATCTCTTCAAGCTGACCAACAACATTGGATGTGTCATGACTGGAATGATAGGTAAGTGAGAATCAAAGCTGAACTTGACACAGATATTTTTAAATTATGTACATTTTAATATCTTGCTTCGTGTGGTACCGTACAGTGTGTTATAATGTGTTCTTCATTGTAGCCGATAGCAAGTCCCAGGTTCAGCGAGCTCGCTACGAGGCAGCCAACTTCAGGTATAAAAATGGCTACGATATCCCTATCGACACCCTATGCCGTCGTGTGGCAGATATCTCGCAGGTGTATACCCAAAATGCTGAGATGAGACCACTTGGTTGCAGTAAGTATTACCTATTAGGGTCATTCCATATCAAATCAACTGAACCATTTTCCTCGCCATCTCCGATTTCGATGAAATTCATACCAGTCGTGCCAAACACCGAGTTACCCGAATTTAACCTTCTAGATGTGGGGTGAAACCAAAAAATGTAAACACAAATATATTGATGTTCATTGCACAGAATAGCATAAAATCTGATGCCAATAATCAAATCAGAGTTCAATTATGGAAAAATATATCTCTACGTTGAACGGTTTAGAAGAAGCAAATTTTGGAGCGGCGCAAAGTGCGCCAAATTTTGGATTTTTCTACATCAAAAAGTTCAAGGGCTACAGAGCCCAAAATTTGTACGATTGTCTACTTGGAGTTTGGCACAACTGGTATGAATTTCATCAAAATGAGAGACAGTGAGGTGAATTATGATGCTCAGTTTATTTGATGTGGAATGATCCATTATTATCCCATTTCTTGAGAGTTTTCTAGCAATTTTGAATAGATTTTCATCATTATTGTTTGTTATTTAGGCATGATTCTGATTGCTTACGATGATCTTCAAGGACCATGCGTTTACAAAACAGACCCAGCTGGTTATTTCTGCGGTTACCGAGCAGTTAGTGTTGGTTCCAAGCAGACAGAAGCAAATAGCTACTTGGAGAAGAAATTGAAGAAGAAGACGGAATACACTAGTGATGAAGCAATCCAGCTTGCCATTACATGTCTCTCGACTGTATTATCAGTCGACTTCAAGCCGTCAGAAATAGAAGTAGGAGTTGTGACAAAGAATGAGCCCAAGTTCAGGTATGTATAATTGCACTGATTTATCCAAAGTAAACACCAAGAAACTGGTGTAGGGTAACTGAATTGTTTATTCATTATTTAATCACATTTACAGGCCTGTATATTGTACTTTTTAAACATTTGCCCTAAATTTGGGTCTAGTTGTGTCAAATTTTAAAAGGCATGTGTAACTTGAATGTGCTGTATTGGAAGCCATTTAGAAGGGAGGAGAATAATCTTTCAAAATTCAAGATCAAGCTGTGAATTGAGAATCACCATTATATAAATTTTATCTCTAATCATAGGTAACTACAATAAAACATTGAATTTAAAAAATAAATGTGCAATTGACTGTTTTTGTATTCAACAGCAAGTGTCAAAAAAAATGTGGGGATTACCTTATTGTGCCGAATACAATGCTACCACCAAACTTGTCAGAAAAAAGAAAGAACCAAGGATTTCTAGAAAAGTTCAGGTTATATTAAAAAAACAGTAGGCCTATTATTTTGCACAGAATCGTTCTTGACTGTTTAAAAAAAGGTGAATTCTCCCACTAATTGAGCTTTTAAACTTTATTAGTTCTTACTTATCACTCAGCCAAAGTATCAGCATCATTCAGCATTTATAACCATCACAAGAAAGTGTTGTGCAAGTATTTCTGTGTTGAAATATATTTATTATATACCACGATAAATTACTGTGGCTAGAGACCCTTACAATGCGTATCGATCGGACGCTCGATTACAAAATACAAAAACGTGTTTTTGACCAATTGCAGGACAAATTGCTATTTTGTGCACTGAAATTCTTGAAAAAATCTGCTTATTTTCGACTTGAAGCCTATAAACATGACAATACTACGCCTATAATTTGTGCCTCATTGTCTCAAACAACATTATGGATGCTCAGCCAAGGGCTGTAGACTTATGTACTTAATGTTGCGTGGCTTATAATATTCTACAAGTGTTTTATTTACTTCACAGGATTCTGAATGAACAGGATATTGATCGTCACCTGGGAGCAATTGCAGACAAAGACTAAGGATGTACTTGAAGTTATAATTTGAAACCAATGTTTGTTTACACAATATTACAATATTAAATTGAAAATTATAATTCAATACACTCACTAAATAAGTTTCGTAATTAAATACCTGATGGAATAAAAAATGGTTTTGATGAATGTTTGTTATTAGTTATCACATCACTTTCCTGCTGCTGTTGCTAGAGGATTTCTCAAGACCAAAATCACTGAATCCCCACGTAGAAACATTTTCGAGATGAATCGGTCCTTGTTCACTGGTTTTGTCTAAAACACCAATTCATAGTTATTAGTTCTGTTAGGCCCACTTGCAAAACTAGAGTTGAATTTAGCAAAAACAAATAAATGTCTGCATTCCAAAATATAACTACATGTATTTATTGATTCCTAGGCCTACTACCACTGTTCGAAATTTTATACATGTGCCTATTTCAATGTTTTTATTTGTGTACAGTAAAAGAGGCTAATATTGATTCACATGAAACCTTTAACAGAGATAATAATATAATGTTTTCCAGCCATGAAATGAAAAATGAAATGAATATGAATGAAAATTATCATTTTTGAACAAGGATCCTACTTTATCAAGTTAATTTTCAAAAGAACTTGAGGTTTTTCAAAACTGAAGAATTCACTACTGTATTCATATTATTGACATTGTACCAAAACTACTTGAGTTTTTCTAAAATGAGTGTGGCCCATTCTGCTGTATAGGCTCTAGCAAAACTTGAAAAATGGGATGTTATAGTGAAAATAATCGAAATATTAACTCGAAATACAAAGCACACTGACTACAAATAGGCTCTATGTAAACACTGAGAAACTGTAGACGAGGTGGACAAAGCATAATTATGCCTACTAAGCAACAGATTAGTAGAGAAAAACCAATGAAAGGATTTCATTTGATTAATGGACTGCAAATGTAGGCTATCAATTCAATTTACGGAATTGAGGTGCAATTTTTGGAAGTCGAATACCTCAAGACTTGTTAAAAGTACCCCAACCTTTAGTTCAGAAGTTTCAATCAATGTTCAATCAATCCATCAATGTTAAGCCTACATTATATTCATCTCATTTTTGTCCACGGAACTAGCCAATAATATGTAAAAGTACACATAATTTGGAATGTTAGTACATGGACAATTCATGAATTAATGAATCTTTATTCACTTAAAATACATACAATTAAAGATTCAAAGTACATGAGTATTCGGTGGTAAATGTCCCAATATCTTAGTTAATTATAGCCTTGACCTAGTTCTAAATCTAATACTCTTCTTCTGAAGGTTTTAGCTGATGGCCAGTCTTCAAATACCTTTTGAGGTAACATGTTCCAATCAATTACTCTTTGAGCTACCATTGAATTCAGCTCTTTTGGGGCGCCTGAAGAGCGAATACTGGAATAAAGATACTACCAACAGTGAACGTGGCTAGGCGTGTTAACTTAGAAATAAGATGGCCTATTCGAGAAAACGATCATAACCTAAACCAAAACCCTTAACAAAAGCTCCTTTGTGCTCTAATCAATTCCCCGAAAAAGTAGCTTGTTCACGGCATTCCTACATGTCAAGTCCTCCTTCACTCTTAGTAGTACGGTATCTTAATTCCAGTATTCGCTCTTCAGCGCCCCCGCTTTTTTTCGTTTGTCTCTTTCTCTCAATCTTGTATCTATGATCTAGCCTGCTAACAAATCTAGGTGCTCCAAACCTGTCTCTGATATCTTTCCATGCCTTTTCTCCATTGTATGCCTTATATATTGCTACCAGTCTGGCCGCCTTCCTTCTTACACCCAGCGTTTCCCACTTGAGTTTCCTTACCTAACTCAATTTAATATAATAAAATATAATTTAATAATATAACTCAATTAAATTGTATCACAAGATAAGTGTCAAAATCAATACATCAACAATTATTATTGGATGAGCGAAGCGAAGACTCAATTTCACCATACCCGAAAAAAAAGTGCCCATTTTTTTTTTTTTTTTTTCTTGTTCGCGCTCCACAGGTCAAACGAAAATTCAAATCTGTTGAAACTTGGCACACATAAGTGTCCTTATCTAATTCGATACTGTATAGTTTTGAGGCGCAATTGGTTGAACCACTTCTGAGAAAACTCATTTTGAAGTTTTCAAAAATCCCATAAGAATAACCCAGAGGAAAAAATTCGTGAAAAATATTTTCTCCGAAGAAATTCAAATTCTCAAGGAATTTCAATATGATAATTATAAACATTAATACAAACTCTCAGTCGAATCAAATCAGCCGTTCTGATGTAAAAAAAATATACATATATATATATATATATATATATATATATATATATATATATATATATATATATATATATAATAAAATAACCAATCCAAAGATTTAAGTTGATCAATATAAGTAGCTCATCCATCAACGCGGAAACACATAACTCGTTTGCCTAGTAATAAATATAGATAGGCCTATCTAGATAAGTCGATAATATTGAAATGTAATGAGATACAAGTCATCAATTAGAACAAATATGGTGACATATTAGTACTGACAGGCATATAAAAGCTACATACTGCATTGAGTGAAGGACCAACTAGATCTTTATAATGCTATATACAGTAGAACCTCTGTTATAAGTTTCTCATCTATTACATTTATAAGTTTCATTTTTTGATCCAACCCATATGCTCCACATGTTGAATAGTTTCATTAATAAATTTTTCACGTTGATACATTTTTTTTAGTCTGGTCCCCTTAAAAACGTATAAAGACGTTCCACTGTAGTGACAAAAAAATTACAGCAAAGAACAGCGTTCTATGATTCCATCTGTTGAAATGTAGACCTACAGAAAGACAAGGTCTACAGCAATTTACAAGATCGAATCGATTTTTCCATCATAGTTGGTTAGTCTCATATTATGTAAGCCTCGACTCTAGTTATTTTGAAATTGAATAAGCGCTCTTACCTTTTTTTTGCCTTTACCAGCTCGAGGTAGTTCTGTCCACATTTCTTTAACGTTTTCAAGTACCATATTGCAATGACGGTCGAATGCTTTCACTCGACCTAGGAGTTTCTTGTTATTACGACAGTTGATAAGAACCTGAAACAGGTGTGCACATCTCGTTTATTCTTGTAGGTAACGCTGGGATATTGGTTAGGGAGACAACTAGATTGTCACAGAACAGCTAGTTCTAAAAACCTATTAATAAAACTATTAACTGATGATCAGTGAAAGGACATTTACAAAAACCAAGATGCATTGAGCATTGCATTGGTTTGCCAGTTCTTTGTGGTGTATCAACTTCCCATCCCTCCCATGTTGAAAATAGGTAGAGCCAACCAATTTTTACCAGCTAAATCTTCAGAAATACCGATCATGAGTAATCTAGAGTTATAAAAAGAATCTTTGTTCACAAATACACGCAAAATGACATTTACGTTTGCTCAGTTGTCTGAAACAGTTTCTTATGAGTTGACCGGAGATAGTGAGGTTAAAATTAAATTGTACATTAATTAATAACAACGCAAGTTAGGCCTATATTGCAAGTAACTTTAAACACCTAGACGATTTATATATGTAATCGAAATCATGTGAGAAATCCACATGCCCCAAACAAATAAGTTATCTTATTTTATTGCAATAATCAGTAAATATCCTTTTTCATAAGCCTGGCGCATTTGTTTACTCCCACCACGATGTAGTGACCCAACCTATTTATGATAATATAAAGAAGGTGCTCCAACTCACATATTAATAACATGGAAGGCATTTGCATGGTTTCTTGCAGTCAGTTTAGAGCCAAAGGTCTTAAGACAATCGACAAGCTTTATTAGTATGAGACTTGAGATATGTAGAGTATTGATTGAGTATTAATTGATTCAATGAGTATTCTGTATTGAGTATTGATAATGTAATAATAATTGAATTAATTGACGTAATTCTCAACATATCACAACAAATTATTTGATTCGTAATGAAGTTGTATGAGATTTCGGTACTCTGCCGTTCACACACTCAATTATCATTATCATTTTAAATATTACTATCATCATCATTATTGTTAATTATCAATGGATTTACTTAATGTCATGTAATGTTATAAGCCACATTTATGAGTTAGTAAGCTGATAATTGTAAGCTGATACAATTTTGTAAACTGCTAACCATTCCGATTTCCTCGGAAGAGGGTTAAAGGAATTATTGAATAAATAAATAAATGATGTTCTGCAAATATATTTATGTTCATTGCAATCTGTCGGCTATATGAACCATTATATTTCCATTACCATTAAAAAAATGAAAATGCATATTTATTAATCATAGCTGGCCACTTCAACTGTTGCCTCATTATAATTTAAAATTATATTAGTCTAAAATTCTAGATCTCATCAAAAACTAGTTATGCATTACATTCAATCTGATATACATATTGGTACGAAAATCATTGCACATTTTAGTTTCTATGAATTCTATCCATATGTAGCCTATACCGGTACACAGAAATTAAGAGCTAGTCTGTCTTGAACAATGTGTGATTGACAGGCGCATAAAATGTCTTTCAAAACATCTGTTCTCATACCCAACCGTGTCAATGTTTATTTGAAACGGCACTGGTGGGGGGCCCCACAAAACGTAACTTGACGAATGAGATAATAATGCAACATATTCGTAATATTGGAATGACGTGAAAGGCTGAATGTAATTGACGAATTTTACTGAACTATATAAAAAAGACATTAATCGCACGTGAAACAATACCAACATAATATATTACTAAATTAAAATGTCTTTAAAGATTGCATAACAATATCAAGGTTGCATCCACAATGGTTTCTATCTCAAAAATCGGACAGGTCGTATATTTTGTTAGATTTCGACCAATAATAATAATAATAATTGGCGCGCTTTTACAACAATCTATTGCTACTATTCTAATTATTCTATATTCTATATTCTATTATTATATATTCTATATTGCAAATTATTCTATTGCTTATGAAAACAAAAAAAAAATGCTCTGAGCCTCTGATGAGTGGCTGTATAAACTTACTGATTAGTGTTTAGTGTCATCACTCATGACAGTTACCAGTCACCCATCTCGTTATAATTGTAATCATGTGAACAACTTCACATAATGAAACTCAATTCGTTTCAATACTATTTTGGCCTACTATAGCTATGTTAGAACAGTCAGGAAACCTTTCCATGCATAAACGTGATAATTATTACCATGTATACAGCAACTGTTGCCATACCCTATATATGATGAGTGATGACTATATGTGATAACCACGACGACGTTTACACCTTATCAGATTTTACAGACAGAGAGAGAGAGAGAGAGATTCCTGGTTCGTTTCAATCATTTCTTTGTCGGGTCGATATAATCTCTTCACGACACGACTTTGAAATTACGAAAGGATTTCAGTTAGAGACGCATCAAGTGAACACGCTTCGCATAAAGCATTTTTATTCAAAACGAATCAATCCTAATAAGATATATTTTATTATGTACTACTATGTCGAATACGGTTTATTCTTATTAACATTATCGTGTATTCTATCGCCATCTGTATAAGTTGGGATTAATACAAATTACGCAAGCCGTCTGTTGATAAAGATCTTCGAAATAACAATTTATTCTCAATTGATATAAGACATTCGGAAGAATATTACAGGTCTATTTGCCTAGGCCTATTTAGTTCAAATGCAAGTTAATTCTATTGAAGAGATAATATGTGTCGTGGATTCGAGGCGCCAACACAAATATAATCACAAATGAGTGCTTAATGACTTAGAACAGTGGTGACCAACCTTTTTGGGTAGGGGCCATTTAAATTTTCCAAATATCACCGCGGGCCACACAAGTTCACTTTAATAAATATATGTATTATATATCAGCGGCTTGCGGTGATTATTGTGCTGGATATGGTACTCTTGATAAGAACGATTAGCACATAGGTACAGGCTAGTATGTGCGAAGCCGGTGACCCGCGGGGGGTTTGGAGGGCAAGGCCCTTCATTTCAAGCTCCGCAGGGAATTTTTTTCAAATCATAATTTTAGGTGCATTTTGTCGACTTTTGATGGAACGTATGAATGGATTCAGATGAGAAAACAAAGGGAAAAAAGAAAAACATTACGTTTTTGATGGTAGGCCTTTGCTCGAAGTATTTAAATTTTTTAAATGCAGAATCACTTACAACACACCGATTTGCCTTTGAAGTAGGTAAAAAAAGTAGGCCTACATATTAGTGCCCTTTTCCTGAAATAATCGACATTCATTATTAGTTGCTTTGCGCTTTGACATAATGTCGCTCCGAAACACGTCTTGCCATCACAACACTTATAATAAAACTAAGAGTGACCAAGGGACAATGAATGACTCACTCACTGTGAATGTGATTTTGTGCTTTAATTTCCAATCTCACCGGTAGCGTATAGTAGTAGCGAGCTAGCCTTTTGCGCGTGTTCGGTCCCACATGTGGTACTGTTTTTGATACACTGTTTTGTTTTGATTTAGAAGAGTTAACGTTGATTATTATTTGTATTAATTTAGTAGTGGCTAGCTAGAGAATTACCCCGTCTTTGACACTCTGAATGCTCTCTCACCCACGTCTTAATTGGCCTGTGGGCCATTTGATTTCCACATGTTAAATAGTAAAATAATTCATACAATTCCTCAGCGGGCCACTGAAATAACGTCCGCGGGCCATGGGTTGGTCACCATTGACTTAAAACATAACAAAAACGTAACCATTATTAAAATGTATGTATTTTGATTTCCTACTTCTATTACCGGTACATGTATAGATCTGCAAGTAACGACGATAATGATGAGGTTTACAACGTATTCAGATTATTACAGAAATACATTGAATCATGTTCTTGACGGGTTGACGTAATTAATAACTACCTTTGACGAACAAATTATTGAAAGATGGATTAGCAGAAGGATATTTATTATTTAATTTGTGTCGCCATAGCCTAGTATGCCTAATTATTATTATATACCGTTTCCAGTAAAGCGACTATTAATATTATTATTGGATTTCAAAGCCATCACAACTGCTTGCAAGGCTTCTATGTCAGAGGCGCCGTGAAACCGGAATATTCAATTTCGTTCGCGCTCCTGCTCATTTATCCAAACAGGTCGGTCAGGTAGTTTCTAGTACTTTCATGAGCCGCAAAATCGCGCGAAACACTTAACAGGTTTCGTAGCGCTTCAAGTATCTCATTCTGGGTACTACCGCTAAAACCGGCTGACTTTTAGACAATGGGTTGGGGTCTCTATCTAAACCTCTATACTTGATGCCTCTATACTTAATGCCTAGGCCTAGGCTATGTGTTTTACCTGAGTGTTATTTTTCACAGATTGTGTTAGGACAGAAAGTGGCCCAGTGCTGAACTCCTCCTCTTCTCTCTTAGCTAACTCTTCTGGAGTCATCTCTGACTTCGGCTTCGATAGAAGCGAGGGGGGTAGTGCTCTGAAAGTAGTCATTTGTAATGTGTGAGGTTATGTTTACAAGCAGACAGTGCTACCCTACCTTGCAATGAAGTTCATGATAGAAGTATACAATTTGAAGTAATACTTATTAATTCACCGAAAGAGTTACGTTTAAACTAAAAACTTACGCCATAGTAACCACAGAGTTATACTATAAAATTCTTGAAGAAGTACGTCTACGAAATACGACGAAACAACGCGCGAACACAGCAGTAGCACAAGCCGATTTATGAAGGCTTGCCAAATACCAACCACAACCAAGGACAAGGAGAGAAACAGGAGAGCAAGATCCGATCAACAATCACGATCTCGGTGGCCGTGTTCTTACGCCTCTCGTTCCTACGCCTGCGCAGTGCTGTTGGAATAGTGCGCGAAAGAGAATGAGTACAAAATCCCACAACCTACCAAAATCATTTTAATCTCCAGTTTATTTGCTGCTGTGTAATAACTAATGAGTATTGATATTAAAATACAAGTACAAACAGATATTGTCACACAGTCACTGCATTCAATTATGGACACTAAAAGCATGGTCAGTAGCACCCATGATGTAGAAGATTTCCATATGGAAGAAGGCCTACTATTGGTAACATTTATTAATATTATATTATAATAAATTAATACTATATTTTAATGAGGTTATGAATGGGTATCTTATGATATTATCAATATGAAGATTAGCTCAGGATGGCTCACCTGGACTAACGTACAGTCAGAAACAGAATTTCATTCTGTGTTGTGTCAATATTGTTGGATAGGGCCCATTATTATCCAATATCAAGAAATAAGGTTGTTGCTGTAGTTTCAGCAATCCTACAATCATTCTCAAAATTCCAGTCTGTTCATAATTCCAATACCACAGTATTTAACCAGGTTTCACATCAATTTCTTTGGGCTCTACTCTCATCATATAACATGCATATTATGTGCATTTGATGTCTTCACTTTTAATTATTAGAATGAAACGATTCGAGTACTAAGTTCTGTGGGTCAAAATCTCTATGGTCTACTGTCCGACTTTTCTACCCCGCCAGCATTCCTTAGTTGTGAAGCAGAACTAGCGACTTTACAAAAAGAGACACAAACACTTCGAGAAAATATTGAGTATTTAGTCAACACACAACTGTTTAGCACACGACAAGGTAAACAAATATGTCATTTTCAATTTATATTTTCTCCAGATTACTGGAATCAGTAAGTCTACTTCACTACATATTGTCATAAACATATACTGCCAACCATTTATGTGCCTTAATGATGTACATCTTTGCATCGAAGACTGTGTCCTGAACATTTATGCAGACGATATGGTAATTTCAGCAAGTGGTTTAGATGTTTATTATTATTATTTAATTATTATTATTATTTAACTCTTGCAAATGCACATAAATGCGCGGTGGCAAGTTCCCTAAGTACCCCTATCCCACCATCTCCTTAACCCTCTGACGGAATAACTTTAACCTGATTTCATCCCCTTCAAAAACATTTCTACTAAGCCCATTCCAGTCCCTACCTGTCCTATTTAAGAAAGAGAATTTACCGACATCTAATGTAGCCCCCTTTATGACTACCGCTCTATCATGACCCCGCCTACCTCCATACCCTGACTTATTTCTTTTTATCAACTCATGCAGCTCCCCCCACCCCCCCTCTCCCTCCATTACCCTGAAGAAATTACATAAACGATCCTCCTTCCTCCGTATTTCCAATTTCTGCCACCCCAGGTCTCTCATCATCTCAGTTGGACTCTCCAACATTCTTACCCTCTCCCCCCTTTCATTCTCATCCCATTTCCACCTCCTAACCCTACCTGTAACCCTTCTCACAGCAATCCTTTGAACCCTTTCCACATCCCTTATCTCACCTAATCTATAAGGATCCCAAACTGAACTAGCATATTCTACCATGGGACGCACTAACGAGAAATATGCTTTTTCCTTAATCTCCATACCTGCCCCCCTAAGTTGCCTCATTACAAAGTTTAGTGCAGTTTAGTTTACAAGGAAACTGTAGATAAATTAAATAAGGAAATAAATATAGTACACTGTTGGCTAAATGTGAATAAATTTAAACTGAATGAGACAAAATCAAAAGCAATGTTTATAATAGGAAATAGGCACAAAGAGAACAAAGAAGAATTGGAGAAAATGGAAATTATAATCAACAAAGAAGTTGTTAAAGAATTCAAATATTTGGGAGTGATGATAGATGATAAATTCAAATTCAAAAAGCATGTACAAAATATGATAAGTAAAATAGGAAAGAAAGTAGAGTACCTTAGGAGAGTAAATGGACAAATACACTAATATATAATACCATTGTCAAGCCTCATATAGAATATTGTAATACTTTGCTTCTTAATACATGAAAGGGAGATTTAGTTAGATTACAAACAATTCAAAATAAAGTAATGAGATATATTTTTGAAAAACCTTGGAATTCATCAGAAACTAGACTCTTAAACGAAATATAGTGGCTTAACATTCATGAGACAATAGATTTAGAAGTTTATACATTCATCTATAAGATGAATATAGGGAAGTAGCTTGAATATCTAGACAAATATGGTAAAAATACAAATAGTCTAAATGTGCATGATACGAGAAATAGTAAAGATATGTACCTTAATAGCATTAGATCTACAGCAAGTAGTAAAATATTCCAGAGTATAGAGGAATAAGATTATATAACTCTTTACCATCAGTAATTAAAAAATGTAATAGTGTAATTCGTTTTAAGTTGAATATTAAAAAACATATGTTACGATTAAGAGAACAAAACAATAATTAGAGTTTTTTATAAGAAATATTAATATGATTTATAACATGTGAAACCTGTAACTGTAATAGCTCTTAGCTAAACAATAAATATATACAATACAATACAATTTGTCTGTAAACGATTCTTTATACCATACGTAGATTAGATAGAAGTTTCAAGCTGGAAATATTTTTAAAAATTTCACCATCACATTTTCACAATATGTTCTAGCCATGTCTAATGCACAATCAGAAATGGATGAGTTACTTAAAAAGTACAAAAATCTGCAGAATGAGTGGGACGGCCAACAAGAACATCTGGGACGTATGCAAAATGAAGTCTACAAGTTACGTAACCAATTGCAACATCAAAGTCAATTTTGTGCCTCACTTGGCGCTGTGATGGGTAACCTTGTGTGGAAATCATCAAGAATACCTGCCGTTGTTGATCTACTACTTGGAGGGGTAAACTTTCAAATTTCTTTTTAGGCTCTTTTTACAGAAATTGTTGTACGCATCCAATGTTGTATATAAGCAAGGATGTTAATTTAATTCATAGGCTTATTGATACTCACAAGTAGGGGTTTACCAACAATTCTGAGTTTTTCGAGAGCAATCCCTACAAGAATTCATTTTTTTCCAATTTTTTTCAGTTACCAGATTTTTTTAAGAACAGTAGTTCCAGTTACCAGATGACGCACTTTTTTTTATCTCCGAATCAGATTTCACAAAATATACCTGTGGTAATATGGAAATACCGGCAATTTCATATTAGGCCTATGTGTACAATTTTCAAGAGCTAAAATAAAGACAATTTAATTACCATTAGCATTGAGTTAGAATAACAAACCACAGTAAAATGAATTACTATGAAGTATAAACATCAAACTACTATACTTATATGCAGTATAGCTGTTTTTAAAGTTAGGTTGCCATTCAATTTCAATATTTTCAATCGACATTTGATTTCATCATTTCGATTTTGAATAGATAAAAAGCCGACTGTCGAGTACCCTAACAAATCATCATAGTGATCAATGAACATGCACATTCTAGTCCAAGGTCAGGTCAACAGACGTTTGTTGATACCGTACTTTAAATATATATGCTCGCTTCATATCACAAAATAATAACAGAATGCTAAAGACATGATTTAGACGTGAAAAAGGGTCAGTAATTTTGATCGATATTCAATATCACCATTTCAGTTCGATATTAAAGAGAACTCCTAATTTGCAATATTTTCAATCAATTCTCGATATATGGCATACGGTATTTGGTATCGTTTACAAATTCTTGATCGAACGACTACCATGTTTTAAATACAGCTATAAACCCACGGCAATGTCAGAGGGAATTCAGCCTTTCAGCCTAATCTCTTGTAGGAACAGTTTTCTGATTTTACTTGCAATTGATCGATTTACTAATCCAAGAATTAATTCAATTGTATTTTCCCTATTCAGTGTGATAGAAAAAGGTACTGGAGCATGCTGTATTACAGAAAAGGGTGGCTAGGTGGAGAATCGCCGCCCAGGCGATCATTCTCATTCTGTTCAACTCGGTTTCGGGACCCAAACTATAGCTAATAAACTTGGGTACTAATTATAATTTCATTTCAAAATATTTGGAAAATCTATGGTATAATTACTTAGTTTCAACGATTGGGCCTACACTAATATCATGTATGTAGAGGGGTACATTAATTATAATATCAAGTTATAAGTACTCCATAACACATCTAGATAGTCTTATGAATTTAATTTTAAAACCTTAATCTATTGATGAGTCATAGCTCGATTGGTGAGAATCTATGCTCTGCTCCGTCATATTTAGTCTATAGGTATCTTTATTCCGTAATGTAGACATGTAAACTTCAAGCCTTTGACACAAACGTTATAAAGTAATTAGCCGGGCCCTCATTTGAAATTGCTGTCGGGGCCCTTTACAACTGCCCCTGATTGCAGGAGTTTCAGGCCTACACAGGCGTCCAAAAGAAAATTAGCTACATTTTATTAATATTTTTTTTAGAACAAAGTCGGCGATTTTCTGTGCATTGTGAATGGGACACTTGTTTCATTCATGGAAACGTATGCATCTCACATGCCAAACCAGAGCGCAGACGAAAGTCAATTCATCACATCAATGTGCGGGATCGTAACGAACTTAGCAGCAGCCCCATCTGGCCGTCAATTCCTCGTGTCAAATAATAATGGGCTTGATCTCACGGATCAGTTCATAAGAGTTCTTCCCAAGATACCATCTCCATCGGGCAACTGTCTGAAAAGGTATGTCACCATTTCCCCCCTGTATAGTCTACACTTGAATTGATTGAGCCCCAAAATACTTGTACAACCATGACATAATGTCATGCCATATTTGAAGATTGAAATTGATTTTTCTCATCAATTACCATAGGGGGGCCCCTAGCTATCTAATCATTTTAAATTTCCAAGTACAACATGAAAATTTAAATTCCAAATTTAAAAAATATAAATAACCGTTGATTTTTTTGCTTTACATCAAGTAAAAATTAATTAAATGAGTGAAAAAGTAAATACAATCTAGTTCTTATTGTTCTGTAGGCTCATTTTAATGGCTCTTTACAACTTAAGCATCAATCAAAGTGGCTTAAAGTATCTACAAGAGAACACAGGTGTGCTCCAAGCCATTAGTCACAGTTTTCAAAAGGACACGACACACGAACTCAAGCTAATGTCATTGCGACTTCTTCAATCTATTACGTTCGATGTGGCGTGTCCAGATATGCTGAAAGAAATCGAGCGAATCGTAAGTTAATCAATACCAAATAACATATAAAGATATGATATTACTACTACTGTAATTGAAGTCATACTAAATAGAATGCATCTGTCTATTAATGAGTGGAAGGCATACGTCTGCTTATCTCACAGTAATACTGCGATAGAGTCAGCCAAGAATTTCAATGAAATAATAATCAAAAACCATTATCTGCATAGATATTGAATAGTTCATACAGGTGCAAAATCTTATGGAGACTGATTGTTCAATTTGTTCAAATGATGTTCACTGCACACAAAATTTCATTTTGAACTGTTTAGCCATTTGACGTGTGGGCCTAATTAATTACCTAAAATGAGCTTGCAACATTGTCACAAGAAAAAATTATTCAATGAACTGCAATGAGAAGTTAATAAACCCTAAGATTATAAAACAATTGACTGGCAGCAGAAATTCAACTTATTCTATCACGAGATATTTCCTCGTGATTTCAGGTTTCGGTTGCTTTGAAAACAAGAAAACGTCGACACAAAATATAATACTGGTTTCGAGTATTTTTTTGAGATTCATCGTAATCTGATGGATGGACGGTACAAAAACTATGCAAGTGACTTATTATTTATGGCAAAGTGTAATGCACTTTCATACATTCAAATCATAGCCTGCCCTAATATTTCTTGATTGCAAAGAGAAGCAATTAATAATATAAACACTATATAAAAGAAAGGTACTCAACATGAAGACTTGTTTTTGATTTTAGTGATATGTAGCTCTTCTTTCCATGGCATGCTGTGATATTTTTATCGTATTTGAATCCAAAATCCAATAGAGCAATCGTACATTGTTTCTAACTATTGTTTGTTTGAGGTTGTTAGCTTGGCACATGTAAATCTCAACGATAGAATTTCCATTACTCGTTATCATAGAATTTGTAGGAGATGATTGCTGTGTCAAACGTTTTAGACAAAATATATCGAACATGTCACTGTTGATCTTCAATATAATCCCTAGTGAAATAAGAAATTCCAGAAATGCATCTACCTTCAGATTAGAGTGTTGCAAATTAATCAAAGGTAACCTGTTAGTCCCAAAACAATATGTAAAAAGTGGTTTTTGGGATCTTATAAATTAAATTAGTATTAGAATCAATTCGACAACTAGGCCTATCAATGATGAAGTAATAGTTGATAATTATTGAGACAATATTATTAAGTATATTGTAACATTATTGTAGGTAGCCTATGTTATATTTGTACTGTATTTATATGACTGTATGAATTTGTATGATTAGATATAGGTAATATATTTGTCTTATTGTTTTCAAGTTTAGAGAAAATATCAGGTAACATTGTATACTGGTATCTGTTTGTAAATAGCACATTTTTGCTAATAAACTAATTACTACTACTACTACTAAGTACACCAATGTTTGCAATGTTTCACAGGTGCCACTTGCAATAGTGGACGACATGTCAAGGGGTACAGAAATGGACATGAAAATTGTAGCCAAAGACGTTCTGGACAACCTGGACCGTGCTCGGAAAGTTGTGAAAGCTTTGGCAGCAGCGGGGGAAGCGCAAGGCAGCTGTTCAGGGCAAGGCTGCTCAAAGTCGGGCAGCATGCAATACGGCGGCAACTTTTTCCTGCCACCTGACGGAGACGGGCAATAGCCATGGAAAAATAATGATTTACCAACTTCAATTATTTAGGCTTAATACTTCAATATATTGAGGCTAGTTTGATTGTACTTTCAGTGCAGCAATCCACCTAACTAATCAGTGGAAAAGACGTTGGTACGTTTTTTATGTATGCTATAATAGTACAAAATATATACTTCTAGTCGTTAGTTCAAATTGTTCTGCGATTCTTGTAAATAAAAATGTACGAAGGTTATAAAATAATAATCTTGATTTTATTCTGAGGATCACTATTGTTTGCTCCACAACCCCACTAACTGCTAGGTTATTTGGGGGTAAGAATGAGCAAGATAATGAAACTATGAAGCTTTGATAAGTTAACGGTCATGGTGAATATATATAGTTTTAACAGGGGGGAGCATACTTTTCAAATCCAAATATTACCAAAAACTCGACTTAAATGCAACCAATCAGAAGTATGCGTTAAAAAAAACACAGTCAATCAGTACATATATATATATATATATATATATATATATATATATATATATATATATATATATATATATATATATATACGTATATATATATATATATATATATATATATATATATATATATATATATATATATATATATATATATATATATATATTGGGTTTCAACGACGCACTATACTGATAGCTACGATCTATTGGCGTCGCAGTCAATCAGAATGTAGTTTTTAGATGAGATGTATAATAAATGTACTGTATTTAAAAAAATGTATTAGAAAAAAATAGATAAAATGTATTTGTCAAATGTCTTGTAAAGTGTAGGCCCAACTTATAATCTAATTTGTTTCAATCAATATATTCCATCCTCTCAATGATCAATTGGATTTTTTTATAATCTAAAACGTTAAAATATTCAACAGTTTTAATAATCAAATTATGAACATTTGAAGATAATCTAGTCTAGGTTACAAAATAGTTTAGGTAAATTTCGCTTATCCAGCATGGTTCCGGAATATCTCGTTCAACACTACTGCCCGTTAGTGCTGATACATCGTAGAGACGGTTAATCGGCTCCTTCCTCACGCGGGACGGCTTGCCTTGCTTACAGCGTTTCCTAATTGTAATGCCGTAGAGTGAGAAGACACGATAAAAACGTCAATGAGAGTGAGAGAGAAACCTACGAGTTTCTGCGCTACTGGGTTGGTCACGTGCTTATACGGTGATAGTTCTTTAAGGCACTGCTAGACGGCGACACAATTTCTTTGAGCGCCGGTCGCGCACTCTTCAGGGCAGGCCAGTAGCGCCATTGGCATGGTGATGGAGGATATTCGGCACAAAAAGTACCTATAGAATGCGCTAGCGGCAGCTGTCAAAAATCAAACATGGCGGAAGTTTGGAGGACATAGTAATCTCTCCGTAGTGTTTACTATGGCTACTTTGCTTGTAATGCAACTTGGAATGACCATGCAAAACGTTCATACGTACGATTTTGTTTAATATTCATCTTTTGACAAATCTGTCCAACTCATTCAAGTAGATTTGGATGTTTCATTTGTAGAGAAAATGTTATTGAAACTTAGATCGGATTATTTTCCACCACATTTATTTAAACAATTGTTGTGAGTTAGGTATTAATTATTATTACTACGTAAATGTTGTGTGAGAATTTAGATTATTATATTATCTAACTCTTTTAGTAACCTAGCAAAAACTTATATAGCCTAGGGCCTACATTAACCAATTAATTTACCCATGCAACATTTGTATTCGTTTATTGATATTACTTCAAAACACCATTTGACCTGAGCTTAAAATGTCTAGTAGGTAGGGGGTCTATTGGTAAAATGTATAGGATTTTTATTTTTTCTAAACATTTTCATTACTTGTTATCTAATCTAGGTCTATGTATGACTACCCATAAGCATTCCAAGGAAATCAATTGCAAGGAAAACATCAAAAATGTTTTATGCTTTAAGAGTAATTTATTTAACTAGGCAAACGCGTTATGTGTTTCCGCGTTGATGGATGAGCTGGAACATAACAACTTATCTTTGGATTGGTTATTATATATATATACACCTTGAGATCCAAACCATTACATCACTGCCATCTTATTTTACATTAATAATTTATATAATAATAAAGAAGGCTTTGTTTTAATCGTTTACAATCAAGTGGTGACACTTGTTGCTTTGATTTAATAGGTATCTTAATAGCTTTGAATAATTGACACAAATAACATTATATATTTTTTTTACATCGAAACGGCTGATCCGATTTGAGTAAAAGTTCGGAATAATGTGTATCATTATCAGATTGAAATTCTCTGAGAATTTGAATCCTCTCAGATGAAATATTTTTCACGAATGTTTTCCTCTGGCTTATTCTAATGGGATTTTTGAAAACTTTGGAATGAGTTTTCTCAGAAGTTGTTCAACCGATCGTGCCTCAAAACTATACAGCATCAAGTCAGATAGGGGTTCATGTGTGTGCCAAGTTTCAACTGATTTTGAATTTTTGTCTGACCTGTGGAGCGCGAACAAAAAAACAAAAAAACAAAAAACAAAAAAAAAAAAAAACAGACACTTTTTTTTCGGTATAGTGTAATTGAGTCTTCGCTTCGCTCATCCAATTATACGGTTTTTGTTTTGTATAATGAAGTATACAAACCAATTTTGCATAGTTTTTGTATGATAGGCCCTATTTGCAATCAACCCAGAACATATCATCAGTTGTAATGGACAATGTCAAATAATTATTTACGGTTAAATGTTATTTACAGTCGAATGTTATTTACAAAACTAGTATTTACAATTACCCTAAATATTACAGGCACATAGTATTTGCACTTTTAAAACCTAAAATTTATCATCAATTGAAATGGATGGTGACAAATAATTAATTACAATTATGCTATTTGCAATTGATCTAAAAAGTTACAGATAGGCATATCATTTGCAAATTGCAATTAACCTAAAAGGTTTCATCAATTGAAATAAATTGCCGCATTTCGGGAATAAATGAAAGGAACATTCGCGGTTCTTTCCTGCCACAAAATTACCCTGTGGTACGCAACAATTTCGTTGTGAAATACATTTTTGGGGCGAGAAAGTAGTCACAAACAACGCTGTACTATAGCCACGTGCAGAATTCTGTCCTCCAAACTCTATTTACGGTAGTCGCCGATAGAGCGCATGACTGCAACTTTTTTTGCCGAATTAGCGGGGGGAAAATACTGTCCGTAGCCTCTCTCCCATAAGCAATGTACTTCTTTGTAGTTCTTTCTTCTATGGTATAACCCAACCAACCATCGTGCTCAAGTGCTGCTGTTGGTGCAGAACAAGAAAGGAAGTTTCTAATATTCATAATTCATATATATATATATATATATATATATATATATATATACTATACACACGGGTTTGATTGTTGCAGGAAATGATCCCTAAATGTTGAGGTACAGTGCCAATTTCAATGATTCATAAACTCAAATTTTGAGAATAGAAAAAGTTATTTGTATAAAGTCACGGAGTTGCTTGAAAATAATTACAACCCTAAACAAATATATAATTTTACATTCTTATCGACACGAATTTGCGTCCACAACTTGTAAGCCTAGCCAAATGTTATTATTCAATAAATGAATTATGGATAATGCTTGTTAATATCAGCTTGTTCGGCGTGTTATTATTAGTGTCTGTCATTATTATTACCCCGCCTACAATTTGATTTTGGCGCCGGTTATTTTGAACTGAATTGAACAGATTTCAGTATACTAGTGCTGCTCTCCCGTGTAAAATATTCGAAGTATTACTAGTTTACCGCCAAAACTGAACCTCTGAAAATTAATTTGAGGTAATAATTATGACGTTTGAAATAACCTTCATTAGCTTTACAAATACACTTTAGGCCTATTGTAAGTTGATAACAAAGATTGTCGTGTTGATGATAATTTATTGATTAAAAAAATTCAAGTTGCGCCATATCCATTACAGATCTATCAGTAATCTTTCTACCATATCTATCTATCAGTATAAAAACATGCAATACAAGTGCAAATGATGTAAGCAAATAAGCCCAATCATACACACAGTCATTGATATAGTAGACATAAAATAATCAAGGTGCACACTTTCTCAATTTTTATCTGAATTTATTTCAACTGTAATACTATATGATTGTGTTTAAGTACTCTGGCCACATGGAAAGCAATCACAATTCAATTCCATACATATCCCTAATGCAAATTCACTAGTGTTTCTTTTATAAATACATTTTACATAACAATACTTAGAAATATTTAATTAACTGGTTGATACATAAATAAAAACTTGAATGATATATATTGTAAAATACTATAATCATATTTCTGTACTTATTGATTAAATCAATAAACATAAAACTTACTTGATCAACGAAAACATGCAGTAGGGCTAAAAATTATTGTTTGATAAAAATTAAAATAGAATATGCCAGCACCAAAATATAACAATGATACAGACCTAATTATATGTATAGATATATTAATATATATTAATATTTTGATATTATTATATATTATTATTATTATATAATAATTATTATTAATAATATTATTATTATTAATATTATAATATTATTAATATCATTAATATAATATATAGGTATATATATTTCTGGGGTTATAAAATTAAAACAGTACCTATACCATAATATTTTTTGGTAAAATATGGGTATCTAGATTTTTACAGAAATAAACCACAATTTCCTTACTGATACCGTACCACCAAATAAAAGTTTTCTGACAACAAAGGAGTTGAAATTACATAACATAAGTCACAGTGGATAATGTTAAAGTAACATAATGATTCGGTAAAGTGATATTACAACTTTCACTTTCTAATTTCATCAACAAGGATATCAACTCTGAGTAAAAATAGGAATGTTGAAGACTAGTCTACAGACTTGTCATTTCCTCATTTGAATTTGGCAATTTTTATTGATACTAAACAGTTGAATAACAATACCAGCACCAAATGAGAGAAAATTAGTTATGCAACTGTACTTAATGAATTTTTACATTTAAATATAAGATGTAAAAGTTCAATATGAAAGGACTTTTTCGATTTTGATCAGATTATTTGTCTGGTTAGTGGTCTACCTTGGAATTACCATTTGTGATTGGGTGGTCTTCATTCAATGCCTGGAGCAAGACTGGTGATTCAAACTTCTTTTTAGATACTAACTGTTGAAGACCTTCACCAGCATAGGAGACTAATGGTGAAATTTCACAGACAATTGTACCATTTCTACTTTCAACGAATGTACCACCAGCTGCTTCAATATACTTTTGATGTAAATGGTAAATATCGTTTCTTGCAGTCGTGGGTGTATCCTTATCTGCAGTATCAGCATTCTTCAATGCACTAAACTCATGTTCACGTTGCACTTCCCAAATAACAAACTTATCAGTAAATTGAAATACATCAAACACAAACTTCTCCATTTTAATTCCATTTGGTTTTTCTGGTACTTGACGTTTACCATCAGTATTGACAAACGGAATCTTTTTTTTGGCCACATGAAGTGTTAAGCTACTTTCGTGAGTGTCGGCTATTCTTCGGAGAAATTCAGTTGTAAAGAAATGGTTGCATATATTACCAGCACTAAATGTGAGCCGTCCATCTTCATTGCATTGTTCAGCTGTTTTCAAAGTTATTTCACTGTACTCAACAACTTGGTATTTTCCATCAACTTTGCATACAACACCAACAGCTTCTGTAGGAAATGCTTTCTCTACCACCTTAGCTCCACATTCAGCACCTTTCGTTACACAGTATCCAATAAATACTGGGTCAGCCACCTTGACGAGAATGTTATCTACACTGTGGGCATGTAGATATTTAATTCCTCTAGTCTCGATATCGGTAAGTACATTACGGTCGCGTAGAGCTCGATAAAGTCCACCATTTCCGTCTGGAGCTTTTGATATTTTCCACTGACTGTCCATAATAATTTTACCATCAAACGTAAAACAGGGAAGAAGTCCTTGTTCGAACATTACAATATTTTCACTTTTCAAGCCAAAATAATTGTGGGATGCAAAAAAGTCTTTTGTAGGTTGCATTGTGGCCTCGCTAGTCATTATGTACCACGTTATGTTATTACGCATTCCAGTTTGATCAGAAGCAAGATCTTCCAGTTTTTGTATACGTTCGGCTTGCAATTGGTACAATGTCTTATGTGAAGGAAGGCGTACATCATACATACCTTTTGGTGCTGAGACTCCCAATCTTGTGCCTTGACCACCTGCCATGAGGAGAACGCCGACTTTTCCTTGAGATATCTGCCGCAAACCTTCAACTTCATATGATCTTAATTCTTCGTTCGTAGATCTACCAACAGCACCATATAACTCAGTTGGTATTGGCTTCAGTCGGTCATCTAACTTCTCTTCATCCTGAGACAATTTAGTCTGAGATCTTTCAAAATATGAAATTACCTCAGATAAGTGTAATTCCTTCAAGTCTAGAACCAGATGGTTTTGTTGTTCCTCATTCAGCTCATTCCAAAACTTGAGAATATGTTCTTGATCATACTGCTTTAGTTCATTTTTAATATTTTCAATGCCCGACATGGTGATTAGTCTTGTGTACTGAGAAAATATTAAACTAAACGAGCAGGCTTCACGGCGTCTTGGACCTGCCACGAGTTACTGTTGACATCTGAATCTGACAGTACTCTAGCAGACGAAAAACCAGCGCACTACTACCGAACCTAGCGGCAAAAATAAAAATTGCCGCTGCGCACGCGCGTGCACTGCTGGATGCGGATTCAAATGATCGAAGGGCGTTGGTTAAAAATTGATATTGACTAGACTTTCTAATTAATATTCACTGCAACACATTTATTTATAACTGTGAAATCTATTCAGAGCAGGAAGTTATTCAATCAGGTTCGAACCTTGACCTTCAAGTGATCAACTTCTATAACTCTTTTCTAGCTGTTGACAATTTCAACAAGACGACATTTTTACCCAAAGAATATGAAACCCACCTATGTATTTTCTGCAGAATCAAGGTTTTCTAGTAAGACATTGAACAGCAGTCTGAAGCTGTTCAAATTTTAAAATCAACTTCTATACATTTTACTGCTTTGATATCATCAGCTTGCCTATTATCATAAGGTCTTGTCTTCTTTATCAATAACTCAATTAAAACATTGATCATTCAAATTTTGCTGTAATTAAAAAGATTCTTGTTCTGGTCTATGCAGAGTTTTAACCCATAAATTCGTTGAATATTTCTTTAAAGCAATCCGGTATAATTCAAAATGGCAATTTATCAGTAAATTCGAATTAGAGAGTTTACTATACAGACATGAAATTGTAACTAACTCACATTTATAATAATAGAAAATATATCAGATTTCTCAAAGTCTATCCCCAAGACATTAATATATTACTACACAATGTTCTTCTATTCTTAGATACATCTTCAACTAGTGTTACATCAATTGTTGACAGCAGTAGATTTTATTTATAATCATTGCTTATGAAGAAAGTAGATAAGTAAACTGGGCCCTAAATATTAAGGGGGTAGCTATCGCAAAGAACAGGATAATTATGACTAAATGTACAAATTATTTCTCGCTCAACCAACCACCATTAAATCATTGAAACTTGCACACTATATCCATCATTCTATTGCTCACACATAATCAGAAAAAAAATTAAATAATAATTTTAATATAATTTGATTAAGAGGCCTCTTTACTTCTTGCATACCAGCTTGATTGCAGACGTTCGGGGCCCAAGTTGGCAACGGAAAACCAATCATCGTATTAACTCACAGTTTTCGGTTAGATGATCACCAGTATTCAATACGTGCTCGTACGAAGAGCTTTAGTCCGTGGTATGTTTTCAACCCTTTCAAAATAATTGTCAAAAATCAACATGTTTCTACCTGTTTTTCTTTGTTTTTACGATTTTTTCTGAGTAATTTGATAGAAAATTATGATTTTTAGTGAACGTAGAGGCACAGATATATTCATTGTTGTTTTATAGCAAAAATAATTAGACTGATTAATCCTACCGTTTACCCACCATTGTGTTGGGAGCTGAAGACTTGTATTGACGCTTTTTGTCTTGTTTTGTTCGTTCCCTGCAGGTTGTACCCATGAGTTGTGAAATGTAAAGTAGCCTCTTAATGCTATGTTTTTTCCAAAAAATAAAACATGAAGCCACATGTCACAAGGTTTAAAATTCAAAAATAGATCTATTCTGTTAAATTTTAGTGGATATTGTTCCTCGTACACACTATTATCTTGCACAACTCTAGAAAAAAATCTATTGCAATTTTTAATTATATAATCAATCATTTTAAATCTAATACATATTATATATGATTTTTAGCCCACACATTCACACCTGATCATTCTTATGTACTGATTATTTTCATAGTTTGCTATGCAAGATAATGACAATTGAAATACCGGTACACATTCTGTAACAAAAATTTTTCAAATCAGACCAGTAGTTTTTGAGTTATGTTGTGACAAGTCATAGAAAACGTACGTCTGAAGTTTCGATACTTAATATGCATAGGAAGAGTATGCATTACCGTCTGTGTTGCATTCAAATCTTGAAATATATATAAGAAAAACTACAAGAGTTGCGGTCACGAATTCTTCAAATAATCGTTAACAATACTTGAAAAAAAATTAAAACTAAAAAACATTTTTGCCAAAAATAATTTTCATGCTATGGCTACCCCCTCAAGACATATTAGTACGATAAAGAAAGTAGATGAATAAACTGGGCCCTAAATATTAAGACATGCAGCATTAAACGAATAAAATATGTACTCCCGCACCAATAATATTATCCTGATCAGTTGAATAAAAAGTCAGAACTATTGGTAACTAAGCTCAAGTACAAAAAAATAAAAGTACCGGTAGCAACTATATATATATATATATATATATATATATATATATATATATATATATATATATATATATATATATATATATATATATATATATTATGTGTGTGATAAAATGTCACTTTTTGGAGATTTGCCCTTTCTTGAAACAACTGGTGGCTCTGAAAAGAGCCTAGGGTTTCAAACCCCCAGGCTCTTTACAGAGCCACCAGTTGTTTCAAGGAAGGGTAAATCTCCGAAGAGTGACATTTTAGCATCTTCTTCCGACCCTCAAAGTCTATGGTACATCATACACACATGTATATATATATATATATATATATATGTATATATATATATATATATATATATATATATATATATATATATATATATATATATATATATATATATATATATATATATATATATATACACACTGTTATCTTGCATACCTCTAGAAAAAAATCTATTGCAATTTTCAATTATATAATCGATCATTTTAAATCTAATACAGATTATATATGATTTTTAGTCCACACATTCACACCTGAATATTCATATGTACTGATTATTTTCATAGTTTTGCTATGCAAGATGATGACAATTGAAATACCAGTACACATTCTGAAACACAATTTTTTCAAATTGGACCAGTAGTTTTTGAGTTATGAAAATAATACGTTTCTGTTAATTATGTGATTTATGTCTTACTTAGATTACCTTCCAAGTTTTATTTCATTTGTATCCATTGCTTGAGGAAGAAAGTCTGTACATCGTACCATTGTATATGTCATTTTAATTCACACACATTGTGAAACGGCCAAATAGAATAAAATAGAAACGTCTTCATTTGTTTGCATATAATACAACAAAAGGGCGAGGTTCGGTCACGGGTCAATGCACCATTCTTCCACCTAACATTAACAATAAATAATAAATCAAATGAATAAATCAATAAAATAAATAAATAAATAAATAAATATAAATAAATAAATAAATAAATAAATAAATAAATCAAATGCAATCAAAATGAACTGCAATGTGGCTGCTGTTAGAGCCATCCCCGGCAGATCCAAGGACGGAACCCGTTGTCGCCACCCTGGCTGCGACGAGACAGAAACCCTCCCCCACGTCCTTGGAAAATGCGCTAAGGGTGAACTTCTGAGAAATGCTCGACACCACACTATTAGGACTTTGATCGCTGACGCCTTTCGACAACAAAAGTGGAATGTTCACGAGGAAATCCCATGTGTAGCAGAGGATGGTTCCAACAAACGAGTCGATATCATTGCTATACGGCCTGATAAGAAGAAAGTTATCATTATGGACCCCACTATCAGATATGAGACTGAATATGAACAACCATCTCATATAAATACCAAAAAGAGAAAACACTACATTCCATGCATCAAAGACCTGTCAACGAAATACCACATTGATGCGAAGTACTGGGATGTAGTGGGATTGATGGTGGGAGCTCGCGGCACCATTCCTGAATTTTTATGCACTTTTCTTGATAATCAAAAAATCCCAAAGAAGGTATTATTAAGAAATATTGTGAACTCAGTTTTGATAGATTCGGTAGGTCTTTTACAGCACCATTTATATTCTTTCAAATAATTTCAATCATTTTAATAATATTAATAATACCTTCTTTTTCTATTACCTTGTTCCATTTTCATATTTTTTTCATACTTTTGTTATTTACCCTCAATTAAGTTAGTTTTATAATATTTCAGGATTTTTCTGTATTCAATTTTTTATCACTTTTGTAAATAACCATTGTACTATATTGTATTGACTATATTACGCTGTACCATTTTGGTATCCCGCTATGCGGACAGCCGTCAATAAATTGTCATCTCTCTAAGTAATTAAAATTAAAAACTAATTAATATTGATTCTTGACAATATTGATCTTGATTCTTTGATTCTTGACATTTCTTGAAATGACAATAAACATTATTATATATATATATATATATATATATATATATATATATATATATATATATATATATATATATATATATATATATATATATATATATATATATATATATAACAATCTATAAAGAAATATATAAAGAATATTAGATTGATACTAATAATTTTAACATGACATACTAAGGTTAAATTTAACTAATTCTTCCATTAGAAGTAAGTGCTAATTTACTATAAAATGGTTAAAGGGACCAGTACCGGTACTTGCTCTCCGTCATCTAATGAGGCTTCTCTTAAAGAGGTAATTCAAGAAATAAAGTAATTGACAGGATGGAATAACGGGTAGGCTAAAAAGCAAAACAATGATTTTTATTTATTCGACTAAAAGTATTGTATCTACTAATGTAATATAATGAGTAATTGTATAATATAGTCATGAACTAAAATTTGATTGAATGAAAAGTAAACAATAGTTCAACTTCTATTTAGAGTAGCTAGAAGGATTATCTTACACAAATAATTCTAAACAACAATTTCAATGTCACTATGATCAAGAGTAAGATGGTATCAAGCACCATGGTATCATGGACCAGTATTATAAGTACATGGTGGTATCAAGTTTACTTTCATGACTGTCAGAATAACACATAGACTATTTCCAAACTATCTCGAGATCATTATCAATTCTACCTAAACAATATTTTGTAATAGGCTCAACTGAGATAATAAAATGATGACAAATAATCTTTTTGTGAAGGTCAACATGTCATCATACTCAAATAAACATCTAATCAAACTGATTACTGAATATATCATTATGTACATGCAACTTTCAAATAAACTACAATTATGGAACAATCAAAACCATTTTTTTAGTCGATTGAACATGTCAAGGACACCAAAAATTAGACAATGTTTCTAAATTTCAACTCTCACAGGAACTCGAGATCATTGTAGGCCTATAGATATTGATATATTACAAATCTCTGTTGCTCTGTTACAAGACTTGACAGATAATATATGTCTTTTGTCATTCGGGAGACCAGGGTTCGATTTCCGCCATGGTCGACCATCAGTTTTTTTTTGTGGTTTCCCTCTATTGTTCAGGTTGATACTGGGATGGTTCCTTTACAACAGGCCACGACCAACTCCTCCCCATCATCCAAAACACCTAATAAAATAACCTTTCATCTCATCATCTCATTATCAACCACTGATGCCAATAGATTGTAGCCATCAGTATAGTGCGTCGTTAAAACCCAATATATATAAAAAAAGAAATGTCTTCCTTATTTAGTCTAAACATTGAGTCTGATATTGTATAGACCTATATTATAAAAATAATCACATTTTCTCAAGATATATTTCATGAGCAAATTATAACAATGTTAACATTTTGATTGATTGTCTGGTCTGGGACAAAACATATTTCAATTCTGAATGGGTGTTGGAATAGGATATATACTCCATTATACTTTTATTCTATTTTACTTTATTGTAGTGAATACAGTTCAAAAGGGACCACAAAAGGACTGTTGACCGTTCATGAACCAAGCGCATAGGAGTTGATTTTACAAAAATTCAGTTTTTCAGTTCAGATGACTTGAATGGTATGGGATAGGCCCAACAGATTATAATATACGGGAAACACAGATATTTTCAATACCTTCAAGATGGACGTAAAAGTAAAAACCATCTAGCTTATGCCCTAAACTAAATGATTTTCACAGATATACAGCTAAAAAGAATCAGTTTTCAGCTGTAGACATGTGAAAATGTTAAAATCAAGGGTTGATGATTGAATTTCAGATCATTTTGTAAGGTATAGGCCTATGTCAAATATCTGTGTTTCTCTGTAATGGAATTTTGTACTCGCATTGAAAGGCTCAATATTTATTTTGAGAAATTTATACGGACACTAGTCGCAAGGACACGTCCACTATTGGTATATTATTTTAATTTAACATGTTTTTATAGTTGTTGTCAACCGTAGGTTATATATTAAGGTCTTTGGTTATTGTGTTGTATATTTCTGGTATTTTCTGTAATTCATTTCATTCAATTTAACATTTTTTAAAGTTATGGTGTTGTATATTTCTGATATTTTCTCCAATTCTGATATTCTAATATGTTATTTCATTGTTATTCTGTGTCCTATGGCAAACTTTAAGGCAAAGGCAGAGTCCTTATGTATTAATAAAGATATATATATATTTACTAATAAAATCATGGGAGGGAGAGCGTGCGTGTGTCCGTCCATCCACTCAAGTGCATCCGTCCGTCCATCCGCTCTATGAAGCGTGGTAGAATTGGTGTTCCGAGTGCTGAGACGAGCGTTAGTGTCGCATAGGGGTAGTGGGACTGTGAGTTGGGGGAAACCGGTTCTCCAGTGGCTGGTCTCCTGTCAGTCACAATTGTGGCTGGGGGGGAGGGGGGGGGGGGAGGAAGAGAAGGCGAACCATTTACTTCGTCATTTCGTTAGAAGCACACAATGCTGTTTCAATATTATAAAAAATAGTAGACGACTATCGTCTTCTACTAGAAGATGGTGGGATGGGGGAGGGGTGGTGGGGTTGTGGAGAGGGTTGGGAGGAAGAGGGGAAGGGAGATTTTTTTTGTGTGGGGGGGGGGGGAGGGGGCACGTCATATGACGGGCCAAACGTCCTAGTATATATATATATATAGACAATTGGCATGGCATATTATTTGATCTTAACAGTGTAAAAATATCTGATGAATTTCGATTGAGTTCAAATGATTGTAATAACTAGTGGCTTTGGGCACACGTATGTCCTGTTGTCAAGAATAGAGAATGATGACCTAAACGAATAATACGCAGTTGCCCTTTTTTTTCGGTTTAATTATACACAATTCAGAACATATCTTTTTGGGAATACAGGTAATATTCTTTCTGAATAATGGCAAATACATTTGCAATACATTACATTTACTGCAACAATAAAATCAACATTGATACCTACTAAAAGTTTTCAGATGTAGGGCTACTGTACAATTTTTTTATACTTTTATTGGTGATTACTTACATTATCATACTCATATCTAATCAAAGAAGGATATTGCAAGATATAACGCCTACTATTTGCGGCTATTGAATTACAAAAAAAAAAAAAAAAAATGCAGATGATATTGTGACACACATTTCTAGATTCTAGTACACGTACTGGTAATGTAAGACTCAAGTTCCTTAGAATAACATTGGTAATCAATAACTATTCAGTAGAGGCCTACATTCTACGTATCTAAAAATTTACTTGTAAGTTACAGTAAGCTATTAACTAATGAGATAAACTTGCATTAATGAGAGATGAAGGCTCGAACACCAGTGTGCTAGTGGTCTAGGATAGGAGAGGCAGTCTATCGGTATCTTCCTCTGTCATGGGTACAAGTGGTGTAGGATAGGGAAGACAGTTGATTGGTAACTTCATCTTTTGTGGGTATAAGCATATCTTATAATTTATGATCAATAATTATACAATAAAATTAAATACAACGATGTAAAACTACCAACTAACCTAAACAATGCAGGGAAAATTACCCCTCAACAATATGTAGTAGTTGGGAGGAATTTTCTTACATCCACAATGTTGCAAAATTTCAATTATTATCATGTTGCTTGTATCTACTGACAACTAGTACTGAACCAAATCAAGTCCTCTGACACGAAACTATGGTCAGAAGATCGGTTCAAATACCAGACTGTGTAGTGTGTACGGTCAGCAATCTTACACGTTCATATAGGTACATATAGTATCGTAAATACATTGGTTATTCAAGCAAATTCGAGTAGGCAGGTCTAATGACAATGTTGTGCTCGCATTTTGGTAACGGCAATCTTATGAACATTTAGTGTACACGGAGTATAAATTCATAAATAAAAGCCAAATGAGCACTTAAAATAAGATTTACAAATTGCACAGTCAATTGACCAATGTAGATGGGCATGACTTATATGAAGCAGGGGAAATTTTAGATACCTTGATTGGTTATTTCCCTATTTTCCCCTGCTTCACTGTCCACTTGATTGGTTTTTATATTCTGTGACATCATGAGGGTGGACGATCTACATCGGACAATTGATGTGTAGAATAACAATATAAATTATATTCTGATAATATATCACAGTAAAAATACAGTTTCCGATTGCTGATTGGTAATGATCCAATGGCTAATGGCAATCGTGGGAAATATTCACCAGCTGCTTTAATTCTAACAAAACACTTTTTAGGACAGTTTCAGATATTATTTTCATACAAATAACAAGCAAACTTGCAAATTTAGTATACTGCAAGACATTCAGTATGTCCACTTAGTACTTGAATATATCATAGCCTTCATAAAAACAACACATTTGGTTGCAATACAGTGATTCCACATTGGTACGACCGATTAGTCTCAATTCTCAAAAATACTATGATTATCATCAACAGAAGAACACTCAGAGCCTTAATCACGGTCCCACTAAAATCAATGAAAACAATTGATTAGCAATTTATACAATATTAACTATTAGTCAATGACAATTTACTCTGGTCCAGAGATCAAACAATTAGTATTTTTGTAAGCTAATCTAGTAGCCTAATGAGTCAAAATGTGTTTTTGATAATAGGCTACTTCACATAAATATATCGCTCATCTTATAACGCATATGCTGCGTTTGCCTGGTATCAATCCACATTATACATTTATCCAACTGTGTTCTCAATATTAGGTATAAATGAACATAACAAGATCTGAACAAAACAGGATTTTTTTATTATCATCTCAACGTAAGAACAATCTTGACACCACCTCCTGGCTAGCACAAGAATTCTGCTGTTGCCATTAGTTGGCTATGATTTCCACGAGTAAGCATCACAAACAAAGCATGCTTCTGTCTAGAAGGTACACCACACTCTAAGAGACTGTACGGCTGTACTTTATTTTTGCATGCCTTGGTGATAAATGAACTTCAAATTCAAACTTCAGATTACAATGAAAAATTGCTAATTTAGTAAAGATACAGTACTCTCATTATATTAGGACTGAATCCACTACAGTAAGTCGTATGGGCGGCATCTTCAAATATTAATAACATTTTCAGTATATGTACGAAACTCCATATGCCGAGAGAAATCTGTGCTCCACTTGAAGGTATGTAACGATGCTTTCACAAAAGCTTTTACAAATTTTGAGATGGTATTTCTCAGAAATGGTCCAACCAATATGACCCAAAAACTATACAGTTTCAAGTAGGATAAGTCCAAGTGAACAGAAAAAGTTTCATGTCGATCAGTCTTACCCCGCGACCTGTGCAGCGCTTACAAACAGAAAAAAACACGGATTTTAAATTCAAACTTCAAATTACAATGAAAAAATTCAAATTTAGTAAACCTACAGTAGGCCTACTGTTACCGGTATTATATTAGGATTGAATCCAATACATCAAGTTGAATGACATCTTGATTATTATGTATTCCATTTTAAATAACAATAACAGTTTCAGTATATGTACGAAATTCCATACGCTGAGAGAAATCTGTGCTCCACCTGAAGTTATGTAAAGATGCTTAATAGTACGGTATTTTTATCAAACAACACGGAATTGAAACTAGCCTTAATCTTGAAAATATTATAGGGGGCTTCTGGTGATCATTTCCATTAAACATTCATCAAATTATATGGAGCAGAATTACAGAGTAGAACAAATTGTAACTATTTGAACCAATGTGGAAAAACATTAAAAATATAATCAATATAAAAGTGTATAGGACCTGAAATGCACAACAAACATTTATTGTCCCTCTAAAACTACCTAGTTAGATCTACCGGCTATAAACTCTGTTTGTATGTTGGTGCCCCACTCAACGTGACTATGAAGCTGGTGTGATTCGACTTCAACACACCATAGACGATCAGCATTTACCCGTCAACATGTTGACTCAACAAGTTGACAGCTAGTAGATAACCCGTATTTCTGGTCTTGCCTATACACGACGGTAACATCTTGATGGCTGCCGTCAACTTATTGCCGAGAATTGAACTTGCTTTATTATCTCATCAATATTGACGGCTTTTGACCAATGATGGCACAGTTACAGGTCACGTAGTATATATCATTGAATACGTAGTTTCTACCGAGAACTTTTGTTGAGTATACATTGTTGCAGAAAGCTTTTTGGAAACTAAACCACGCGTTAAAACCTAGGCCAATACTTTTAGGTTATATTCATCATTAAGAATTAATAGCCAATATTATGGATAAAAGTCGGAAATCGTCAAAAGTTGAAGCTGTTTCATAAATTATCCATAAAAGCGCTAGTGTCGGAGGCTAGTCGATACTTGTCACCGACAGATGGCAGGAAGCATGTCAAAAAATGTTTTTGGAGCCCATACACGACGTCAAGCTTATTGAGTCAACATATTGACGGGTAATGTTGATCAAGTACGGCGGGTTTTTGATGTGAACCAGTCTGACAATTCAAGTTCATGTCAACTTATTTATATTTGTGGCTATTATCACTCAACCACTCTCAATTTTTGGGCATCCACCGAGGTTAGTTAAGTACATGTAGTACTATACTAATCTTGGGCATCCACATTATTTCTCTGATGAATTACCCCTACGCTATGGCTCTTCTCCACTTTACAGGTGTAGAAAGCGGTGGATGTCCTGTCGGCATCCAACCTGGAAATACATTAACAATCTTACATAACAATCTTTATTAAACAAAGACTATGCCATAGCATACATGGTTGTCAAAGACACATAGGGCTATAATAACAATCAAATATAAATTAATTAGGAAGAAAACACACACAATAAATTAATGATAATGAATAATGAATCAAGTGAAAAACATTTCCAATAATAATAAAATCCCACATGAATGATTAGTGAAAAAATGACTGTAGAAAATAATGAGAAAGTATTAGTATAAACAGTAAAATGAAAATAATACAAAAATGATGAATAGGCCCTAATTATGCTATGAATGTGTGTATAGATGGTTTCTCAGAATGACAACTAGACCCCTTTGACCACTTGATAGCCGCTGGCGCAAATACGCGTTCGCAGTGATCGTGCTGCCCAAGCCGCTGGCACATATATGCCTCTTCACACATTCCAAAACGTTTCATTTTATGTCTTGACAAAATTACATCATATTGACATGGGACTTGTACTGACATCTGGAGATGGATTGAGAAATGAGTTTAATTTTTTTTTGCCGATAGAATAAGGTAATGAATTGGAAAATGATTAAATACAGTCAGCTAACCACTTGATAGCCGCTGGCGCAAATACGCGTTCGCAGTGATCGTGCTGCCCAAGCCGCTGGCACATATATGCCTCTTCACACATTCCAAAACGTTTCATTTTATGTCTTGACAAAATTACATCATATTGACATGGGACTTGTACTGACATCTGGAGATGGATTGAGAAATGAGTTTAATTTTTTTTTGCCGATAGAATAAGGTAATGAATTGGAAAATGATTAAATACAGTCAGCTGTCAATCCAAAACATTGTTTTAGGCTACATGTGTCAAATTGACAAGCCTCTGAATGCTAAATGAAAGTGATATCGGCGATTTTCTTGTTTCACATTTCAAGTACAACAGTAGGCCTATATCAATTATCAACGCAATAAAACCTTTTGTTTCTGCTACAAATGTTATGAACAGGCCATCTACACACAAATATCCGAGCGAAATAACAGGGAAAAAAACTCGGCCCAGGAGGTATGGGTAGTGATTTCGTAACCCAGCTGTCAAGGAGTTAAGGTTAAAATTCCTATCAGATTGATAAAATCACTGTTTAGATCAAATTTCCTACAAAATTCTCAAAAAAAAAAAACTGGTGATAGTGCCCCTAGCGTGGATGTAATGTAGATGTTTTAAAAAAAGATAGAATGAAATAGAGAATAATCTGTTGATTCTAAATTGAATGAACAAACGATAATTTGCAGAGTGCACATCTAGCATTGTAGACCCAATTATAGCTTAAAAAAAAGTGTTTTGGATTATAAGCCAAGATTCAAATACTGATTCAAAGCTGATGGTGACTTTTGAACTTTTAAATAGAGCAAAACCCTTGGCATTCTATCCGGGCATTTGGGTTTAACGACGCACTGTAACGATGACCGAGATCTATTTGCATCACCAAACCAAACCAAACTAGAAACTAAACTTGAACTAGAAACCATACACGAAACCAAACTCACCTTGCAAAATCTGCTAGCTACGACTTCTTTGCTAGGAAGTTCTTTTTCTTCAGTGACTTCAGAGCACACTTAGCAGCGGTACATTTCGCAATGCGATAATTACGACCGATCCCCTTGAACACTCCTTTTCCAAAAACTTCCACGGTAACGCGGACTCGACGGCCGTCTGCTAGCTTCTCTGGTTTACTGCAGGAACATATTAAATATTTACATTTTACGCCTACAAAAGAGGAGACGGTGATCTAGGTCTTCCAATAATGATGATTGATGATTGAGACTGTAACTTTTCTAGCAAGACCTAGACAGGTAGGCCCATTACACAGGAGGTCAAGATTGTGTGTACAGTAGTGAAGAAGATAGATATTCAACACTAAAAGTAACAAGAGAATGCGCTAGTGTCTTCGAAAAATTTTCATTATGGCCGCTGAAACGAGGATACATGATTGATTAGCACTATTGGTTCCATGTACAATGGCAGGCGCACCGATGTCAAATAAGGGATTTCACGATATATGTAGGCCTACACGATACTTTATTATTTAGATTTAATGTACAGTTGAAAAAAAAACATTTATCTCAGGCGAATCCAACCCCGAAATTTGTGTATTATATTCTTAACTTCATTCGATCTCTATGATTTGATGGAAGTGTTCAAGTGATACAACTACAAGTTAGTGTCAATTTAAGAAGTTTGCAAAGATATAATATAATTGATTGAGCTCAAGTCTGATTTCTTAGGAAACATGACCAAGAAGATTTCTATAGTAGATCGGAATATTTAAAATCAACTTGCATAAAAATTATTGCATTCTATAAAATAATCTTTCAAACTATAGTTGTGTTCGTCTGTCATGAACTGAAAAGAACTAGAGTACACTTTAAGGGGGTGGAGCAACTTGAGTTCAACTCCGTGCAGGATGCGCCGTTGTTCAGTTCAACTTGGTGTACGTGAACTAACAATTGCAGACGAACAGCCACCACCCACCACAAACTACTTGCCGCAAATTCAAAATATGTTTCAACTTTCAATTAATTTCTACGCTCATGATAAATTTCCTTATAAAGAAAAATGATAATATTACATTCTAGATATAAAGGCATGGGCCTAGATTTTCTAGAATTTAGAAATATGTCAAGTTTAGTGTTTTATTGAATGTAAAGTGAAATTGAATATGTAAATAGCAACATGCTAATAAAGTTTACTACTACTACTACTACTAATGATATTGGTCGAGACAAAAATATTCATGACCAATAACCCTTGGCCAAAAGCATTTATATAATATTTAAAAGATGATAGAAAAGTAGCAAGACGAGAGAATCGCCAGTAAGCTACTTGACACCCGGAATATTCAAACAATATTGTTTTGAGAGCACTGTTAATAAACTAAATAAAAGTATCCTCATAAAACTAATGAACTAAACTGATATAATAATTAACAAATATCTCATGGATGATTGATGAACTGATAAAACTAACATTTAGAGCTAAACAATATCCCGTTTTGATCAGTCCGTACGTAAAACGTGAATAGCATCCACAGATACATCCATGTTGCGCGCGTAAAATCTGCTTACACTACTTTACACCACCTGTACGTACAGGGGTAACTTTTCTTACACTTTTTTACACCAACTTACTCTAGTTCACCGTGCGTCGACAAACGAACAGCCGAGTGCAAGTTGCACTATTCTGCCCCGAGTCAGACGAACGGCCACCGACCAATCGGTGTAAGTTGGTGCAAGTTCGTGCAAGATAGTGCAGACAGACGAACACTACTTATGATTCATTCTATCATTCTAGCTAGGCTTGACAAAAACTGTTGTCATTTTCATTTCATTCAACAAAACTGTGACATATTTTTAGGCCTACTCAACATCCTATTAATCCTATTATTCATTATATGAAATTATATTGCTCTTGATTTGTCTTCACTGCACAATTCTCAATTTCAGCAGTACTGACATAATACAAATTTGTCACAATAATAAAAATCACATAATCAACCTATCACCACATTTTCTCCCCTACACAAAGCTGAGAAATTTGTGGGCAGGATATATTATAGGCCTCTTATTCAACAAAATTATTATGCAGACTGAAAGTAGACTGAAAGGATTAGAATACTCTCATTATTATTAAACATTGCCGCTACAAAATGACCTCGCTGTCGACATGCCTCTAAAGTCTAAACCCAACATTCACTCAAAAGTCAATTTGAAAATTATGCACTAGCTAGAGAATAGAACATATTGCTGATACGTACTAATATACCAATGAGACGGGTGAACCAGTAGCTGAAACGTTGAATCTCATTGTTGATTATATAGTCATCATACAATACCATATATAAATAATAAAATGCCTATATAATTGACTAAACTATGAACTTATCATCACCAAACTTGGTGATGAAAGATTAGCTTTATTCCACACACACAAAAAATCATACTAGCATCAGCAATGTGAAGCACTTTCCAGGCAATTTTCTCACTGGCTATACGGGACTTTTCCCGATCAATTACGTCGATTTTGACATTACATTTTTGTAGAAATTGTATAGTTATTTCATGTGTTATTCAAGTGCACGTGTGTAACCTATCCTCGTTTTAACAGTTCACATTTTCTCCGCCGCGCGCGTATCTGCAACTTTTAGTGTCAAATAGATTCGGGTATTAAGATAAAAATAGATCGGAGGAAAAAATTACAATTAAAGTGCTGTTCAATATTGAAATGGAATTTAAATCAAAAGTATGTGGTGTCGAAAGTGAACGGTTACTCTTCAAGCTGAAATTTATCCAGAGGTTGAGGTGTTCACATTATGTTTTTGAGGTCACCCATGGAAGAGACTGAGTGCTTCTTATGCGAGTCACTATCACCTGTTTTCACGATTATGGAGCCATCCGACGTCCACACATATACATATATACACACACATATATATATATGAATCCATAGAGTTAGTGTACCCTCTGGCTCTACCCTACACTTACTTCTAAGAAATGATAATTATTGTCCGATATATGAATTCAGAATTTAAGCAGTTTGGTGGAAGAAAAGACATTGTGGCTTAACCCTGCAGCACAAATAAAGATCTTATTACCCTAATTTTATTATTATTAATATTATTATTATTGTTATGGTATCATTACAAAACAAACAGAAGCTAGCTGTGAAGCAAAATCAGAGTATTGACCTCTACACAACTGAAGTGGCAGTGACTTTGAATCTGTGGATTTTGGCATTCTACTGGTTTGGTTGGATTAAACTGACGAGTTGCAATGGGCATAGCCACTGATGTCACAAACCACGTGATAGTCCAAGATTGGATACCACCAGTTGTAAGATTGTAAACCACCTGGGGGCGCATTCCTGTACGATTTAATCCGGTTTTAGTGATATTGGTACTAACTTGGTATTCCTAAAAAGATAGACCCGGAAATAATACCAGAAAAGCAGGATTAACTTAAACCTGCCAAAGAGCGGGTTCAGCGTGTTTTAAGATCCACTTCAAGATTTCAAATATTAATTTAAATATCTAATATAGTGAATATCGTTACGGGAATGCAATTTCTAGAATAAGAACTGAAGGCAACGGAATGTGAATGTTTTGAAATAATTTTACCATCAGTTTTATTATTAATAATTCATTTGCCAGAATTCTTTTCGAAGCTTGTATACTAATGTTGTTCAGAGAGCAGTATTTCACATCGGCAGATCGGTTGCATCGTTAGCGCGGCTGCATTCAGAGGAAGACGGACGGGGTTCGATCCCACTTAGGTCAACTTTTTGTTTTTCATTTAATTTCATTGAATATTGTGCTTTAGGCTGAGATTTGATTTAGTTCAAGTTTCGTTTAAATTGGATGATATTTAGGTACATTTTAGCTGATTTGTAACAACATTTGTCAAAAAACTGTTTTACCGACGTACTAACATAAACCTACTATAAAACTCGTACAGGAATACGAAGTTAAACCTCTCTAAAACCGGTATTAACACGGTATTAACTTAGACTAGGATTATCTAGATAAAACTAATTGTACAGGAATGCGCCCCCTGGAATATGATATCTCTATTCTTTTTCTAAAGATTATAGGTTCAAGAAGCACCTACTAAAATATACAAATCAATGGCCTAGCTTGGCCCTACCTGCATTGAATCATTATCCAACTAATACTTGATCTAGGTCTTGGTTCAAGCCTGGGCTTAGCTGTCAAATTATTAATGTAGGGTCAAACTTTGAATTGATCATTTCAAAACTGACTGAAAGTGAAGGCTTAAATTTCTACAATAATTACTGATGAAGAATACAAACTGTCAAATGAGTACGCTAGAGACAGCGAAAAGTAAATGATCAAACATCGCATAGGCCTACCTGGGGGGGCATTCATGTACGTCTAGCAAGCTCTAGCAAGGCATGAAACATGTTTAACAACTGTCATGACAGCAATTTGGTATCAACTTTGCGGGGTGGTTTTTGATGATCGCAAGTTGCGACCGCTAGCATCTTTGCTAGACGTACATGAATGCCCCCCCTGGACAAGAAAGTTGCTGAATAGGCACTTTTCAGCCGTCTATACATCTTTCACATATGAGGGAATGTATAGGTAATAATCTTCTTCCAGAAGCCGCTGGCTTCCTTCAAATCCAACATAACTATCAACCATATTTTTGATGAACATGAGGCACTTATTCAATATTTTCCACATGTATACTCCCATAAGAAATGCAGGAGATCCATCTTTTTATTTGGGGTAATGACAGCAGTACCACGCTCGCTATGTGCAGTTGATTTCCCAGTGTTCCTCCAACTTCGGGCCATCAATTGAATAGACTTTTTTTATTGTTCTCATTGAATGTTTGAACTAGGCTAATGTAAGCCTACAGGTTACAATGGTCATCAATATTTACAAGCAAAGAAGAGTTGAATAGGTGACAGTATACTATTTTGAGACTTACCCAAACTTGGCTGTCTCTGGTTCAAGTTCAAGTAGATCTCGGATAGGCGATTTTGGTACATTCGTGCTGAATTGCTCTGAAAAGATTATAGTATGTTGGCTTATTTCTTGTTTAGTCCAAACGATCCTATCTTCCATCCATAGCCTTAATTGGGGAACAATGATTTTGTATCAAGTTTCAATGTTATTAGAAAAAAAAATGAAAAATTTCTTCCAACATTATAAGTCAAATCATTATTGAATAAATATAAATTCAGAAATGTCGGGTGTCATTAAATATCTGAATGCTCATTCGGTACCTACCAATTCTTTGAAAGATCATAGCATTCAATGTCAAGATGCATTCAATATCAATACCATCACGGCAAAAATACAAATGGTAAATTTATAGGAGATGGCAACAATCTTAATTGACAAGCTCGATCGTTCAAAGTCAAGTTATACTAAGTTACATTGAAGATTTAGATTGAAATAATAATACTGATCCCAGGCAACTACTCTGGGAGTAATGCTGGATTTCCATGCACGCGATTCTCATTTCGCGCGATACCATGTCGCGCATCATGGCGGCTCAAAGTCGCGAGGCGGCAGAGCACTGACCAATCAGGGACAAGTCGCAAATCGCTTCACGAAAGTTGAGGTTTGTTCAACATTCGAGCGCGCCGCCATGACGCGCGACATGGTATCGCGCGATATGAGAATCGCGTGCATGGAAATCCAGCTTAACAGATTATGGTAAGCCCAACCTATTTCGGTTCTCATCATGCGGTAGTAGACGCGCCATACTGCGTCAAGTGACATGCCGCTGTCAAGAAATATCGCCCCGGCAACCGATTCAAACACGTCGCCAAGAGCTTTCGGCACTTCCACATCCTCCGCCTCTTCACATTCCTCTTCTTCGATTAAATAATACTGCAACATAATATCAAAACAATATAATTTCTAGTGCAACAGGCCTAGGTCTATATTATGAATGACATTGAATATGCTAAATCAACAATTTAAAAATTGAATACAGCTTTCTAATAAAAAACGGAATCTCTGATCATTTACTCTGCTCTTATTAGGGGCCTACTCAATGAAAACATACCAAACTCTCTACAACGAACAAATGGGTTTGTTCTGAGCATTTCTGTCATTGGCAGCAGTGAAATAATCTGAATTTTTCACTCAACAGATAAGTATACGAGATGCTTTTATGATCACAAATGTATACCATTTTATAGCAAACATCTTTCAAGACAAAGATCTTGTCTAGAATGATTGGGTTTATTATGTTTCAGATGGAATTTAAAGGCTACAGTTATTTATTCGGAGTGGGCCTACCGGTATTTAATTTTTCAACTAGGTTCGTAAGTATCCAGTATTACAAATTGGGTAAAATTTAGTAAAATAGGTAGAGTCTGCTATAAAACTGGGCTCATCCAGTTTCAATTCTTTGAAACTACACATATGTAGGCCTATTTACGACAACAATGTTTTCGAATCTGTATGAATTTGCAATTGTCGGTGTTTGGCATTATTATATTTTTTGGGGCCTAATGTCATGCAGAAATGACGTTTTATGAAGTTTTAAAAGGAGAAACAGTAAACAAGTTTACAAGTAAACCATCGTGAATCCGAAATTTGGAAGGGACCCCCAGAAATTAATTTCGAATTATACAAATTCTGAATACCCAAAAATCTCCACTTCCACTCTCTCCGGTGAGAATTTAGTCAATTTTGCATCGCGCGCGAGAGAAAGCTAGGCGACTGGCAGGGAGCGCAAGTGAGAAACCATCTGATCGAGTGTGCTCGGCTGCTCCGACAATGCCCGATCGTCAAATGGCATCGACGTTCGGCCGTCCAGAGCGATCGTCCGCTCAGCCAAACGAGTGTTTGTTTAGAGCTCATCGTAGCCTCATGGTCATCAACTTGTCAAGGTTAGGTGGCATGCACGCCCACTAAGCAGTGAACAGCTCAAGCCTCAAATAAAAAAGATGGAATTTGGGAAAATCATGCCTTTTCATGGTAAAACATAAAAAAAACGTGTTCATCGTGAAATATTTCGCGGCTTCAAGTTGATTGCCGTGTTCTGAGCAAATTTGGGCATATTTCGGATATTTTTTCGACTTGGAAATCATATTATTCACATGAGAATTTACTGAAACGTGCTTGTATTTCTGTTCCATCATCATACACAACATTTTGCGGCTCGCGAAAAACAAACACCTCTACCTATAGAACCTATAGACCTATAGGACGTAATTAGTTATGTTCAATTAATGAGTTACCGTATTTACACGCATATAAGAGGCACTTTTTTCCATTTTTAAGTCATCAAAAAGTCACATGCGTCTTATCAAGGTAAGTGAGAAAAAACATCACATTTTGCGATAAAAACAGTTCCCGTGAGACACTGCCGGTCGTCCAATGTGAGAGCATACGGCGAACCTGCAATCGTCGTCAAATTTGATACACAGACAGTGATCAATGCGCTGCTACGCGTTCGGTACAACCTTTCCTCTCTCCGTCTCTCTCTCTCTCTCTCTCTCTCTCTCTCTCTCTCTCTCTCTCTCTCTCTCTCTCTCTCTCTCCCTGTGTAAGCCACATGGTTGCTAGGTCACTGATAGATGCACGGAGAGTCGTCAATGCGCTGCTCTCTCTCTCTCTCTCTCTCTCTCTCTCTCTCTCTCTCTCTCTCTCTCTCTCTCTCTCTGTTTCTCTCCCTGTCTAAGCTACATGGGCAGCTGCTGTGGCAAGGTCACTGATTGTTGCACGGACAGTAGTTGTCAATGCGCTGTTGCGCAAATTTGATGAGTGTTTGGTACAACCTTTCCTCTCTCCATCTCTCTCTCTCCCTGTGTAAGCCACATGGCTGCTGTTATTTAAGCAAGGTCACTGATTGCTAATCAGGACTGCTGGCCGTCAGTGTTAGTGTGGGATATGATAATGCATCTTATATAAGTAAACAAAAAGGTTACCAAAAATAGATCCTGAAAAGTAGGAGTGCGTCTTATGAGCCGGTGCGGCTTATGTGCGTGTAAATACGGTATTCTAATTTATAAAAATATACAGCACATGTAGGTCCTACAAATTTTTCAAGTAATTTAGATTTGAGAGATATAGGCCTAGAACAATTGGTTTGTTCTATTAGCTGAACACATTTGTTCTCTTGAAGTAAAAACTTACCTCTTCACTTATTGTGTGTCCATTCTCTTCTTGTATTCGTACAAATCGATCGACTACATCGTTGAGGCCCGGTGACAGATGCCGGAAGTATTTATGGAAGCCGAATCGAACAGCTAGCGAAGCAAATATCGTGTTGTTTACCAACGCAGATCGAAGATCCGTCAGAGCGCCGGGGGAATGCTGCCGAGAGTCTTCGTATAAATGACGGGTTATGAGGTAGTCTGAAATGCGTAGATTTAGAATATTAATTGATCAAAGTTCCACAGTACTGAAATGAGTTACTCTATACCAATGGGTCAATTACCAGTTTTTACCAATTGGCAATTGCCAGTAAATTCTTATTACTCTCAAGAAGTTGAACTAGTATTAAAACCCATATCATCATCATTTGTTAAAAATTATGAGAAAAACACTGGTTTTAGCAAGTAGCACAATGGAATTGATTCAACTTGAACAATCAATATTATGGGTGGTAAACAGATTCTAGGGTCAAGTGACTAAATTAGCGGTGAGATGTGGAGGTTACTTACCGAGAACAGCGTCTCCCAGAAACTCTAGCCGCTGATAACAATCCGTCAGACGATTAGGTGAATAAGACGCGTGAGTTAACGACTGTAGCAAGTAGCTACGATCATGGAAACGATAACCAATCTTCCGTTCAAAAGCGTCGTAGCCGTCCAACAGCCTGCTCAACTCCACCTCAGGTTGTGCTATATTACGCAGAAGTGGTGACCGTGGTGGTTTCAATTGACCGTAACAAACCATACGTTCCGACTTCTCGTCTTTGATAATCACGCTACCTACCGGCCTCTCAACTGGCGATTCGTCAAGGACGATCTCTTCTTTCGGTAACACGCATATTCCGAGCCACGCCATGAAGATTAATGCACCTCGTGGGCCGCAGGCAATAAGATATGCACCTATCAGAGCCTCTACGCAATCAGCGATGCTCTTATCAGGGATACTGTGTTGGGTTATCAAATTATATGGAATAAAACATGGAAGATTTTCAATGTTCAAGGTAATCGGGACTTCGGTGCTTTTCGTGTCCGGATCGTTGATAAGTAATTTTTCGCTGCGTTCACGTACTAGCCGGCAAATTTCCTCCCGAGTCATCTCTCGCAGTGCAGGTAAGTCGGCTTGATTCCAGTGGCTAGCAGGAATACCGGCCTCGATCAGGGCTTGTTCGAGCTCCCGTGGAACGTAGTAGCATGGGGGGAGCCAGTTGTCATGAGGCTCGAATTTGGTTGCAATCATGCTTTCGCCAAACACCTTTCTGCGCCCCAATCGATACAGGTTCAAATTGCTTACCTATGAAAATACAGGAGACAAAATTAATTAATTTCGTTGAAACCTGAACCCCATTAAGCCATTAACTACGCACGCTAATATGAGTGATATGAGTCACAAGATTTTTAATCGGAAAAACTTATTTACCTGTTTTGACCTCAAGTGACTGAGTTTTCCCTCGTGAATATTCTCGTACGTGCAGTAGAGGTAAGTCGTTATAGCATACTTCAGAAACGAGTCTCCGATCGTTTCTAAACGCTCCAAGTTGATTCCGTCGTTTGCGTTTGACATAGTCAACGCCTGGAGTATCAAACTGGGACTTGGTCCCGGATTATTCGCCAACTCTGGCTGAACGTCAAAACTAAATTTCCCTGCAGTATCTTCCGCTTCTTCCCAGATTGATACTTGATCGACTATTGTGTTATTTGTACCACAATTATCCGGAAGAGTGAATTTCTCATCTAAAATAGGCATTAGTTTATCCGTGCAAAATGTGATCCCCTCAACTGTCACAGACGGTCGGCCATCGTCAATGATCTTCTCGTTTGCTACTTGAGCCATTAATTCTATAAAGAAGTTTTTCTTCGGATTTCTTGTTATTTGGATTGGTTGATCAAACCTGATTAAACTTCCATTTGTTTCTATTGCAAGACGGTTGATTTCGGTGGAGTTATGGAACTTTGATATGTATTCTATTGTAGCTTGGTCAACGTTTAAGTCATCACTAAAATCCCACTTTGAATTATCTTCGGCAGGTGTATCACAAATCATCAACCTTCGTTCTCGTTTCTCCGTTTCAATTTCATCTTCAACGGCTTCTGCCTCATTATTACCTTTGAACTGAATACGTAGCCCAGTCGTGCCTTCGCTATCTTCCGACTTATCATAATAATCGGGCTCGCTGGAATCATCTGTTTCGAAGCCCTCTAGATCCTGTTCGATGCCACCAAAACCAAAACCACCGCCACCTAGCCAACTGCTCGGGGAACCGTAGCGGAATCTCTCTCTTCGACGTGGCCTTCCCCAGTCACTTTGGTTGTAAGAATTAATACCCATTAATTCTTCGTCCTCATCCAAGGTTAGATTTGAACGTAGCGCCATGCTCGGATCGAAATAATCCATTTCGGGGAAATCTAGACCGGCTTCGGCTGCCATTTCATTGGACCATGTTCCGACCTCCACCCAATCAGCTTCAAACTTCTTTTCCTCACTAGTTAACATCTTACTGGCTGTTTCTTCACTTTTATGCAACTCATCACTAGTTTCTTCACCCATCTCAGTTACCTTTTTACTCTCCTTTTTATCCCTATTCAAGTCATTTTTGTTATTTTCTTTCGACTTCAGTAGAACATCGGCTAAGCTCCAGCCAAAGTCAAGTGGCTTCCACTCAAAGTTCTGGTCGAGGTTCACTCGTCCTAAAGCAATACTATTAGCTACCTTCATCCTAACCTGATCAGCAAGCAAAAGAGCATTGATACGATAAAGAATACAAGGAAGACAAACGGCTTTACGCCACAGCGATGCTGGGAAAGGGTGCACCGTGCATAACTCGGGAACCAGAATCTGTTTCTGTTCTAAATTCTCTCTTTTGGCACGTTTCGTTTCTTCGCTACTCGTCGGCAGAGCAACACCTTTACGGTTCACATATCTTGGCGTCAAGAAGTTCAGTCTGGCCGATGTATGATCGACATCCAACAATGGCTGCTTGCAATTTTGAATCTGAATGCCGTACTTTTTCCAGTAGTATTCGTCGAATGTCTTGTATTCAGCACCGGGGAAACTGGACTTGGGACTCAAATGACCACAGATTTCTGCAACGTAAAAGTATTGTGGCTGATCTTGATTACGATACCATGGCATTATGACTGCGTCGTGATACCTAGGAGCGTCAAACACAAAACCTTGTCTTTCCTTCTCAGGAATTGGATGCGGTCTAAGATCTCGATCTTCGTAGATCCGATCTAGAAACTCCCAGTCGACTTTGGCATAGTATCCTTTTTGCTTTTTTGTTGGTACGATGAAGTAGGAGTTTTCTGAAGCTTGCGGATCAAACATCATCAAGTACTTCTGTAGACGAAGAACGCTGGTGAAGGTATAATTGAGAAAAGTAACAATCTTTTCTACCTTTTCTTCTGTTAGATTTATTTCCGAGCGTGACAACTCCAAACTAACACTTACCTCGCCCGATCGGGTGAATATTGGAAATGGACAAATCTTCGGTATCTCTCCGAGTGTGAGAATACCAAACCCCTGCGGCGATTCCTCAGGCGGATATATTTTTCTACCCCTTGTATTCTGCTCCTCAGGTAACGGGCAAGTCAAAACCATATTAATAAAGTATAGATACGCAGGTCGATTTGGTACTGGTCTACATTCGGTCAACGATGGAGCAATTCGTTTATAGTAATATTGCCTTCGCTTTGTTGTTCCGGGCCGCGGTTCATTTGAATCTCGAGGTACCATTTCTTCGATTTCTTCCAATGCTAGAGTTGATTCTTCTTCCTCGTGAAGTCGGAAACTTTCTTTGCCAACGGGAAGTAAATTATCATCAAGTTCTTTTGCCTTGTGAAGAGTTTGACACGTCTGCAGGGCAGCCAACCGTCGAGCAAGGACTCTGCTACGCATTGGTAGACCGACAATGTCTTGTTTCACGGGAGAGTTGATTGGGAGACGAATTGTACACGTGAACACTTGTTGTCCGCTAATGGTGAACGAGTTCATTGTCCAAAGAGGTGTTAGTCTTGTGAAAGTGTCACTAGGAAGTTTAGCACAGTACCTAGAAAGTCAGAAATGAGAAAATTACAATGTCTATTGTTTATGAATTTATGATGATTACAATACAGGAACAGCTACAACTGAATAAACAATACTTCATCTTGAAACCAACTTCAATCTTGTTCTAAATATATGGTGAGCCAAGTCAAATTAGGAGAGCATCAATTTGGAGAAACTACAATAAGCCCAGATTAATCCAAAATGGAAGAAAGCCCAACAAATTGAACTCGATTCATAAACATTGAAAATTCGTATTAAACAAAACTACCGTACTTTTCCACGAAATCATCTCTCTTTCTGATTAGAATTTAGTCAATTTTGTATTGAGTGCAAGAGATAACTATGCCTCAGGCCAAAACTAACCTTAGAAATTGGGAAAATGATGACAAATGAATGAAGGAATATTTCAAGGAATGCATTCAAAGTTTTCAAACTATTTCAAATTATCCAATCTAAAAACGATGTTGAATAAATTGAAGAGTCGAAATATTATTTTGAACAATGGGTTAGTTGAAATTGTGATTAGCTTGTAAATCTCGGAATTCGGAAAACTGACCATGCCTATAGACTAACTTCAAGCACGAAATATGTCAAATTTGAGATTGAGTGAGTTTGGCCCAACAAGGTTTTATTGGATTAAACCCGATTCAATAAGAATGATTCACCCCATTATATTTGACAATACCATTGCCGGCATGAAGAAATGTTCGTAAAACGCAAAACATCCACATCTATGAGCTAACCTGTTGACAAGTGTCACGGCGTTTGACAAGTTCACGGATGCATTTGAAGGGCTATTGACAGGTCGATAAGGTTTAATAGCGTCCGTGTACTTGTCTGCTTCGTTCTCTTCCTCTTCTGACGGCTCACGGTTTGCACACTTTCGCAGGAGCAGCTACAATAACAACAGAAAATATACACTATTAACGTGGCCAAATGTTACTGTGGCAACGATAAATGTCAAGCTCCTATAGGCAACTCTGATCTTATTGTTAATCACTGTTTCAGCTTCAAAAGTAGCCTCTTATTATTTTATCATATTTTATATACATATATATATATATATATATATATATATATATATATATATATATATATATATATATATATATATATAAATATATATATATATAAAAAAAAAAAAAATATATATATATATATATATATATATATATATATATATATATATGTATATATATTTATATATATATATATACATATATATACATATATATATATGTATATATATATATATATATATATATATATATATATATATATATATATATATATATATATATATATATATATATATATATATATATATATATATATATATATATATATATATATATATATATATATATATATATATATATATATATATATATATATATATATATATATATATATATATATATATATATATATATATATATATATATATATATATATATATATATATATATATATATATATATATATATATATATATATATATATATATATATATATATATATATATATATATATATATATATATATATATATATATATATATATATATATATATATATATATATATATATATATATATATATATATATATATATATATATATATATATATATATATATATATATATATATATATATATATATATATATATATATATATACACACAGAAGTTCTTTTTTCTGTGGGTGGAATTTCTTAACTTTTCCAGATTTAAGTAATTAACACATTCTTACTTTATACTGGTATTTTTACCAACTTGTATAACTGCCAGAGACAAGTGTTATATACTTGTACAGAGGTACCTGAAATAAGCATCGTTTTGAACTTTTTAGCTTTCATCATTTGAAAGTTAGCATTTTGCAGCATCTTTGGAAAAATACACAAAACTAAAGTACCTTTGAAAAATAGAGGGAAATGAAGGTCGAGGTGAAATGAGGTAAAGTAAACCCTCGTTTATACAAAACTCAGAGGAGTACATAAAATAGATTTTAAATGTTACATCACAAATTTACGAAAAAAATTGAAAAATTGAACAAATTACGGTAAAGACTATTAGTATGGGTCCTTTGTGTTGCTTGTGTCTCGTCAGGCGATAAGCTAGTGTTGAACGTAACTGAAGTGACTTGAAGACGCCAGATACTACGTCAAGTCGTCAATCGATCACGCAATATGTGGGCATGTAGAAACAATTTTATCACGTACTTTGGGAGTTGAGAAATTGCCAATAAAACATGAATGGACTATAGATGAGAAGTTGGGATGAGGTAAAAATGAAATGTAAGTTTAAAATCAACATTTTTTTTTATTTTGGGGAGAAAATATTCCTGCTATGGTACAGTATTTTATTTCTTCAATTTTTTTTTGTCAACGTTATAATGGTGGTCTAGTGTCGTGGGGCTGTCTACCAGATGCTAGCAACTCACAATGGTTCTCTGTCTTAACTTAGGAACAGACGCGATGTCGGGAGGGTTTTTCAAGGGTTTGATGCTTTCGGTGCAGCAACAACACGTGTGATCGCGATTCATATCCGTGGGGGTTGGGATGAAGTTGGGATGAGGTAAAAATGAAATGTAAGTTTAAAATCAACATTTTTTTTCGATTTTGGGGAGAAAATATTCCTGCTATGGTACAGTATTTTATTTCTCCAATTTTTTTTTGTCAACGTTATAATGGTGGTCTAGTGTCGTGGGGCTGTCTACCAGATGCTGGCAACTCACAATGGTTCTCTGTTTTAACTTAGGAACAGACGCGATGTCGGGAGGGTTTTTCAAGGGTTTGATGCTTTCGGTGCAGCAACAACACGTGTGATCGCGATTCATTTCCGTGGGGGTTTACCTGGATAAGATTGCTCTTTATACTGCACGACTTGGATTTTTGACAATACTAATGAGTAATGAGTTAGGCCTACGTTCTGAGTTTTCGGTATTTCCTCGTAAAGGTTTCGTGAAAAACATTATTTATACTGAAAAATGAATGTCATCTTTCTTCTAGTACCTATTACTGTACATTGAATGGATTATATTTGCTATAAATTGCCCAAAATGATCTTTTTTGCAATTAAATTGTGTGATAGAAAATCACTTTGAATGCATCTCAACAAATGAAATCATGAAATATCAGAAATCATAATCTAACATAAGAAATCATGAAATAATGTGTCTAAACAGCATTTTTTCCCGTATTTATTTTCAATGCGAAAAACACAAACCGTTATACTGTATTCAAGTGCCATATGGTCCCGAATATAAGCCGACCCACCCAAACTTTTAGCATCGATAATTGAAAAAAGTTTCTTTTTCCTTTTCAACGTAAATCATCACTCTTCGAGGTAGAATTTAGTCAATTTCGTATTGCGCGCAAGAGAAAGCTATGCCACTGGTTGAAACTACTTGTGAGAAGGGCTTGTGAGCTCGTGTCCGACGCCACTTTCACTGACGCGGGATCGTCATATGGCCCGCTTCTATTGGCGCTCGGCCGTCTCGAGTCGGACGAACGCGTGTTTTTCCACGCCAAACAGTCTCGTGCTCGTGAAGGTCCAGGTCAGACCACACGCAGTAGGATGACACACATTGTGCAGCTAGCAGCTCAACGCACTCATGTTTATTACTGCACGTCAAATAAAAATGATAGAAATTGGATGGTTCAACATTTATTAGGCGTGTTTTTAGTGGAATATTTTGCAGTTTCAAATTGATTCCATTGTTACAAGTTCGCGGGTGTAGTACACCCAGTTATAATGAGCAAAAAAGGTATTTTTGACCAGTTATACGCCGAGATTCTTATATAAGACGAGGGTGACTTTTGGGCTCGAAATTTCAAGAAAAGCCCTCGGCTTATATTCGGGACAATACAGTAGATGGCCCAATAGGTATAAGATTGTGAAAATAAGAAAATCATCAGTATTTTGATTACATTATAGGGGTATAATGGATGATACACTGTTAGATGAAGATTAGCAACAAGATGCATTGAGGGTTGCGTTGGTTTGCCGCCGAGAGATGGTGACTTGACTAATTTGAAAACTCGTTCCATTTCCCGAGTACTTTTCTGTGAAATATGGATCATATCTGTGTAATATGCTTTATCTGGTGTTTTTGGAGAAACAGCTGACAGGCCGGCAAACTCGACGACAGCGAGTCGGCCTTGAATGTAACGTTAGTTGCTTTTATCACCACTTATCTATGCACGGTCAATAGTACTTCATACGTGGACTGTGAATTGGAATATATTTTCAATATGGGAGGGATAGGAAGTGAGGACACCATCTCTCGGCGGCAAACCAACGCAACCCTCAATGTGTCTTGCTTAGCGACAACCTCAATTGTAATTCTCATCGAACTTTATGAACTTTTCTATTTTTTATCAAGGATTTTTAGATGAGCGTAGCGAAGATTTTCATTCTCTATATACTGTACCAAAAAATTGTGGGCTTGTTTCTTTTTTTTAAATTTTGTATGCGGCATTGGTGTATGGTATTTGGTGTGTGGGCATTGGTGCATTTTGTATGGTGGAATTCTGGTAATCTCACTGGAAATGCTATGAAAATACCATAGCATAATAATCTCATCTCATAATCTCGACATCCATAGCCTTAATTTCATCCATAGCCTTAATTGGGGAACAATGATTTTGTATCAAGTTTCGATGTTATTAAAAAAAAAAAATAATAATCTCGAAGTTTTTTCCGGAAAAAAATCGAAAAGCTTGGAAAATCCCCATAAGAATAACTCTGATGGACAATACTTGAAATATGAAAATTTTTCATAAGCTTTAAAATTTTCACTGAACACGAAAAACACCAACATACATGTTTTCAGCAATTTTCACAACAACCAAATGATGAATAACAAAGGAAACACAATTAAAGTATAGGCCTACATTTGATTGAATATTGGGATCAATTGATTTTGCAAAGTGTACCGTGTACAGTAGAATCTCTTTAGAACGTCCTTCAATACAGCGATCATCGCGATATATAATTGTTTTGAGATAGTCCCGGCCAATTCCCATAAGACCATGTGTATTTTTTCTTTGTTAACACGTCCCTTAATTCAACAACCATCGCGAGAATACGACGCTTTTTTGGTTTCCTTCCAAGAAAAACCATCAATACTATTACGAAACAACTGAAAAATTGTTATTGTTTGTACCGTTTTGTCCTGAATATAAGCTGAGGGTGTTTCTCGAAATTTCAAGCCCTAAAGTCACCCTCAGCTTACTCGCAAATCTCGGCCTATAATCGGTCCAAAATATGTTTTTGGCTCATTTTAATTGGGCGTACAACACCCGCACACTCATAACAACGGAATCGACTTGAAACTGCGGGATATTCCACTGAAAGCACATTTAATGAATGTTTCATCATAAACAAGCATGATTTTCCCAATTACCAGCATTTTTATTTGACGCGTAATAATAAACATAACCACTTTGAGCTGTTGGCTGCATGGTGTGCATCATCCTACTGCCTAGTGCTGTGCGTGTAGTCTGACCTAGTCTGACTTTAACGCGCGCACGAGACTGTTTAGCGTTTAGCGGCCGGCAATTGCACCGTCCGTCGCCTCGCGTGCTAGTTTGGCGGTCGATGTGGTCTCAACTCTGGTAGACAATTCCCGTCGCGCTCGGTGCATTTTACGCGATTAACTACCGGTCGTCTAATGATACTTTTAATGTTTCAATGTTCTTACGTATGTACAAATACTTAGAGATACTATACGGTGGTATTATTTCCATATTAAATACCCTTCCAAAATGAAGCGAAGTATATAGGCCTACTTCTACACATCACGATTGGCACCATGTCTGTTCAATGCTAGACGTGCTGCTTGACTACAACTGACGGGTGGAGAAATATGATACAGTTGAACACTTCAGACACTTGAAATCACACAGTAAATTGCAGGAGCGAGGTGGAAGGGAGGAATATTTTATTAAAGCATCAATTCAGACTGAAAACATGAACTTAATGTCAAAATATTATTACACAGAATTATTATACAGTGTCTTACTATAAATGTATACGTACCACATGGCAGGCTATCAGTGATCGAACTCCGCCCTATGCTATAATATTGACGACTGACAGTATTTTATGTATGCCTTGTAAAACAAACACACAAAGTTTTATTGTGAATTTTATTGAAAAATTTGGTTGAACGACCATCGAGATATAACGACGATTAGCTTCTCTAAGCTAAGGATTAGACCCCTCAAGGTCGCACTAAAGAGATTGCATTGTATAAGTAACAGGTTGCACTATAAATATCAACAAGTTGCATGTAAGGTTTCTGAATGTATGAAGTAATCCAAGGTTTATAGATGTGGATTGAGCTGACAGAATACTTTCCATTCTAGATTTCCATACTTCTAAACTCATCTCACAACGCATTTCCCCGGTTTTCCTAGTCAATAAGCTCAAATGCCAATATGCATGACATTTTCCTAGTTGTAATAAAATATCTAAACCTTTGAAATACCATCTTCAAGTCTGAATTTGATCTCTTATTACAATTCCCCGACCATTCTGAGATTTCCAGATTGTTTGAATCCTCGTTGACCCACTCAGATATAGAAATCTAACCTGTTCAATCTCCATGTACTGCGCGAGCTCTTTTACAAATGTGGTCGTCCTACTGCGTTCGATCATCAGAATGAAGTAAGCGTCCTGCGCCTTGGCTCGACCTTTGGATAGAACGTACGAACGGTACGATGTTGGAATGTCGAAACGTATCACTAGATTGCACTTAGGCACGTCGATTCCTTCTTCCAGAACTGATGTACCGATCAACAGGTTACAGTCACGCATACGAAACCTGACCAAACAAGAGATACGATGAGAAATTTCATAAAAAAATATTTTCAAGCATAAAACGATGGGTTTGTGAAAAACTAGTAAACTTATGCAAAAATACAGTAGTAGAACAATATTTTGAGGTTTCAAGGTTGAACAGTATGTTACTAGGGCTGATGGCATATCATCCAAATAGACCTACATACAAGCAATCCCCCTGTATGCTGTGCTCATACTAGTATAATTCTTAGTATCAAGATAACCACAATGATCTGCCACGAGTTCACTTTGGCCACTTTGGCCCTTTGGCAAACTTCTAACCAATATTCACTTCAAGGTCATAGACAGACTGTTAGTTCGCACTAGATTCAGATTGGCTCAATTGATTAGCAGACTGGTAAGGTTTGTGCTATCATAGTACCGGTAATATGAATGTGTAGCTCTACAGAAGAGCAATAATTTTGTGAAGAGCATTCAACGTCAAAAAACATGAAAAGTTTGAAAACAGAACAGACAATAGGCCTTTTCTAAATAAGTTTGTTAAATTTTTCATAGTACAGTAAACCCTCGATAATTCGAACTCGGTTAATTCGAATTCCGCGCTAATTCGAACCAGAGAAATGACCCCGGCCGCTGGTATAGGGATATCAATGTTAATTCATTTCGATAATTCGAATTTTTATTATTTCGAATTTCGAACTGATGATTAGTCCAAACTACTGTTTTATTATTGTTTCGTGTTTGTTTAATTCGAATTTCAGCAAAAATTACGAATAAAAGTTTTCACAATTGGATATTTTATCACTTGAAATCCTTTGTCATCAACATTCCTGGCGACCCGGCAAGCTAGAGATACGTCATAACCACATGTGCAGCGCGTGCTATTATGATGAGGGGTTAGCCGGGGGTCTTTTCAGGGTCACAGACAGACATCTGGCTGGTCGAGACACCCGAGCAGTAATGTTTAGGATAATGGATGTGATTGTGTCAACTTTCATTCGTAATTTTTGCTGAAATTCAAATTGAACTAACACAAAACAATAATAAATAGACCAGCCGGCTAGTGCATGTAGAGAGAATAATTCATTCATTTCATTCCAGGCCCTAATATTTATATTTATTGCCTTGCTTTTTACTTCTTAATCCAAACATCCAGTTTGGTAATCTTTCAAACTAATCTTTGACTCTTTCAACACTGTGAACTGTGATAAGTGTTACCTAATGAATGACATGATGATATATAGTATTAATGGGACTCCTTGTTGTGTTGTTAAAATTGCTGAGAAAACACTTGACTTGAAGATAACCACATGGCTGTCAAAGTTGGATTCCTTAGAGCAAGGGGGAAGTAGGAGGGAACAAACAATGTGCAAGGCGCACATGGTCAACCAAACTGCACGCACACAGTATACTACTGTACTATACAAGGGAAAAACATTTTTTTCATAATTCGAATTTTTTTAATTCGAATTTTGATTTTTGGGGTCCCTTGGAATTCGAATTAACGAGGGTTTACTGTATATGTTATTTATTACGCTATATGCCCACATTGGGATATAGGTCTAGGTTTATAATAAAGCAAGGATTCACCTTTTGAGCACTTCTTCCTGCTTCCGGTGCTCGGCTTCAGCCTCGCGACAGTCGGTGATTGGGTTCGCAGTTTTACCAACCGTGTATTGTGGCGACAGAAACGTTAGGTCTTCGTCATTGCGACGCAGCTCCTAGAATGAAATATAATGGAAGGTTTTAAGATCAAAACATAACATACTTTTAATACCTACAAATAGGCATATCCAGAATTCATCTCATAATATGTGCTGTTTACCATCAAGCATCACTGCATTAGATAAAACAAGCAATCAGGAAAGCCAACACAATGAAACTAAATTCATTTTAGGTTATGGGTGGTTTGAACAGATTGGATAGTAGGCCTACATTTCATGATTTGGCCAATTTCATATGAAATAGCTCAAACACAGAAATTATATTGAAGGCCCATAGAACCCTCATAATTAATTTGTATCATGGGTAGAATGGCCTATTCTACGGCCTGAATCAACAGTGTCAACTCATTTGGCTTCATGGGTTAATTAGAAAAATATATATATGTCAGTGGGGGTTAGGGGAGCAGATATGCAACCCGCCTCGCTCCAATCGTGACATTACCAACCGAGGATGCTTGTATTGTCTCGGCGTCAATATTACGCGCCCGGACACTTTATGACACTCGCTGTAGACCTAGCTTTCAGGTTTGGACCAAAAGTAAATTTACTGTTGATTGTGTGATCTTTCCTCTGAATAATCTCATCTTGAAATAAACAGATACGTTATTTTCAATTTGAGTTAGATCGATCTCAAAATAACCCCCATTTTAGTTTAAAAAATGTCTTGTCTTCACATCTATCTGAATAGCGTTTGAGAGACCCAACAATAAATTTAAAATAACTCCTTCGTTCTCTATCCGTATAGATTTTGAAATTTAGAGTTTGAAAGAGATTGCTTGATATCTAACAGAGAAAATGATTATTCCATCAAACAGTGTTTGCCGTCTTGGTTGACGGGAAACACTGCTCGATGTAATAATTATTTTCTGTTAGATATCAAGCAATCTCTTTGAAACTATAAATTTCAAAATCTATACAGATAGAGAACGAAGGCAGTTATTTTCAATTTATTGTTGGGTCTCTCAAACGCTATTGAGATAGATGTGAAAACAAGACATTTTTAAAACTAAAATCGGGGTTATTTTGAGATCGATCCAACTCTAATTGAAAATAACGTATCTGTTTGTTTCAAAATAAGACTATTTAGAGCAAAGATCAATCACACAATCCAACAGTAAATTTACTTTTGGTCCAAACCTGAAAGCTAGGTCTACAGCGAGTGTTATAAAGTGTCCGGGTGCGTAATATTGACTCCAAGACAATACAAGCCTACTCAGTTGGTTAGTGTGATGTCACGATTGGAGCGAGGCGGGTGCATATCTGCTCCCCTACTGACGTATATATATTTTTAAATTAACCTATGGAGCCAAATGAGTTGACACGTTGTCGATTCAAGCCCTAGAATAGGCCACTCTACACATGATACGAAGTAATTATTTGGGTTCTGTTGGACTTCAAATTGATGAGGCCAAGAATACAATAAAAATGGCTTATGTATTATGAACAATTTTTGAATAACCTGAGTAGAGCTAGGTCTACTGACCAAATTTTATTTGGTATGGGTACATAAAATATGTATCAATTAACCATCAAATATATGAAACTACTGATCGTGAGTCATCTAGAAGTGGTACAAGGAACTAACTTTGTTTACAAATATAAAAATTAAGTTTACGTTTGGTCAGCTGTCTGCAAGTCTCTTTTAACAGAAAACAGATAGAGAGGTCAATTTGTAGGCCTACATTATTAAATTGTGGTGATTCATAATAATTAATAATGCAAACTATATTGCAAGTAACTTACATCTGGATGGTTGATATATGTAATCGAAATCATGTGAGAAGTCTGCATGCCGCAAACAAATACATAGGTATTTATATTGTATTTAATTGCACTATTATTTAATAGTCCTGGCATTTATATGCTCAGTGCACAATTTTGAAAGCCAAGTGAAACCTCGATAGATCTTTGAGTACGCCAAAACTCACGAAATTGATAAAAAAAATGATAGATATGAAAAAGGTGGTCACTTACATTCAGAACTTGGAAGAGTATTTTTGCTGTGAATTTCTCTTCAACAAAGATTATCCCACACAGTGCGTTAACATCTTCGTTGAGGAAATTCCGTTGAAACCTGTGTCCCAGCTCTGGTTTACCGCCATTTCCGACTAAATTGCCACTATTGTTGTTCAAACCACGACGATACTTTGAGAATCTTTGCCGTGGAAAAAACGATGGAATTTGTTTCACTTCTTCTGATTTCACAACATTTTGAGGTGTAATTTGATTAGCTGCTACACTTTTTATGTCTAGATGCAGTTCATTACTAATTTTACCGTTTTCAATTTTAAGTACCCGTTTTGTTTCGTCTTCTGAACCATTATCATTTGGTTCAAAATTAGTATCGACTTCAACTTTTAGAATTTGACTATCATTCGATTTCCACAAATCATCATTAGATTTACTATTCATCACAGTTTCAATTGGAACAATACAGTTTTTAACTGCGGCAATATGGTCAATTTCTACTTTTGACAATTCGGAACATACGCCTTCAACTTCACAACCAAGTGCGGTTTCTGCACACTCCTCACTAGTTTCCACACTTTTTACCACACATCCTTCTACTTCAGTATCGGGAGATTTCACTGGCTTAAACTGTCGTAGAATCTCCAAAAGACGCAAAATTTTTGGTGATGTGAACTTCGGAATTTTTTCTTTTTCATCATAACACTGGAAGGCATGGTCACAGATGGCTCTGAAAATCGAAATTCAATACATAAAACTATCTGATCAACTTTATGCCCAACTTTTATTGAAGAACCATTTCTATGCTGAGAAGTCTGGGTTGGAGTACCAGTACCAGGTTGTGAGAAACATTTTTTTTTTTTAATACCGGTACGCGATGTAGCTTGAGATATCAAATTCTAATATATTAGAATTGTGAGCCATGAATTTCTCTACAAATTACTATCCATGGAATAGTATGCATGAAAACCTCTCAAATTCATGCTCTGAAATTTTCACTATGACTAAAAAGTAAAAACGTACATTTTTCAGCAGTATCCATGTACAAATTGAATGGGCTTAGTGTATCAGTTTCACCTAGGAATAGGATACTGATGGCTATGATCTATTGGTGTCAGTGGATGATGAATGAGATGATGGGATGAAAGGTTATTTTATTAGGTGTTTTTGGATGGTGGGAAGGATCGTTGTCTGATGTTAAGGAACCATCACAGTATCAACCTGAACGACAGAGGGAAACCACGAAAAACCATGGCGGGAATCGAACTCCGGTCTCCCGAATGACGGTTCAGTGTGTTACCACTCAGCCACGCGTCTCGATTCAGAGCTTCTTATGTTAGAAGTTGATTTTGATATCCCCTATCATACAAATGTTATTATTCGTCAATATAAAATTAGAGAAAATGTTTTTTCACTAAATGTAACTCAGACCACACCCAACGAAATATTAGCAGTATACAGTAGAACCTTCGTAGTACGGTACATTAATCATCCTATCGTCTGTACGTTCTATTTTGTGATTGTTGAGTAGTTTCCATTGGTAGTTATTAGGGCTGTGCGAGTCTCGAAAAGATTTTTTCCCAGATCGAAATTTCAAGTCTCGAAATACTTTCGGGTCTCGAACTATTTCGAGCGAGCGAGCGAGAGTGGAAGGATAAACGAAAAGATTTTTTCCCAGATCGAAATTTCAAGTCTCGAAATACTTTCGGGTCTCGAACTATTTCGAGCGAGCGAGCGAGAGTGGAAGGATAAACGTGTCATCTTTTCATCATTCAACAGATTGGTATTGAATATACAGTGTCTAAAACTTATGAAAAGATTTTGTTTCCGCATTTCTTCCTTTGATTTTACACATAAACTTGCTGAATGATTAAAACGCGCATAATCTCAAACTGTCAATGGCAATGGACTGACTCAGAGTGATTTCTGCTGAGGCGTAGTTACCACCAGACACGCATACGCGTCTCTCTCTCTTCCTTACTTCCTCCCCCTCTCTAGAACACATCCACACTTTGTCAAGGACAGATCGAAACGTCATCACGCGTGTTGTCAAGCCACTCGAGACGGCCAAGCGCCAATGGAAACGCGCAGATAGGATGATCGTGTGTCGTCGAAGTTAGCGAGTCTGAGGCCCTTGACAACGGTTTCTATCGGCAAAGATAGCCGAGACACACTCATTGAGGCAATGGTTACGGTTTCTATCAACTCATCAAGTAGTTTCGCCTGGTAGCACAGCTTTCTCTTGTATGCAATACGGAATTGCCGTAATTCTAACAGGGGAAGAGTGATGATTTTTGTGGATAAGAACGTGTTTGGTTAATCCAAATTTTTATAAATCGAATTCATTCTTTGGGCGTCTCTTTTATTTCAGATTAATGAGGGTTTGAGCTCGTTCTCTCGACTAAGATTGTGCTCAAGGTTGCTAGAACTAAAATTTGTGCTCAAACTCGCTCGAATCAAAATGGTGCTTGAACTCGCTCGAACTCAAAAAGCTCTGCTCGCACAGCCCTAGTAGTTATTTACTATGGTACTATGGAAAATATAATGAAGGGTTTCAGCTGTATTTTTGGTACAGTAATATGTAAGCCCTACACGAATAAAATGTATTCATTACACTGACCTAATTTTAATGAATACCGAAGAAACCATGCAAAGTAGCAGAAAATGCCTTTCATACGGAGTTTTGACTTTCAACTTCTCCAAATGAATTAGAAGAACAAATGCTGCTCGGTCTGCACAGTATGGACCTAAAAAATACAACGAGTATATTAATGTAGGCCTACACATTTTTAAAACTGTCTAGCCTATTTCACTATATTGGCTATTATTTTTCATCGTGCTTTCAGGTATAGGCCGAGGCTCAAGTTCTCATCAATATTTTTTAATATAGTGGAAATAGGTCTGGGAGTTGTCAAGAAACAATTATTTATCTCGACTAGGCCTATACAGGCCAAAGAAGCTGATGTTGTATTTCCATGACCGAAAAACTGCTTTTGCACCGCAAACTCCATGACGCTTTGCGAAACTTTTTACTACGACTACTACCGTGTACATATTGTGTCACTACCAATTTACTACGGTTCTACTCTAGCGCTGTTCAAGTTGATAGCTCGCTGAGTGTACAACGCTAACCCATCATTTTCATTGAGAAACAAACTACTTCCGCTGGTTTGCGAAAATATTGAAAATACATCGAGTTTTGTTCAACTTTTATTGCCTATGCCGCAGTCTTCACCGATTAGTTGAATTTTCAAGATGTCTGATAAAGCGGAACGAATTCAGCTTTTCGAAAGCGATTTTGCGTTCATGGAAACAGCATAATGGAGCTATGCATAGAAGGTCACACACAGAGTAGCTTGATTTATATTTTGGTTAAGTGAGTTAAAATGACTTACCCAAAGTATGAAGTACATCCAAAAACTGAGTCAAAATTTGATCCGGATCAATTTTAGGATCTGGTACATCGTTCAGTTCATCTAAATACACTTCGTCGTAGACATCGGCAGGGTCATAACGATGATCCGCTATAAATTCTTTTGCTGATAAAATTTCTCGTTCTAGAACCTCGTCCAACTCACATAGTTCAGGAGGACCACATTCTAATACAAACTCCTTGGGTTTGTTACAATATCTGAAAAATAACGAGTTTCGGAATATAGACGACACAAGTACTACATATTTTTAATTAAATATGATGGGTTTAATGACGTGCCACAATGATGCTGAAGATCTATTAGCATAGGTGAATGATGATTGAAATTATACGAAGATGAGATCGAAAGTTATTTCATACAATGTTTTGATACAGTTGTGGCCTGCTTTTAAGGAACTGTTCCAGTATCAAGCTCAATGGCAGACAGAAGCCATGATAAGCCTAGCTGGTAGGATGGTCGACCACACAATGGCAGGAATCGACCACAGGCCGTCTGAATGATAGTTCCACGAGTTGATGACTGATTTAGGCCTGCATTTTAGTTATGAGACATTTTAGTCACGTTGAGTGGCAGTGTTGTGGAAGTCACTTTTAGTTAGTTAAAATATTCCTTTTTAAAAGTTGAAGTTACAAAAGTTTGAGAGTGACTAAAAGTTCCATTAAAAAGTATATAAGTTACTTTATAAAGTTACATACCAGATGGTCAGGAAATTAGGGCTATATTAAAAGCTTATTTACGCAATTTCAAACTTTATATATGCCAAAAGTGTATCGAAAGTAAATTACGCATTGTGAAAGAAAGTGAAAAGACTAGATTTGTTTATAATTATTAATTATTTAAACCTCTTCTACAGAGTTAATTTTAAACAAGGCTCAATTACTGAACGTAGCAAAGATTCAATTTCAATAACTTGCACATTTTGAGCCAACTTATTTTAAACCAACGTAGTGTTGTTACTGTTGTATAGTTTTGTGGCACAATCGATGTAATATTGTGTTTAAAAACAATTTTTTTTAAATACATATTTAAAAAAAAGTTGTTTTGTTATTTACTTCATAAAAGTTTATATTATTATTGTGATTTTAAATATATACCTGTTTGACCTAGTTGAATAAAATAAAAACACCTCCACTGGTCCACCTGCTGCACTAAAATAGAGTTTTCTTAGTTCATATTACACAATTTATAAAATCTCCAACTCAACTGGAGGTGCTTTTTTCAAGTTCGAAGATGACGATTTTGAAGCTTTTATAATTTTTTTGCTTGGCAAACACAATTGGCAAATGATTTTATAAGTCTCACCACTAATATCATTAGCAGTGAGGCTAAAATACGCATTATAATTTGACCACGGAAGTACGTTTACTGTATCAGATTTTGACATTGCTAAAATCACACTTTATACTTAATAAAACGATCCGTGCCACCAACTCGATGCACATTAACAATAATACGTGTATGCGCACACGATCAGCTGATCAACTTCTTGGTTTTTTTGTAATGTTGTTACCAAGTGCCATCGTCATGAAGGGTCGAAGACTCTCGGGGTAACCCAAGCCCTTGTCTAATAAGGGATTAAGACTAGGAAAACGCGGGATGCGCGTTGTTAGACGAGCTTAGGGGTATAGAAATCTAGAATGAAAAATAATTTGTCAACCCAATCTACATCTACAGACCTTGGATCACTCCAAACGTTCAAAAACCTTACGAGAATCAGTTATGTCACGGCCTTCCTCTTCATTCATTTCAATCGTTTTGAATTAATTGGTGACACTTGTTGCTATAGATTTAATTGGTTCCCGTAATAGCCTAAATTGATGGGAAAATGCTTTATAAATGCGTTTTCTTCGTTATTTCTCATCCGATTGATGCGAAAAATCTCTCAAAATGTGCTTAATAGTTTCCTTTATATTCGGCGAAAATTTGAGAGGTCTTGAAAAATTTTGATTTTTCAAGTATTTTCCTCCGGGTTATTCTAATGGGGATTTTTGAAATTTCTAAAATTCATAAAAAAAAAAGTTACCACCCGATAATGCCACAAAACTATACAGATCTAAGTTAGATGAGGAACCATGACGAAAAAAAGTTTGAAGTTGATAGCTGTAGCCGTTTGACCTGTGGAGAACCGACAAAAAAACATAAAAAAAAAAAAAAAAAAAAACATAAAAACGAACACCAATTTTTTTCAGTATGTCAAATTGAATCCTCGCTAAAGCTCGTCTAACAAGTACAAACCTAGATAAGTTAGAAATGAGCGATATTGAATCTTTGATATAATAGCAGTTTTGTATTTTTATATGTCAAAACAAACCCGGATAAGTTAGAAATGAGCGATATTGAATCTTTGATATAACAGGAGTTTTGTATTTTCATATGTCAAAGTAACGTTCAAGTAACTTTTAACTTTTAATAAGCAATAACATTGAATGAATGAATATTAGGGTTTTAAGGCGCATCGACAGCGAGGTCATTTAGCGCAATAACATTGAAAGTAGCGTTTAAAAAGTTAACAATACCTAGAGACATGTAAATATGGCTTGTATTTTTTCTTCTCGTAGCATTTAGAATTTGAAAAGTAGCACTTTGGTGCATCTATTATTTTGAAACATCGTGTTTTGTCGCGCAACAACGTTCAGTAGCATAATAACAGTACAGTACCGGTAAAACCACTAGATAACGCACAATAGGCATACAAGAGTAGCACTCCAATTGATATTAAAAAAAAATAGTCTCTAAAAGCAGGTCAAACCTACGCCTCAGGCGTCTGCCACCTGTATCTGCAACTGCACTTTTTTCCGAATTCCCCGACTAACTTCACCCGCTTACACCTCAATTGAGATAATTTTGGGAAAAATAGCATCTATAATGCTTCTATTCCGAATATAGCGTCTATATCGCCAATACATTGAAACATAGCGGATTCAGACGCTTGTAGCGCTTTTTAGCGCTTTTTTTTTTTGTAGCGCTTGTAGCCTTTTCAAAAACATGATAGAACATTAAACATAGTGTAACATGAAGAAATATTAGAAAAACATGTAAAAAGGCACTTTTAAATTCCATCGCTTTTATAGCAATTTCTATTTTTACATGTCTCTAACGATACCTGTGTATGAAAGTTAACGCGTTACATTAAAAGTTACTAAAAAAGTAACGGGTTACTTTTGAAAGTTACTTCCACAACACTGTTAAGTGGTGAGTTTCACTAGACTTGTAGTATATCATATCGAGTGAAATATGTATTAATTTACCCAATAAAATCTGCCATCAGCTTTGATTGGAAAACATTGTTTTGAACAAATCTTCATTTACTTACAACACAATACAATGAATAACAGTACACAAGTATTCGGTGGTAAACGTCCCAATATAATCATTCTCAGAGTATAATTCAGTAGTAACTCGTAAAATTCAAATAGCAATAACCTGAATAATTAATTAAACAACAGTCTGATGATCTCACACTTGAATTTTAATTTGAGCCTTAGCCTAATTCTAAATCTGATACTCTTTGTCAGCAGGTTTTTGCTATCCCAGTCATCAAATACCTTTTGAGGTAACACGTTCAAGTCGGGCCCTAGGCGTAGCGACTGCTCAAGGCGGCACTTTTCCAGGGGCGGCATATTTCTTCTCAAAATATACGATTTTTTTAAATTTATATATCATAGTTACATTTTCCACACAATTCCTTTCATAGACCTACATATTGTGTGTTAATTCTCGTTGACAAATAAAATGTTTTCCAAAAATAAAAGTGAATGACAACAGGCTACGTATTACTCAAATGTCCATTAATAAAATAAGGATGGATGTGTATGCACTAAATTCCCTAGAAATTCGATTGGCACCTGCCTCATATTCCACAAGTAGCAACTTTCGTCAGACGTCGGTTGCTTAGTAGAAGTTGGTTGACAAATTAATGACAATGAACAAGAAAGAATGATTTTAGACATAAATGTAATCTGAATATTATATTAATAGTGCTAGATTAGTAGAAGCTAGTGTTCTTTGAGCCATTTCTCATTTTAAGTTTTTGTCATTTTTGGTCAAATCTCGCTTACGCATGAAAAATCACTAGGACCAGGCCTGGTTCAAGTCTACAACTCCATGAGCTAACCTGTCTCTGATAACTTTCCACGCCTTTTTCCCATTGTATGCCTTATGTACTGTATTGCTACCAGTCTAGCCGCCTTCCTTTTTACACCTACCGTTTCCCACTTGAGTTTCTTTACCATTTCTGTAACACTCTTATAGTCATCATCTCCAGACGTTCAGCTCACTGAGCTCCCACTTTCCTGTTTTTTCCTTCTGCTAACTTAGTTCCTCTTTCAACTCTGCTTGTTTTAAATCTTTTATAAGTCTCCGGGTAGTAACCTTCGTCATCCATTTTCCTCCTCTCACAAATTTGGCAGCTATTCTCTGAACCTTTTCTATTTTCTGTTGGCCTACTGTGTCCTTAGTCCTTACTTTGGGTATCCCAGGCAGCTGTAGTATATTCAAGCACTTTTTATTGAGTTTTTTATATAAATATATATATAGGCCTACATATACCGGTATGGAAAAGTATAAAGCTACCTCTCTAATAAGCACGAAAATTAACACAAAAATGTGATTTATAAGATTTCAGTCAAACACTTCACTGAATAATAGCAGGATACTGTAGTTACTAGCACTTTCAAGTCTCGTAAGCTAGTCCTACATGCATCTTGGTGAAATTAAGCTAGGCTTATGAATATACTCAAGCCATACATTTGAAAAATAATCATGTGTTTGGCACATGTTGGTACCTGAGTATTGAAACAACATCACTAGCAGTTTCAGCAGTACTGTGCAACGAATATTCAAGCTTCCTAATTTCTGCTTCCAAATGAGCTGGATCACAAGTGGTATTAAGCAGAGGCGCTGTCAGACCAAGTAACCGTGGTAGATTGTGAGAAGATGTGTAATATTTCATTATTTGTCTAATAGGATGCACTTTCGTAGCTCGATGACAATCATCCAACACGATCAAGTTCAAATTGGCAATATTTAAAATATTTTTTTCGAACAGATGCAAGCAGATCTGGCTTGTCATGACTAAAACCTGCAGAAAATAAAATCAGAATAAATCATGGCAATTCATAGGTCAAATAAAATGTAAAATGTGAGAAGGTTAGGTTTAAATATATGGTAGTACCAGTACTCAAGTACAGCAACTACAGATAAATTGTATACAAATTCAGTGGGGTGAGAGTGATCAAACGTAGGTACCTACATGATTTTCAATCAACTCCTTCCCCCACTCTTCAAAACTCAAATTATCAACTGTTTCCAAAGAGCAGTATTCACCGACATTGAGATCGGTCAAGTGACGAATGTACGATGCTTGCGATGCCACCATAGATGTTGAATCCACCAGGTAGAGAGTGCGTTTGCCACCATTATTGTATGATCTAAAGAAGAATTGAACTGTACTAGTCTACACACTATGATAAATCTACACAGAAACTCTAACAACAATGATTGTTACTAAACGATGATAGGGCCTAGATCTATCAACATTGAAATTAGATTTGAAGAAGATGAGATTCCTACCACTGCTTTCGATATTTGCGTCACTGAAATTAAAAATGATTACTAGGTTACACAGCCACCACGATTTCATGAATTTTACGATTTCTGAATGCAATTGAGAGTAATATTGCAAAACCGTCGGGCTACCTTTTTGGGGAATTGAAAATGAATAAAAAATGAATGAAAAGATTGTTGGGAACAAAACTTGATTCAATAAACAATATTTGACTTGACCGATGAATTTTCAAAACTAGCCAACTAGCAAAACGAAGAAAAGCCGGAAAGGGTGTCATTTATGATAATAATAATTTTTTTTTACCAGAAGGCTGCAGGCCTACAGTTACAGAATGATAATTGTCAATCAATGAAAATTAATGAATTTTGAATGAGAACGATACACAAAATGGTGGCTCAAAAAGAAGTAGTGGTGAATAAGGTGGACAAAAAAGCTAAAAAAGTGGAGTCAGAGTGTTATGTATGTTTTAAAGGTGTTCGTGTTGGACTGAGGTGCTGTGTATGTTTTGGATGGGCTCATTTTAGATGCCTAAATGTAGATCAAAAAGCCTATAAAGACAAAAAAAGTGACCTTGTTTGTACACAATGCAAAAGTAGGGTTAAGAAGAACAAAAAGGAAGCTAGGCCTAGGTTTACGCAGCAGCTAGATAAACACACACTCAAGAGTAAACAAAATAAGAAAAGAGTTAAACCCAGTGTTGAGTATACAATTAGGCTAGGGAGGAAATACATTAATGAACTTGAATCTAATGTGAAAGGATTGGAAGAAGTGATTCAAAGCTTGATGAGAAGAAGAAGCAATGTAGAAGAAAAAAGTGAAATATGCCTGAAAATGAGGCAATGGGAATGTGAAAAGAAAGAATGGGAAGCCACGAAAAGAGAGATGAATTGTAAAGTGAATACACTACAGGCCATTTGTGATAAGTGGTTAAAGCAGCTTGAAAATGAATGCCAGATTACTTTTCAAATGAAAGAAATATTGGAAAAATGTGAACTGGAAAAAAACGAGGCAGTACGAGACAGGGAAATTTTGCTAAGGCGAGTTCAAACTATGAATGAAGAGTGGGAAAGGCCTGGGCCCATGAATAAAATCGACAAACAAGCATGCGGAACACTGGTATCACTGAAATCAAGAGGACTCCAAAGCGGGAAAGTGAAATACACGAAACTTCAAGAACCCTCAAGATCCGAGTTGACCTTGTGTAAAAAAGAGTTATCAGATGTCCGAATAATTGGAGACTCTATGGTGTATTATACCGGACCCATACTGGAAAAATATGGAATGAAAATAAACACTCTATCGGGGATCAGGACCGACCAGCTAGGGGAAGTGTTGAAAAATAGGGAGTTGGTTCAGCCTGAGGACAAAGTGTTAATTTTGAATGTTGGAACAAATAGTGTGAAGGGATGGATGAAGAAGGACAATACAGTAGAAGATGTGGCAGAAATGCTACAAAATGTAAAAAAGAGGTTTGGAGAAGGAAGAAAACTTGGGGTGATGGGGATTGTACAACGTAGGGACTGTGCGATGCACGTTATAAATGGAATAAACGACAGAATAGAATGGATAGCGGAAGGTTTAGGTATGACTTTCATAGACCCAAACATGTGGGTATCAAATGATTGTATTGGAAAAGATGGGCTACACCTCAACAGGAAAGGCAGCAAGAGATTGAGTGATCTCTTCATTGGTCTCTCGAGAAAGTTGAAAATGAACGAAGATAGGCTTATAAATACAAAAAACTAGTAGAAGTTAGAGTAGATAGGATTAATATAAGAGATCATATAAATATTAGTGATAGGCCATCAGCAGGACATATTGTGCCAAATTTAGATAATTTAGATAATATGAATTCAGAGCTCCTCACTGATAAAGTAAATAATAGCAGTAATCAGTCAAACATAGCAGCTCTACAAAATTCTATTATATATTTCAATACACAGAGCATATTATCAAAAAGAGAAGAAATAGAACAGTTTATAATTAAGAGGCAACCAGAAGTTTTAGGTCTATCTGAAACCCATCTCACAACTGAAATAGAAGATTGGGAAGTCAACATTAATGGATATAACATCATTAGAGTAGACTCGGATAGTAGGCACACCGGAGGTGTATTAATATATATAAAAAGTGGCATTAATTATACGATTTTACAGACAGAAATAATTAAAAGACAATGGTGGTCTTTAACGATACAAATATTAAATGGTTCTATGACAGGATTAGTTTACAATATTACCTATGCCTCTCCTAGGATGAAAAAAATTGAGATCTTAAGAAATCTTCAAAAAATAATAGAGTTATATCAAAGTGGTCACCAGAAAATAATTATCACTGGAGATTTTAATATAGATTTATCCAAAAAACATACTATATATGCCAAACAAACAATTAGTATGATAGAAGCAAATGGTATGATTCAATTGATTGATGAATTCACTAGAATAGCTAATACATTTAGTAATATAGATAACACACACAAAATCTCGCGAACGCTTATAGACTATGTTATCACCAATTTTATAGATAAACACAAATTTGTCATCTCTATGTTAGATGAAGTCATATCTGATCATAGGGTTATAGGTATAGGCCTAAGTCAGGAAACTCATAAGGTACGAAATTATGAAAAAGTTAAGAAGACTGAAATTACATATAAAGACTATAAAACTGTACTACACAGCAAACAGGGTCAAGACTCATTTCTCAAGGATCTCACAAAAAAGAAATGGCAATCAAATAGTGAGATAGATAATGTAAATATACTATTGAAAGAATTTATGGAAAATATGAGTCAAACTATAAAAGATCATGTGCCTGTTAAATCATTTACAATAAAAGAAATACACAGCGAAAATAAGTGGTTTGATCAGGAAATAAACAGGGCTCAAGATCACAGAAATTACTTATACCGAGTAGCTAGAAGAGGAGACAGTACCAAAGACTGGGCAGAATTCAAAATACAAAGGAATAGAGTAGTATCTTTAATTAGGAAGAAGAAGGTAGAATACTATTGCAAAATGATAGAAGAATATAAAAATAAACCTAAAGAAATGTGGAAAACACTCAAGTCGTTATATAAGGATAAATATAGAGATAATAAAAATGAATTGTACTTCAAAAATCAGAAAGTTCGAGGTATAGAAAGTATTGCTGAAACTTTCAATGAGTATTTTATAAGCAGCATAGAAGTTATAGCTAATAGTATTAAAAGTGATGTAGAACTAGAAGAATATTATGTCTTAGAAAATATAGATTTGAACGCCATCAAGATGAGTAATTTTAGAAGTGTAGGGATAGAAGAAATTGTATCAGTAATTAAAAAACTAAAAGAAACCACACCATGGGATGATGGAATATCGGACAAAATATTGAAAATTTCTATTAACCTACCGTGTATCAAAGATTCTATTATTAATATAATAAATAAATCGCTAGAAATAGGAGAAGTACCACAGTATCTGAAAACATCAGTTATAATTCCAGTACCAAAAATACTGAAAGCTATTGACGGGGAGAATTATAGACCAATAAACACATTATTTATATTAGAAAAAGTATTAGAATATATTGTAAAAAAACAATTGAACGAATTTATAGAAAATAATGAAATACTCGTAGAAGAACAATCGGGGTTTAGAGAAAACCATGGCTGTGACACGGCTATTCAGTTAGTATTGAATAACTTGAAATTAAAGATGCAAGAACGTAAAATAACAGTAGCAGTTTTCATTGATTTAAAAAGAGCATTTGAAACAATAGATAGGGAAATTCTTCTACAAAAATTAGAAAGATATGGTATGACTGGGACAGTTTTGAAATGGCTAAGATCATATTTGGATTTGAGATTGCAAAAAGTTAAATTTGGCAATGCTTACTCTAAAACATTAGAGACCAAATATGGGGTTCCGCAGGGTTCAGTATTGGGTCCTTTACTATTCATATTATATATTAATGATATTGTTAAAGTTACAAAAAATTCTAAAATAAATCTTTATGCAGACGATGCACTTATAACATGTAGTGGCGATGATCTTGTAAGTGTGCATAACAATATACAAAATGACTTAATTACTATAGAAAAATGGCTGAAAGCAAACAAAATGAAATTGAATGTCACCAAAACAAAAGGGATGATATTTTGTAGTCAAAACCGTAAAACAAATAATGAAATTGAAAATATAGACATAATGTTAGAAGGAGAGAAGGTAGAAATGGTGAAAGAGTTCAAATATCTGGGAATTATTATTGACCAAAACTTATTATTTAAAAATCATGCTCAATATGTAACTAAAAAAATGTCAAGAAAGATTAATCTATTCCGGAGAATGAATAAATGTTTGCCTGCTAAAACAAAGGTTATGATGTATCAGGCAATAATAGCACCACACATCGACTATTGCAGTTCCGTGTTATTTCTTTTGAATAAAAATGAAATAGAGAAAATGCAAAAACTTCAAAATATAGCAATGCGTAGTATCCTTTTAGTCAATAAATATTCTTCCATAAAGAAAATGTGCAACGCCCTAAACTGGCTAAATATAAAACAACGAATAGTCTTAAATACACTATGTCTTATATATAAAATTATAAAAGGATTAACACCATCATATTTAAGAAACAACAAAATTCAATTCAATAGAGATATTCATATATATAACACAAGAGAGGGAAGTAAAGTAGTCATTGAAAGACAGCAGTCAAAATTTGGAAACAATTCAATTTATATCAAAGGAATCAGGATTTTTAATAGAATACCTGAAAATATACGAAATTCGGAAAATGTTAAAACTTTTCGAAGAGAATGCTCAAAATTAATCAGAGAAAACAGACTTTTACCAAATTGTAGAGAATTAGTTAACTATTGGGATGAAATGTAATTGTAAATAAATAATTGTAAGACTATACTAGTACATAGGCTTTATAATTTATATGATCATAATTATGTTGAACGAAGACATGTTCACTGTTTCACAATTATTATTATTTGTTATTCTAGTTATTATGTGAAAATTCATGATGTTACATGTTATGTCCAATCTGGTCCACATTATTATTATTATTATTATTATTTAATTATTCTTTAATACTCTTTTCACAATGTTTTACTATTATTATTCTTATATGACATTGTTTTTATCATCATTATTATTTTGTTGTTCTTTCATGTATTATGTAAGATAGCATGATTGCTAAATAAAGTTTCTACTACTACTACTATGATTAATAATTGATACATACGGTAGGCCTAAGTATTCGTCAATAGAATAGAACGATTTCTCAAGCAGAAACTTCTTTATATTGGACTTAAAATTAGTTGAAAGTTTTTCATTTCTTCCATCCCAGCTGGTAAGTGATTGTAATGTGATAATGTGGTAAGTGATATTACCCGAGACACACAATTTTGGCCAGTGACATCACTTTTCTAGTAGGTGATGAAGTTGTTAATACCCTAATATTCTTTTGGTTTTGTTAGCTACCAGTAGGCCGACGATGTTTAAGGTCATGTTATTAGTATTTGTTACCAGCTAGGCAACTAGTAGGCCTAGGGGCCCATCTTTCATAGGCCTATGACTACGTATACCACAAGGTCGGGAAACGGTTTAGGCAAACCGATTCACGCTGAAACGGTTCAACAAATGTGTGTACATCACAACAACTCAGAAACAGTTTGGCAAAACGTTTCAACGTCAGCCATTTTGAATATTAGCAGCGCCTTGTGAATCGGTCAAAATTAGCTTGAGCACGGCCTTCTATATTATTACAATAATACAGAAGATCTTGCCTTGAATCGGTTTGACGTGTATATCAATCGTATCGAGTTATCCAATCCACTTTCCAAACTGGGTTGGAACTAAAGTGTTTTACACCAAAACCGACAGATATATCACCATCTGTAAACCGTTTCAGCGTGAACCGGTTTGACTAAACCGTTTCCCGACTGTGTGATATACGTAGTCTATATTAGGTTGGTTACAAGACTAACTGGTTTTTTAAGGGTCGAGTCACAGTATATTTAGAATAAGTTGTGTTCCAGAATTCAGCGCTTAGCTAGCGCTAGATTAGCATTGTCGAAATGACGTTCCAAATTCTAGCGGCTAATATGCTAGAATCTAGCAAATCGTTCCAGAATCTAGCCTGCTAAGTCCGCCGACATAGCTCATCTAGCAGTAAAAAAGGTTGCTAACTTGCTAGTTCAGCCATAATTTTGAGCGCCAATTCAAAGATCAAGACATCGCTTGGTATGGTCGACCTGCAGATTGAATATGAGAATGAAATAATGTCAATAACTGTGGACGGAAGTAGTGCAGAACAATTAAATAATGATGAGTTTCAATATTTGAATGTAATGAGTAAATTATTGTAGCAAAAAAAAATCGACTTTGAGGTTTTGGAGATTGCCAAAACGTTTGCAAGGGCCTAGGCTTAGATTGGAGGCTATTCAATTCCATTGGCAATAAGAGCGAAAACTTTGTCATCCTCTTCTGATCCACTGGAGGAGGAATTAGAAGAAATGCCTGCATTTAATGCAACTGCTGCAGTTCCCAATACGCTTTGATCTTCCGCCATAACTTTCACAGCTTGTTGCAAAAAATGCTCGTGATCGTTCCAAAATTGCAAGCTAGCTGAGCTAGCAGTGACGTATGCTGGGCCAACTTGGCGCTAGCAAAGCGCTTAATTCTGGCATGCCACTAGGCCTATAGTATTACCATTGAGATTGTAATGTTACAATCTCAATGGTATTACTATGCTTAACAGTAGTGCCTCTTGGGTATTCGTGCTTGCAGTAAAAACAGGACCGACCATGTCAAATCTTGCCTGGTGTTCGTGCATGGAAGCACAATATGTGAATATAAAGTGATAATAAGTGAAAGGACATTTTTAAAAAACAATGCCTTATGCGGGATTCGAACCCATGCCTAACGGTAACTTCACTTTCTAAGGAGGTGCCTCAGCTGCTCGAGCTACGGAGGGTGGCTCGTTCCCATGTGCCACAGGCAATATAGGGAACCTGGGTAATCTACTTTACTGAAATAAATTTCAGAACTTGATTGATCGTGTTAAGGGACTTCTAGGTATAGGCTTAGCCTGCATGTGCCTAGATCTTGATAGCCTATCCATTGATAAAGTAGGCCCATTCCCGTAGGATACTTCTTTGCTCAATGGCATAGGCCTAGCCTAGGCTTACCTGCGTGTGGAATTTGAAAGTTCTTGAATAAGCTTGGTGGCGATGAATATCTTGCCTGGCCCAGTGGCGAGGCAGACGATAATGTTTCTTTCTTTCGCTGCATCAAGTAGTTCAACTTGATACTCTCGTGGCGTAAAAGACTTGGTGTTAATATTATCGTTGAAATGATAAGCCATTTAAGCTCAACGTCCGTCTCACAAACATAAACAAATCTTCGCCATGACACTTTGTACCGCCTTCTAATCTTAGGCTTCACAGATTTCAAATGTTGAACGTCTGAAGTTCAGTCATGTCAGAGTCGATAAAGCAGTTATCGACTCTGGTAATGTTCATTTCAAAAAGTGAAGAACTACTTTACCGATGATAGTTTGGTCACATTATAATAATTATACAATCAATTATATAAATATAATAATGAGGGGACCGTTGTGTCCAGAAGGAGATGTTTCAAACAATCAAACGCTATTAATATAATTTAATGATGGTTTGAAAATTGTACATTATCAGTATCAATTTGAGAGAAGGACTCACACAGATCTGAAAACAAATCACAATCACATTCACAACCTGAAAATTCTTTGTAGTAGCCTACATTCTAGAAAAAAAAAATCAATTTTTAAGGTACTCTTGATATATTGCTTACAAATTACAAATCATTTACAATTATAATTATGTCATTTTTCTTGGTCTCCTTCTTTTAGCAGCACCAGCTTGTCGTAATAATTCAGCATTTTCATCCTCCATGCACGTCCTGGTGCCGTGTAGCCTGAAGTGCAGGAATACCAAACCCAGCATGGTAAATGCTGAAGAAGCAACAGGAAGAAAAAATTAAAAATATCAAAACTTCATGATATAATTATGCTAATAAAATTATGTGTGTCAGTTTTACAGCGTTTCAAAGACGAGGTCATTTGCGCCAAAAATATTTAAATTAAATATCATAATGAAATTATCATATTCAATACTTTAAATTATACTTGAAGTTTTTTCAGAGAGTGTATAGGCCAACATTATTGAAAAACATATATTAATAAAAATTATTTCATAAAATGAACCATTCTAATTACATACTGCTACTATAACTGGCATTTTTACGGCTTTCTGAAAATAATTATTAAATATCAACCTCACACTTGAATGAAGGCAACAACACTATATACTCAATGATGTAGGCTAACTATTTGCACTATTGGAACTATATTATATTTGCAAATTTTAAATTCTGTTCTCTTACCATTCAATATGCACGGGAAAATGACATAAAAGCTGACTTGCGTAGTGTGGAAATAAAGTACTTCCGAAATATACATTAGGATAGTAACGAGTAGAGAACAAATGCCCAAACTGACCACACTGAAAAAGAAACTTAGTTTAGTTACTTCGTTGAGTATTCAGGAAAAATCAATACATTTTACAACCATAATCTAATATATACATACGGCTTTATATGGATGTACAATGTGCAGTGAACTAAAGTCAGAGCTTTCAGTACCGAATACATTCCTAAAACCCTTGGCAGAGTAGTATCATCTGAAAATAATTTGAAATATATAACTATAAGTCATAAGTTAACATTGTAGGCCAAGCACTTGAAATATATAAATAATACATACCCAGGTTATGTTGCCCAAGAAAAGATCGATTTTCAATGAAGCACCTTACAGAGGTACCCATATCCATGAATGCAACAAATGCAATCCACCCTCTAAATGCATAAATTATTTTTTCATCCATTTTAAAGTTATAAGTACAAGTCAAAACATTTTAATACAACATAAACAGCCTCAGGCAGCCATTACTCAACATCAGTTACGTACAAAGTAGAATACAACAATGACCAATCAGAATCGCGAGTTTCTGCACATGCTCAATTCGATCCAATCAAAAGAAACTGTTTAAAATTGCGGCGGCAGAGTACGAACGTGTGCTATGACTACAATGTGAAATACCCATAGGCCTACTTCGGTTTTATAGGAAAAATATACCTTCACACTACTAAAAATACATGGATAAATACGAACGCGAAATGAGAAAATGTTTCAAAATAGAAAGTATTATCTTTTATTTGTTATTTTAGGTTAGAGTACAAGGAGCAAAATATATTTGGATGAGTTTAAGTGATGACTCAATTTTACTATACTTGACACAACAGAAATGTTTTTCTGTTTGCACTCTAAAGGTCAAACCAAAACCAGAAGGTAAAGAAAACCAAATTTTGAAGAAATTCGGCATTGTCTTACTTGAAATTGTCTAGTTTTGACGTGCAATTGCTCCAATGAATATCATGTCAAAATTTTGAAAACCCCACAAAAATAACACAGAGAGAAAAACTATTTAAAAATATTTTTATGAGTAAATTCAAATTTTTGCGGAATTTATGCATAAGACTTGAACACTCATTGGATTCTTCATTGTGAAGGGAACTACCATAATGTTATTTCTAGGATCAATTCAACCCATTAAAAAGATGAACAAGTGGAAGTACAATAAGTGTATTATAATCAACAGGAATTACAGCTGCAAATTAAAGGTAGCGGCTTATAGTTCCATAATCAAGATGTACCGTATATTGCTTTCGAGGACATTAAATAAATGTCTTGCTCATCTTACAACACACGGTACGCTGTTATCTAAATAACAGGCTTAACTCTGCATCAGCTCAGGCATCGCTTCAGAAACTGAAGTCATTGTTGGGCGTGGGTTCGAGTCCTGCCTAAGGCATGAATTTTTGTAACTGTCCTTTCACCCACCATCTTCATACTTCATAGTTTCATAATCACTTGTTCATTCTTACCCCCGTATAACCCAACTATTGGTGGGGTCATTGAGCAAACAATAATCGATAATCACATCAACTGTTATTAATAAGCAGTGTTAAACTTCACACACTAGAAATATGAATGTCAAAGTAGATAGATAATATCTCTCGTTAGAATTAGCATGGCCGTATTTCATGTAAACACGCACCTACCAATTCAACGCTTGGGCCGGTTGCTAGGATTGTGTCAGCGATAGTGCCGGCACTATCGCTAAATGGATTGGTACTTGGGGTTCAATTGATAAACAGAATATGCACTTAAAATAATTCATTTTACCAATCACCAACAAACATTCAATCATTTTTATATACAAAAATAAACATTAACATTAGGAATAGTAAATTGAAATACAATAATGAGCCCACTTTTTAACACATACAGTATATACATACTCCAAAATTTGCAAAGTCCCAATAATATTCTCAGTTACAGTACCTAAGAAAAGATCAGACTAAAAATTACAAATATTATCCCATGTAACAAATTCATTATAATATATTTTGAACAATGCCTTAATTTAAGGTAGAAGAAAAATATTATCCAGAGCTACCAGTCTCTCCTTTCACAAATTCTGGATAATCAATGAAGCCATCATTATTAATATCAGTTTCCCGTAATATGGGATCGATTGTTTGTGCAAACTCGTCATCTGTTTTAACATTTTGTTCGAGAGGTTCCATCTTGTTTTCAGCTTCGTCGTCTGGATCTAAAACATGAGTGCTATTAGTTGAATGAAAATAAATAATACTACACTAACAATCAACAAAATACAATTCAAGTTCAGATTGAAGCAAATTTGACTCAGGAAGACAGTTGACTATTGGAGATACTTTTTCAAAAGCTTCAACAAGCAGTAGAAAAGCAATAGACCATGTGATCATACAAAATAGCTCAAGGTTAAAATATGACGCTGTGGAACTCGTGATAACACAGCAGCCTGCCCAGAGGTCAAACATGAAAGTCTGCTCTCCATTAACCATCAATGAAAACAAACAGCATATCGTAATTAAAAATACATGACGTTTAAGCTTTCTGCTATCACGTTGGGTCATAATAATCACCCTTTCCAAAGTAACCAAGGCAGTAAATTGGAGGATCAAGTGATTTTGTATACTGCTGTACATGGGGGGGGGAGTGGTCATATATATTATCTAGTATTATGCTGGATTTCCATGCACGCGATTCTCATATCGCGCGATAACATGTCGCGCGTCATGGCGGCGCGCTCGAATGTTGAACAAACCTCAACTTTCGTGAAGCGATTCGCGACTTGTCCCTGATTGGTCAGTGATCTGCCGCCTCGCGACTTTGAGCCGCCATGACGCGCGACATGGTATCGCGCTATATGAGAATCGCGTGCATGGAAATCCAGCATTACTATCAAGTATTAACGTAGGCCTATACCAAAGTGCTCAATGGCACATAAACTAAGGCAGGTTGCTGTGGTCTCCTATTTTCCTGCCATTGTAGGCCTAGTGAGTTCATCCTGAAATAACACTTCAGACCTACCATAGAACTTTGTTAACAAAATTAAAATTTCAATCATAAAGGTCAATATTTTCACCCCATTTTACAAACATTGAAAGAGTGCACTTTGCCAAGTTGCGGTAGAGCGTAGAAAACACCATAATCAAACATTATATTTTATTGCCAGTACTTGATTAGCATTTTTTAAAGACAAAGTATGAAGGCTAGTTTAACAATAGAACTTTATACAAATTTAAACTATGAAACTAAAATTATGATAGTTCAGGAGACCTACCCTTAAAAAAGCACAATCACATAATGCAGGACTCGAACCCACATCAAACCTGACTTCAGATCCTAATGCAGTGTGATAGTTGACTGAGCTGTGACACTGGCTAACTTCAGTTTTTTCATAAAAGAATCTTAAAAAAAGAAAATCAGGTCCTACTAAAACAACATATATTTTACTTAAAAAAAAAAGAAGCTGGATAGTGAACTTTTTATGTACCGTAGAACGGGGTGATTTTGAACACTCTTCTATGAATCATTCTTACACTTCATTATCTAGTCACTTTTTGTTTTTGGCAAAACTATCACTAGGATTCAGACTACTGGATGTGCTGAAAAGCAACTGAAAAAAAATCCCATGATATAAAAAAATAATAAAAACCTCCGTGTTCAGATTCACACCGTGCTGGGGTGAATCTGAACACTATTGCATTCTCAATGATAATTAGAGAGCCATGAGACAAGGGGTAAATCTGAACACACCAATGGCTTCTCTGGAAAATTTTGTATACAGGTCATATACTGCATGCACGTATAAGTCTTTTATTGAAAGTATATTATACATAATGGATATAAGCATGCGAGATTTTTCATCAAATCGTGATGGTTGAGAAAAAAAAAAAAATTACTTGATAATCAATTTGCAGCTTTGTCAGTCTGAACAATAGATGAACATAGATCTGAGATTGAAAATATTTGTATTTGACATTTTTACACATATTTTTAAACAAGTTTGAACAGAGGTAATCAGACAAGATCTGGTGTTCAGATTCACTCCACTCAACACCAGTTCTAGAACTTTTCACGCTGATGGCCATTTAGAAAAATATTTTCAAATGTTGAATGAATTAACGACTTCAGATGGGCGGAGCTTATTATAGTACGCTCTCGCACGGGCTGTACGCGCGTGATTGGGGGAAGTTGCTTGGAATAAAGATGGATTCGTTAGCGCGTTTAAGAGAGTTCCCTTGGTGTAAATCATTATTCATCTTCATCAATTTTGGTATGAAAGTCATTCCAAAGTATTGAGGAGACAAAGGAAGCTAGCGCTTACTAAAAAAAAAGCTATAGCCTTTATGTGTCGTCTTATGTGTAAGAGATATGGACCACACAAGATAGTGCACCTGGCACCTTGCTGATCAAAGCCAAGCGATTTTGTGGACCTCTAATACATCAAATTTTGACATTTCTGTCATTCTCTAGCCAAGTAGGCTTAAAAAAAATCATTCAAGTGATAGCTAGACAAGGTTCATTCTGGTCCTAGATAGGCCTAGCCCCTTAGGCCCAGGAACACAACAATATTTCACCATAGTGGCAAATAAATGCAAAGAAACGTAGTCAAAATACAATGGTATCAAATGTCAAAAGTACACTGAATCCCCCAATTGCCACTATATTGAATTATCAGCGGACGCGTGACGTCAGATGGGCGGGTAAACCCAAGTCGTAAATTGTATCAGTTCTCATCAGATGGCAAAGTAGTCTCCATCCAGAACCACAGTGGTCGGTAAAGTAGTTTTCTACACGCGCATTGAAGAATTTCGACATCACAAAGATTGTCACTTTTTTAATTCCAGATTTATTTATTTTCCAATTATAGGCCCTACATGCACATTCATAATTTTTTTAATGAAAATTATATAATTTGAAAGTTATTGATTTTTGGACACCTTCTGTTTGCATGTGCTATTGATACTGTGAGAGATATTGAGCAATGAAAAAATAGTGTATTTTGTGTTCAGATTCACCCCAGAGTTTACCTTTACCGTGTTCTACGGTACTCATGATTAGGTAGATGCGGATTTGAAATACATGTATGCCTACTAAAATTGGATTTACCGGTGTAGGCCCTAGCAGATAATCTGTTGACTATAGTAAAAATAAAGCTCTACATGACGGACTTTTAAAACAAAACATACCAACATAAAGTACAAAGGCAGGCAAAGGAATGCATTAGATAGCTGGCCCGCCCGTTGCCGAGGCTTTTTGCTGAGCTTGAACAAACTCAGGATAGTCGATAAAACCGTCTCGGTTGCCATCGTCCATACCAAGGATCGGATCAATTAGTTGGATCAGCTCGTCATCTTTGAATATTTTCTCGCCGGCAGGTGCTGGATTGCTAGGGTCGTGATGACCTTGTTCTAAAGCGTTACATTGCAAAGTCAACATACAGAAAGCCAAGGCATGCGTATGGACAAAACAGTGCAGTGACAAAATTTTAGCATAAATAAACATTTCAAATTGGCATGCACATAACTGTCATGTTAATTGAAAGACTTTAGGCCTACCAATGTTGTTAAGAGAATAAATATCAACACAATGAATATTGCATCTCTGAAAAAACAGTAGGCCTATGGTCATTCCGTATCAAATCAACTGAGCCATTTCCTTCACCATCTCTGATTTTGATGAAATTTGTACCAGTTGTACCAACCACTGAGTCAACCAATCGTACAAACTTTTGGCTCCGCAGCTCTTATAGTTCTCGAGTTATGCCATGTAGAAAACGCCAAATTTGGCGCGCTTTGTGCCGTTCCAAAATTTGCTACTTCTAAACCGTTCAACGTGGAGACATATTTTTTATTCTATAATTGAGCTCTGATTTGTTGAAAATTAATGGCATCAGATTTGATGCTATTCTGTGTAATGAACATCGAGATATCTGTGTTTGCATTTTTTTCGTTTCACCCTACATAAAAAAAGGTGTGTTTAAAAAAAAAGAAAAAAACCCATCAAATTGTATGTTTAATAAACACAAGAAAAGTTATGCTAGAAAGCGGTAAAATGATGGTATCAGGAGATATAACAGGGTCATACCATGATTGTGTATAAAAACTCTCAAATGAGTTGCCGAGATTCAAAACTCAAAAGAATGATTACTAGGACTATAAGCAAAAGGTCTAGATCTAGTCAAAATATCAATATTGTCACACAATCCCCCTGTTATATCCCCGTCCTAATAGGCCCTACCATCATTTTACCACTTTATAGTATAACTTCTCATGTGGTGAATATACATAGTTTGTTCGATTGGTTGACTCAGTGGTTTGAACAACTGGTATAAATGTAATCAAAATCGGAGATGGTGAGGAAAATAATGATGCTCGGTTCAGTTGATTTGATGTGGAATGACCGCCCGGGGGACCCCTCAACTCGTCCTCATTTCAATACTGTGAGGAGTGAATAAAAACAAACAATATTAGTTACTGTTCTAGAAGACGGCAGAAGTATTATTTTAAACACTGTCACAAGCAATTAATAAATAGTTATACACTACCATGCCAGTGTATTAACGACTTGATGAGTTCACAGCCATCCAGCTTGTTATTGTTGTCAGCATCGTGCATTTTAAAATAATGGAACTGTAGCTCTTGTTCAGACATCTTACTGGTATCCATGGGAACCTCCATATGTTCTTGGATGTGCCTATAAAATCATTAATTATTATATCAACATGAGCATGTGATTTGAGTTTGACTAATTACGGTGTTCGAGTGACCAGTTGGTTCGTAAAACAAAGTAGTTATGTATACCACTATTTAGTAAAATAAGTATATAAATTAGACGTCACTAGATGTGGATGTATGTGTATAGATGGTCAGTAGATATCTATAATTGAGCCTACACTGTAAATTGTAATAATAATTCTTGAGCATAGGCCTATACCAGTTTCATCACATAAAACTAAAATACCTACTGGTAAGATGTGTTTAGAAAAACAATCAGTCTTGATAAATTACAATATATGCCCTAAAAGTACACAGTATGATCAGTAAAGTCTTTGTTATTTAGTAAGTGCAGTGCGGGATCTGGGTTTACCCTCAAAGAGAGCTTAGCGAGTTGACACATGCCGATTGTAATTCTATTGTCCACGTTAATGACAGTTAAATGATGTTTCTACATGCACAATACTTGGCCAATGTACAACACATTTATACCCCCTAATGGCAACAGCATGCATGCCAGAAATGGACTGACATACATGAATAATAAACAAAAAGTTAGTCGAACCATCAAGAGATTTTGTCCTGGACTTTACTATTTGAAGACTACAGCTGCACTTACTAAAATAACGAAGACTATACACCTAACTTAACACATTAAATAAACACGCGAAGCACTTTTCAAGCTGGTAGGCCCTACCAGAAGTAGAGATTAGTTTTTTTGCATTGCAGCCTCGAGCACCGATGCACAAAGTGAGAGTAGGTGTAATGGACCAATCATTAGATGTGCATTAGCAGACTCTTATGACACTTTTACAGCGTACTTGTTGTACTTTACAGTTCAGACAGTTTACTATAACTATTAGGCCTATATTGCTGTAGGCCCAAGAGGTAAATTGTGCACTAAGGGCAATAGAAATGTTTTTTGAAAGGATATTATTGATACGACTTGAGTTCACAATTTCAACTAGACCGGTCCTCTTATTAATAACAATTAACTGTCGCCTGCTTCGAGTCCTTTTTGATATATTAAAACACAGCAAAACTGTGACCACTCAACACGTAAATATGCTGTATATTCCTGGTATATTATTAATCTACCTACTCTTTTTCATGCATCATATTGGCAACATTGAGGAGTTGTGGATTATGGGCTTGATGCCCTCCTTCATGTGCATGCCCAACAGGCACTCCTTGTTGACCCAACTGTTGTGGTTGATTAGCAAACTGGGCTTGCTGCTGATGCTGGATCGGAACATGTTGCTGTTGTTGCATCGGTACTTGCTGTTGCTGAATCGGCACTTGCTGTTGCTGAAGTGGAACTTGTTGCATCTGCGGCACTTGTTGTTGATACTGCGGTACTTGTTGATTTATAGGGACTTGATGTTGGTGTGCAGGGGGCATATGTTGGTGCGGTGGTGGTGCTTGCTGATTAGGGTTATAATGTTGGGGTGGTACTCCAGGGGCTACCCTTTGGTTTTGGTGGCCGGCTGTCAGAGAGAGCAATCCAAATAGGGTGAAGATACACACCCACATCTTGACAGCTGGAAAGTATCAGTCAAGAGTAAGCATGAAACAACAATGGTCACGACAACTTACAAATTTAAATATTTGATACCATCAATATGATACTTACGTTTCACGTATTCTTCATGCAAAATTCAGAGAACTAAAGGCCGCCTAACAGTAAATCAAAATAATCCACGTGTACCTATACGCAACCTATGCAGGATTTGGATGCCATTGATTATTGTCTCTAGGAAGCTTAGACAGACCGGTTGACCCTGTAATTTTGTCGCTCTGAGGTGTTTAGAGCAAAAATAGTAACAAATGGAAGGAGACCCATTCTTTCTTACACTCTCTAGTAGCTCATTGGCTGTCTTTTATGTACTGCGTGTAGCATATGTACCAAATTTCTGTCGATTTGTTTAAACTTTAAAGGCCTACTAATCTAAAGCTAAATACTCTTAATCCGGGTTGGGCATCCTATCCAGGCCCGGATTTACGCACAGTCTAGCAAGGCTGAAGCCTACCGGCGCAAGAGCCCAGGGGGCGCTTGGACTCTTCAGGGCTTCCATATTTTTGTTTCAAATGAAATGAAACGGTATCAAAAAATGCAGCACGAAGTTGAATCATGTAGCTAAAATGAGGTAGTCCTATACGGGCACTTAGGGGAGAGACGTTTAGGCGACCGACACTTGGGCGACGGACACTTAGGCGATCTACTTTAATCCACTTTATCATTGGACACTTGGGCGACGGACAATTTTACATGATCAAAGGCTTATTGAAAAAAAAAGAAAAATAATATTAATACAAAATGTTTACTGGATATGTAAAACGCAATTGTCTATCAATTTGAAAATGGGTAAATTTAATTTTTTTTTCAAGTTTTTTCAATTTTTTCTTCATTTTTTTAAAAGTATATAAGCTCTGTTCCGCCTGCGGGCGGTATACGCGAGGTTTGTACACTAACCTGACCCTAACATAACCTACTGTCCACCTTTGTCATCTTAGTCAGATCACAAAGCATCAACTTCAAGTGAGTAAAAAACATATTAAAATACACTACACACCATAGATATGAACAAGATCTATCAGAAGACACAAAAAACGCGAACATAGGACAAAAATTGGCCATGGTACCTTAATCAAAAATGAAAAATGAAAAGTGACCCCTGTAACATTTTTTTCAACTTCGCTCGTCTATCAACTCGTACATATAGCGTTTTCCTAGTTAGCATTAATTAACACGGTTGTTAACACGCTTACAGTTGTATGAGCGCATGAGAAGGATGTGAGCTAATACAAAGAGTTTGAAAGAAGAACAGTCGGAATTAAGAGGAAAAGAGGAAGACCAAGGAAAAGATGTGAATAAGTGATAAGATGTGATGTGGTAGAAAGAAGGGAATCGTGGGAGAGAGAGGACGACGAGGATGAAGGAGTGGCGAAGAGTGGTGTAACGAATAACGACAGGGAAGTATGGAGGGTTTTTGGAGAGAGTGGTGCTAGCAGCTAGAGGATGGTGAAGATGGCGAGGAGGTGTTGTGCACTTGATGTGCCTGGCGAGCACAACACATCGTGAGTGATTTGCCTAATAGAGTTTGGTGATAACCTTCTTCCAATTCGACTACTGTTGGAAAATAGGGTATGATTTTATTATTATTAACATCGAAACTGTATACAGAATCATAATTCCCCTAATAATGATGAGAAATCTCCCTTAAAACCTGACTAATTTCAAAAAGGTATATTCAGACTATTACTATGACTATGACACATACTTGTGGGTATGTGCAGAGAGGATGAGGGGATGGCAATGAACGAGAGAACGATCTATTCACTGATTTATATCCCTAGAGACGTTGTTTCGTTTCATTCAACATGATAACAAATCACATGCACCTGTCATAAAGATTACACATGGATTTACGAATTGTTAATACGTAACAATATAACAAGAGTCCGCCAATGAATGATCAGCAAAGCCTATTTCCCCCTGGAAAATACATGATAAGGAAGTGATAAAAGTTCGGTTTCGGTTTATTCACAGATATAATACATAAAGAGTAACTTATAATCAAAGAAAAGTGTTTGAAGTTGGTAGCGAAAGAGAGAGATTGAGAGAGAGAGACAAGGAGAATGAGAGTAATACGAATAATCGAACAAGTCACATCACTTGTTTTAGTGTTATTAATCAATTGTGAATTAGTTGATAATAATAAACAGATCATTCCATTGATTGACTATGGTAATTTGGTTATTGAACTACGTAAAGTTTTATATACTGGTTGCGTGACGTCACTCTACACCTCCGATGACAGTTCAATACCAGGCACGTATTTTAACACTTCTTCTTCACAGCTCATTCATTTTTCAATAATTTTATTGTGAATTCATTTTGAATAACCACTGCACTGACTTTTTGATTTTTATATTTGGCTCAGTAAATGTATATTGATAGAGCATTTATTAGGTAAATAGGTAAATATAAATACGTATTTATTTGGAAGTTCAGAAGTTCCAAGAGTTTAATAGTTCTCTCGTTTCACTTTTAAATGTGGTACAACTCAACTGTACAAAGTCTTGAATTTTAATACTGAATATGAGCTAATAAATGCTGAGATTCAATTGTGTGAGAATAGCCAGGATTGTGAAAGATTTTTCCTCACTTTCATTATTAGGTTCGTAAAACATTCATTAATAAAACGTTATCTACTATTATATTTTGACATTTGATCTCTTTTGCAAATAAAAATCTCAAACTAGATTTTTTCGATACAACACCTTAGATTATAGCTCGGTGTAATAGCTATGATTCAAGATAATGGACGCAATAAAATTAACGATATGATGAAACAATGAGTATAATAAATTAACATTCATTGAAACAAATTCGTATTTCCTAATAGTATGTAAAATGTTTGAAATATAGAGCAGAAGTCGGTATTGGATTAATCTTCTTATATGACAGAAAATTACATATTTAGTGATAATTCATTTATATTTGTGAGTAAGATGAGAATTTTTCAAGTTCAAAGAAAAAATCAGGGTTTGCTTGAAAAATGCTTGAAGATTTGTGCATCCGATTTTCTAAAAATAACGAATCGTTCTGTTGAACAGGTCTTCTTGAATCTAAAGAGTTGATCAAGTTCGAGAAACATCTTGCTCAGCACGGCATTCAAAGTTCACTATTAAATCTTGACAAGTTGGTATTGAATGATAAATTGCAGTGTTATAATACACCCTCGTTATTCGTCATTCTAAGAACTAACGAAAAGACAAGAGACGTTCTGAAGGTGAGGAAAAAATACATCATCATTATTTAAAGCTAGATAATGAATATTTGACCGAGACGCGTGGCCGAGTGGTAACATACTGAACCGTCATTCGGGAGACCGGGGTTCGATTCCCGCCATGGTCGACCATCCTGACAGGGGTTTTTCGTGTTTTCCCTCTGTCGTTCAGGTTGATACTGGAATGGTTACTTAACAACAGAGTACCACGACCGACTCCTCCCACTATCCAAAACACCTAATAAAAAATAACATTTCATTCATCATCCACCGACGCCAATAGATCGCAGCCATCAGTATAGTGCGCTGTTAAAACCCAATACATATATATATATATATATATATATATATATATATATATATATATATATATATATATATATATATATATATAATATATATATAATAAGTATTTGGAAATAGCATCAACACTTTCGGAAGAGATGATGTAAGCGGAGACGGAATTGGCGGGAATTTCTTCAACTTCAAGTTCTCAATTTTGTACTGGAAAAGGTGACTGTTGGCCTTTTTGTGTGTTGTACTTGTTTGTGCTTGCTTTCAATAATTATACTGAAAATGTCCCCATTACTCCCATACTAGAATATAATTTTATAGGATTTGTTTATAAGAAGTTTAATCGATTTTATTGAGAACTCTGGAGAAATAAATCGGTAAAAAGCTTTAAAAAGTGTCAATTATGTTAGTTTCATCATATCTATTTCTGCATTCAAGTTAATGACTATGTTTTATATTGAAAAACTTGAAACTGTAAAATGTTTTACTAAATTCAAGTATGATTTGGCTATATACTTATCATGAGGTAGTGAGATCGCGCTTGTGGTGCCCCGTCCAAATGATCAAACTTTCATCCATACCCTTAATTGGAGATCAATGACTTTGTGTCAAGTTTCGATGCTATTGAAAAAAAAACATACATACATTTTTCAAACGTTCAGTTGATTACCTTTACAGTTGTTTCCGCAGTGTTTATGAATTCACATTATGTTCCAACAGCGTTTGGCTAACAATGGTAATGTTTCGATGAGCAGTCCTCGTTGGTTACTGTTTCTCGACGAGACTTACTCCATCGACGACTTCTTCGTTAATATCAACATTCCTTTCGACTGCAGATTTATCGTAGCTCAACAACATATTGACAATATTATCAATCTGACAGAAGTTTACAGAGTGTCAAGATCGTTTCCTTTAGAAACTTTTCAATACGGTGACTGGAGCAGTACAGGTGGTCTTCATTGGACAACATCTCAGTTGTACGAGAGGAGGAATAATCTGAGAGGTCTGGAGATACAGGCCACGTCAATAGACGTAAGAGTTCTTACACTTATTCCAAATTTCGATTTACTCATTGGATTAATCTATTCATTATAGGTGGGAATCGAATTCTCGCCCTACTTAACTTCAGGTTGAGGTGATATTGACTGGTGGTTTGATATCAATACATTTCTCAAACGCATTTTAATTAGTGAATAATTTTTGTAGGTTATTTGAGTAATTCATAATCTGATTCTGTGCAGAATAAGAGAGGAATATATTGTTGAAAATTGATAGAATTATAATCTTTCATCTCAATGAATGGGAGAAAGATGAGGATTTAAATATTTAGATGCTGGTTTATACCATTTGAAATATTAAAAATTGTATCTACATAATTCAATCATTCAAAATCATGAAAAATTCAAATGTCAACTAAAACCGAGAAAACCGACTTTACCATACGTTGTGTTCCTAAAGTTTTTATCACACGATTCATCTTACGTTTTTTATGAAAGTATTTTTAGTATTTTTTGTCTGAACGAATTTATTTTATGTTTGAAAATATCAATGTAGTACATCTTTTTACTGATACATTTTAAAACATTCAATATATCAGTAAACAAATACCCATATTAGGTATACTTGTTAACTTTCGCTGTTGACCTGCCTTTATACCCAATTCAAGATAAATTTCAAGAAGAATTCAAAACTTGTGTTAGAGTAAATATGTATTCTAAAGCTCTTATATAGTATTTGGGTCTAATATCCAAGATGACACTATTTGGTAATAAATTCTGTTGGGGTTCTTAAAAAAAATGTAATAATAAGGACATAAAAGTAGTAGATTTGGAACAGATTGATAGTAGAACAACTACTTTGATGAGTAAGTTTCAATTTAAACCAAACAAGAAATTCTTAAGTAAAATCAATATTAAATTTTATTATGTGTGAGAATGATTTATTGGACGAACGTAATTGCTGGTTATAAATGTAAGTATTATTGGAAGAATGATTACAGTCATTGACAGAACATAGCAATAACCAAGAGCAATATGGGTTTACTGGTTATAATGTTTTTCAGGTACCTCCAATAACGATGTTGATTGATGTCGAAGATGACAATCACCCAATAAGGGTCGATGGGTATTTTGGACGTGTTTGGAGTCTTTTAGAAGAAAGACTCAATTTCACGTAAGGACATATTTTTAGTATGAATTGAAGAGTTTTAATTAAAATATTAAACATTATCCTGACTGGTGGATATCACTACTTTCTTAGTCAACTACGAAAACGCGATAAGTGTCTTGTGAGATGAAAGACGTTATATGAAAATTTAAAACTCAATCAAAAACACTGAAACTTCCCGAAAATTCAGTACAAACAGCTATTGGTTGATTATTTATTTATTTATTTTATACACTCACGAATGTCATAGACGGTGGCGAAGACAACATTTTCATTCACAATAAGCACTATGGGCCTATACTAACAATATACAATCTAAAAATATTAAAAAAATTGTTTTCTCAGCAAAGAATGTGAACAATTATTTAAAATGATAGAATGATGAATGATGAAGGGTAAGGATAATATAGTACATAATTTATCTTCTTTGTTCTTCTTGGCTCTTAAGCAATCTTCTTCTAAGAACCTTTGCATTATAAACATTATAAAATAATGGTTTTTAATGGTTTTTTAAAGGTTTTTAATGAGTAAATAAACAATTACCAACTGCTCAGCAACAATACACTAGAATGAGCACTGGGGCTCACAATGCATATTAAAAATGTAAATATAAAATATACATATATTGAATGAATGTAAAATATGATTATTTGAAACGAACATATAATATAAAAATTTAAAATGAATATAATATATGAAAGGTAATGCCAATTGATATGTTTTAGATGTAGTGAGAGTTTGGAAATTTGATGACGTCGAGGGCTCGAGGATTTTTGGCATTCTAAAATACTGTCCATTCACAAAATCATTGTACAATTCATTGTAAAATGTTTGTCCATTCCTACAGTACAGTAGTTAGTAGTAGTAGTCCTAGAAAAATAGCTCAATACCTCGCAATCGACTTCATACAGTTTAATTATCCCCCGCCTCAAATAACCCCGCAGCACCGTTAGCTATACCATGGAAAAAAGGGAGAATATGGGAAATGGGGGAATATATATTCCATGAATATAAAATATAAATATCTGAAAATCTAAATATTTGAAGATATTAATAGATTAAATCAAAGATAGAGGTTCTTTTACCTCCGTGTTCAGGTTTTAATGATCTACATGTTCACTTGAAGGCGGAGGTCAAAGCTCCTCCGAAATGTCGTGGATTTAATTCATTCATCAGATTTCATTTGCATTTATTCTGCATAATTTAATAAATGATACATAATATGAGTGAGGATAATAAAATCAACAGAAGCCCGCGTAAGAATACACGTTCTTGAGTGCGGGCTGTCAAAATTAAAACATTTATAAATATTGTAGCTCGTAGCAAAGACGGAATAATTAAATAATATTTGATATTCAAGAGAAGACAAACAGAACAATAATTAATTATGAATTATCAACACTAAGTTATTGTGGAGAAATGGATTTGTCTAGATCATAGTATTATGAATAGCATAGTGATATAAATTAGTATATATTTGATCACTTGGTAGATTCGATTACATTTGTAATATATGGCAATGGATGGTGTATGACATATGGTTTAATAATATATGGAACTGAAACAGGGTGAAAATAGTTATGTATCTGATTAATTTGGTAAAGCATGTTGTGACAAATAATCCTCCCAGACGACCTCAGCCAATGGACGATTTGTTTTTTGAAAATATACAAAGTACTCGTTTTGTAGACTTACACGGTAGGCCTCACCATTTCACCACAGGAAAAAATCGGGGCTCGTTTAATTTTTGTTTTCTGTCAGAGGCTTACAGGTAAGACAAATAATCGATTGACTTGAAACTTATTATGGATACCATAATACACATTCTTGTATTACCAGAAATTTTTATCATTACTTTTCAGCTGAATCAGCTTGAGAATTTTTGGAATTGTTTCTGAAAGTCTGGTGAATCGTCGTTAGAGTTAATATAGCACTGATAGATGGAATTTTAAATTTTCTCATCTAATCCGATTGATGAGATGAAATTTTAATATTGTTCTAATACATGTTTCTAATAATTTTGAATAATATAATATTTAATATAATAATATTTTTAATAATTTGGTTCGGTCGTTTTTGAGAAAATGAAAGTATATAAATAGGAAATGTAGGAAATATCGATTTCACATTTGTTAAGGCTTACCAACAGGCTGGCTGTATGAGAACGAATGCAGTGTCTTCATGTCTAGACTCAATAGTTTCAACATAAAGGTGTGTATAGGCCTACACCTTTTGAGTACATTCTAGAATTTGCATGGTATATTCAACGATCGCCAGCGTAATTGTTCAGTGTTTGTTTTATAATTGGGAATAATGGATAACGAAACGGAGATGTGCTATAATCAGCTATAAGTATTTTCTGGTTATTGTCCAACACAGTACAAATTATACAAAAAGCAAGGACAATGCTTGGGGAACCAATGAGCCAATAACAGGATGGAACGGTATGATCAGGATGATCCTGGATAAGGAGGTAGACGTGGCTGTCACCGAATTCTGGATCACCGAGGAGCGATCAGAAGTGATAGATTATACTTTACCACTATTACTAACCAGGTATATTATTGATATTACATATTATACATTTTTGTGTCAATTTACACGGTATTACAATCATAGCTATTCTCAGACTCTCGACTACATTGAACCACAATATTTCGAAATTTGAAATCAATTAAGTTTAATATCAAGAAACCCTCAGGACATTCTATCTTGTAATAAAGTTGAGTAAAAACGAATTATACTTGAATTTCTGAAAATATAGAGCATATTCTTAAAATATATGAATTATTTTCCAACTCAAAGTGCAAACTAATTTTCCGAAGAACCTATTTCGACAAATACTGTTGCTCACTTATTTTGGGTATAGCGACCAATTGACGACTAGTGATTGACCGGCCCACAAACGTCACAAAACAAAACATCCAATCAAATGGGCTGTTTGTTATGTGGGAAAATTCACATAGCCTATAATAGTATCTCTAAATTCCCACATGAAGTATAGATCAAGGTGGCCTGCCGATAAGCCTCGCCTATCACTAGTGGTCAATTTTCAAAGAAATGTTGATAAGAAATGGTTTCTCAATTAGACCTGTGGAGCATGCACAACAAATTGAAATCAACTTTTTCCAAAATATGATTCGTATAGCTTCTCTCACAGTCACCTAATTAAACGTATCAACTAATGAGAGTACGTGTGATTAGGTACCGTGTGATCGGTCAGAATCCGACCTACCTCACCTCAGTCTCTGTTTCGGACATCTTGGCACCATTCTCAGCTTCCTTATGGTTAACCATTGCTTGCTGTATCGTCGTCATAGCAACTCAGCTATCGATATTGCATTACTTAGGAAGGAGGGTTGGCAACGAAGAGGCTGACGGACCACTTTACTACACGTTCTACAACTCGATGCATTATATCTTCGGCGTGTTTTGCCATCAAGGTAAAGAGTACATCAAGGTACATGAGGGAAAATGTTTAAGCTGGATTCAAAATGCGAACTAATGATTAGTGATTAATGATTAACTAAAGTTGGGAGATACGAAATAAGTGTTGACGTTCACATTGTGTTTAATATAAGTGACTGATCTTCAACTTTAATATTAATCATCAGTTTTAATCATTGGATGAGCGAAGCGAAGACTCAATTTCACCATACTCGAAAAAAAAGTGTCTGTTTTTTTGTGTTTTTTGTGTTTTTTTTTGTTTCTGGATAGTAGGTGAAATAAGTATACATAGTCTATATAAGAAACATTATACATTTTAATTCTCTTAGGGTTCAGTACTTTGACATAATACGATTTTTTTTATTTCACTTGTTTCTTTCTAAATATTGTAATTTAAAACAAATACACTATCGCATGGGATGAAGAAGTTCACCGATTCAGCCAAATCAGCTAGTATATAAAATAGGCCTATAATATATTTTCATTTTGAAGGCGAAAAAGTGAACAGTGAAAAAGTGAACTTAACTTTCACGAAACCTAACATTGAACAATAATCATATAATGATCAACAAACTGTTTATCAACAAAATACATCAGAAAGGCCTCTATTGGATACTGTAATAAAAACAATGAATATTATGTATACACAAAAGAAGTATACATGCATTTGCGATACAACATCACTTAGTAATGTACTTAGTATATGGATATTTTTTCACTATTCCATTATCATTAATTATTGTCTGCTTTTTTCTTCTCAATAAGTTTATATTTGATTATTATTGTGTGTCTTCCATAATATATTATGGCAAAGTCTTTATTTGATGAAGGTTTATAATATATATATGCCAACGGTTCATAGTGTTGATTCGATTAAATTATAATATTTGGGTGGCATTGACAATAAAAATCACAGTAAGACTGACAACAAAGTAACAATTTAAGTTGCCAATTACTTATATAAAAAAAAGGATACAGACGATGATGCGGAATAGGCCCATTAGTATAAGACAATAATATTAAAAGTATGATATATGAAAGTAGTAATGTGATTATACTTTGAGCAATGTGCAACAAGATAGAACAATATGCAACGTAGGCTCAGCGCACGAATCAGGTTACTGTCGAGTACTGTGACGACGCTGAACTTCAACTTCAAATCGTGGTGATTTGGCCACGAATAATTATCTCAACTTCCATCAAATCTCTCCAGACTGACTTCATGAGCTTCTTTATTTTGTTGGACCATCGATTACCAAAATAACAGTGCTTGAAGCTAATTTATAATATCTCTTGTTTAATTGAGACTATAGCGATCAAAAAGTTACGCTCAACAGCTCAGACGGAAACAAAACTTGATTTGCACTGTGGATGACAGCGCACGTTGCATGTCAAAAAGATGAACCAAGCCTATCTCTAAGCGCTAGTATCGTGTGTCCAGGCAACTCGGAGAAGCTCGTCCTCTAATTGGTAGACACACGTTGCATGGTGCTCAAAGCGTGTTGCACCTAGCACAAAGTTTATTGCAATTTATTTCATTTTCTTGTAACTTCTCTTCTCATCTATCTCCGTCTTTTATTCTATTTTATATCATCTTTTACTTTTCTCTTTCTTCTCCGCTCCCTCCATATGCTTAAAACATCCTGGCAAAGTACACGGACATGAACATGGGTGCAAACATGGGTCGCTGTCAACGAGCTTGCAAACCCTAAGACTACTTACTACAAAGCAGAAGTGTAAACGTAGGACATCAAACACAGATTTTTTTATTATACCCATACTACGTTATGTAGTATATTGTAATTTTCACTGGTTACACAGTTCTAATTCCTACTCTGCAGGTCGGATTTATCACATTTATCATGACTATTTTATAGGTCACAATACCACTCCGAGAGCTCCTTCGTGCCGTATAGTGTATCTGCTATCATACCTAGCAGCTGTCGTATTATTGAGTTCATACTCTGCAGCTCTGATCTCCTACCTAACTTATCGTGAAGTGAAACTGCCCTTCACAGACCTGAAGGGATTGCTAGATGATGGCAATTACAATTTGGCTGTTCTTCATAAATCTGCCGAATATAATATATTCCGAGTGCGTGACATGATATTTTACAATTAGTCCTGCAGTTCCTCACCAGTTATGTTCAATTCTTGTCAAGATTCTGACAAATCTGACAAATTCGAGATGATTTGAAATTTCAACTAAATTGAAAACATAATAAATTTGAAGTTTACAAACCACACATCCTCGTATATCACAGTTGTACATCATATATATATATATATATATATATATATATATATATATATATATATATATATATATATATATATATATATATATATATATATATATATATATATATGTCTTGAAATACCTTATTCACATTAGTCTCGGATTATTCTTGTCTGAATTAGATAATTGTATATTTTATTGAAAACTTAACGACGTTGCTATGAATATCTTGATACAAAATACTTGTAAAACGACGCACTGTTTACGATGATGACTACGATATATTGGCGTCGGTGCATGATATATGAGATGATGAGATGAAAGATTATTTTATTAGATGTTTTTGGATAGTGAAAAGGAGTCGGTCGTGGCCTGTTGTTAATGAACCGTTCTAGTATTGACCTGAATGATAGAGAGAAAACACAAAAAACTCCTGTCATCAGGATGGTCGACCATGGCCGGAATCGAACCCGGGTCTTCCGAATGGCGGTTCAGTGTATTAATCACTCGGCCACTCGTCTCAGTTTGATTATTTTTTTTCATGTATGTATTAATATGAATTGTTTAGGTAACACCATTCGAAATTATTTAATAAAAACGATATTTCATTAAGGCACGGTATTACCAAGTCCAGTTAGTCTTTATCTGACAGTTCAAACTTGCTATCACCATGGTTACCTATGCTACTTGTTTTCACCAACTCTCAGATGAATCCTAACTAGCCTTGGTAATACTGGGCCTAAGTCAGCACACTTCCGGAATTATAGCTGCGCTTCCCGCCATGATTTATGAAATAAGTTAACACAAACTAATGACTAATATTCAAACTAATAATAATTTAAAAATTCTCTTTCCGATATGTAGACGTCCGATAATGAAGAAATGCAAGAATTGTTCAAGAAGCACATTGCACCTGACACGAACAGTCTCCCAACAACAGCTCACGAAGGATTAATCCGTGTATGCAATGACTCGCAATACATGTTCTTCGTGTCGTTTGACATTGCCTTGGGTGCTTACGCCTTGGGTCAAGTCACCTGTGATCTTACTCTGCTACCTGATGTCTCAATGTTTGCGGGGCTGTCCATCGCAATGGCTAAGAAGAATGCATATAAAGGAATCATTAATTACAAGTAAATATAATGCCGGATTATAATTTCGTCGAGTAGGAACGTGGCTCTTCCACTACGTATAAGGTTACTAGTATCCGGAAATAAAAATATGGCTCCTCCACAAATTTCGATCCATTGTAATTAATCTAATGATATCATTAAGAATTTAATAGTTTTTATATTAAAATCCATTCATCCAATTAATGTGAAATTTTGGGAAAATGTGTATCATTTCTGGGCTTGAATTCCGTAAAAATTTGAATTCATTCACAGATCTTTTTACTTCCCCTATTCTTCGTTTTTTTATGAGGTTTTTCAAAATTTCGAAATGATCTTTCTCAAAAGTGGTATCTCAAAACCGATTGCGCCTCAAAACTATTCGGTATTGAGTTAGAGGATGACATATGTGTATGCCAAGTTTCATAAACATTTTTTTCTGTCCTGTGGAGCGCGAACAAGAAAGACAATTTTTTTTCGAGTACAGTCAAGTCGAGTCTTTGCTTCGCTCATTCAATGAAATATAAGTCAATACTTACCTAATCTAACCTGAAACTAAGAGGTATAAGCCACATAAGGTGTTGATAAACATTTAAGTTCTTTTGAATAGCGACATCGATTTTGTTTCAGTCTGCAGGCAATGCGAGATAACGGCATACTTCAAAGACTACGGGCATTGTTCTGGCCTTCAAGCATGCCAACGCAAAATAAAAGTCACATGCAAGTGTATTTAGTCAACGTTGCTCCAATATTTTCAATTTTGTTGGTTGGTATCATGTTAGCAGTCACATTTCTTTTTGCAGAACGATGGTATCATCTATTTACATACAAAAATAAGGCACTTATAAATTCAAACATTAATTCAGAACATATACAAACTGCTACTGTGAGTGATTTCAAATTTAAATAACAGTTATTTAACTATATATATTTATTGTAAGTTTAGTTTATTTGTGTGTTAAACTTGATTCTTATTCCTTATAATATACATGTAGGTGACTATGTTATTCTTAAAATGGTAAAGTAAAGACTACAACATTTTAATATCATTGTTTATTATTTTCTAAAAAGCGCTTCACGCAATATTAATCGAACTGTGAGATAATTAATTACTTATTTATCAATTATCATTATTATCAATAACTTTGATCAGAGTAAGAGAATCAAAAGAGATCAAGAATCAAGAGAATAATATTTTCGCTTAGCGAAGGTAAATTCAATTACCAAACATATTAAATTATATTCAGTTTGGTTACAATATACTTGTATCCACGAAAGAAGAATTTTATCCACCTACTGAATAATCATAAACATTTTGGTCCATTTGAAGAAAAATCTCTGCAGCTTGAAACATTGAACGTTTTTGAAAGATGTAATTGTGTTTATAATCGTAACTATTGTACTGATAAATCAGTGACCCTCGAAATAGTACAGCGTACAAATTTGACCGTGATATTTGTGTTTGTTGCGTTGGTAGACGCCTTTCTTTTTTCGTGGATACAGGTTTAATTACATTGTTTAATATATTTGACCAACCAGTGTTTCTAAAATAAAATAAATATAATATATTACACCCACTATTTATTATCTATGCGTTGTAACAACTATTGAACCTTTAAAAAACAGTTATATTATACTTTTATGGGTATGATAGATATTTCATTACTTGGTTATCGTACAAAACAAACAATGCTATATTAAAGTTATAGCGTCGTTTTATTAACCGACGTCCAGAGAAACCTCTATGACACATAAGTTATAAAGATAACACTGATCTATTGTGGTATGGAAAAAAAAAAATGAAATATGATCGTGCTACTATATGTATAGAATATCACCATATAGGCAAACGCAGCATATGCGTTGTAAGATGAGCGAGATATCTGAATAAGGTATAAAAGTCAAAGCAGTTCTACCCTTGCTACTTTATCGAATCTACACACCTTGATGCATATAAAGAATACTTCATTGTTGGGCAAATATTGAATCTAGAAAGTAGTGAATCTTGGCAATTACCTAATTCTGCTATTATTCCTATATATTTGATGAATGAAAACACTCAGACCCTAATTGAATTGACCATTGTAGATGGGCGTGACTTATACGAAGTAGGGGAAATTTTAGATACCTTGATTGGTTATTTCCCTATTTTCCCCTGCTTCACTGTCCACTTGATTGGTTGTTATATTTTGTGACATCACGAGGGCGGACGATCTACAATGGTCAATTATTTTCTTCAAAACGGTTGATTTCAATCGTTACAAAATGATGATAATGTGCATTATTCATGTGTATACATTCAGAGAGATTTTTTTTTTTTTGGAGAGATTTTATTTTTCAAATTTTCTTGCCCAGCCTAATCTTATGGGGTTTTTAGAAACTTTGAGATGCTATTTCTCAAAATTGGTCCAACCGATTCATTCCAAAACCTTTGAAGTTCTAAGTTGGATAAGTTTGCGTGTAAAATGAAAGTTTCATGTCGATCCTGCGACCTGTGCAGTGCTTGCGAAGAAACAGAAAAAAACACAGACAAAGCTCCATAAGAGTAGGATGGAGTCTTCGCATGCGCTCATCTAATTGAGAGTGAATGGGAGTCGATTATTTGAGTATCTTTTTTTTGATAATGTTCGAATACAAGAGAAACAGCGATCTTTTTAATAATATTTTCAGCTATCTTAGCATTAATATGATTCACTTGAATCCTAAACATTTTCATGGATTATGGATATATTTATATATATACCTGGAGCGGTTATGTATGTGGCTGACAGGGTAGACCAGGGCCCCATCGACTTTTCTTTACTTATATCATTCTTCAAAAAATCGCATCCATTTATCATATTACGTATAGTCCACCTTATGAGCATGACTAGAATTTTGTTTTAACAGCAGTGAAAATAGGCGAAGACTAGACATGTTACCAAAGTAAGTAGCTCTTACAGTATAGGCCTACATTAAACAATCAAAGTTCTAGTCTCTTGGAGCTAATTAGTCCGACTCATCACGTTATTCATTAGGTTTAGGTCCAAAATAGTTATGATTCCAACACAATTAGTATTTCGAGTACTTTCAAGTACATAAAATAGGCCTATGAATATTTATCCCATCTTATAAACATAAGTTATACTGTATTTTCATAGTAATTACATTTTCATACAGTCGACTAAATGCTAAGGAAAGGCGACTATAATTTCCCAAATTCACAACTCCACTTCCTATTGATGAATTATTTTGAGGATGATGCCGCCATAAATCTGACCTGAAAAAATTTAAAAATTGTAATCGAGACAAATTTGTTGAGATATATTAAATTCACAATGAATGCAAATAATAAAAAAATTCTGGAGAGCATTGGTTTCTCACTTCTCAAGGTGAAGTACGATTACTGCATGGTCACATTGCATATTAGTGCTGGTAGGCCTACATTGATATCGAATAATAATATTCAAAAATGAGACTGCTGGGAATGCTGTAGTATATTTGTTAGTAGTTTTCTATTCTATTATAGTTTTTAATGAATTATTCATTCATAAAAAATAGAAATATTCAATTTACATTAATTTAGCATGAGATAATCATCTATAAATGACTATCACTATATAATCATGAATGCGATAACATTTTGGCAACGGAAAGAAATTGAAAATTATTTCCTAATAGTGTCAATTTTCCATATTTTCGTGTTTGATGATTTATCTTTGTCTTCAATAATTACCTATTGAGTATGATCAGTTTTTCAATACAAGTAATAATAATATGGCTGAAATTGAAATTATATATGTATGTATATATATATATATATATATATATATATATATATATATATATATATATATATATATATATACATATATATATATATATATATATATATATATGTATATATATATATATATATATATATATATATATATATATATATATATATATATATATATATATATATACATATATATAAATATATATATATATATATACATATATATATATATATATATATATATATATATATATATATATACATATATATATATATATATATATATATATATATATATATATATATATATATAAATATATATATATATATATTTATATATATATATATGATCAATTGAAAGACGCTCCACAAAGGCGATCATACCAACCTGAAGAACTAGTTGGATATGATATAACTCATTCAACAAAATTATCATAATTACAATTACAATCTAACATTGAATGAAGACCGTTTTCAGTTATCTGGATCAGTTGTGATCATTTTTTAGCCCTTTTTTTTACTAAAATTCCATTCCATTCATGAATAGATTGCCATCATTTTCAGATGACTTCGAAAATTTCCATTCTTTAATCGCTTTCCTGTATACAAATAGCATTCAGTACAATCAATATTAATTGAATGATATAATTAATTAATCAATACAATTGATTATCAGTTCAACATTTTGATAATAAAATCCACTTCAATTAATTTCTTTAATCTTGAAATTATTCACAATTCATTTCCATTACCACAATTAAATACAACAATTACGATTTTTTTGGTTTAGTCACGAGTCGAACATCTGCCTCTACACTTATAGCATGACAAGTCGTTGTCTGTCGACTACTTGATCCATAGACTATTTGTCTGACGATGATGTGTCTACAGTCTGTCTGTTGACGAAGTTTCCTGAACTAATAGTTGTACAAAAAAACTCTGATACTCACCTAATCGACTACAAGCTCACTCAACTGGCAGAGTTTGTTTGGTTGACAATTTATTCATTAGAAGATATGATAAGCGCAGTATTACATGTAATTGTTGATAGTTGAATCAATAGAAGTTAAAAGCCGTCGATCTATATACATGATGATTGTTTACTGATGTGAAGATATGTTTTATGCTCATTTTCACTGTTTGAGAATAATCCATTATTTGATACAATTGATAACTGAATGAAGTAAATGTAAGTACAGTACGTACAGTACATATTAATTGAGCTAAACATGGCTTTCTGTGGAGTTCGATATTATAGTGTGAGTTCGAAAAATTTTGTCACTTCCACTATTCTACTGTTGAAGCATGGTCTGTGATAATTGTAGTAGTTAGCGAATTATGTGATATGTTGACGCTTAAATCTAATCTCATCTTAGTTGGATTGCTTTTGATTCATACTATTATTTCAAAATCAGAGGAAACACAATGTTTCACATTACAAGAATACACGAATATAATTATAAATGTTCAGAACATATTGGATTCACATTGTATATTCTTGATGCACTCTACGAAAGATATTGGTGAGTATTGTTCTATTATTAATATATAATGAATTCAATAATATTTTATGTTTGATTCAGATTAGTGTATTTGTAAAAGTACCATTTGATTCAGCAAATATACCGTATTCAATAAGAAGGACGGAATCATATTTATCAGCTGTTGTGAAACAATTCTTTCTATTCCTACAGCTAATGAAATATCTTGTCAATGTCCGAAAAAATCATACTATTATAGTGAGAAAAAAACTTGAAAATTATATTCTCATTTTGCTTGAAATTACTATGACAATAGAAAATGTGAAATATGTGATTGTTTTTCCATGAAAATGTGAAAGAACATTTGCGGCTTGTGATTGGTCTCCTCAAGCTGATGACGCATTCACAGCTGTCGACTGTACCGATGGCAGTCTTACAATTTGGAGATTACGTCGAGAAGTACAAAACTGTGTTGTCGAAATGTGATCGACCGCTCTTAATTATACCAGTCGCCAGCAATACGACGAGACTGGAGCTAATGAAGGTAGGCTTACAATGCTTGGAATCCTGGTAAATGTAATGGTTGATGAACAAAAAAATAATAAAAATTCAATTGCAAGAATTCAGTTTCATATTTTTTTATTTCTAGTTTTGTATTTAATTAGGGTTAGGTATAGGCACATACGAACGTTGAACTATGCTAAATCGAGGTCGATTCGACGATGCCAGTTTCATGTCCACCGCTCTGATTTTCTCTCTCCTCCTACCATCTATCGTCTTCTATCTACTATAATTCATGGCTCTCTTCTCAGTTTTACAAACTTTTCTCACTCCAATCTTTCATTTTTTTGTGACTTCCCAATTTTTATCAAGTGAGCTTTATTTAAGATATTAATAACAATATATAATATATTTGATAAAAAATCATACATGAACTGTTACTGAAAAATCCGTCGCCAAGTTGATATATGCCCCAATCGACAGTCGATTAATTTAATCGATTAATTCAGCACTTGCGATCGGTCAGATCGATTTTTCCAATCTATGGCAATTATGTTGAATATGAAAATTGTATCACTTATGTGTATAATACTTCCGCATAATGATAGTTCATCTATAAGGAAAACTAAAATTCAATTTCAATATTTTACAAGTATCACAAGTACAAGTATTACAATTTTTACAAGATTGGACTCCACTCGATATTTAAAAAATATAAATTTGTAATCAAAAATAAATGTTATATAATGAATATTAATGAACACATTCTTTCAAAGTGAAATGTTGGTGTAAGTGACGCAAAATGTTAGTATTGGTAATTTTTGGGGCGCCTGAAGAGCGAATGCTGGACTGAAGATACTATCAAGAGTGAACGTGGCTTGGCGTGTTTACTTAGAAATGAGGATGGCTTATTTGAGGAAACGATCATAACCTAACCCAAATACTCTGACAAAAGTTCCTTTGTGCTCTAACCAATTTCCCGAAAAAGTAGCTTTTCTACGGCATTCCTAAACGCCAAGCCTCTTAGTAGTGTCGCTATTCCAGTATTCGCTCTTCAGCGCCCCCTTAATTTTAATTTTTTACTTTTGTCTTGACTTATCCCATCAGATATCGAAGAACGACAACATAATGTCAGTACCAACATGGATTCAGTTTCTGGATTCTTCTGTCACATTGACTGACAACTTTCATGATATTGATATCCCGTTCGACTGCGAATTTCTCGCAGTGCAGAAGTTGGAGAAATCAATGAATATCACTGAGGTTTACCGAGTAAAACCGCACTATCCTCTGCGAACTTACAGCATCGGCACTTGGAGTCAAGAATACGGATATAAAAGTAAAATGCTCGATCTGTTCGAGAGAAGACATGATTTAGAAGGAATAACATTAAGAGGTATTGCATTACACGTGAGTGGAACAACTAAAATGTAGATGTTATTTCAATTAGGTTTGAAATTCGCATGTCTTTTCATAAATAGAGCAATGGGAAGTGACACTTGAATTAATACAATTATTAAATATATCTAGTCGACCGGTAGCTCACAGAAACTGAGTCCGAACGCGAAGCCAGCCATACTTGGATGAAGTATTTAAATGAGCTTTTGAGCATACTGTTTCTACGGAACAAAAAAATTGAATTACTCGGGTTTATTGTAATATAATGATTCGACACACACCACACATCGAATTCAAATTATATCCAGCCGGACATTTCGGAAGATACAGCACTGTGAATTAAAAGCGCACTTTCCCTACATTCTTATTTATTTATATTCGGTTTACCGACGCACTCTACTCATGACAGAGATCTATTGGCTTCGGTGAACGATATATAAGATGATCGATGGGATGATGAGATAAGGTGTTTTTGGATTGTGGGAAGAAGTTGGCCGTGGCCTGTTGTTTAGGAAACATCCCAGTATTGACATGAACACCAGAGGGAAACAACGAAAATCCACTGTCTGAGTGGTTGACCATGGCGGGAATCGAACCCCGGTCTCCTAAATGACGGTTCAGTGTAATAGTCACTCGACCACTCATCTCAGTCCCGCTTTCTTAATTAGTTGTAATCAAATAGTTGAATTGGTAGTATTTTTTTAGCACAATCAAGACATATTCATAATTTGTTATATATCTCTTTATTGCTTCGGTAGAACAACCTTCACATAGGCTTAACTCAGTTATGTTCTCATTGTTGAAAGATACATAAGTTCATGTGGTTGCAGGTATATTGCTATTTGCTGATCTATGATATGAGAGATGCCTCATATCGTATATGTTTATAAGTTTATCTCTTGATTATTTACTAATTAATATTTATGCTTATATTATGTATTTGTCTAAAATAGGACCCACCTACAGTCGTTTTGAAAGAAATTGGTTCGAATTTGTATGCTGGCGGTTCAATTGGAGATATTATGCAAGAGCTTCAAGATGCGTTTAATTTCAAGTGAGTGTGAGTTTGGAGATAAGAAAGGAAACGAGAGATAAATAATTCGATATCCAAGCCAATGAAAATTATGTTGCCAATATCAGGTACCACGTGCACATAGATTACAACGAACATAATCAGAACTAGCAGGTACCCTGCATACTGCCGGGCTGAGAAAAGTGTTTTCATACGTATTCAGTATTGATTGAATTAGATGGTCCCGATGGCTTGCGATGGTCGCGATTCGCAGCGCCACTGTTGATCGGCGCCCAGAGAGTTCACCGCGGAATGAGAGCGTGCTATTGATAGTGCGGGCCAACGTACATTCATGCACTCTTTGTCATTCCCGCCACCACTATAACGTCCCGAGACCACACAAGTAGGATTCCTCTGTACCAGGTTATCTCAGATAACCCTGGACGTGTTCGTCCTCCCGCGCCGACCAGTTTGGCGTTTGTCTCATAGCGATCGGTCGAACAACTAGCGAGATAACGACGTGGTTCTACATCGCAGCCCGAAATGAAAGCTTTCACGTGGTACGTCTTCCTAACGTATTCAGTTAATTAATTAATTAATTCATTATTTACACTTATAATTGCATAAAAATGCGGTGGCAAGACCTTAAACTGAATTAATGAGACTCTTAAACAGGAACAAGATAAAGGAAACAAATAATAATAATACAAATCAAACCCAACCAACAAAATCTCTCAAATACCCTCTCTTAATACTTCCCTCCGCACTACCCTCTCTTTAAATTCTTTCAACGTCAAACGTCTTTTCAACGTTCCCTTGCGCTATCCCTCCCAATTCCCAAACCATTCCAATCTTCACCAGTTCGAGTTAGGAAAGAGTAATTTCGTACATCTCTCCTCGCTTTCGCAACTATGATGCTTTCAGCTTTGGCTGTGGATACTACGTACAGCGTGATCTAGTTGTCTTACTTGTCTTACTTGTAATTAGTTGTGGTGTTTAACATGTGATCTTAGACTCGATCACTAGTGTGTTCTTATCCATATTCCCCTCCCCGTCGCTAAAGAACTATATTGACAGCTCATATCGCCGTTTGCGACTCAATGGCATACTTTACTGACACCTTCTACAAAATAGGTATTGGCCCTCTAGGGGTGCAGTGTATTCCTGTCTAAACTTGAACCTGTGCTAAATGTGTATCGAAAAACCGGACGTAACTAGCTGAAACTGGATCAAATCGTAATGAGTTGAATCGATTGAATCGTAGATCATCTTCCGGATAGTCTAAATTCGGATGAGATGTCGATCTCGGAAACTAGATAAGTTAGGGGCACGGGAAATATTAAATCGATACTGCAGTTGTGATTAGCGAACATATGAATTTGTTGTTCACTCATTACACCAATGTGCAACATTACTTGAAAGAACAATATATAACCAAAAGATGAAAAAAAAATAGTTATGTGAATTATGATAGATATTAAACCTTGGAAGTAGAATGGGAATAAAATAGAAGCTATTCTATCATAAAAACGATATAAATAGATGAAGGAGGGGATTTAATTGATGGTCATATTAAAGTCAAAAGATATATTACTAAGACACTCTAATCTCACGGCTGAAAAAAGAGGAAAATTCACGCGCATACTTTCTTTCCCCTCGTCTACGTCCAAAATTAGTACGTATGCGACAAAGCACGACAGTAATAATATATAATATATATATATATATATATATATATATATATATATATATATATATATATATATGAATATATATTTTAAATTTTCATCCAATAAATGTACTGTACATTGTTACAAGATATTTTTCACTCTTGAGTGTCCACCAAACCGATTGAGGATTTACCTGTGGTATAAAAATACTCTCTTCAAAGAACTCATCTTCTTTTACATGAATGAATGATGTCTGATAGTCACGTTTAACTAGCGAACTCACATCAAATGAGAGTACAATACAAATAATAATGATAATAATAATAATGATGACAATAATAATAATATATTCATTGTCTCAATTAAATCCTCATACAACCACCATATAAAACACTTCACATTTTGTTATTGAAGAATGTTAACAATGGACATCTGTGGTGTTAAATTGTATCTTGATTAAGATAAGTCAGTACATTTAAATTATCGGTATTGACAATTAGTAAGCTACTAGGTTTCTAATTTACAGGTTACTATTTCAAATCCAGCTAGAGGCCTAGATCTATAGACCTTTATATATATATATATATATATATATATATATATATATATATATATATATATATATATATATATATATGTTGTACCGTGCTCTCGGGTTGACCGCGTATGCTCTTTAGAAGAGAACTGCTGGATTTAAAAGATCCTTTGTCTCTCCAACGTTTCGGCAAGATGTGACTTGCCATCTTCAGGGGATCCGTAGTCTTCGGCGTGCGTAGATCGAATTCGATCTACGCACGCCGAAGACTACGGATCCTCTGAAGATGGCAAGTCACATCTTGCCGAAACGTTGGAGAGACAAAGGATCTTTTAAATCCAGCAGTTCTCTTCTAAAGAGCATACGCGGTCAACCCGAGAGCACGGTACAACATTCTACTCAATCCGCGAGAACATCCGTCACAACATATATATATATATATATATATATATATATATATATATATATATATATATAACTTGACTCAAACTTTCACGATTCATATTTATATGAATTGAGTGAAACTGGGCTGTTTTTTAACCGTGATATATTTATTCAAACTGACCAACGTTTCAACGAGATTGGTCTCGTCCTCATCAGGGTCCAAACTATACTTTGGACCCTGATGAGGACGAGACCAATCTCGTTAAAACGTTGGTCAGTTTAAATTAATATACCACGATTAAAAAACAGCCCAGTTTCAATCAATTTATATATATATATATATATATATATATATATATATATATATATATATATATATATATATATATATATATATATATATATATAAGTGAATACATCAAATGAATACATACACACACATATATATATATATATATATATATTCATTTCGCCCCCGTGACTGGGTGAACCGTCGTATTGTGTTAGAAATGGAAGTCAGGTCGGGCGCGGGTTCGAGTAACGAACATGGTTGGGAACATGTTGGAACATGGAACATGGCATGGGTTTTTGTAAACGTCTTTTGAAAGATTTTTGAAAGATGATGATCTTTCTTCTATCATGCACTTCATCGTTCAATCACCGACCGCTCAATCGTACCCCCGTGTAATCTAGCTGTTGGTAGGGTTTTCAAGCAGCATAAAAGTATAGATTAACATATTATTTGATATTGATATATGATATATTTAATTTTCACGTCTACACCCTATATAACTCAGCTGTTGGTGGGATCGTTAAGCAACAGTATATTATGTGTATATATAGTGCTGTAGGGCCGGTATTATAAAGCTAACCTACTACATAAGCTATTTGACCAAATAAGGATTTATTAGGTAGTCTCAGCACCGAATAGCTATTCGACCAGTTTATCTGTACGAATAGTCTAGCTTGGCGTTCATAATACTGCCAATAAGCTATTCGACCTCGTTATGTGGCCAACTAGCGCTATTTAGTGACATAACTATTCTTTGTAATACCGGCCCATAGCGACTTACAACAGCATGCTTTCTAGCATGTCGCATGCGTTTAGAAGGGTGCTTCGTGTTGTTGGGTTAGAAGGGAATAGAAATGAGGTAGGGGAGAATCAATTTTATTTCAACATCGCATGACATATCTCGAGTATCTTTCATCTATGTTCATATTTATATAATGTTTTGATCCCCTGTTATCACCAGTATCTATCTATTAAATATCAACGTGAAAAAATAATTGATTGACCTCTCTAAAAACATAGGTATGTTAGTACATATTCAACATCATCATTTTATCATTTCATCACTCATACTATAGACATATGAAGCTCAAGTATACGTTGTAAGATGAGCGAGATATTCACGTGAAATGTACTCGAAAACTACACACCTTGATTTTATTAAGGTGATGTCTAGACAATGATTTTATCGAAGTGTGTCTAGTCTAGTATAGTGTATAGAGTGTGAGTTGTATATATAGGGTTTTATATAGTCATGTATAAAGTCACGCCACAGAGCTTTATATATAACTAATATATAAAGGTGGTTGGGCTTAAGCCTTCAGACACAGTGCTCTAAACTGAACACAAGACTCTTATGTTTTTAAGGATACTTCTAGAATTCAAGATTACTTCATAATCACTCATGGTGTGTGTTCTATTGAGTTCTAAGTCCTATCTGTTTTCTGCTACTGTTTCTACCTTCTAGCTTCCGCCGTTCTTTCTGTAATTTCTAATCTGAAGAGTCGTCAAATGCTTTGTCGTTTTGTTTTTAAATTCTATGGAATAGGTACCGGTACAAATCAGATTTTTGAACACACCATTGCTCAAATTCTGTAATTTATTGAAAATATCATAAATATGGTTCACAATTAGTCTATTTATTCAGTGAAAAAACAAATACTACATTGGAATCAAATTGGATAGTTTAATTTTTCACCCCCAAAAATCCCACCACTCGCAAACGGGAGAGAGATTTAAAGGCCTCATTTCCTTTTAAAATCTGCTGATTTTTTGGATACGTTATACAAATTGTATGCTTTCATCGTTAAATCTCGTGAACTTACTCATAATCGCTCCACTATCAATAAATACTAGGAAAACGCGTTATGTGTTGCCACGTTGATGGATGAGCTAGACTCTCTAGAGCATATCAACATCCCTATTTGGATTGGTTATTATGTATATTATATCCACATTGAGATCCAAACTATTACGTCACTGCCATCCTATTTCCCAATCGATTTATATTATAATAAAGAAGGCTTTTTTCAATCGTTTCTAATTAATTGGTGACACCTGCTGCTTGGATTCGATTGGTTCCTTAATAGCTTTGAGTGATTAAAAAAAAAAATGATTATATATTTTTTCACATAAAAACGGCTGATTTGATATAACTGAAAGTTCGGAATAATGTGTATTATTGTTATATTAAAGTTCCATTAGAATTTGAATTCTCTCAAAGGAAATATTTTTGAAGAATTTTTTACCCTGGGTTATTCTCATGAGATTTTTGAAAACTTTGAAATGAGTTTTCTCAGAAGTGGTTCTACCGATCGCGTCTCAAAACTATACAGTATGAATTAGGTAAGGATACTTGTGTATGCCAAGTTTCACCTGATTTTGAATTTTCGTTTGACCTGTGGAGTGCGAAAAAAAAAGTTTTTTTCAGGTATCGTGAAATTGAGTCTTCACTTCGCTCATCCAATAACTTCTATCAAAAACGAATTCTTTCAAGATTTCGATTTTTTTCTGCAGAGCCCATTTTTGTCGCTAGATCTTCTTAAAACTTGACAGGGAGGTGGCCCACGCATTCTATTCGGTTACACTGTGTATGGAAAAAATCCAACGCACTTTTTATAGATCGATTAAATATATTGAAATGAACAGTAGGTACGATAAAATGCTACAAAAACTGTATAACGATGTAAATACTTGGCTCAGAAAACTAAAAGGCACCGCTTCATAAACTGAAGTCACCGTTTGGTTCAAGTCTCACATAGAACATGGACTTTTGTGAACGTCCTTTCAATTTTCTTCACATCATAGTTTCATAATCACCCACTCATTCGTACTCCCAAATAACTTAGCTGTTGTTGGGGTCGTTAAGAAAACAATAATCAATCACATCGAAATTTCGCTTAAAGCCCATCCAATAAGATAATTCAATTCGGGCATAAATATAAATTGCGTAGTTGCTTAACGACCCCACCAAAAGCTAGGTTATAAGGCGGTACAAATGAGCAGTTGATTATGAAACTGTGATGTAATGATAAGTGGAACGATGTTTGCAAATACCCATGCCTTATGCGGGCCTCGAACCCAGACCCAATGGTGACTTCAGTTTCTGAAGCGGTGCCTCAACTGACCGTGCTACCGAGGGTTGTAATTGCATCGTATAATCACGGAACTCCGACTCTACTCTGAACTACGGGTTTGACTCTGATCAACATTATGACTATGACTGATATGCTAACTATAACACGAGTAAGATTATGATAGTGAGTATGACAGTGATTATTATGACTATACTATTATTATACTGTAGATTGCAAAGTGAAAAGTTTAACATACAATTTCAGGATTATTTACAAGCAATCACTGGATGGCGTTTGGGGATCTGCAGGAAAAAATGGAACATGGGATGGAATGATTGGCAAGCTTCAACTCAAAGAAGTAGACATTGGAGTCAACGCGTATTTCTTCACAAAAGTCAGACGAGATGTCATCGACTTCACGAAACCATTATTCTACAGAAATATTAGGATTCTTATTGAGAAACCAAATAAAGTAGCATTCAAATGGACAAGTTTTCTGTATCCATTTTCAACAACTATGTGGATATTCATCATGATAATAATAATTCTCATTGGAGTAATTTTTTTAATAGTGAATACTATGAACAAGCCTGACAAATCTGTCGATTATTTCTCTGATTCTGGTTCAATGTTCCATATAATAACATTGTTTCTTCAGCAAGGTAATCATAAATTGAAACAATATTTTAAGGATATAAAGAGAATCAATACTTCTACTATTGATTATATTTTGTGAAAACTGAGTCATATTTTTTGTGATAACAAGATTATTTTGTTTGTATTACGATTGTTTGTTTGTATTATTAAAAGGACAATCATAAGAACATATTTCACGTATATCTGAAATTCCAATAAAAAAATCAAAGTTACAGTTATAATTATTTGGTAAATAAACTTGTTCATTAAGAATAATCATGAATTCTAGATAATGAAATTCTGTGGTAGGTAGTTGAAGAAAAAAAGGATCTTGCGAAAAAAGTTATTTGACGAATGACTATAAAGTTGGGATTTACAAACACTATTAGTTCATACATACATATAAATATATATTAACATACATAATATATATATATATATATATATATATATATATATATATATATATATATATATATTTGTTGAAAATTGTATAGTAGGTCTGAATAAACCCATGAGAAACAAGATATTAGGGCCTACATTGAGCACTGGAACTTTATTTAACTATTATATCTCTATTTTCAATCAACCCTTTGTAACTTTGGTTGTTGGTTTAGTGTTATTGCATTTTTAGTCGACTCTTAATCATGAACCTTCATTCACTTTCATTTATGTTCAGATTGAAAAAATAAAATTCTCGATTCATACTATTTTTAGAACATTAATGTAACTGAATATTTTCCTGTGTAGGGTGCGACGTCACGCCTACAATTTGGTCCAGCAGAATAGTTCTGTTGACAGCTGCATTCACAGCCATTGTCATTGTGTCGTCATACTCGGCATTCTTGATCTCGTTCCTTACTGTTCGACCGACCGAGCTGCCTTTCGACGACCATTACGCCTTGCTGAGAGACAAAACCTACGAATTGGGCAGGTTTAATTTACCGTTCGAGTTCCAGATATTTGTGAGTTTTCTTTTAATAAAAGTATATTGATGTTATATTTCGTTGAATAAATTAAAAAATATAATTAATTAATTTTATAATATCATTTGATGAATCATAATCTGCATAGTCGTATTCAAATCGCTTGAGATGAACATCTGTCAAGTGAAGAGCTCAAAAACTATTCGAATTGAAGATTAAATTGAATTGAAATGAAAAATGTAAACATTAATTAATTCATGCAACTAATGATATTTCGCAATGAAATTCAGTATTTTCGCGAATAAAATAAAAATGTATTGACATAAGAACACCAGAGATAAAAGGGAGAGAATTATTTCTCATACTCATATTGATTTTGGTATTTCAAATACCGACGGAATAATATAAGTACATTCAATATTATTTCTGAAGCTTCATATATTTTACACTTCATTATTGCAAAGTTGTTATTTTTAATGTTCATTATTGTATTATTGTGAACATTTTTGTAAACATTATAATTCAACGTTATCATTCATTTACAATTGGTTATACTGATGAAAATATGGAGTACAAATATGCGTAGAACTGTAAAGAGTACTAATCGATGAAAAAAAAAAGAATAAAACTGTGCTGACTTGATGAAAAAACGCATTGAAAATGTAATAATTAGGAAGAGTCGATATGAAAATGGACGTGAACTTGGCTATAATGTAAGTCATAGTGAAGGACATTGCTGCACTTCTGGTTCCATCATCAAGTCCAGTCGGACGTGGGTTCGAGTCCCGTATCCGGCAAATCTTATTCTAAACTTATTCAAATATCATCTGCTCACTCGTACCGCCAAATATCTAGTTGTTGGTGGGGTCGTTGAGAAAACAATAATCACCATCAATTGAAGGACATCAATTGAGGACTCGTAGACAACAGAAGTATATCTTCATGGCTTCAACTCATCTCCACAAGTGTCACTCGATAAACTTGGTGAATTATTGCATTTTAATTATTCTAGGGTACCAAAGAGGAATCTCTACAAATACAAATAAAAAAACTTATTGATAAAAGTACAACAGCTACATCTGTATTGCATGGACTCAAACTTGTATGTAATTCAAAGTATGCATTTTTGGTACCAATGGATGCTGCTATCGATAAGTTGAACAGTATATGGCCATGTCAGACTATATCACTTCCTGGCACGTCTTTCAAGGAAGGAGTTGGAATCGCAATGGTCAAAAACAGTCCATATCGCAAGCTTATTAACTATGGGTAAGTTTCTTTCGACCACCCTATGTACAAGGTTCATTTCACTGGCACAATCAAATGAGAAATGTTCACATTTAACATGGTGATGGGGTTTGCCTGGTTTCATGAATCTGAAAACTTTGCCAGAGAGAAATGTATGCTTACACTAAGGTCACCCTTGCCCGATTCGTGATGAAAAAGATCCAGACAATAATCTAGACCAAGATCAGTTCGCAAGATCTCTACTATTTTATCTTCTTTTTTGTTATCTCTCTCTCAATCTTTATCTAAATATGGAAAAATCCGAGAAAAAAAAAATCAGAATAAAAATGAACTCAAATCTATTTCTGTTGATTTTAGTTTGAATAAACTTCAATCTGGCAGTGTTTTGAAGAAACTTCGTTCGGATGTTTGGAAGAAAATAATAGCTGAATCAGAAGTCAATGAGCTGAATAAAAATGATAGTCAAGTAACAGTAGTAGACATTGCACCAATTATTGCATTGCTGACAGTTTTTACTCTGCTTGCTCCGTTGCTGCTAATATACGAGATATGGAGATACACAACCTGTCGAAGAAGGGAGCCTCGACACAAGATTCAAGCATTCCACTTTTTAGGAAATGGACAGGAATCACAAACACTTATTTTTATGAACTAGGAAAACTCGAAGAGTGTCAAAACGTATAGGGTATTTATATATAGTATATGATATATAGTACATAGTAAACGTATTTATTTCAAGTTGTGTCACACATTTTTGTAAAATCGAGGGACAACAATACCCCCAAATTGTGTTCGCCAATCTGTGTTTCTTAGTTTCAGTAATTTTCAGTAATGCAAATTGGTATAGTAAAATAAGGTCACAGGCCCTCTGATATGGTATCACTGAAGGTCATATACTCTTCAGTCATACCATCTCAGGGGGCATTGGTTCTATATACTGAACTTTAATACTAACCTGAAAGTTTTGGTTTGTTTGAACTTGACTTTTCTAGTTGCTATGTCAATCTATGACAAATATATTGTCCCTCTTTGGATTTCTTTTTTCTCTGAAGAAGGTTGACAAACAATCAGGAAAATCTATTGTTCATAATACTATAAGCATTCACTTTGAAATTTTGATCTCCAAATCAGATTGAGATGTTATTCTCAAGTACATAAAATTCTTTCGAGATACTTTTCTGAGAGTAATGATAGAAAATATTTGAATCTTTGGATGACCACATCATTTACCAAATATTTATTTATATTTAGCCATGAGTGTTGTTGTGAGATGAATGTGAATATCCTACGAGTAGTATTGAAAAACAAAAATTGAATCTCTAGAAACAATTGATCCATGTTGAACACACTTATTTTCATTTTCTGAATTTCGAATTTTTGTTTGGTAATGTCTTTTTATATTATATTACGAAAGACCAACGAATAAATTATTTATTTTTTCCGAGTTCTGTTTAGATTTACATTGGTCAACAATTGTATAGATCTATTCTGATATGAAACTAATGTTGATTCAAACTTTGAAGGTGAAGTCACATGACATAGTCATGCCATAATCACATTTCATAGTTGAGGAAGAACATCGATATAAAATGAAAATAAAGTATTTATCAAACTCGATGGGAACAATGCATTCAGATAAATGCTGTCGAAACTTTATTATTTATTAGAAACAGTGCGACATTTTCTAAATGCCATGTCGAATTTAAAATATTCATGTATAGGCCTAGTACATAGATATTAAACACGAATCTCACTTAATATCGAGCACATATTGTTTCACTTGAGCATCTCACGGTTATTTATAATAAATTATAAATGGTTTAGGTTCAATTATTCTTTCGATCCTTTTTTTTTGTCAATCCTTTGCCCAAACGTTTCTCCCATATTGCATGTCTAATTATCTTGTTATATTTGTAGTATCTACGAGAGATAAAGATTAACTGATTTTATTCGCCATTTACCCTATACATACAGAGTGATCATTTCTTTCATCCTCGAAAAGTAATACAATTTGGGACATTTTCAAATGAACTACAGATGTTTGATTTACATTTATTCAATGTAATTTTTGTTTTTAGATCACCGGTATTTTATACATTAATTGATTACCGGTATCAAGATTGATCGCTGAGGTAAATACATCGTGTATAAGAAATCCAGTTTTGTTTTCATTGAATACCTTAGACAGTAATACTTGACATACCCATATCCTCGTTCTTCAAAACCTACTTCAAATACCAATATCATCTCAAAAGTTCTTTCTCTATTGCTAAGCTGAGATATTCCAACATATATAACTAACTCAAGTATACTGACCTATAAAGGTTAGAAACATAGGAATATACTTATAGTAAGACAGGTAGATATTTATGATATATTTATATATATATATATATTTATATATATATATATATATATATATATATATATATATATATATATATATATATATATATATATATTTACATATTTTTATTTTTTTTCTCATTCACACATTTTAAGTACAAATTATAAAACAAAGAACTCTGCTTTTAAATATCCTACAAAGCCTTCAGCGAGACTTAAATATAAAATATAAAATATAAAAATATATATAAAATACAAAAAATATTATATATATTATATATATTATAATATATATATATATATATATATATATATATATATATATATATATATATATATATATATATATATATAATATATATATTATATATTTAATATATTAAATATAAAATGAAATTCAATTACAGAAATTACTAACATAAAATGATTAACTTATAGGAATTGACAATGATAGACATACACAAAACTCATGTGTTAGATCCATACAATGCCGACAAGCTGAAAAAAAATAATTAAAAAAATGCCAGGTTCTAGTATTAATTATGATGTATTTTCCAATGGCCAATACTCCAATACTCCATACAACATGCGGCGTGACGTCACAAAGGCGTTCACCACTCTCCACTTGTAGTGCTAACCCGCGTTATCCCACCTGACATCTTAACTATTTCTTCTAATCAAGTTAGACGAATGTTTTGGGCATTTTTGGAGAGGGTAGGGAGGGGGAAAGTTATTTTAAGATTTAGGCATAAATATAAATTTTCCTTCACTGTTTATAGTATTTCGATTGTTGTGGCACCCATACACGCAACAGTAACGCACTCTTCCATTGTATTACGATAGTACAAGACGCTTATTACTAGTTTTTTTTAATAAAAGTGAAGAGTACTTTATCTTAATATTCAATAATCAATGATACGCATTTAAACACACATTTAAAAACACACTTCTCACTTGTTTACCCAACCACAAGTGTCAATGAACTAACCCTCCTTCTTTGACTGTTATAGCGGGCGGCCGACAGCCAGCTACGTACAATTACGGAACGCCTTTGTGACGTAGCGCTTAATTGGCGCGACTCGCAGTAAAAAATTCAAAATAAATATAGGGATTTTTGTATTTATTTTTATGTAACATGTGGTATTTTAACAATAATATCTATCGGTAAAACAATATGTATGTGTATCATGTTCCCGTACTTTAAATCTAGATATGAAATTCAACGATATAAAAAAGGCATTATCGGAAAACGAATACAAATAAAATAACTGCATGTATCATTGTAACACATATTACACAAACATGAACATATTAAACATATTATCGGTGATTCAAAATATAACACAATGCAGAAAAAAATGTTCAATATGTAGGCCTATATTGATAGTTTGAAATGGATAATAGGTAATTATGTGAATCATCTTGTTAATCACCGGTGGCTACTCATACTATTTTTTGGAATAATCAAGATAATGAAAAAGATACAAACGAAACGAATGGATAATACTAAGCTAGAACTTTAATTGCCGATTAAAATTCTGGACCTACCGTTAATCGTCATGTGTTGGCTGTCGTTTTGGGAGATTTCTTCTCAACTGACTGGACTCAATATCACCTTTCGGACTTCATAAATATCAAATTGTACAATAAATTGCTATCAGCAATAAAAAAAACCCATCCTTGAATCAATTCAAACGTATGTAGGGTGTTCGCACGTAACAAACGACAAACAATCGTTACCACAGCAATAAAGCGAACTGGTGGACTACCAAACATTCCGATTGGTCAATTCCAACTGGTGCACATTGTTGTCTCTCTCTTTCAACAATGGGTGACGTCAGTTGAGAATATAGATAAGTTTCTTCTTGACCAATTGTAATTATTCAATTGATGATGAGTACTTAAATGATAAAAAAAAGAAAGTTTTAATCCGAATACAATAGAAACTAAACGTAAAAGAAAAATGGATTTTTGTAAGCAATTTGAGAAGAAACCAGTTTGGACTTTTCATGATATCATTATATTATGTACTAGACTTATATTTGATAGTTTTCAGTCTTCAATTCTTCATTGTCTGTACATCCCAACAAACTTGTATAATTCATCATATACTTATGTAACGTGGATTTTGAATGACAAATAAATGAATGGAATATATTTGTATATATATATATATATATATATATATATATATATCATATATATATATATATATATATATATATATATATATATATATATATATATATATATATATATATATATAAATATCACTCACTTTGCTGTTCAATTTGTTGAATTAATCGTATGGTATGGAACTTGCGTGTGTTCGAGATGCATGATTGTACATGATATGAAAAACATGATTGCTGAAAAAACAATGACTGCTAATCAAGATTCGAATGTTGATGAGAAAATTGCTTCATTCTTTTTATCGACAATATATAAAAAGAACTTTCCACTCGTTTATAGAAGAGGACTTTCAAAGAGTTGAAATAATTTCTTTATCGTATTTCACAATAACTTTGGCCTACATTATCGTATATTCGTAGTTGAAATGAATACTTGCTAATATTTCCGATGATTGCACAGAATAAATTGAAGCATGATTCTATTTGATGAGAATAATTAGATTTAACGAAGACTATTCTACCATTGTCAAAACTGGAACGAGAACATTCCAACAGTAATGAAAGAAATGATCAATTCAGCAATGTTATTTGAAACGAATTATTCTGCATTATATATTATTCCGTGTAAACATTACACATTCAGAGTTTTATTGCTACTTTTTAACATGCACACTCATTATAAAACGCCAATTGACGATGTTGGATCTCGAACGATTAGAAAAATATATTATTATGAACAAATGTGTGCTGATCATGCTAGTTATGACAGTAAAGTCAGTCAATAGTAGAACTTTGAACTACTATAATGTTATCTGAAAATGCTGTCAATGAGAATTTTTGGTCTTTTGAGCTTCATTTTATTACGTGTTGTGTTGATCAGAGGTTATAGAAACAGTTCATTTTCTCCGACAGAACGATCGGGAATAATTATAAGTGTTCAACAAAGATTTAATTCCGAGTGTATTTTTATAGTACGCTCTTCAAATTTGAACGAAATAGGTATGCATGGCACTATAATTTCAAATAATTTCAGATATATGACTCAGACAGATACATTTCTCAATTTCCCTAAATTCTCTCTCTCTCTCTCTCTATCTCTCTCTCTCTCTCTCTCTCTCTCTCTCTCTCTCTCTCTCTCTCTCTCTCTCTCTCTCTCTCTCTCTCTCTCTCTATATATATATATATATATATATATATGTATATATATATATATATATATATATATATATATATAAATATATATATATATATATATATATATATATATATATATATATATAATATGTATATATATATAATGAATATATAGAATGTATAGTGGTATGTATACTATACTACTATATACTAGTATACATACATACATATTCACTAAATATATATATACATATTAAATACATATATATGTATGTATAAATATATACATATCGATTTATATATATAAATATATATATATATATATATATATATATATATATAACTAATTTATACGGTGAAACCACGTACTTGAGTATTTGTTTCTCGACATTTCGACGGAATTTCACCCGTCATCTTCAGGAGTGTAGATCGGTGAAAGCTCAGCTACGCCGATTTACACTCTTGAGGATGACGGGTGAAATTCCGTGGAAACGTCGAGCCGCAAATACTCAAGTACGTGGTTTCACCGTATAAATTAGTTCACCATTTAATATTAGCCACGAGAATATACGTGAACATTATATATATATATATATATATATATATATATATATATATATATATATATATATATATATATATATATGAATATATATATATATATATATATATATATATATATATATATTTAATAATATAATAATTAATATAATATAATAATAATAATATTATTATAATAATATAAATTATAATTATAATATATATTATATTATTATATTATTATATTATATTATAATATAATTGTATTATATAATATTAATATAATATTAATTTATATATTTATATATATATTGAATATATATATATATATATATATATATATATATATATATATATATATATATATATATATGTGAGAATATATGAATATATTCTATGTAATATATTAGTAATACCTCCGGGCACCCGGAGACCGGTCTTGGACCGGTCTTTGAACTACTAGGTCCTCTATTTCCAGGATCGGTCCATTTATTCATTGGAATTGTTATTTGCGAGGCAGGAAAGAATAATAATGATAGAGCAATATAAGGTTTTTATATGCTGGGGTTGGCCCAAATTCTGATGCTGAAATATAAACATATAAATATATATATATATATATATATATATATATATATATGTATATATATATATATATATATATATATATATATATATGTATCATATATATATATATATATATATATATATATATATATATATATATATATATATATATATATATATATATATATATATATATATATATATATATATATATATATATATATATATATATATATATATATATATATATATATATATATATATATATATTATATATATATATATATATATATATATATATATATATATATATATATATATATATATATATATATATATATATATATATATATATATATATATATATATATATATATATATATATATATATATATATATATATATATATATATATATATATATATATATATATATATATATATATATATATGTATATATGTGTATATGATTCATTTTACTTCTTCACCATGTATGCAAAAGGTGACTTTCCTCGATTGGTTGTCCTTTACAAATCGCTGTCCGCATCGAAGACTATTACTCTTACGTCAGTAATCCAATTACAAGATTACTTCAAAAACTATGAAGAGGTCGTTGAGGAATGCAGCAGACCACTCGTCGTCTTACTGACAAGCAACAACGAAAACCGACTCAAACTGATCGAGGTATTATGCTCATTCTTTTATATTGGGCTTAACGATGCACTGTACGCACTGATGCACTGGCGCCGGTATTACTCAGGAGCAAATTGTTTATCAATATTTGAATCAGTTAAGATTTAATACGGTCAGTTTCACCAACTCATGATTAGTGACTGAAAATAAATAATTAGCAAGTTAACCAGTTATCACCCTTGGTCACGTATGTTATTTCCTTACCTCAGTTAATAATTATTTTACTGATACTTAATCATCATTTGGTGAAATCAGCTCCGACTGTTCTAAGAGCCGACCATACTAACTGATAATTAGTTAATTGAGAAACTATTTACGAATAACTCATTATCACCCTTGTTCACGTATGCGTTTGTACCTTAACTACTAATGAGAATATTCATTCCTATAGTAATCAGTATTTTGATTTTTGTTAATTATTCTCTGTTGTATGTATAGGAGCAATTTGTTGGCAGTATTAAAACTAGAAAAACGTGGGATTCACGTTGTGAGATGAGCTTAGACCCCAAAGCAATACTTAAGGTAATCATTAGTTAAACGTCGTTAATTCGCTAATCATACGTTGGTACAATCGAAATTAGCATAACTAATGATTAAAGTTAGTTAATTCGCTAAACATCACTTGGTACAACCGGCTCTTAGAAGTATGGAAATCTGGAATGTAAAATATTCTTTCAGCTCTATCCACATTTACGGACCTTGGATTAATTCAAACGTTCAAAAACATTACCAGCAACTTGTTGATATTCATAGTGCTGCAACCAAGGAAGTTAGATACTAATAGTATCTAACCTCCTTGGCTGCAACCCGTAGCATATACACTTTGCAATATTAATTGATCCAAATATTCAATAAAATGTACACTTTTATTGCGTTTTCTTTGTTATTTCTCATCCGATTGTTGCTGAAATCTCTGAAAAGGTTTATAATAGCATTGTTCATATTCGGTGAAAATTTTAGATCTTTTGAAGAATTATTGTTTTTCAAGTATTTTTCCTCCGGGTTATTTTCATGAGGATTTTTCAAACTCTCCGAATTTTTTCCGGAGAAACCTCACGACCAATTTTTCTGAAAAATAAATGCCAGTCTATTCTGGTATGACAGAAATATGTAGAAAAAGTTTTAAGTCAATGGGTATTTTTTCATGACCTGTATACCGCGCACAAAATTACAAAAAAACAAACAAAAAAACATGAAAATCAAGTCCATTTTTTTTCGGTACGTGGAATGGAATCTTCGCCACGCTCATCTAATTATACTGTGGGTTAATAGTTTTATTGGTTGTTTTTCGTTGGTATTGAAATTACTTATGATTCTTATGAATTAGAATGTTGATATTTGATATCATTTCGATATTATCACAGAAAAAACGGTATTTCAATCCATGAACTCAGATGAGCTCTCACTGGAACAATCGTCTCTACATTTCTTTGTGTCGAACTGGAACTTGATATAGTTGGGATGAGCATTGGTATGTGTACGATTAGTTTTGAGAAATCCGCATTCGTTAATGGTTCAAAGGTTCAATAACGTTCCGTTACCATTTTCATTTTGTCAATTGATGGCTATTTGAAATATATGAAATATTTCAGATTTGGAATTCCACATTCTTAGTCCATTCTGCTGAGAATTCAGATGTGTAGAACTCATTTTTTTTACGGGGGATGTTTAGGCAGAAAGAGAGTGTATAGCATACTCTATGAAGTACATTGAACAAAATAAGACATTGAAGCCAGCCAGAAAAGAAGAACAGTGATTATTTCTCACTTTCTCAGATAACTCTGAAATGAAATGTTTAATATGAATTCAGAAATATTACTCAACCCCTTTTTTCACATTGGGTTAAATTTTAATAATATTGAACGTTTAGTCTGATGAACTGTTAAAGTTTTATGGAAATATGATCAAGATTTAGGGTATAAAATCACATGACACAACATTTTTACAGATTTTTTTTGCACTCACATACCCCCTCGCGCATCTCATGACCCGAGTGAAGCTTTCAAAGTGGATTGTTTGAAGTTATAATCAATCAATATGTGACTTGTTTATTTTTTTCAGACAACAAATGGAAACCGTTCTTCTATTTTCTCAAAGCCAACATGGCTGCTGTTTTTGGATTCAAGTTATACGCTTGAAGATTACTTCACTGATATTGATGTACGATTTGACTGTGAATTTCTGGTCGTGGAGAAGATTGATGCAATAATGACAATAACTGAAGTTTACCGAGTAAAATCAACACACTCTCTTCGGACGTACAACTTTGGTAATTGGAGTCTAGAAAAAGGATTTAAAAGTACAAGGCTGCAGTTTTACGACAGAAGACATGATTTACAAGGGATCACATTGAACAGTATTTTTTATGTAAGCTGAATTCAGTTCAGTAGCAAATTTGTTGCATTACCACGTGAACAGACGGATATACCAGATCAAAATCACCTACAGGCCTATATATATATATATATATATATATATATATATATATATATATATATATATATATATATATATATATGTATAAATATATATATATATATATATATGTATGTATATATATATATATATATATATATATATATATATATATTTACATATATATATATATATATATATATATATATATATATATATATATATATATATATATATATATAAACATACACACATATATATATATATATATATGCCCCACTCCAACACAAACTTGATGTTGAAACGAATATATAAAAGTAGATAGTTGTCTGTAATGGGAAAATTCAGATTGTTCCAGTGATCATACATCCACCCACAAGGCGGGCACACGAAAGGGTTTAGCTTGTTCATGTTTTTCCAGTTTTCCAAAGCTTGCGTTAGATGTTTGTAACTCGAATTGGCTTCCAAATGGGCTATTTTTCAATATTTTCGAACAATTTGACGCTTTCCCTTCAGCGACCGGCTGAACCGTTTCCCCATTTTTGAGCTATGAATTCGAACAAACCTACAAAATATTCAATTATGTACAGACTGAAGGTATGAATTATAAGATATGAAATTAAAAATGTGATACTCAATATATCAATATGTGCTAGCTTTCATGATATCATACTTCTTTCCAAGGAAGAAGAAAGGCGTTCAACTAAATAATTGTGAACAACTCGCTTATTGGATGATCTGTTTGCAACTTTGACGATTCAATGCTTCTGAGAAATGATGTTGCTTTTCTCATTGTACTACTCAATTGAACTGAAAAATCTGAATAATAACATAAAGAGAACATCACTTTGAAATAAAAGGGTGACATTTTGTGTAGACGACTGAATAGCCTCTTTTTGGGTACAAGTATATAGTATAGAAATCCATTGGAGGGAATAAATCAACTTGAGAATATAATATAAAATATAATATAAATGAAATATAGCTTCATAATGATATCTACAAATCATTCTGAAAGTACAAGGTGCTAATAATTCCTTCAGATAAATAATTAAATAATATTTTGGTTAGCACATAACTTCATCAATTAGTTACATAATTAGTTACATAATTATTTCGGACTGTAATTCCACGTTTTCATTCATACGATTAGATGTAATCATAAACATAATTATAAATAGTATGTTGAATAGTTTTTATCTAGTAGTGTTAAATGTCAATACTTATTCATCATAATACATTTCTTAAGGAAGTTCCACCGGTCATTGTAGAAGAAGAAATTAATGGAGAAACACTAATACGAGGCTACTTGGGTGACATTATTCGAGATATCTCAAAACAACTGAACTTCAAGTAAGTCGAATGACGTACACAATACAAAAACTTGCAAAATGAGATTCCAATAATGGAAACAAGCTCAAAGAGAAGCAGTGATATAAGAATCTTTGAAAATTTGGAAAGTGATTACAGCTCAGAAGTGTTGGGTACAATTTTGAATTTGAATTATTATTATCATTATGCTCATTATTTGACGTGTTATTTCAAGAACTTGAACGAAATGTTGGCCTATATATTTTTTAAATGTACAGAACGTTTTATTTGCGTTGTGAGAACGTATACACTGTAATGACAGTGTATGACAGTCGATTTTATTCTCGCTCAGGTTGTAGAATAGACACCATTATAGCGTCATCACTACAGATTGTATCGACCTTCCCGAGACATCTTATCTTGAAATAATCATAATCAGTTCTCAAAATTTATTTAAAATATGCCTTTTTCATCACTACAAGTTGAAAAAAATCAGGTTCCTAGATTTTGTCAGTGTTTTCATGCCCTTTGATATATTCTTAGTACAATAGGATTTAAGAAATAATATATCAGCTGAACGCAGCGATGGTGCTTATATATCAGGATTATACACAAGATACATGTGATTACCTAGCTTGAAATTATAGCTGTCTTGAGCTAGTCTAAAAACTTTGAGAGAATACTGGTTCATCCAAAGTAAAATATTTTCAAAAGTAACTCTTCATATTTATCTTATTATACTTGTATTATAATGCCTCACAAGATAACAAAATCAAAATTACTGTTCTATTTGTATAGCTGTGGAATTTTTAGGGTAGTATGCTTTCTCAGAACGAGGTATTTGGTTCAAAATTATTCCATTGGTAGACTACCTCCTTCCATGAATAAAATATCTATGCTCGCGTATTTTTGAATAAATTTACTTACACTTTTCACTGGCTACCCAATTTCTTTTTCAAATATATACAACATGTTTTCATCATTTTCTCATGATCAGTTCGAGAAGACAGTATGATGAATACACCCAATATTTTTATTTAAAATCCCCCATCATTTGAGCTGTCAAACCTGGAAAAAACATAACTCATCAAACTAAACCTGAATTTCTGAGAAAATAGAGAAAATTTAGAGCACTATCTCATTGTAAAGTTTACTTTATGTTTCAACACCATTAAAACATATTTTACAACTTATATCGATGTAATATTATCGTTTAGATCTTATCTCATCAGTTATCGGTTGAATTGATCAGATTCGATGCTATAAATATACAATCATCTAAATAGTTATCAAAAAACACAGAAAAAATTCACTATAGATATATTAAGAAGTTTCATATAAATGCTCGTAATAATGATGGATATAATTATGTTTTGGGACACTTCAAGGAATTAACAATCACTAAGGTCCAATTCTTATTTAAAAAATTGAATGAGATAGAATTCAATGAGAACAAATCAGGTTGGAAGTGAAAATTGTTCAATTTAAATTCTAATTTGATGAAAAATACTGACATTTTGGGATTTTGTTACCATACAGATTGTATAAATAATTAAAATATTCTGATGATTGCCCTACAGTTTATATTGGTATATATGATACCAGTTGTCCCTGTTTATGAGAACGGAATGGCAATTTTGGCCTCCCAAATGAAGGATTAGGAAAGATCAAAGAAAACTATGCAAGAAAATTTAACTCTGTAAGATGTAACCTAAAAACAGGTCTACGCTCGGATGGGAGTATATCACACACTGATCTGATACTGTGCTTCGTTATCGAAAATTAATATTTATTTCAGGATTATCCATTTAAGGGCACCACCAAATATATCATACGAATCACGTATTATCAATGGAACCTGGACTGGAATGATAGGTAACTTGTCAAGGAGAGAAGTCGATGTTGGAATAAATGGGTACTTCATGACAAAAAAAAGATATGAGGTCGTTGATTATACTATACCAATATATCGTACCAAGTTGAAAATATTTATTTCAAAAACCAGTGAAGCAGAATTCAAGTGGACAAGTTTTTTGAAACCATTTGCGACGAACATGTGGATATTTATTATTATTGTGATTATTCTTATCGGTGTTTTACTTGCATTGCTGCATTCTGTCAACACATCACTACTACTGCAACACACCAGTGGGTTTTCTTACGTTGAATCAATATTTTGTGTTTTAGCACTATTTCTACAGCAAGGCAAGTATTTAAAAGTTCATTCGAATGTTACTTGTGATGTAATTGAGAGACAATTGATGGAAGTGCCGTGTTTAATCGATGCGGCACCTCCACTGATATCAGACGATGCTTTTCAAGTACAAATTAAATAGTGATTTTAATTACTTCTTTCAGGATGCGACGTCACTCCTCGAGAATTGTCCTGCAGGATCGTTATTTTTACTGCTGGAATCACTGCTCTGATCCTTATGGCATCATATTCGGCCATGTTGATATCCTGTCTGACTGTACGAACGTCGGTACTGCCTTTCACTGACCATTACGGTCTCATCAATGACAAAAGCTATGACATAGGCTTCTACGATATGCCACGTGACTTCAAAATGTTTGTGAGTGTCGATTTTACTATGGATTAGAGCTATCATATCAAGAAGTACGCAAATCATGCTAATTTCGCTGCAGACTCTCTCCAGAGCTATGAAATATCCGATAGGGAATTGTCGAATCTTTCATTTGTGCATGGCGATTTATATTCAGATCATACTAGGAAAACGCCATATATGCGTTGTTAGAGATAAATAAGTCTTCTATTTATATACCCAATCCATATGTAAAGTGACGAATCCATTTTCATACTCACTTACCTTAAATAGGTGAAATTAAAGCTTTTATTGGTTTTGAAGAGTGTTGCAGAGGAACTTCTACAAACAAAATTGGAAGAGCGTATTGCCAAGAGTCAATTGAGAAATGGGGTCATCAAACCTGAAAATTTGTGTGAAGGGCATTTTGCTATAATAATGCCAATTGATGTTGCTCTTGAAATGATGAAAAAATTGCCGTGTAAGATCATATCATTACCCAATACTGCATTCAGAGAATGGCAGGTGCTTATAATGATCAAAAACAGTCCATATCGCGGTGTTTTCAATTACGGGTAAGGTAACGTTTTATAAAATATATCAATTGAAGAGAAGGTTCAAGGTTTCAAGCATGCAAATCGCAATGGAAAAACGGTATAAAACGTGAGATTTCATTCATATTACACCTTTATTCTCATTGTTGTTATCATTTATAAATATATTTGCTGAATTAATTTTATTGAATATAAAACTTCAACCTACACATTTGTACTATATTGAGATATTCGAACTTCTTCTATGATACAATTAGAATTTCGTTATTTATTGAAGTTTGAAATCGATTGGGATATATATATATATATATATATATATATATATATATATATATATATATATTTATATATATATATATATATATATATATATATATATATATATATATATATATATATATATATATATATATATATATATATATATATATATATATATTTTCAATAACATCGAAACTTGATACAAAATATAATTTCATTATCTCAAAATCAAATAATTGTAATTCACGTATTTGAAAAATAATTCTGTCAATCATATTCTATAGAGGAGGAAAATCAAATCTATTGAGATTCGGTAGAATACATGTCCCTTTGATGAATTTGTCAATTGATGAATTCGATTAATTTCATATATTTTAGTATCGATATTGTATCCTCGTTAAACTAATTTAACTCAAGATGAATTCTACTGGTATTATGACATACTGATACCAAAGACCTTAATATCTAACTTAGTTAGATACTAAGGTCTTTGCTGATACCATACGTGAACTTGAATATGACTTTAAACTCATGATTTTATTTGTTAGTTTGAACAAACTTCAGTCTGGCAGTATTTTGAAGAAACTAACGTCAAACTATTGGGAGAGAAAATTAGCGAATCAAGATGTTCAAATAAATGAAGAAGAAATGCGTGTCAACATGCTTGATATTCTTCCTCTGATTGCATTTCTGTTTCTGTTCATTGTACTTGCTATTACATTGTCACTATTCGAGAATCTCAGATACAAAAGAAAAGAAAGTTTGCCCCTTTACAAGAGAAGAAATATGACTAATATTCTTGTACAATATATAACATCAATGACTTTTAAGCCCGTATTAGACGGCGAATGAATAGCCCGAATGGGTTGGTTGCAATTGATGCGCGCAAGCAGAAGACTCATCTCCATTCGGCTGGTTGAGTACAGTCCAATTGATAGTTCTATATTCTCGGGTTGCATTCACTGAATAGAGGCCACGTGATCCAATTCAGCCAATAGGAAATCAAATGACAGCTGAACAGCTGATTCCAATGCCAAAACATTGACGTTTTTTAAATTTTATCAACATTCAACATTGTCATCAGTGACGTTTGTGATCGAAATTATTCGAAATAATGAAATATAATGATCGATTCTTAACAATTCCATCGAAGCTTTTTGTCACAGCCTCAAGAAGGCTGTGAACCATTCAACCAGCCCAAGGAGGCTAGATACTAATAGTATTAGTATAATAAAACCTCCTTGCACCAGCCCGGTCATATGGTTGTGCGTAATAGGTTATTCGGCTGTTTGTAGTGACCTTGAGGAACCAATTGATTGCATTCAATTGCAACTATTCCGCGTGTAATACGGGCTTTGAATAAGTGAAGGAGAATACATTGACCTTATTTTGCAGGTGATACTCAATCTCTGTGAATTTGTTTCAAATTCTTTCGGAATTGAGGTTGTCAATTATATTCAATGAGCATTCATCAGTAGATTTGAATAGTACTGTTTTATTTTGTTGTTTCTTAACTAAATCAATAGCATTTTGTTCTGGGTCTTTGGTGAATCAAGATTGATTCATTGACAATAAACTCCATTTGAGTAAAGTATTAGAAACATTAAGCTCAATGTACTGGGTCAAGATATATATATATATATATATATATATATATATATATATATATATATATATATATATATATATATATATGTGTGTGTGTGTGTGTTATACAATATTATATTCAATATTGAGTTGAGATATTGAATAATATAGGCGAATATTGCTATTGGATCATTCTTGTGTTATTCAAAATATTGTCAAACTTGCATTGATTGCTCATATAGTTTGATTAAATCAAGAGCATAGGCCCTAACTATTTTGTATCTATATATAATTCAGCAGTGAAAATGAAAATTATCATCTATTGAAATATGTAAATTATAAGCACGTTTCATTTCAAATATAGATTAAGCATGCCATGTGACAGGAAAAGTATCGTGTGAATGCAAATGTTTGCATATAGCATAGATATTTAAGATGAGTTATATGAGATAAATTCAAGTGTCAAGTCGATTAATTGTAAAATTATGATTAAATGTATTGTTTTCATACATCAAGGCCATGCAATAAAGATTATATTTGTGTGTGTACTTTAGTTATTAATTGTCATTAATTGTACTTTAGTTGTATCCACGACATTGTTGCTAGTTCGTGTGCTAGTGGTGTGGGATGGGGCGCATGAAGAGCGAATACTGGAATAAAGATACTACAAAGAGTGAACGTAGGCTTGGCGTGTTTACTTGAAAGGAGGATGTGCCTTTTGAAGGAAACGATCATAACCTGACCCAAAAACCCAAATCATAGCTAATCTGTGTTCTAACCAGTTCCCCGAAATAGTAGCTCTTACAGCATTGTTACACGCCAAGCTCACCCACACCCTTCTTCCAGTGCTAACAAAAAACAAAACAAAAAATACTTTTTCGAGTATGGTGAAATTGAGTCTTCGCTTCGCTCATGAAAAAAAAAAGAAAAACCGGTCATGGAGATGAATATCAATTGTTTATGTTAAATTCATGTGGAACCTCGTGAAACAGACATGACCTTGTCATTTACATATTTTCAGGAATGTTATCTAAGAATTGGATAAAACTTTGGAATTGTAGCTGTATTTATTTAATAGGCCCACCAAACTTCAAGAGGTCATTTTTTGTCCATGAAACTTATACTGACAATTTAAGGTAAGTTGTTTCCAAACTAGGAAAAAATCCTCGACATCAATATAAAAAAATATTGCATAATTATTAAATTGTTGGGAAATTATTACACCGGATCGACAGAAAAATTAATTTAGACATATGTTCCCGAGAAAATGAAGTGAGTAATGTATAGAGGCGTAAGTTTATTTGTTCAAATGCCGGGATTGCCAACATGGTAGTAGCTAACTATAGCTGTAACTTGCAGTTCATAATTAGTTATCACCTTGGTTTCCCATGTTATTTATTCTCACCAACTCTCACTTGTTAATACTGTACATAAATCAAATGCACTCGAGATGAACTATAAATCATCAATCAGCAGTCAGTAGCTGCTACTCAGATAGAGGAGAAATGGATGCTGAGATTGTGAAAAATTGTGGAAGAGAGGGAAGATGGATGGTCGGATGAAAGAGAGAGAAAAAATATAGAAATATTTGAAGTATAATTGAATTGAAAGATAACTTAGGACAAAAATCTCAAAAGTCGAACTGTGACCTAGTGTTCGCTCGGTACCAAATTTGCCCAACTCTGTTGCGATAAAATATCAGAAAAAATGAATGAAATAATTTTGAAGACAATTCATTAAAATGATCCCGATCCAAAGAATCCAATATCAATTTGATACGTTCCGTGATTGGCCGAAATATTATGCCACAATTTTTACATTTACTTTCCATTACCCGCGCCAAATCATCACAGCGTGCAGGCTGAGTGTGTCTTGGACTATGGTCATAGACCACATATATAATCTCTATAAGTATTCTTTGGTTTATGCCATGGTAAGGAAGCGGTCTAATGAGACAGGTGAACCCTTGACTGAACCGTTATTCAAACTACCTTCATTACCTGACCTTTATTCACGTCAATATCATATCATCGTTAGATAGATTAACAACTTTATTTGTCAACTGTTGATGTTACGTGATTGACCACTGGGATCCAGCTTTATCCATATAAAATCCTGATTATCCTGATTATCCATATAAAATATAATTCAATTACATAAATTACTTATACAAAATGATCAACTTATATCTAGATATGAAATTGAACGATATAAAGAAGGCATTATCGGAAAACAAATACAAATAATAATGAATTTGAAGATAAGTTATTATTAAGTTATTAAGATGAGTTATTATATAGATGCTTGTGAATTCTTTCAAATTGACGTTACTATGTGATCTAAATTGATGCTTGAAATGGCATATATATTTTTTTTAATTGTACAAAAAAGGTGGAATTACACCTCGAGCTCCCAGAAAAAGACCAATAACGTTCCGGTACTGACTGTCAATCTTATATTTGTGAGCTAGGTCAGGGATGCGTGGTATATAATGAACCCTCTTTTCAATGTTGACATCTTCTGCTTGCATCTTACAGTGCGTAGTAAAGTGGTATTTTGCAATATTGAAACTTTTCAGTCTACAGACGTCCAGTTTATATTTATCCAGTCATATTATTTCATCACAAACCAGGCCTGAGAACTGCAATCATTTGTTTCACCCGACTCACGACTGTAGAACCAAAAAATGAAAAGTACTTTCATGTAACTTCCAACGAGTACATTTGATATTTTTAAGCACTTCTATCACAAATAATCAAAGTAGAGTCTGAATTAACCATTCCATTTATTTTATCAAGATATTCTGCAGTTTAAATATAACGCATTTTTGATGACTGCTCATCCGTACAATAACGCCTGAATTGTGTTTCAGAGCACTCTTCTCATAAAAAGTGCACGATGATCAGAATAAGATAGATTGTTATATTCATTACGCTCTTATAATTAAATCTTTTGGATCACACAATTTATTTTTATTTTTATGTGTGAATAGACAGCCTACCAAAATTGGGAAAAGATCCTGAATAAAGAACTGGAAACATTGAATTATGATTTATTTTTGATAATAATGCAATTATTCTTCAACTGATCTCACCTCATGTTATTGTATTACATCACTGATTTTTACTCGTAAAAGAGTTTTCGGTAATTAGATGAGCGTAGCGAAGATTCCACCCCACTCTTATGGAGCTTTGTCTGTGTTTTTTGTTT